>CM032626.1:41582806-42187806 GCA_019097785.1 Fraxinus excelsior | reverse complement strand
GACGAATCTTCAAACGTACTAGTCAGGGTTGGCTGTCAAGAAGTGTAACTCATAAGACAGTATTGTGCGTTCATATATTTCTTTATTTCCAAAGAATCAGTACAGTCACAAGGCTCCTCCAAATGAACACTGGCAAAATGTAGTTATCCTTGTCCTTAAAGAAAGCATCAATGTTATGAAGAATATGGTCCAATCTATTCATTGATTCTGTAAATTCTGTCAAGAAACTTATACAACTTTAGGCATATGCCAGAAAATCCTTGCAAAGTGTCGAGTATAAACATTGTCCCATAGAGAAATCCCTCCCTAACACCAAACTTCATGTACCAGTTTCGTGTTAGGGATTAGGCTTTAATAACATTTTAAGAGAGCCATAATTCACAAGGAAATCGCAAAAAACTAAAGCAAACAAGCAAATGTATAGTGGTTTGCCTCAATGTCGGATCTACTTCCACAAGCCACTGCAGATTTTTATTAAAATGGAGAAGAAAAGTAGAAGGTTATCTTCTCGACTCTTGTACACTCAAAGTAGGTTCCCTAGACTCCTTTATCTAGTGTACAATATATATGATTTAGAAAAAAAAAAATATGGAAAAGAAGCAAAAAAATTAATAAAAGACTGTCTATAATTTTATTAAATGATGACCAAGGGACCACACATTGATTCCTATTTATAATAAAACAAGATTAACAACCATCCACTATTTTTGTTTCTAGTTTTTATCCAAAGATAAGATGACTATCAAATAACAAACTAACAACTTTTCATTTTGTAAGGCTGTAATAATTAATTGATTCTATAATGCTAGATCTTTTCCTTGTTGGACTATCATTTGATTTGCATTAATTTACCCCAAACCTTCTTGATCACTTAAACTCTCTCCGTTGATTTTTGAATATTGTGAGGATATCAACGTCATCACACCAAGATTTTTGGGTATCTGTTGAATTTGAGAGATAAAAATGATGAACAATGGAATATTATTAACTCATTTGTTCTGATTTACAATGGGGGAATAGTGATGGCTTATATAGAGTAATAAGCAACGGTCTCCTGTCCTATCCTCATATAGACTGCTGTACAATAAATAAAAATGGATAAAAGTAGAGTTGGCTTTATGTACTGAGCTGCTCCTTTTTCCCTAAATGTGGCCTATGATGAAAATGACCTTTCTGAGGCCAGCCTATGATGAACTAAGTTCTGAGGCAACTAGTTCTTTCTTTAACTAGTCTTTGTTTCTCAACACCCCCCCTCAAGTTGGGTTCGAATAAGTTGATTGATCCCAACTTGCCAAGAATGTTAAAATGACTGGTTTTATCGAGTGCCTTGGTAAAGATGTCCGCCAATTGTTCTTTGCTTCTAACGAATAGGGTTTCTATTTCTCCCGACTGTACTTTTTCTCTAACAAAGTGACAATTGACTTCGATGTGTTTGGTCCTCTCATGAAAGACTGGATTGGATGCAATATGTCGCGCAGCTTGATTGTCGCAATGCATTTGCATAGCTCCTATGTATTCTGTCTTCATGTCTTTAAGCAGTTGCTTGATCCAAATGAGTTCACTTGCTGTGGATGCCATAGCACGATACTCTGCTTCTGCACTTGACCTTGCTACAACATTTTGTTTTTTGTTTTTCCAAGTGACCAAGTTGCCACCTACAAAGGTACAGAAGCCTGTAGTTGATTTTCTATCGCAGCTCCCGGCCCAATCTGCATCAGAAAAACCAATTACAGTATTAGAGTTATTTTTCCGCATCCAAATTCCTTGACCTGGAGTGCCTTTAAGATATCTTAGTATCCTATCAATGGCACTTAAGTGACTGGTACGTGGAGCATGCATAAATTGGCTTACAACACTTACTGCAAATGCAATGTCAGGTCTGGTAACTGTAAGATAGATTAGTTTCCCTACCAACCTTTGATATTGTCCTATGTCAGGTAGTAGATCACCATTTTCTGGTCCAGGTTTAACATTGGTTTCCATTGGGGTACCGGCTGGTTTAACTCCTAGCTTACCAGTTTCTTTTAACAAGTCAATGACATATTTTCTTTGAGATAGGAATAGGCCTTTGCTGGAGTGAGCTATTTCTATTCCAAGAAAATATGAGAGTTTTCCAAGGTCTTTGATATCAAATTCGTCTTTCAAGTGTCGTTTGACTCTTTTAATTTCTTCATTATCATTCCCAGTGATGATGATGTCGTCAACATAGACTAAAATAATAGTAGTGGAATTTTGTGAGTGTTTGACAAACATGGATGAATCGGCTGTGCTTTTGATAAAATTATTTTTCAAAAGGGAAAAACTTAGTTTGGCATACCATGCTCTTGGAGATTGTTTAAGACCGTAGATTGACTTTTTTAGCTTACACACTAGCGATGGATCTGAAATATTTTTATGGCCTGGGGGAATAGTCATATAGACCTCTTCTTCCAGAATTCCTTGAAGGAAAGTATTTTTAACATTCATTTGAAACATATTCCATCCTAAGTTGATAGCTACAGATAATAGAATTCTAACGGTGCTCATTTTTGCTACTGGTGCAAAGGTTTCTTGATAGTCAATGCCGTAGGTTTGGGTAAAACCTTTGACAACTAGCCTAGCCTTATATCTTTCAATCGTACCATCACTATTGTATTTGATTTTATAAACCCATCGACAGCCTACCGGTTGTTTTCCCTTTGGTAAGTGGGCAATATCCCATGTGTCATTTTTTTCTAAAGCTTGAAGTTCTTCATTCATAGCCTTACGCCAGATAGGATCCTAGGTGGCTTCATTAAAGTTCGTGGGTTCGGTTTGTTTGGATATGTTACCCAAATAGGCCCGATATTCAGGAGAAACTTGTTTATAAGAGATACAGTTTTGAATAGGATACGTTACCTGATGGGATACATCACCCTTTTGAATTGGATACATCACCTGATGGGATACATAATCCCTTAATCTGGCAGGAGGTCGGATTTGTCGACTGGATCTTCTCAAGAAAATTTCTTCTTGAGTTGATTCCTCACTTGATTCATTTTCCTCGTCTTCTTCTCCCCCTGAAGAAATTGCACATGTTCTACCAGTTTGTTCATCCTCTTCATGCTCAACC
The DNA here is from genome assembly GCA_019097785.1 of Fraxinus excelsior. NCBI lineage: Eukaryota > Viridiplantae > Streptophyta > Magnoliopsida > Lamiales > Oleaceae > Fraxinus > Fraxinus excelsior. The sequence continues at coordinate 42,184,715 of CM032626.1, read as the reverse complement.
TGTTCTTGATTTGTTTCTTCCGAGAAAAAGAAAGTATTTGGTGGTAACATAGTTGGTTGACTTTGCGCATGTTTTTGTTCATTTTGTTGATAATAGGGCGTGTTTTCAAAAAAGGAAATGTGACGTGAGAAATAGAGTTTATGAGTTTTTGGATCATAACACTTATATCCCTTTTTTTCAGAAGAATATCCTAAAAACATGGTTTTAACCGAGTTTTTATCCAATTTGTCATGTCTTTTTATGTGTACGAAACATGTACAGCCGAAGACCCGTATATGGTCAAGGTCAATTTTCCTACCTTTAAGAATTTCTAACGGACTCATGTTTTTCAACCTTGCACTAGGCAATCTGTTTATAAGGTAAGTAGCCGTTAACACGGCGTCTGACCAGTAGGATTTTGGGACATTACTTTGGAAGAGAAGAGACCTAGTGACTTCAAGTAGGTGACGATTTTTCCTTTCGGAAACTCCGTTTTGTTCAGGTATGTTAATACAGGTAGTCTGATGTAAAATTCCTTTTAATTTGAAAAAGTCTAAAAAGTTTTTGTTTACATATTCTATCCCATTATCAGATCTAAAAATCTTGATTTTTGCATCATATTGGTTTTCAATAAAAGTAAAATATTCTTGGAAACATGAGAAAACCTCATTTTTTCCTTTCAAAAGATAAATTCAAGTAGTACGAGAAAAATCATCGATAAATGTAACAAAATATTTAAAGTTGTTATAAGAATCCACAGGAGCCGGCTCCCACACATCAGAGTGAATTAAGTCAAAGCATTTTTCTGAATCATGGGTAGATAAGGAAAACGGCAACCTAGTTTGCTTTGAAAACTTACAAACATCGCAATTGCTAGAGTTAAGATTATAACAAAACAGTTTATTTAAAACTTGATCAGATGGATGACCAAATCTCCAATGCAGCAACTTGTCCTGATTTGTAAGACTGACTGATACATGACATCTATTGGGAATTTCTTCAAGATAATAAAGCCCGTTTTTTAAAAAACCCTCACCAATCTTCTTCCCTGATTCTCGATCCTGAAAGATCACTCTATCTGGTGAGAATATAACATTACAATTTAAATTTTGAGTTATTTTACTAACAGATAATAGATTTGAATTAAAGCCCGGTAAGTATAAAATATTTTTTACGATTTTTGAAAAAAAACTGGTTGTACCAGAGCCCCAAATTTGAGCTTTATTTCCATTTGCAACAATTACGTGCTGAGGTTCCTTAATTTGGGCGATATTTTGAATTTTATTTTTGTCCCATGTCATATGGTCGGTAGCACCAGAGTCAATAATCCATTTACTCGTATTTTGACAGAAATTAGCAATTTTAGAAATATTTAAATTATTTAAATCGGGTTTAGAGTGTACAAAACCTGAAGTTTGTTGTTGTAACAAACCGTTTAGTTGGCCCAGTAGCTGTGTCAATTGGGCTGTAGGAGTTCCGGAAGGCCCAATACCTTCAATTAAATTGGATTGGCCCAATTCTTGACCAAATCCAAGTCCAGCCGAGGTCCATTGCTAGATCCATTATGCCCCTTATGCTCAACTCCAAGTCCAGGCCCAGCTCCCAGTCTAAGTCCAGGCCCTTCATTAGGGCAAAAGTTGACGCCTCTGCTTGCACCCCCGAATCCTCCAAATCGCCTCTCCCTTCTTGCTCCGTTCCAGTTTCCTCTCTCCCCCTTGTTCCGGGCCGGCCGGAGATGAGGATGAAGGATCCAACAGCCTTCTTGGTTGTGCCCTGCACGTTTGCAATGGTCGCACCAGTCGGCCGTTGAGATCCCCCTTGTTTTGGCCGAGTCTCTGAAATTAGGGATTGGATGTTGAGCCTTGAAGGCTCGATTGTTTTCGGAATTTTCCGATTGTTGTGGGTTCATGAGTGTTCTTCGGTATTCCTCTTGCTCGATTGCTGCTACTATATCGTCGAAGCTTGGCATTTCGGCTGAGAGGAGGATTTGGGATCGGGCTGCCTCATAACTTGCGTCGAGTGCTCCCAGATAAGTAAAAATTAAGTCATGCTCATTCCTTTTCTGAATTTCGACCTCGTCTGTTGTTGGTGGGAGAAAAGTGTTGAGTTTCTCCCATTTTGAAACTAACTCTGTCACCAATTGCATGTTGCTTTGATTACTTTGTTTGATCTTTGAAATCTCCTGTTTGAGGCTAAAAATGTGGGCAAAGTTCTTCTGTTGGCCATATAATTTCTTGGCTTTGTCCCACACTTCTTTCGACGAGTTGTAGTACATGAACATGTTGGAAATGTGTGGCTCCATGGTGTTTAGCAGCCACGACATAACCATGTGGTCTGTGGTTTGCCATTCTTCGACTTTGGCTATTTCTGTTTCTGTTGGTTTCTGGGGATCTGTGGGTTTGGGTTTTTCTTTGGTGCCTGTGACAAACTGTAGTTTGCCTTTGCCACTGAGACCGATCGTAACTGATCTGGACCAGGGTATATAGTTTATGTTGCCATTGAGTGCTATGCTTGTGATCTTTGCGTTGTCCGTGTGTTGGGACATGGTTTGAATGTGGAAAACTTTCTTAAGCTCTGTTGGCCTTTTGCTTCTACAGGTTTAAAACCTGCTCTGATACCATGTTGAATTTGAGAGATAAAAATGATGAACAATGGAATATTATTAACTCATTTGTTCTGATTTACAATGGGGGAATAGTGATGGCTTATATAGAGTAATAAGCAACGGTCTCCTGTCCTATCCTCATATAGACTGCTGTACAATAAATAAAAATGGATAAAAGTAGAGTTGGCTTTATGTACTGAGCTGCTCCTTTTTCCCTAAATGTGGCCTATGATGAAAATGACCTTTCTGAGGCCAGCCTATGATGAACTAAGTTCTGAGGCAACTAGTTCTTTCTTTAACTAGTCTTTGTTTCTCAACAGTATCCTTATCAATCTTTTGCTCATCCTTTTTTTGTTGCCAAGCTGTGAGATATTGCTAACAGATTTTATACCCAATTAAGATGCATTTAATTGACATAAGCAGGAGCAAAGAAAATACTGAAAGAAAGCCTAATATGAAAATCTATATCGTATTTTAACTCTTGTATCTGCTCTGCCAACATTGTTAGATTTAAAAACTCCTCAAAGATAAATTGATGAACATTGGAAGAGTCGCGTCAATATAGAATCAAAGGAGAAATCAATTATCTGAAGACGCTGAACCAGAGATCTCAGTTATACAAGAAAAGGCCATTAATTATGTGTCTACTATTCAATATCATATGGAACAATCTTTGCCAACTGGTTTCTTCCATTAATCGCTTGCTAAAACTACATTTAGGCACTCCTGTCAACCAACTCTTAGAAAGCATTACTAACATTTTCACACATTATGTCCAGTCTGTCTATTAATAAAAAGAGTTGATTGAGAAAGTTATCAGCAATTTACTGCAAAGGAAACAGAAGGCACATCGTAAAAAGAGCATTGCCATGTGTTACTTTGCAAAGGTTACCGTTAGATTTTATACACAATAATAGAGAAGTGAAAGAGAGAAATCAACACAGGAATTTAACGTGATTCAACAATGTGCCTATATTCACAAGGAGCAAGGTGGAGATATTTTATGGAGAATAATAGAGTTACATCATCAATATATATATATATATATATATATATATATATATATATATATATATATATATATTAACTGTAGCGACCCAAATTTTAAAATGTCAAGTTTATAACTTAAGTTGTGTCGCTACGACGCTTCCGTCAAAATTTAGAATTTATTTTACGTTCCGTCGAGTTGTCTAGCAAAATATTTAATATAAGAATTCAAAACGATTTTTAATTTTAAAAATTCAATATTTCCTTATTGGGTCGAATTCTACACCCGATATCTATTTTAAATTACTCTTGGTCAAATATTCTTCTTTAGCCCAAGTTTAAGTCCATTATCAGCCCAATCGATTGTTCATATTCTGGAGCCTAGGTTTGTATGGCTCAATTGTGTCAAAAACCTAAAATCCAAAATTCCAAAATCCACTCCCGGCTGCAAAACTCCTCAGAAAGCTTGACATTCAACTGGTAAATCCCTTCACGTTTCAACAATTATTTTTATTTGATTTCATCATCATCATCATTGTCTAATCCATTAACATTATACCAGTTTCTTCCATATTCAAGCTGTAAACTTCAAACCCAAAATTCATTCTCGACAAAAAATCGGTGCAGGTAACCTATTCGAAATTTATTTTCAATTTGCTTTTGAGATTCTATAATCTCTATATCATCTTAATATATATTCACAAAAAAAATGCAGAAAACGAGATTCGGATTTTAATACCGTGAGTCGAGTTTCGAACGACCCGCAACTTCATCATCTTGCTCTCCATATCTTGCTCGTACATTTGGACTTCCTTCTTTGGCCTTGATTTTGGCTGAAAATCATTATAATGTAAAATCCATTTGAAAATCTTCACTGCCTGTAGCTTTCTGCGTGAGTTTGGGATTGAGAATGGGGGGTTGGGTTATAAATATTGAAAGTTTATTTTTAAATCCTTAAGTTTGGCCAAAAGTTTAAGTTAGTCCCTTATTTGATTTTTATTCTTTTACAATCCCTAAAGTTTAATTATTTTTCAAATTAAATATAATTTACTTTCTAATTTTATCATTTTGTCCCTAAACATTCGAGTTTTGATAATTAGACCCTAAAGATTTAAAGAATCATCCAATTACTCATTTATTTACTTTCCAAAAAGTTCAATCAAGTCCCTAAAAATTTTAAAATATTAATTAGGACTTAGTATCCTAAATTATGTTAATTTTGTTCTTGCTAGACGAGTCGCAGGAAAAGTTTAAAGCACAGTAACATCACATTCGTTCAATTTCAAGAAAATTTCAAGACTTTGAGGTGGGATTTACATTTAAGCAATTATGGTTATTTTGTCTGTGTTAATTCTTGATATGTGATTTTGATTGTGATATTATGCCTATACATATGAAAAGATTGCCAGGGGCCGTAAATAGGTCCGAGATCGAAAGTGGGTCCTTGGGGTTGTCCCACAGTGCAAAATTGTTAAGCGCTTAACATGTTGTCAGAGACCGTAAATAGGTCCGGGATCGTAATTGGGTCCTTGGGAATGTCCCACAGTACATATTTCTACAGTATGTTGTATTTTTATTATATTCATAATTTGATTTCATGTTTAGATTTAACCTGGACTGATTGTTATTTCCCCACTGAGTATAATTCGTTATGCTCACCCTAATATTTTTCCATTCTTCCAGGTTAAGGAGCTCGGCAAGGCAAGACAATGAGCGGGGCAATCATGATTAAATAATAGACAATTTAAATTATAAATTTTTGAAACTAGTATTTTAATGGCCGGTTTCCATTTTGTCTTAAATCTCAAATTTTAGTATTTTTACAAATTGTGGCACTTTACTTATTTTATTTGGTATTGACTCTTGAATGAGTAAATTATTCAAATAATGTTTCCGCATTTAGTGTTTATTTTCTATAGTTTTGAAAAAATAAATATTTACGCATTTTGACGTTTATTGAGGAAAGTTATTTACAGGATATTTCGATTTAAGTAGCGTCTTGTGTTTATGGAATTTGGGGCGTTACAGTGTGGTATCAGAGCACAGGTTTACCTTCTGTAGACTTGTGAAAATTTTACAAAAATAAATGAGAAAATGTCTAATATTTAATTTAAATGCTACCCGCTCTTGCCGCGCCATGCCACTCCGAAAATGTAAAATGTTTAGAAAATTTTATTTGATGAAATTTGAAAATTTTCATTTGTTGGATACCATGAATTTATTATATATCTGCATCTGAAATTGAATGTTTACAATGAAAAGTTACATGAAAATGAAATTTTACTATAGTTTATGCAGTTTGAGATGTTTGAAAGTTTGTATCCAGTATATGTTATAAGATTTTCCATGAGTTATTATGTTTAGGAGTTGAACTGGTGATGTGAAATATTTAAAAAATTTCAGAAATTATAAGTTTAGTCCTCGGAATTAAACTAAAACCAATAGTAACCCATTTCAATGGAATTTACTTGCATAATTGGTATGCCAAAGGGAATGTTTGAGAGAGAGATGTAAGAACAAATGTTTGTGGAATTCAGTAGGAGAACATATTTTGGATTATAGATATTAGTTGCAATTTTATTATTTTGTTTTCCTTTTGGAAAATTTGAGATAATAATAAAATTTGATTTTAGCTCAATTGTGTTTTCTATGATGTTTTCTTTTAGATTTTATTACTCATGGTTGAGCATTGTGAATTGCACAATTAAGTGGAGGTTGAGACTAATATTGTTATGGTTTAGGAAATGTCTCGTAGAACAAATCGAACTCCTGCGAATCAGGTTGCTGGAAGATAAGCTACCCCATGCCAGATTGCTACTGGTGATGCGGGAAATAATGCATTAAGGGACCTTGCGAATGCTCTCCAGATGTTCACTCAGCAACAAGTCCCAACAGCTCCACGGAGCGCCCCTAATTTACCGAATCCACATGCTAATGCAAACAACACCAGCATGGTTGTTGAACAGTTTCGCCGATATAAGCCACCAACATTCGATGGTCGAGAGGGACCCCTAGCTGCAGAGGAATGGCTAAGGGCATTAGAACGGATCTTTAAACACATAGCCTGCTCGGACACTCAGAAAGTGTCATGCGCTGTATTCCAGCTTGCTGAGGACGCAGATCATTGGTGGGAGTCATATCTGCGCACCAGGACTGAAGCACAGCAACTTGAACTGACATGGGCAGGATTCAAGGAGTTAATAATACAAAGGTATTTTCCCCAATCTATTCGGGATCAGAAAGAAACAGAGTTCCTTGAACTTAGGCAGGGAAGTATGTCAGTGGTGGAATATGAAACGAAATTCAACCAGTTGTCCAGGTAGTGGTGGCAATGGGCCGAGTCGAGCCGGCTTGGCCCATGCCAAGACGAGCTTTCGGCTCGGCTCGTGGGATTTTGGGCGAGCTCGGCTCGTTTAATTTTTTTTTTATTTATAAATACACATAACACACTAGTTTAATTGTAAAAGATATATATATATATATATATATATATATATATATACACATTTTGTGATTAATTTCTAAATATACATTTTCAAAAAAATTTATAATTTTTTAAAAAATAAGAATAAAAATTGTTTTGTTGAGTTACTTGAGTAATAATGTAATATGTTTTTTGTTTACCATTTTATACTTAAATTTAAAAATAATATATATGTAAAATATAAACACATTTTATAAACCATTTTTATATATACATTTTTCAAAATATTTTTATTTTTTATAAATAAAAAAATAAAGATAGACCCTCCTCCTTTATCCGGACTTAGGACCGGCTACTTCAATTTTTAGTAGGCGGAGTTAAAAATTGTACACGAACAACTTGTTACGTGTACAATTTTTTAAAAAATATTATAAATGTATGAAAATTAAATTTTGTGATGATTATGGTGAAATTAAATATCACTTACTTGGTTACAGGCAATTTCGGCATATTTATCTTGAATTCGATAATTAGCGTCTTCCCAATCTTTCACGCACATTAACGCTTCCAAAATATCTTATTTGAGTCAACTCCTGACCTCAGAGAGAACCCTCTTCCCTGCACTAAAAGTAGACTCCGAAACTACAGTGCTAACATGAGGTGTTAGTAGATCTTTTGCCATTGCAGAAACTACTGGCCATCGACGTTCATTATCTCGCCAAAATTTAATTACCTCTTCTGAATTTTTCTTAACTTCTTTGTTAGTAGGCAAAGTATGACGAAAGTAATCGATTAATTCAAATGGCAACGCATTTGGACTATTACTCGAAGTTTGAGTACATGCAGTGGATGACAAACTACTACTACTACCACCAGATGAACCACATGCATATGCAAACGAATTAAATCTATATGAGTTCATGTTTTCGAATAAATCTAAAATTACATCGTCGTCATCCGTTGGATTAGTAGGAGGAGTAGATGTAGGTACACGAGTAATATGTGTACCCATTCGTGAAGCATATAATTCGTACATTTCACGTAATGTTTCTTTCAAATTCCAATAAGTAATAGGTATACTAAAAGTTAAAGAATTTGAAATTTTATCAATTACAAATTTAGTACCCGATAAATTATATCGGGAGTCCATGACGCATGCTAAAGGAAATAACATAGGTAATTCTTCCCAATATTTTCTGAATTTTAATTCCATGGAATATATAACTACATGAAAATCGGGGTCATTTTGAAATCTTTTAAAAGTCCTAGCAATTGCATAAAGACGTTTAAGAACCATACAACTTGTTAGATAATAAACGCCAGACAATATATTTATAGAATCATAAAATGTGGACAAAAATGTTTTTATTTTAAGAACTATATTCCAATCGGTTTCATTCAAAATAGTTTCGTCTTCATATCTAACATGCCTATTGTTATAAAATTCAGTAATTAAATGTTCGAAACCTTCACATGATTTTAATAATAAGTAATTGGAATTCCATCTATGGCCTACGTCAGTAATAAATGTTTTTGTATTTGTCATTCCATTTTCTGAAAAGAATTCTGCAAATGCTTGTTTTCGACTAGGTGTAATCGTGATATATATAAGTACACTCCTAATTCGGTCAATTTCATCCTTAACATGTTTTAAACCGTCTTGTACTACTAAATTAAAAATATGACATACACATCGAATATGAAATAAATAACCACCAAAATCGGGTTGAAGTACTCTATGCAATTTATCGATAACAACTTTATTTACAGTAGCATTGTCGAACGTAAAAGAACGAATTTTGCTCTCGCATTTATACTCTTTAACTATATTTATGATAGCATTAAATATAGTCTAGGCGTTGTGCGGGTATTCAACAATTTTAAAAGTAATAATTCTTTTATGCATAACCCAAAGTGGGTCTATATAGTGTGCAGTTGCAGCAATGTAACCTCTCTTATTAATCCCTTCCCACATATCAGAAGTTAAAGATATCACACCCCCATATTTCTCTAAATCATTTATCAGTAGTTGTTTTGTATGAAGAAAATATTTAACTGTATCAGCACGGAGAGTATTTCGACTTACCCCAACGTACCTCGGCTGAAGATATGTTTTGACGTAGTTCACGAAATGTTGGTTGTCCGCTATTGCTAGTGGCAACTCAGACGCAGCAACAAATTTCACCATTCCCGTTCGAGCTTCCTCCTCTAAATACATCCATGTAGAAAGTGGCGTAGTACCACTGGCGCCTAGAGAACCAAACTGTAGTTGAGTTTGACCAGCTGGAAGAAACCCATGTTTGGTCACACATGCTTTGTAGTGACGATTGGGTGGGTAGTTCCAATGCCTCTTTGCCATGCCAGTCGTTGTTGGCAGTATTTACATATTGCTTTGGTTTCGGGGATTCCATCGACCAAACGACCGGTTTGACCAATTTAAAATGGTCCCAACATTTTGCCTTGTTCTTCCCCTTTCTTTTCCCTCTTGCATCGAGAATATTTGACGTAGGCTCTTCATCTTGTTCCAAATTAATTGGAACACTAGGATCAACATCAACGTCATCCAAATCAATTGGACTACTACATTCATGAACGTCGTAATCTTCAATATTTTCTGGAATTGGTAATTCATTGAGACCGGAGAATTCATTCCCAAATTGATTTTGGGCAGGTGTTTGTATTTCGTTCTCCATACAGAACAAGTTTTCAACAAATGATCGTCAATCCATTTGTTAAGAATAATAGAAATTGAATATAGAAATATAGAAGATGATTATAGAATGAATGAATGATATTGTTGATAAATAAATGGAGATTGGAGAATGTAAATTGTATAGAGTAGATAATGAGAGAATAGAGATTGATATTGGTGGAAAAAAAAAGTTTGATTTAGGTGGGTATTTATAGAAAGAAAAAAAAATAAAAAAATAAAATTCGAGGACCAAAACGGTCACTGAATAAATTCAGTGACCATTTATTCAGTGACCAGAACAGTCACTGACTTTTTCAAATTAATTTTTTTTTAAATTAATGGACGAGCCACGAGCCGCTCGGCTCGTGGCTCGTTATTTATTTATTTTTTTTATTTTATTTTTTTAATTACCCACGAGCCGGCTCGTCTACAGTGCCTGCTCGGCTCGTCACCCGATCAGCCTAGCTCGGCTCGTGCTCGGGCTCGTTTTTTACGAGCCCGAACGGCTCGTGGGCGTGAACAATACGAGCCGAGCGGGCGAGCCGACGAGCCTCTCGGCTCAATTGCCACCTCTAACAGTCATCATCTCTGAACTTTTGGAGCTGTTGTTTACATATTTTTACCATACACATGGCATTACTAATATCTAGGTCTTTCTTCTGTAATGTCTTCGACAATTCATTTGAAATTCTTAATATCTTTTTCATTAGATGTAGGCCAAATGCAAACTCAAATGTACGAATTGATGCCAACAAAACCATTGCTTCACCTTTTTTCCACAAATTGTATTATCAATAACAATTATCTCAATAACATCAATTGTACTTGAAAACATGAGCATCAGGTTACATAAACATTTGTAGTGCGAGCCCCAACGTGTATCACCGGAACGTTTGATATTAGTTTCTTGATTAAGACCTCAACCACTTGATATTTCACCAGCATTTGGTGCTTCACAAATCTTGATTCTTTGCATCTCGCGAATAAGATCACACCTCTTAGCCGATCCTACAACAACATTCACCACACTATCAGCCAAATAAAAGAAAGATTGGTTATCACTATGTTTTTTTGTAACTGCTAAAAGAGCTAGTTGAAGTTGATGAACAAAACAATGAATGTAGTATGCACTTGGGTTTTCTTTTAAGATAAGTGTTTTGAGACCATTATATTCACCCCTAGAGGTGGCAATGAGCTCGGCCCATGCCAACACGAGCTTGGCTCGGCTCGTGGGCGTTTGGGCGAGCTCGCTCAAAACGAGCCGAGCGCTCGGCTCGGCTCGTTTTTTGTTTTAATACACTAGTTTAATTGTAAAAGATATATATATAAACACACACACACACACACACACACACACACACACACACACAATTTGTGATTAATTTCAAAATATACATTTTCAAAAAAATTTATAATTTTTTTAAAAAATAAGAACAAAAATTGTTTTGTTGAGTTACTTGAGTAATATGTTTTTTGTTTACCATTTTATACTTAAATTTGAAAAAAATATATATGTAAAGTATAAACACATTTTGTAAACCATTTTTTAAATATATATTTTTCAAAACATTTTTATTTTTTATAAATAAAAAAATAAAGATAGACTCTCCTCCTTTATCCGGACTTGAGACCGGCTACTTCAATTTTTAGTAGGCGGAGTTAAAAATTGTACACGAACAACTTGTTACGTGTACAATTTTTTAAAAAATATTATAAATGTATGAAAATTAAATTTTGTGATGATTATGGTGAAATTAAATATCACTTACTTGGTTACAGACAATTTCGGCATATTTATCTTGAATTCGATAATTAGCGTTTTCCCAATCTTTCACGCACATTAACGCTTCCAAAATATCTTCTTTTAGTCGACTCCTGACCTCAGAGAGAACCGTCTTCCCTGCACTAAAAGCAAACTCCGAAGCTACAGTGCTAACAGGAGGTTTTAGTAGATCTTTTGCCATTACAGAAACTACTGGCCATCGACGTTCATTATCTCGCCAAAATTTAATTACATCTATGGGGAGCAAACAAGAAGTCCCACATCGGTTGGGAGAAGAAAAAAAATCCACCATATAACCCAAGTGAGCTACTCCACCCATTACCAATTGGTTTTGGGTTGGAACCTCACTTGGGTCGGGTGGTGTGGGCTTGGGCCTAGTTAATTGCTCCTCTTAATCCCAACAACTGGTATCAGAGCTCAAGGTCGGAGGAACGCAGTAGAAAGTGCGGTGGCGATCGGGCTAAAAATCATTCTCGTTTGAAGTGTCTTGTGTCGAAAGTCTTCCTGACATTGGTAGTTAGGCGGCGGGTCCCGTTTGGTCGAGGGCGACAGTAATAACGGCGGTACAAGATGATTGGTGGATGAATTATCGTTTGAGGGGAGGATTGTTGGGAGCAAACAAGAAGTCCCACATCGGTTAGGAGAAGAAAAGAAATCCACCATATAACCCAAGTGAGCTACTCCACCCATTACCAATTGGTTTTGGGTTGGAACCTCACTTGGGTCGGGTGGTGTGGGCTTGGGCCTAGTTAATTGCTCCTCTTAATCCCTACAACTGGTATCAGATTAAACCACCAATGACACCACAAAGAATATCCCAAACTCCAAAACCGAACCACCACCCAAACTACCGGTTGCTTTACCTTGAATCAGCCCACAAAGAGCTCGGTGTGAAGAGTATGGTAGCCTCAAGAGACAGCCACAAAGGCTAGAGAAGAAGAAGGAGAGAATAGCACAAAGCAAGAGGAAGCACAAAGCAAACTCACGTTTTTTTTCTCTCAATTTCTCACGGCTCCAAGTTTGTCACACTAGGGCAAGACAAAAAACAACGACCTCCTTATATAACCAAATAAGTGGTCTTCTAGGTCAAGCATAAGTGGCCCAATAAGTACCAATAAATGGGCCTCCAACCAACAAAGCCTTCCAAGGTGTTTGGGCTGGACCATGAGCAACTCTAATTAATTAGGTTACTTCCAATGGCCCACTTATGGTGTCGGAATGGTTCGTTCAATGTGGTGTCAATATTTCATTTCAATCATCGGCCGAGGCCTATGAAATCTAATCCAACTGGAAAATCGGTTTAATATCATCGCTCGGATTTATTGGGTATCAAAAAACCCAACAAATCTCCACCTTGATCCCAATAAATCTGCAAGCAACCAAAACACACAGTTTATACTTGCACAACCAAGGTAACCAATAAAATTGGCATCACAGACCTTACCTTGTGTCTCCACCTGAAACACATATCATACATGTTCCATATACTCACCAGGGCTAAGGTCAAGAACACCCAAGTAGAAATAGATAAGAATAGCAATCAATCAAGAGCAAATAAAACATGCGACGGAGATATCATATAGGATAACACAGAGATCTTATCACACACGTTCACACAGAACAACAGATTAACAAGTTAATCAACTACCAACACATACGCAACAAATGCATAAATGACCTCACAAAGATCTCACCACACTTATCCTATCCCATTCCGTGTTGCTCACTCACCTCGAGAACACATATCTCACCTCATCGTCCACCATGCTCACTAGACTAATTACTCAAACAAACATGTCTAACGGTAAGTCTCTATAGATCCAAGGCTCTAGGGATAATCCTCTATCAACACATCACTTCTCCAACCTACGTGGATAATGGATCTCCACCTAACAGAAGTGATAGAAGTGCCTCACTTGCACTCCACATGATCAGGGTCTCTTCACAGATAAAAGATTCCAACATTTGATCACCTCTCCACCGTGATCCAAATGTCACACTCCACATCCCACGGTACAACCAATGTACCCCTAGGCATATATACTCCATCTTACCATAAGACACACAACACACTGCAAATGCATCACAAAAAATCCACAATTCATGCAAACAATTACACACAGTAATAAGATCACTTAAAACATGCCAATGCACATATCAAACAATTTGAAAATGTAACATATAACCACGCAACAGAATTAAGTAATCACACACATGCAGAAAAGGATTACACACGGATGCACATGCAGTAACTAGGGTTACACTCGGTAAACCTCACTAGGGTCATCACTCGACCCTATAGCCAGATTCGCATCATCTCTCATCTTACTATTCTGCATATCCTTCCTTTTGGGACAGTCCCTAATGAAATGTCCAGACTTACCACAACTGTAACACCGTCTACCACCAGACTTGTCCCACTTCTTGCTCTTCTTCTTACCATCATCATCACTCGAGTCGCTACTCGAATCACCACTGTTTTGATCTCTACCCAAACTCATTTACTTAAATTTCATTTTACTCCTCATCATATGCAACTCACCGCTTTCCTTATCATGTTTTTCAGCTCTCATCTCCATCTCCTTACTTCTAAGGGAGTCAATGACAATTTCAGGCGTCAAAGTGTCTATATCATACTTAATAGCATTTTTGACTTCACGATAAGTATCAGGTATAGCATTTAGCAAAATGATAGCTTTGTAAGTTTCAGACACCGACTCACCACAATTAACAATATCTTGAACAAGTTTGTTAAACACATCCAAATTGTCATCCAAATCTTTTGAAGAATCCATTTTGAAATTGAAAAATCTTTCAAGCAAGAACAATTTATTAGGAGTAGATTTGAGCAAATATAAATCCTCCAACTTTTTCCAAAGTTCTTTTGTAGAATCAAGTTTTCCAACTTTTCTCAAAACAGTGTCAGACAAGTGTAAAATAATTGAAGTGTATGCAAGTTCATCATATTCTTCCTTTTGTGCTTCTGTAAAATTTTAGGGAAATTTGCCGTCTATGGCTTTTGAAACTTTTTGTTGAACCAAAATACCTCTCATTTTCTGTTGCCAAATAGAAAAGTCACCACTTCCATTGAAAATTCCAACTTCGAAACGTGAAGTCATCTTGAAAAACAGAACAACCAAGAAATGCACAAATAGGTTACACAGAGTAATCCTAAGGTAGCAATATACACCGTACTAGATTCCCAGGTTTTCGTGAGACTCAAAATCTCATATCAAGGGAACGTTCGAACGGGTCAAGTCCAGGTGTTCTAACAAGATAATCAATGCAACACGAAGGTATATAAACAAAAACTCAAAATTTCCAAACAGTGCAGTCTCACACAGTGACTAAACAACAATTACGGCACAAAAATAAATTTCCAACTTGCAATCAAAATCAATACTTCAAATAGAGCAAAAAATTCCTAAAATTCTAGCACAAGCAATGGTTACCCCTTCACGGTAACCCCAATCTTATTGTCACCCCACACGATGACGCGCTAGTGCTGAAATTTAACGGGATAAGCCAATTTACCAGAGCGGACTTATCTGAGTCCGTAAGTTTCGAGGAATACAATTTAACACTTTAGGGCCACCACTATTCGCCCTAAATTTTGCAGCAACCGATAGAATGCAAAACGGAATTTCGAACGAGCAAGGGCAAAATCGTCCAACTTTCTCTGTGAAACCTGAAACACTAAACAAAAAATATCAGCACGTTCACAAAGTCGAAATAAAGATACTGCCTGAAGAAACCGTCGCCGAAATCCACCGCACCCGCCCGCACGGGCCTCGCCGGAGCTGCCACGCGCCGTCGCCGTCACCACCACGCACAGGTGACCCAGAATCTCCTCGACTTGCACGTTCCACCAGCGGTCACCGTTTGTCCAGAAAGTCCACGGATTTGCCGGAAATCGATTTTGAAGTTCCGGTTTTGGGCAAAAAACGGGACAGAATTTTTTCTCTGGTTTTTGCTCGATTTCTGCTCGATTTATGGACTGATTATGACCGAAAAACAAAACCTAAAGCTCTGATACCATATGTTATAATATTGACCTTTGATTTCACCAAACCAAGCTCAGATTAAACCACCAATGACACCACAAAGAATATCCCAAACTCCAAAACCGAACCACCACCCAAACTACCGGTTGCTTTACCTTGAATCAGCCCACAAAGAGCTCGGTGTGAAGAGTATGGTAGCCTCAAGAGATAGCCACAAAGGCTAGAGAAGAAGAAGGAGAGAATAGCACAAAGCAAGAGAAAACACAAAGCAAACTCACGTTTTTTTTCTCTCAATTTCTCACGGCTCCAAGTTTGTCACATTAGGGCAAGACAAAAAACAACGACCTCCATATATAACCAAATAAGTGGTCTTCTAGGTCAAGCATAAGTGGCCCAATAAGTACCAATAAATGGGCCTCCAACCAACAAAGCCTTCCAAGGTGTTTGGGCTGGACCATGAGCAACTCTAATTAATTAGGTTACTTCCAATGGCCCACTTATGGTGTCGGAGTGGTTCGTTCAATGTGGTGTCAATATTTCATTTCAATCATCGGTCGAGGCCTATGAAATCTAATCCAACTAGAAAATCGGTTTAACATCATCGCTCGAATTTATTGGGTATCAAAAAACCCAACAACCTCTTCTGAATTTTTCTTAACTTCTTTGTTACTAGGCAAAGTATGACGAAAGTAATCGATTAATTCAGATGCCAACGCATTTGGACTATTACTCGAAGTTTGAGTACATACAGGATGACAAACTACTACTACTACCACCAGATGAACCACATACATATGCAAATGAATTAAATCTATATGAGTTCATGCTTTCGAATAAATCTAAAACTACATCGTCGTCATCCGTTTGATTAGTGGGAGGAGTAGATGTAAGTACACGAGTAATATGTGTACCCATTCGTGAAGCATATAATTCGTACATTTCACGTAATGTTTCTTCCAAATTCCTATAAGTAATAAGTATATTAAAAGTCAAAGCATTTGAAATTTTATCAATTACAAATTTAGTACCCGATAAATTATATCGGGTGTCCATGACACATGCTAAAAGAAATAACATATTTAATTCTTCCCAATATTTTCTGAATTTTAATTCCATGGAATATATAACTGCATAAAAATCGGGATCATTTTGAAATCTTTTAAAAGTCCTAGCAATTATATAAAGACGTTCAAAAACCATACAACTTGTAGGATAATAAACGCCAGACAATATATTTGTAGAATCATAAAATGTCGTCAAAATTTTTATTATTTTAAGAACTATATTCCAATCGGTTTCATTCAAGATAGTTTCGTCTTCATCTCTAACATGCCTATTGTTATAAAATTCAGTAATTAAATATTCGAAACCTTCACATGATTTTAATAATAAGTAAGTTGAGTTCCATCTATGACATACGTCAGTAATAAATGTTTTTGTATTTGTCATTCCATTTTCTGAAAAAAATTCTGCAAATGCTTGTTTTCGACTAGGTGTAATCGTGATATATATAAGTGCACTCCTAATTCGGTCAATTTCATCATTAACATGTTTTAAATCGTCTTGTACTACTAAATTAAAAATATGACATATACATCGAATATGAAATAAATAACCACCAAAATCGGGTTGAAGTACTCTATGCAATTTATCGATAACAACTTTATTTACAGTAGCATTGTCGAACGTAAAAGAACGAATTTTGCTCTCGCATTTATACTTTTTAACTATATTTATGATAGTATTAAAATAGTTTGGGCGTTGTGCGGGTACTCAACAATTTTAAAAGTAATAATTCTTTTATGCATGACCCAAAGTGGGTCTATATAATGTGTAGTTGCAGCAATGTAATCTCTCTTATTAATCCCTTCCCACATATTAGAAGTTAAAGATATCACACCCCCATATTTCTCTAAATCATTTATCAGTAGTTGTTTTGTATGAAGAAAATATTTAACTGTATCAGCACGGAGAGTATTTCGACTTACCCCAACGTACCTCGGCTGAAGATATGTTTTGACGTAGTTCACGAAATGTTGGTTGTCCGCTATTGCTAGTGGCAACTCAGACGCAGCAACAAATTTCACCATTCCCGTTCGAGCTTCCTCCTCTAAATACATCCATGTAGAAAGTGGCGTAGTACCACTGGCGCCTAGAGAACCAAACTGTAGTTGAGTTTGACCAGCTGGAAGAAACCCATGTTTGGTCACACATGTTTTGTAGTGACGATTGATGTGGGTAGTTCTAATGCCTCTTTGCCATGTCAGTCGTTGTTGGCAGTATTTACATACTGCTTTGGTTTCGAGGATTCCATCGACCAAACGACTGGTTTGAACCAATTTAAAATGATCCCAACATTTTGCCTTGTTCTTCCCATTTCTCTCCCCTCTTGCATTGAGAATATTTGACGTAGGCTCTTCATCTTGTTCCAAATCAATTGGAACACTAGGATCAACATCAACGTCATCCAAATCAATTGGATGACTACCTTCATGAACTTTGTAATCTTCAATATTTTCTGAAATTGGTAATTCATTGAAATCGGAGTATTCATTCCCAAATTGATTTCGGGCAGGTGTTTGTGTTTCGTTCTCCATACCAAACAAGTTTTCAACAAATGATCGTGAATCCATTTGTTATGAATAATAGAAATTGAATGTAGAAATGTAGAAGATAATTATAGAATAAATGAATGATATTGTTGATAATTGATAAATGGAGAATCGGAGATTGGAGAATGTAAATTATATAGAGTAGATAATGAGAGAATATAGATTGATATTGGTGGAAAAAAAAGATTGATTTAGGTGAGTATTTATAGAAATAAAAAAAATAAAAAAACGTTGAGTACCAAGACGGTCATTGAATAAATTCAGTGACCGTTGTGGTAACTGAATTTAATTCAGTGACCAGAACGGTCACTAACTTTTATTTTATTTTATTTTATTTTTTGGACGAGCCACGAGCCGCTCGGCTTGTGGCTCGCCCTTTTATTTTTTATTTTATTTATTTTTTAATATACCCATAAACCGACTCGTCTACACTGATGAGTCGAGTAGGCTGGCTCGTCACACGATCCGCCTAGCTCGGCTCGTGCTCGGGCTCTTTTTTTACGAGCCCGAGCGGCTCGTAGACGTGAACAGTACGAGCCGAGTGGGCGAGCCGACAAGCCGCTAAGCTCAATTGCCACCTCTACTCACCCCGCATATTATTAGCTCCATCATAACTTTGACCTCTCAAATTAGTCATGCTTAAGCCATATCTAGAGAACAAGTCATCAATAGCAAGCTTAAGTGAGATAGTCGTGGTACTTGAAACATGTTGGATGCCAAGTAAATGTTCAATTACATGTCCATTCTTCACATATCGCAAAACAACCGACATTTGCTCCTTAGTTGAAATATCACGAGATTAATCAACTAGAATAAAAAATAACCCATCACCAATCTCACTGATAATGACCTTGTTAATTTCAAAGGCGAAAGCACTAACGATATCCTTTTGAATTTCAGGTGAGGTTAATTTGAAATTTGCAGGAGCATTCTCCAAACAAACAGCATTAATCTGAAGATCATGATTACACAACCATTTTAGTAGTTCTAGGAAATTTCCTTGATTGCTTGAATGTTCAAACTCATCACTTCCACGAAAAGCAAGCCCTTGTCGTAGAAGATATCAAACACAACCTACTGATGCACCTAGACGAGCTCGATATGCACTTCTTGTTTGTTCTGATTGCTTGAAGAGACAAGCTCCAATACTTTGTTCATGTTGATTGAATGATTCAAACTTAATTTGAGCTAGATTGTGTGCGCTACTTGCATTTCCTATATGTTTTTTGAAACTACTTTTCTTTTTCCAATTTGAGAATCCACCGACAACAAACGAAATACGACTTGAACTAAACAAATAGCAATACAAGCAAAATACTGCATTTTTTGCTATACTAAATTCTAGCTAACTAGGACATTCATCATACCAATTAGTACAAAATCGTCTATCTTTATTTCTCTTCTTTGACACCAAAACCTCATGATTACGAGGCGGCAAGGACCCCTTTGTACCCATTCCCTTCGAACAGCATCCCGAACATTAACATGATAATGATTAATTGGAATTCGCAATCCATGGTCAGAAGGCAGTTATTCTACATTAATCTCATTACTTTCTTTCCCTTCATCCCCAACACTCATTTCATCAATATCTTCACTTTCATTTTCATCACTATCATCCCCTTTATCCCGAATATCAATATGAACATTCCTTTCATCAATGTTTTGTTCAATCGAAGATGGATGAGATTTACACACTCTTTTGAAATACTTCTCCATCATTGAGCCTGAGGAGTGAGGAAAATCTTACACTGTCCACTGATAATTGATAAACAATACAATACAATTATACAAACAGGGGCGGAGGAACCAGAACGCATAAACAACACAACCATCCATAATCAAACTCACCAGAGCTTGTAATAGCCTAGAAGTCATTGCAATTTGCACAGCCAACTGGAAGTTTTCGCCTCTGCTGTAAACTGTAAGGAGGAAAACACAAAATTTGAAGGTTACATTCAAAATAAAAACAGAGTCAGTCACTTGAGGCCGTGGCGGAGGCGGGAGTCTAACCTTCGAAGTTTGTGTTCGAAGCCTCCTTGTGATTTACTCTTGAGGCTGTGGCGGAGGCGGGAAGCTGTGGCAGAAAAACAGTTTTTCTTGTATCGATTTTTTTCACCGTCTATAGAATTTTTAGTAACAAATATTCTTTGTCAGAAAAAGTAAGCCCTATTGCATTACAAACACTTGATTGCAAGAAATAAAAGTTTGTCGTCGTAAGTGTCCCATCAAAAATATTTTAGTGTCTTGCTTCTCTCATTTTTTGGTGACAATCTTTGCGTTTGTTGTACTTTCTCATATTTCACGACAACTCTTAAAATCGTTTTATAGTTATTAGTACCTTTTTTTTGTATCAATCTATGTTCAAACTTAAAAAATATGTCGTGTTAAATTCCTTATTGCAACAACTTTTCGTATATCGCAAAATATCTTGTCATAAAATCATATTTTAGTTGAAGTGAAATGGGACTCAAGACGGTGGGCTTATACTTTATGGACAGTCAATTTTGAAAAGTAATTATGAGAAGATAATTAGGTAACAATTCTACTGTAAGGACAAACGTCAATGACATGATTTTATACATACTCACACTTCACATTTTCTCATTGACAATTAAAAAAAAATAAAGAAAACACTGCTAATAAAAAAATGTCACTTCGAAATTGACCCCGTTTGTTCAGCCTTTTTCCATTTTCCATTAGGCAAAGCGACTTCTTATCTTAAAGAGAAAAGAGGTTACAAAACTTCTCTCTCATTTTTGTTGACGGGACAACTATCACGTACAAGGGATCTTATCAAACGTCAATCAATATGTGAAAATAGGTCATCAACTACCGAAAAATAGATTATTAACTTTTTTTTACATATATAGATCATGCTAGATGTATCGATTTTTTTTACCGAATTTTTTACCTACTATTCACAATGGTGATGTGGACCACATTATCGAAATTTTTAAATACATGCGGAACCCGTGCATTATGTGAGAGGAGGTAATCCATTATATACAAGTCATTATGTACAAATGAATTAAGCTTTTTTTATTAAAAAAAAAAAGTGAGTTACTTATTGTTTCGACATAACTATTACTTCTAGTAATTAATTCAAAAATAAATTAGGCAAATGTGAAGCATAATAGTTAGACTTAGAGGTGGTAACGAGCCACGAGCTCGGCTCGGCCCGTGAGCTCGTGACTCATGGGTCTTGCCGAGCATCAGCTTGCAAGTTCGTCCATTTTTCAATTTATTTTTTAAAAAAAAACCCTCGTGGGCGAGCTGCCTAGCTCGGGTTCGTCATTTGAAGAATCTGAGTCGCCCACGAGCCGAGCGATCGAGTCGATGAGTGGCCCGACTCGTTTGCCACCATTGGTTAGACTAGTCTTACATATGCATATTTATAAACTGGATTTCTTGATTCTATTTTGTATAAATCTCGTTCATTACAACTTCATTGCAATCATGTTATATGTACATCATTTTTCATAACATTGTTTGTATTGTGTTATTGACAACACACCATTAGATAGTTTAAAAAAATATTTTTTTTATCCCACAATTTTTTTGAAAACAAAGAGGATATCAAAATCAATGTAAGAGAATGAATGTGCATTTATCATTATTGATTTTAGAGGAAATTTCACAAAATGTTCACCATTGCAAAAAATGTCCATTTTGAAAGAATTTAGACCAAAATACCCTTATTAACAATTTATAATTCCATATAAACACAAAAATGTCCACTTTATTAAGAACGTATTCAGTAGAGATTAAAATCAGATTAAAATTGAAAAACTAGTCGTTATTGTTCATTTTTATTAGACGAGATAGACTTAATAACGGCTATATTTTCAATTTTAATTGAATTTTAAGCACGACCGAACGGAGCCTAAAAATTTTGTTGACCAATAAAATTTTGACACAGAATCATAACCTGTTTATTTCAAAAGTACAATGTCAAATCGCAATGAATGCAATTTTTTTCATTGACATAAAAATATCGAGAACGACATTTCAAATGCAGAAAAATGTCATGTCAGAATGAAATGCTATTCTAGACATTTAATATGTCGAAAACAACATTTGAAATGTCGAGAACATTTAATATTGTGATTTGACATGTGTACTTTTGAAATATAAATATGGTTCAAATATAGAGAACGACATTTGAAATGTCGAGAATATCATTTGAATGTAGCTTCTCATAAAAGCTACTTCTCGAAATTTGTGAAAAATTGGGGGGGGGGACTAATTGCTTCATTTTTCCATTAATGGCATAATGGACAATTTGGTACAAAATTCAAAATGGTGGACATTTTTCAATTGACACTCAAAAAAAGTGGACATTTTTTAAAATGTCCCTTGATTTTATTGTCTCTCACGTCACCACTTATTGAGACAAACACCATGATTCTTCCATATTTCATCTCTACAACACTACTTTCACGAATCGCAGGTTTGGTTCCTGAGGTTCAACTCCTCAAGACTGTCCTCACCTCATTCTCTGGTCGGCAAGTCCGAACAAATGGCATACATGCATGCTATGAGTATGATATAAGGGAGAATATCTGCATATGATCATATATCATTAGTGCACCAATGGTAAGATAGGCGCAGCGCCTAGCTGTTAGCATGCTTGCCGTGCCGAATGGGGAGCTAAGCATTCTCACTGCGTGACATTCTCCTCCATTCGAATTCGCTTACGTCCTCGTAGCGAGAAGAGAGTTTCGCCTCCACACGCATCCGTCTCGTTGCTGCTGTTAGCGTGCTTGGAGGAGAATGTCACGCAGTGAGAATGCTTATCTTTACATTCGGCACGGCAAGCACGCTAACAGCTAGGCGCGATGCCTATCTTACCATTGGTGCACTAATGATATATGATCATATGCAGGTATTCTCACTTATATCCTACTCATAGCATGCATGTATGTCAGTTGTTCGGGCTTGCCGGCCAGAGAATAAGGTGAGGGCAGTCTTGAGGCATTGAACCTCGGAAGCCAAACCTGCGATCCGTGAAAATTGGTATCAGAGCGGGGCCGCTCGAGCATGCGGTGTTGTTATTGGACAATGTCGTGTGTTCTTGCGGAGAAAAGATTTTGGACCACGGATCGTGTCTGCAAGCGGCGGGACACGACGAAGGAAGCTGTGGGGAAGAAGGATGAAGATGGCAGCATTGCGCAATTGCCAATGTGCATTTCAAGGAGTTTTCGAAGAGCGCAACGTGCATGGCACAATTCGATATGCGTTGAGGCGCTGCGGTTTGGAGGCCGTCCATCCGAGGAACCAATGCCCAGAGGGGCGGAGGGTGAAGGTTGGTGTCGAAGGCGGCAAGTACGAGTTACTGCAGGTTTGGATGCTTGTCCATTTGGAGTGGTGCCGTTGTTAACCTTGCAACGAGACGGATGCGTGTGGAGGCGAAACTCTCTTCTCGCTACGAGGACGTAAGCGAATTCGAATGGAGGAGAATGTCACGCAGTGAGAATGCTTAACTCCCCATTCGGCACGGCAAACACGCTAACAGTTAGGCGCGAGGCCTATCTTACCATTGATGCACTAATGATATATAATCATATGCAGATATTCTCCTTTATATCCTACTCATAGCATGCATGTATGCCAGTTGTTCGGACTTGCCGGCCAGAGAATGAGGTGAGAGCAGTCTTGAAGCGTTGAACCTCGGGAGCCAAACCTGCTATCCGTGAAAGTTGAAACAAACACATTTTAAGAGAGATTTGGAATTGCATTTGGAAATGTTTCAAGAATTGTACATCGATCAAGTGACATTTTAGCAAACCCATATTTCAGAATGGGTAAATTTCGTGATAACAAAAAATAAAGAAAAATATATTCAATTTGCAGTAATATATAGTGTTACTATATGCGCAATAAAGATTTACTAGTGGATGGTTGCCAAACTGCAGCATCTAGATGCCACTAGTCCTCAAATTGAATTCATAACGACACGTGTTCCATGATGCGTGCACCACCACATAAACTAGTGGATTTTAACCGGGTCCCACAAATTGATAAGCCCTTAATCTTTAACATTGTCGAGCCGTCATCCCTTACGTCACTTTTCACATAATTCAATTGACCTAAAACTGGCGGCCCCCAAATCTTTGTATGGACCCACACCAATACCCTCTTCTTCGACATACCCTTTGACTCCTCTGTTTCTCAACTTATACCAAAATAACCTTATTACTCCACCTATTATCAGAATTGCCCCAAAGAGCAATCCTAATCCCATGCCTAACCATGTATCCACCTTTTTCTTACCTGCACCCTCTCGCAGCTTAAAATAACCCATCTTGGTCTCATCCCCCACAGCTACTAGGGTTTGCATGGGATAATCTAGCATGTAGCAGAATCCAGAGGAGTTACTGTACAACGCACCCCAACATGTACAGTTCAATTCACATGCATTTTCACATTGTGTTATGGACTCCATTTTCTTGTACCCCATTAATTCTTTATACGGTAACTCTACCCCACTTCTTCGCAGTACTTTGTATTTGTTGTCATAGGCACGGCAGAGGTCACCGGATATGTGATTTTCAGACGAGACGCACCCGCCGGAGATGGGCTCTGTCCGGTTGTCTAAGCAGGAACATCCCTTACCTGGTCGACACAGACCATAGGACCCGCATGAACTAGGCAATTCGCACGGGTCGGATATTGCTTGGTAATCCACGATCCAACTTGAACCGGTCCAGAAATACCCTTTGAGATTCCCATCCGGTTCGATACGGACCCGGCGGATCCCGGATATGTTTTGCTGAAAACTGTTGAAGGATTGTACATCGACTGGAGTTGAACCCGTTTGGAACATACCCAAATACCCATCAGACATGAGAATTACGTGTATGGGCCCTTGGCCCTTCACTATAGCTGCCTTGGCCTCTAATGCTCTGTGCTTCAAATATATTTGACCTGGATCCGTAACCGGATTGAACTTGGCGTATAACCCGATAAAATCGGATCCCAACCGCAAAGAATAAATTCCATTTGAAGAAACCAAAGCCATGGCACTAGTGAAATTTTGGTTCTCAACAAGGGTATCTGAGGGAAAATCAAAACTTTGCCACAAAATAGCGACTTCATCGAGCTTCTGAATTTGGAGATTCGAGGTGTTGGAGAGCCAAACACGATCTCCATCCGTCTGAGTTGACCAAAGTACCCCCGTGTGAGGATCAGATAATACAAGGCTGCCATTGAAGAAGAGCTCCGTCGTGTGAGCCCATCTCGGTAGACCAGGCGTTCTGGCATACCATATTTGTTCCGAAGACTGGATGTGGAGAACAGCTAGGTTGAGCTGGTTTTTATTGAGTCGGAGGAAACCCAGTGAGTAATTACCAGCAGAATCGCTGAGTAATGGCTGGAAAGAAGAAATTGAAGGATTTGGAGTGGCCTTGAAACCTTTAAGAAGCTCTTGTGGAACTGTGGAGGCCTCAGCAGCACTTGACCACCAATTGCTGATGCAAAGAACAAAGAAGCTGGTGAGTACAAGGATCCGATTCCCTGAGTTGAAGTGTAATCCGAATCTATCCATGTTAAACGACCAACAATCACAAAATGCCATGAAAGTATCATGTAGGGAAAAGTCCCAGTGTGTGCTTAGTGAGTTTATATAGGAGAAATCCTCTTACCCTTTTTAGGTTTGCATCACTAACTGGGGATGAAATAACGTTAATATTATATACCCAAGTGGGCAATATTAATTTATATAAAAAAAAAAAAAGAACTTTCTATTATTATATTGCATGGGGAAATATGTATTTTCGACTTTATCGATTCGAACTAAGATTTCTATTAGAATATGTTTTCTTTTTGGTTGTTAAGTTTGAAACGAAGAAGAAATATGGCTTCCACGTTTGGTTTACACGTAAAAAGTTTATGGCTTCTATTCTTGATATACAATATTGTTGATAACTTTATTTACGTAATGTCACGCGAAATTATGTTATTGGATAATTTTAATTAAAAAAAAACTATTTTTGTAGCTAATAATTTTTTGTCAACACACCACATTGTTAGGGCCCGTTCGGTAGGGATTAAAATCGGATTAAAATTGAAAAACTATTGTTGACTTTTATTAAACGAGTGAGACCCAATAACAGTCATATTTTTAAGGGAACAATACACAAAACCTAGTTATAAGGATTACTTTTCAAAACTAACAAATTTGTTTAATTATTTCAAAAATCTGGTATTAAATAGATTTATTAAATATTAAATTATAATATAATATATATTAATTATTTATACCCCAAACCAAACACCTCACCCACCCCCATCACTTCACTACACCACCTTCCCTCCATCTTTCAGACAACTCCGGCACCACTCCGGCGACGGTCCGACGACTGCTCCGGCAAATTTCCGGCGACTGCTCCACCAAATTTTCCGGTGGCCGCTCCGACAACTTAAAAAATTTCCAGAAAATAAAAAATTGGAAATCACACCCCCACCCCCACCCCCACCCCCATGGATCCACCTACCACCAGCCCCACCCCTGCCTTCACATCCTAAAAAATTACAGGAAAACAAATTTGTGCAGTGTGACTATCTGTTACTAATTGTGACCAAGTGTGTACTCAATGTGACTAACTGTGATCAAATTCGTGTTAAATGTGACTGTCTGTGACCAATTTTGTGTTAATTGTGACTGAATGTGACTTGAATATGTTTAAGTCACATTTGGTAACAACCAGTCACAGTATACACATATTTGGTCACAAATGATCACCACAAACAAATATATTTACACCACGGACCAACACCACAACCCACCACCAGAAATAAGTGACGAAAATTGTTTACAAATTTCTGAATACAATCGATTCATCCAAAAAGTTACAACAACAATATAACACTAGAAAGTAAATACTTATTTTATCAAAACACAAAAAAGAAGAAAAATCACGTCAGTAGCAATAGGAAGTTCCAATTTTTGTCCAGTGGAAATCCCATTGCACAATTCCTCTGTGTTGCCACAAAGCGAGGCTGAGATCGTGAGGCCACTAAAATCAATCTTCATCATTTTCCCTAAAAATCAATGCACCCAACATCGCCGTCTCCACCACCACATCTCGATAGTAACACCATCCACAGCTAAACATCGCCGCCATCACCCACCCACAAGTCAACAACCACAAACATAACCGACCACAATCACTGCACCCACCCCACCACCACCGCACCAAACAACATCATCACTACCACCATCATCTAAACATCACTAAATAATCAAATTCAAAATTATTACAGCCATCGCCACACTACCACAACCACTGCCACATCCGGATCCAGAACCAAATCAATTGCCACCACCATCTCACAATCACAACACCAATACCTCACCACCGCCACCCATACTGAGAAATGCCACCGCCAAGCCATTATCACTCCTAACCACCACACATCTACATCCACCAACACAACATAATCTTAATTCCTACACCGTCTTGCTTTCGATTAGTCACTTCTATCACTGAAATCGAATGCCAAACGTATGGTACCCAGTAACACCATTCGTCCTCCTTTTATTCAGAACACATTCATATCAGCCCTCACACAACAATCACAACCCAACTCTACCTTCGGTCACCAACTGCTCTAATCTCACTGTCAATCCATCGCAATCTGCAAACATCACCCAGCCCGTTCCCTCCACCAACAACAAACATTCACTCGCACAATCCATTGCCATTATCAGGAGATCGAGAAACTGGAGATCTGAAAATTTTCGCAGTGCGCAGCGTCGCCTGCAGCAGTGCTGCTTACAGGCGACGTTGCGCACTGCAGTAGGGCCGTGAACATTACGGTGCTCTTCTCCCGACGAAGCTCTCTTGGCGGTGTGACGGTCTTCCGTTGATGGTGAGAGAGAGAAAGAGAGACGAGATAAGGGACGGGGATAAGAGAGAGATCAAGGATTTGAAATTGTGGTGGATGGATAGATGGATTAGGTATATAATTAATTTAATTTTATAATTATTATAAATTTAGTTTTTCACCTGATTTTTGAAAAAAATAGTTTTATACCTTATATTTGAATTTGAAAGTTTAAAAGTATGATTTTGTGTAATTTGCTCTATTTTTAATTTTAATTGGATTTTAATCCCTACCGAATGGACCTTTAATAAAATTGTCGTGACTGATTGTACAAATAGTAAAATTCATTATATATTAGTAAAAAGGTATTTTCAAAATCATAAGATTTTAATTTTTTTATTTCAGTTTCTATTCTAATTAAACCTATGTTTAAAATACATTCTCTTATTTTTCATTACATATTTTTCAATAAAATAATATTACACGTAAATTCAATTTTTTCCTTCTTTTTTAATTGTAATTTTTTTTTAATTGCAATTTCTATTCTAATTAGACCTATGTTTAAAATACATTCTCTCTTATTTTTCATTACATATTTTTTGATAAAATAATATTACACGTAAATTCAATCTTTTCCTTCTTTTTTAATTGTAATTTTTTTTATTGCAATTTCTATTCTAATTAGACCTATTTTTAAAATACATTCTCTCTTATTTTTCATTACATATTTTTTGATAAAATAATATTATACGTAAATTAAATCGTTTCCTTCTTTTTTAATCATACATTCTTAAAAAAAAATTACTATTTAAAAACACATCCCCCCAAACCAGTTGTCAACTTTTTTAACTTTATTTACGTAATATCACATGACATTATGTTATTGGACAATTTTAATAAAAAGTTATTTTTATAGCTAATAACTTTTTGTCGATACACCACATTGTCAACAAAGTTGTCGTGGTGATTGTACAAATAACAAAAATTCATTATATATTAATAAAAAGGTATTGTCAAAATCATAAGATTTTAATTTTTTTTTTAATTGCAATTTCTATTCTAATTAAATCTATGTTTAAAATACATTTTTCTTTTATTTTTCATGACATATCCAAACAAGGCTAAATTAGATACATTTGAAAAAGAAACCAAATAATCAGTACTGCCAAATACAATTGTTTATTGTTTTATGGAAATATATAAAAGATTTTGAGATCACTGTGATATTTTTCTAGATTATCATAATAATATATATGATTTTCCAAATTCTATTGTAATTCAACTCAAAAAAAATATATTTAAATACATTAATATATAATTCTTTTAACAACTATATATACATAACATAAATTAAATATTGATTAAGTAAACGGAGTTCAACTTGAGCATTGCATTCTAGAAATTATGCACACATGAATTTGAAGTCAAAACATTTTGGTATCATAAATTATGATGTTTCTGGCCATATTCCCTTTGCTGCGCCATTGCTTTTGCTTCTGCTTAGATTTGAGCTGTAAAAAGTCAACAGCAATAACGTTGGCTTTACGTTAAGAATTTTGCTACTTGTATATAAAAAAATGTATATAATGAATTACATAATATGATGTGGATGGAAAATATTGGATAAAAAAAGTTGATTGTATTTTAAATTGACAAATCGTAGATTGCCATGTGGCATTATATAATACATTATGTAAATCTTGATGTACATGTAGTAAAATCCTTAAATTAATTATGCAGCTATTTTTTTTTTTTTTTTTTGCAAAATAATTTCTCTGCTATTGCAAAAATTCTTAACCAAATTAAAAAACCAAAAAATTCATCGATAATTTTTTTACTAATCTTTTTTTTTTTTCCCTCAAAAAAAATGAAGAAAAATTCTAGAGATTTCTTTTAATTATTTATTGTGACAAAAAGGGACTCGTGAGTGGAGAAATGGGTTGATGTTAACTTAGTCGTGGAGCATTAAATTAGAGTTTTGACTTTCCATATTTAAAGAGAAGCACAAGTTGGGTAGACAATAAAATTCCAACCAAGAAACAGCTTCCCCCAACCAGCACTCAATATTTCTATCAACTACTAACAACTCTTCATCTATCTATATGTACATTTACCAAATAATTATTTACTTTCAACTTGAAGTTATGAAGTATTTTACTATGAACGTATGCAAGGAAAATGAGTTTTAAAAAAATAAATTTTAAGAAATGAGGATGAAAGACGGCTAAGTCATTCATCAATTTAGATTTTAGTGCATGTGCCGATGTGCGTGCGTGCGTGTTATATTATGAAGTAGAGGTTGATGTTTCGAGAACTTAAAAAGTCAAAAGAAAATTTTGAAAAAAAAAAAAAAAAAAAAAACACCACTCATCCCCTATTTGGTTTTGCTAAAAAAATCAGACTTTTAGTAAATTTTAATAAAAGTTGATGAATTTGTTGTTGAATAAATTGTAAATTTCATAAAATATATGGTTGTAATTAATCGTTGATTTTGACTTAAATTTTTATCAACTTTTTAGCTATATCAACGTGCTTGGTCGTGCGAAAGAGACGGGTTGACTAATGTTTACACGAGTTGACGTTTTGACGAAGATGCAATGTTTTAGTGTGAATGAAACAATGCTCTTACTATTGACTTGAATTGAGCATACATGTGAGATCCGGAAGTTTTCGGGATGTCGCTAATACCAACGAATGGCAAGTGTTTTTCCTTGTGTGGATCTTATTTCAATGGGAACTTGATGAGTTGATCCATCTAAACATCTTGCTTTTACTATTATATCGGAAATTACTCCATGTATTGTTTGACGTAAAACGTATTTCTATCTTTTGTTGAATCTTATGCAATACTATGTCCAGTAAAGTCTATGCTTTACTCATGTTAGTCTCAAATCAACATTTTAGTTAAAGATGATTAAATAAATTTGTAGAAAATGAAAGAATCAATACAATAAACCTTTTTATCCACCACCGGGTTCAAATGTTCATGTTTTTCTAAACGCTACTCACACGTAGAGCATTTATAAAATAAATTAGACTTTGATAATAGAAATCAAAGCCAATACAAATGTACGAAAAAATCACAAATTTTACAATCACCATTCACAACGGTAAAGAGAAGATTTCTCTCTGTCTACATTAAGCCCCTATTTAAAGGCCATTATAAAGAGAAATTTGGGAAGAAAAATAATGTTTTAAATAGTGATTTTTGGAGAGTGTGTGATAAAAAAGTAGGGAAAGTTTTGGGTTTACGTGCAAAATATTTTATTGTATAAATATGTGGTTGAAAATGAATATGAGAAATATATAAGTTTGTTTTAATGGGAGTCAAATGAGGACCTAAGTATACATCACAAAATCTACTATAGATTTACAGAGAAGAACCAAAGAAAATTGCACAGACAAAATGTGTGTGAATATTGGTTATGATAAAAGTCACTTGTACATCACATTTGTACATCATGCTTGACATCGCCTGTGATGTACAATGTAAAAAATGATATACATGTATCATGATTGTAAGGGTTAAGCCCTTACAAAAGAGACAACTCAGAAACCCTTTATCCAACAATCGCAAATTAGACTCGTATAAGGTCTATTTAAACTATTTTACAAAGCCGAAAACGTATTCCTCAAACGTGTTTTCAATCATTTTTTGTAAATGTTTAATAAGTGAGGCACACTTTAACAATCTTCACCTTGCTGAATTATTAACCCAATTGGCCAATTCTAGTGTCAAGAATCCTAACTACACTTGATTTGATTTGCTCAGTTGTTCATGTGAAAACAAAAATAACAAAGTCAGTTTCCAAACTTAAAAGAACTAACATGACAGTATAAACTATTAAACACGCTACCTAAACATTACATTTTTGTAAACATTTAGGATAGTTAAATGGTTCCTGAATTTATTGAAGGAAAGAATTTTAGTACCAAGAAAGATTGTACTTGGTTGAAATTACAACCAATGTAATCATACCTATGTATCTAACATATTCTTAAAATTTCACACATGCTGCTATGTATCCTGCCTCTGTTGAAACTAAAGTCACAATCTTTTGTAGTGATTTTCAAGCAACACACATCACAAAGAGTGAAAATACATGGTGTAGTAGACATTTTATCAAGGTCATTTGCAAAAACAGAGTCAGTGTGACCTTTCTGCCCAATGGGCAAAACAACTTGGCTAAAATGCTGGTTATCTGAACATTCATACCAGGGTGGAAAATATGCATGTATGAAATTTCAAAATTCCTCAATTTTCTGAAATATGCAAACCAGTTTGTTTTAATTACGAGATTGGAATTATAATAAACATATAATCTGTTAATGTTAACAGAATGTTTTCAAATGTCATTCTTATGTACTTTGTTTCTTAGTGTAGATTATATAATACATGAATAAATAAGGCAGTCAAACATGCATATAATGACGACAATAAGAGAAGCCAAGGAATTTTCGAAGTCCACTGAGATTTCTATTATAATTATTTAGCAATCTACGAACCCGTTTGACATGACTTTTGATAAGTCAAAAGAAACTTTTAAGACCCAAAATGTTATTTTTGGATTCATTTGACTGATTTTATTAAAGTATTTTTTTTTTCTAATTACCGAAGTTTTTACAGAATTTTTAAAGAAAGCTGGTCCAATATGACTTTCTTTAAAAACGTTTTTATAATAGGAAGCTCTTTCAAAGATTAGTTTCCAAACAAAAATTAAGATAATCTATTTTAAAAACTCCTCTACTGAAAACAAAAATCATGTCAGATGGATCCTAAATTGCTGAAGTCAATTACGCACCCGTCTTTGACTGTGTTGCCATCCTTGATGGCTTTGCAGGCTGACTTATATATTCATAACAGCGTCGGACCATTGGGTTTTTAACGACATTAGCAGTAAATAACTCATGTTCGTTCATTTTTGTAAGCCTAGGCAAAATAGAGCGATGAGGTTCCATCATTCTGGAGTCACAGGTTTAATATAGGAAAAGTTACACCTCAACATTTGTAGTAAAATCATTTAAAAGTCAGTAATATCCAATTGATCAAATCATCACTCTCATCAATTAATCTCAAAAGAGTTGTCCCACAAATAAAACTACTTTAATAATGTCCTATGGACAAAAAACTCCATAACACAAATAATCAATCAGGAATTTTCTGCTTCAAACTCGACAAGATATTAACCAAAATATCCACTCACAGTGACTTGTATTTCCACCATTTCATGCCTCACAATTCACATTAACACGCTCCAAAATTTTTATCAAGTTTGCTAGCCAGTTCACTTTAGGTTTGAATCCAGGTGGTTCCTTTGGGAGTTTGGCATGTGATTCTTCCTGGTGCAAACATGAAAAGAACCTACTCCCTGTAAAGCAAAACTGGATCTCCAGAGAAGCAAAATGAGACTGGAAAAGTGATTTTCCCTTCATTTTCTCAAGTACCTAAAAGTTCAAAGAATAAAGG
This sequence comes from Fraxinus excelsior, assembly GCA_019097785.1. Lineage (NCBI taxonomy): Eukaryota > Viridiplantae > Streptophyta > Magnoliopsida > Lamiales > Oleaceae > Fraxinus > Fraxinus excelsior. Next base: position 42,151,331 of record CM032626.1, on the reverse strand, counting down.
CCAATATCACATACAATGAAACGAAACAATTGCATAGAACATATAACATTCTTACTACAATATAATTCACCTCGCATCTTTAGATCCATATGAAGAAAAATAAGAAAAAGTTTTAGATTTGTGTATAATATTATTTTATTAAAGAATGTGCGGTTGAAAATGAGTTTTGAAAGAATGAATTTTAAGAAGAATGTGAATCAAACAGGCGTCAGAAATCCAGGCAACTTACAGAAAAAGAAACACGGCTAATTTAAAGTGAAAATAAAACCTCTCTTCAAAACGAATTTCACTTTTTCTGCTGGAGGTTTCAGCCACAGATTTTCTTGAAATGAGTATATTTTTTATAAATAAAAATAAATGTATTATTACAATGGAAACGTTACAGAATTACAACCAACAAATGAGAATCTACAATTAATCAGGAAAAGCAAGTAACATCAGCTATTAATCACAAGCTACAGAAAGAAAAAGACTATAATTTTCTGGAGAGAAATTAGTCTTTCACACTGCAGAATTCAAATACGAGTCTCCAGGAACTGGAAACATTTATAGCAGAGATCCCAAATTTTAAGGAAGGTTATAGAGCCAAACAGGAAATTAGAAGGAATAAGGATATACAAGAGAACTGAAAAGAACTAGAGAGGGAAAACACGAATGAGATTAAGGTAAACAAGAACCAGATATAAATTTACTACTGTAATAATACATGGTTCCACTCAGCGTTCTTTGAACATCAAATTTGAAGAAACATGCAGCCAACAATGATGGAATGAAACCAAAAATTTTCTTAGGAAGAACTTTAAACAGACATGAGAACAAATGGAAAGGAAACGAACTAGAAAAACATATTTAACCATCTATATATTCTTTCAGCTTAGAGTCCAAGGAAAAAAATTCAGGAAAAAAATTTGACTAGGTAAGTAGCTGCAGTCACTAGTTCACTAGGCACATACATGGACGGTGATCTTGACATATAGGCTCTGAATAGTGAACATACAAAAATTTGATTGTTTCTCAGTACCATACACCTATGATGTCATTGGTTTCCACATCCAAACATTATGAATCTTTTTCCTGAAAACGGATACAAGATGAGTCAACCATGAGATTAGCTTGCAGATATGAAGAATATTGGCAATAGATCTAAAATTAAAGCACAATATTGAACAATTAGTCCATGTATGGTACACAATATCAATCATGACTAGACACTAACAAATAAGATATTTTAGCTTCACTTTTCTTCTTTAATTTTGTCGAGTATAATCCTACCTACCAATCATGCCCTTAAGCTTACTCTTTCATAGTTCCAGTTTCGAAATACTTGATGGGTTATTTCTTAAATAAAATAAATTTCGACTTCAAACCATTTCCCAGAGAACATAGTACACCTCAACACATTTGATGCTAATATTCTTTACATCTATGGTCCATTATAAATTACAGAGATTTCAAAAAAAAAAAACTTATTGTGTATGTAGAGTTCTTTTGATTTCATTATAAAGACCAATAAATCACAGTACTTGATTTTAACATAAAAAATGCCAGACAAAAAATGGTTTTCATTCAAGCAAACATATTGTATGGATGTAAAAAAGAATATTTTGATCAGTAGAAAAAAAATCTTCATTCCAGTATCTCTACTAACTATTGAATTTTCAGTCTCCTGTGCTTTTCAATAATTAGAAAGTTAACTGCATACTTAATATGTAATACCAAGTTTCTAAGCTATGAAGATCATAGACAAAGTTCATAGAAAATTAGCCAACGCTGTCTAAAAATTTGGCATGCACCACAATAACAAAACATCTACCTGCCCACCCACCACCCAAAATAAATACAACGAAAAGAGAGAGAAATAGAAATATGTGAGAGAAAAATCTGCAATGCCCTTAAAACCTCTCACCAATAGATGTTGTAAAAACTATTCAAACTAACAAAGACAACAGGTGAATGAACTAGAATACTCAGATAAAATCTGCTAAAGGTTTTAGAGAGAGAGATCACATAAAGCCCCCTTTTGGCCCCCATTATCCCAAAAATTTATTACTCTTATTTTTAACCACATAAAATAATATTACATGTAAATCGAAAACTTTTCCTTCTTTTTCAACCACACATTCTCCCAAAAAACACTATTCCACGGGCCAAACAGGGGCAAAGGATGTAGTGGACTGACAAATCTCACGTTCATTGCACTATAGGAACATAAAATATGATGTAAATTCCAAAATCGATTACCACACATGGTACTTACCAATTTGATATCCCCAGCCAGTCCTGAGTCACAAAAAGAAACTTCTGCTGCACAGTTAGCATGGACTATGAGACCCATATCAGCACTGTCATGCACATTTCCTGATCCCCCTTGTGAGGATGGGTTAGTCAAGTAAATAGCTCCTTTGAACATCCATTCACCCGTTTCTTGACAGTAGAAGTCTTCGAACAACTCACCACACAGAATACAGGCGCATTGACTTTCATCTGCAGGAATCAACGGCTCACAGTTTTCCGAGCCCAACAGATCTGAGGTGCCATCAATGGGTTGGACCCAATCGTCTGAACTGGTGTACCATTTCCTTGAAGTCTTACTCGAAGAATCCTGTCCACGGGCCCTCAATGCGTGCCATTTCATGTGTCTATCAAATTGTTCTTGAAGCTTGAGTCTCAGACCACACATGCCGCACTGATGAGGAAGGTCATCAAGAAGTTCAATGACCACAGCTGGATGCGATTCCCGAACTACATCAGGCTTAAACTCAAAACCAATAAGATTTTTTATCTTTGTCGTCATAGACTGAGGCAAGCCATCAAAGATCTTAGCATCAGCCCCGTGCGAAGATAGCTCATCTGTGGTAGATGGAAGAGGTTTATCTATGGCAACAGCACCAGAAGAATCTGCAGTTGTACTACTGCTTATAGCCCCAGTATCTAGGTCTGGAGGTTGAGTTGGTATACTGGAAGGAGCTAAAGAAAGTGAATCTTTCTTGGATGCAGATATCAAGCCTTTTGCAACCAAAGAGCTCAAAAGACTAGACACTGGATTAGAGGCAGGATTTACTGTACTTGGTTTCTCTTCTGAGCTACTAGCTGCTAAAGATGAGGCCAAGAGACCAGGTGGCAGTGGTGGTCCTTGTACCTTTCCATGAGAAAATGTGTGGACTAATGTGCTTCCATGTAATGATGGCAAGGATGTTAAGTCGGTAGGAGATCCACTTGGAAAAGGCAGTTGTGCAACTACCTGATCTGACACACCCTCAGCACCTAGAAAACATGATTTATGTAAGTTATGCACACTAGAACTTATTTCACTATTCACTACAGCAGCCAACAAAGTGCTGGTATTTGATTGTTCTGGGGAGTCAGAAGTGGTAGAGCAGCTCTCAATACCTGAATTTTGTGGCAGCGACCGCTTCTGAGCTTCCCCAGAAGACAGTTCAAGCTTTTTCTGCTGACTAAATGGAACATGGTTCCTCAGCTGAGGGGGCATTACAGTAGACAATGTCTGTAAACTTTGGTGCTGCAATCTATGTGAGCTACTTAGACGGACATCCTGTGGTGGCATAGACACAGAATCCTGAGAAAACTGGTTACGTGGCCCTATATTTCTTTGTCCTGAAAATTGAGGCCGCCTTGGATCTACAAGACGAGGGGTGGAGTTTTGTTCTTGATCAGCAAAATTGTGAGGTACTTGATTCGGATTGCCTGCTGAGTGTGAAGGTGAAGGAGGTCGCTGGTGCATAGGTGATTGGGATCCAGCCCCCAGAGTCTGTCCTGTTATTGATGGCATGGACCCCAACATAGCATTTGTAGAAAAGCTAAAGCTTGGAACCCCACTAAGGCCTGGGCCCATCTGTGATTGAAAAGTCCTGTCCAATGACTTTGCAGAGCTTGAAAATGAAGCGTGATATCCCTCACCTGATATATTTCTATCCGGTCCTGAAAGTCTCCTTTCTAGTGGATGTATCTCCTGCGTCAATGATGCCATTCGATTCCCAGGAACTACCTGGCCTGGATTTTTAGTTAGAGAAACAGTGGGTGCTTCATCATCAACCCTTGACCCAATCAAATGTACATTTTGGGGCCTTTGGATATGGTTCTCAAAGTCCTGCACAATAAATATCGAAAATAAATTTGGTCGAATGGCTGGACACACTGATATAGTACAGCAATATGACTACAGGAACAAAAAACAAATTAAGCCTTATTGAATAAATTTGATGCCAGTTACATAAATCCTTTTGCCAATTTGTTCCGCTCATTGCGGAAGATCCAAAACTAAATCAAACCATGTTACTTTAGGTATACCCCTCCCCCTATTATAATAGAAATAATCCCTAACCAAATTTGAACCAGCTGTTATTTCGTGGTTTAACAATCCATTGAACCTCGATAAAACTTACCAATCTTTCAAATTCATCAGGTATCCACAGATCTTTATCTGAGATATCAACAGCACCACTGTCTGTGGGTCTTGAGTTTATATCATCCCACATATACTCCTCTTCCTCAGAGTTCTTCCAGCTCCTAATCCCACTGCTGCTTCTATTCCCAAAGTTTTGCTTTAGTTCTAGATGTGAGTCAGGGTCTGTAGATTTATGGGCTGGATAGCTTTGAAATCCACGCTTCATGTCAAAACCATTCTGTTGATCAAATACTTTCCCAGTTACATCTCTACCAGATTCATATAGCAGCTTTCCATGTTTATGTATTTCACTCGCTCTTTCAATCCCCAAGCGTGAATGCTTTGATGAATCAGAACCGTAGTCAGAATCTCCATATGTTACACTTAAATTTTTGGCACAAGCAGGTTCATTTACTTGATCATTACGAGGACGCTGGATGTTCTGCAAGTTTAGAGTAATTTAGAACACAGATTGTGAAAGATTAAACACAAAACATCTCAATACTATATTTTTCTACGCGCACCTTAACATATGGATCAGTCCATGTTCTTTCCGAATTAACACTGGTTCTCTTTGGTCCTTCAACATCATCAGGTAAGTTCATCAAGTTTTTACTATTGTCACCGGCAGTTCCTCTCACCTTCATCACGTTAAGACAACATATATTAAGAACAAAAAGATGCACACAGGTTGTTTCTTAAGAAGGATAGAGCATTGAAATACCCCAAACAACAACTCCCCCCCCCCCCCCCCCCCCATTCTTCCGAGATAAAATTTAAGAAAAGAAGTAACAATCCCCTGGATGAAACAAAAACAAATAACTCTTGAGAAAAAATAAAACTAACTCAAAAGACAAACACATCGTAAATTGTGTCGAGACGGAAAAGTTTAAGCAGAGCAATCGGTATATCAACCAAGTACAATAAAGTGCGTATCTGGGAATGCAAGTATAGAAAAAGGTTTAAAGGAGGACCAGCTCCCTCTCTCTGTTTAAGATCCACTTTTTAAATTCAGTCATAAATTGAGATGATCTGATAGTACAATTCACAGAACTGTTGGCTATTCAACTGCCAGAGCAGGAATGCTATTTCATCACTGAGGTCAGACACGAGGACTGAGCTGTCCCTATGAACAAGAAAAACTGTTCAAACAGGCGACTTGATAAAATTCTCCCATCTCAATTACTATGAAAGGACGCTAACATCCCCCAATATATCCCAACCAGGCTGACCATTTGAATTTCATGGTCATGCTAACAAACAATATAATCCTGCAATTTGTTATCACATCTCTCCTTTCGCTTAAAAGACTTAGCCATTAGTGATCTAGATCCAATTATATGCCAAATTCAGGAGCAAAACATATTTTTTCTAAGAATTGATATTTGGAGCACTGACATCTCCTACAAGCACACATCACATGGTCTCAAGGATATTTGCAGAAACTTGGGTGCTAGTAAAAAAGCTAATCAAATGTTACAATGATACCAAAAAAAATTCTCTAGGAATGAGATGAAGAAATAAAAGAGAGATGAACGGCACTCAATGGAGCCAAGAATAATTATTGTGATAAGAATAATGATGACAGGCCCCTTACACTGGATGACTGCTCAAGACGCTGCCTTGCCTCTAAATACTTGGGATTTACATGAATGCTGTGTCCAGGACGTTGGGCCTGTGAATCTGGCCTAGACGTTGTTCCTGAAGATGAGCCATTGACAGCAGTAGCAATTCCAAGCTCTTTTTCAATTATCTGAAGTGGCTGGGGAGGGAAGACTCCCTTCCACGTGCCAAAAAGATGCCGCATACCAGGATGTATTGAAGGATCAACCTGTCTATATGCCTTGCAGAAAACCTGAAAAATGTACTCGAAACAGATTATTATAGGAAAAATCAATTGGAATTAAAAGTTTGATTCTCTCAACTAGAAACTTTTCCCTCAAGAACGAGGGGATAATATCAGCACATCAAGTTAACGGAAGGTGAAACACAACTTTTATTTGCATATTTAACATAAAAAAATGGAATGATAAGACGGAAATAAATAGCCCCGTTTGGGATATGCTTCAACTACTGCTTTTTGTAGAACAGCTTCATAAGGAAGTAGGGCTGGACAAAACTCATGAACCGAACCCGACCCGAACAGAGCAGTTCTTCATAAGTTAAATACCCGAACGGGTATCTGAATCAAGAACCGATGGGTTTGGTCGATTCTCGGTTCTGGATCAAGAACCGAAGAACCTATTCTAAATAATTTTTTATATTGAATTAATTAAATTATTTTAATTTTTTAAAATAAATTAGCAAATTAATTAAACAAACCAGAAAAGTTCATGCCTAGCTAGCCAAGCCAACCCAATTTCTAAATTCTAATTTTAATTTTTTGGTCCAATTATTGATTTTTTGTTAGCCCAATATTTGGGCCTTATCATTCCCTTTTTCATTCCAATTTCATTTGGTAGGCAGTACTCTCATTCCTGTATAAACTCAAATCATTTGATTATTTTAAAACCTACATCCCCATTCCCAAATCGATTTTGATATGGATCACCGATATTTTAATATTAGTATTTAATTTTTAGTATTTGTATATATTGAATTAATCTTATTGGACAGCTTGTTATTTATATATTTTTTAATTGGGCTACATTAATTTGTAAAAGTTACGAATGGACATGTCATCAGTTGTATTTATGTAATGTTACCGTAAATGTTAAAAAAATTAATTATAGTACGAAACCAAACATAACCGAACCGAACTCGAACGATTCCATAATTATATTTGGACCCGACGATTCCATTTATTAAATACCTGAAAATTTTGGATCGGTTCGATTCTGAAGAGAACCGAACCAACCCATGTCCAGCCCTATAAGGAAGTCACCTTGGGCAGCTCCTCCAAAAGCTTTTCGAATTAACTTCCAAAAAATTATCCTACCATGCCCAAAGGAAGCTTTTGGCTTTCAAAAATCATGTCAAAGAGACCCATGGAAGAGCTACGAATGGAGTGATGTTAAGATAGCGAGTCTAAGTATTTCTACAGGTGAAGACGTATCAAGTAAGGTGAGAGAGAACAAGTTATAAAAACCTGACCTCAGGCAATCTGGAAGCAAAGTGTTTAATATAATCCCTCCCTATATTCTTCACAATACTGTCTAATAGATAAAGAGATGGTAGCTTCTGCTCGCAAGGAACCTGTAAACAAATATCTAGGGTCAGATAAAAATAGATAAGAAAATTTTAGAAAACTCGAGTACCAATGAAAGAATTAATAGGCTACATCAAGCACCAGAGGACAAGCAGGGAAAAAACACCAGATTTCAATCTTAAGATTTGATCGAACTAACGATTCAAAATGAAGGCCAAATAGTAACCTACATAGAATTTTTTCTGGAATTTATTAACCATGAAAGAAACATAAGCTCTCCCTGTCAATAGTTGGTAATAATTAAATGCTTAAAATTTTTGCTAATACAAAGTTTCATATCCTGGGAAAAGGGTAAGGCCACCCTTTACAACCTGGAAATTGCTCGAGTTTGTATCATATTGGATCACATTATTGAGTATATACCACCAACTTTATAATAATGGACATCCTCTTCAAGAAACCAGGAGAATCAATTAGAAACAACTCTTCACCACATATACTAGTGCTGACGCTGACTGCATCTTTTAGCAATAATAAGAATGATTGGAAAGAATACAACAGAAGTTACATAGAAAAACAATGAAAGGATTACAAGAGGAAATTTTGTATGTTACGAAGCCCAAAATGGACATTTAATTTACTTTTCTCTGATGAAAAGACAACATAACTCAGAACTTCTTCAGCTTCAAACATACAGCCCAAACATTGATGTCGGATAATAGAACTGCTCAACTAAAGAAAATACATATATAAGAGACTGGCCCCATACAACTCAATATGCTCAGAGAATCACATAGTATTAATTCGTTTTTGTAATCAACACATAGAAGCCTTTCGTAATCAACACAAAAAAAGCAGTGTAGAACTATTCCTCCTCCTCCTCCCCACCCCCTCTCTCTAAGGGGTTGGAAAAGACCCTCAAAAGAATAGAAAATATTACGAATCATCACAGATCATTTGTCCAAAATACAAACTCACACTGGCTATTACGAGTCAAAGGAGAAAAAGACGGCTGTTTTAAGCAACCACAACGTCCAAGAAATGAATAATCAATGCCATCACATAGGCAATAAAATGCAATATCAATTATTATAAATTGAAAGTGAATTTCCAGCTTCCCACATCTTTACCATTCGCAATGATCGAGCAATTTTTTATTTGACTTGTGTTTTTGTGCTCCAAATGCCATTCTATCAAATCGAATAATTCACCGCCATACATCAATCTGTTGGATTTAAAAGAATTTTCAATGAAAATAAACCACTTGCTGAAAAACTTACACCCAGTGCTTCCTCCCTTAACTATGGAAATCACATTTTGCCGCAGTCCATCCTTACACATGTTCCAATTTTTCTTTTCAGTTTTTTCAATACAATTCAAGAAGTAAAATAAAGCACTGTTTACTACTAGCGTGGAAAAAAAAAACTGGGATCACCTCGAGAATATTCGCACAGACAGTGTTTGCAATTGCCTTGGCCGCGTGCACATTTTCACCGGCAATAATAGTCAAGTTCGTAATTATGGGCTTCGAGTTAAAAGTCAGCTCTGCTAAGGCAGTCTTGTACTGGGTCACCAGCTCCTGATTCAGCTGCGGACTCTGTTGGTGTTGGTACGCCCCACGTACAGAATCACTGCTCTCCGAGTCTCGGTCCCTCTGGAATCTCGAGTCGCCTCCACCCCCAGGGAATGAAGACACTGGTCGTTGAATAAATCCGCCGCCAACGCTAGTTCTGCCACGTCCATTAAAGCTACGATCGGGAGCTGCAGGGGCCTCAGTGAGTCTGGGTTTCTTCAATCCCGGTTCTTTCGAAAGTGATCTGTCAAATGGTCTGCGTGTACTCTCCATATCCTTTACATTCACAAAAGCCCTAACCCTAATTTCTCATTATTCATGACTAACCTATACTATTACATAATCCACGTCAAATTCAATTCAAACAAAACAAATCTATCATTCTACCTCAAAAACAAGACTCGACCTGAATTGATAAATACAAAAAAAAAAAGTACAAGGAAAATCTAATTTCAACCGTAACAATCGAGTTCTCTATGTACATACAACGAATTTCGAACTGTCCCAGTGAACTGATACAAAAACTGAGATTTCTTCAAGTATTCGCCGACTTGAATTCTTGAGAGCAGACTTGGAAAGAGATAGGGTTAGTGGTGGGGGAGCGCAACGAACGCCTCTTGATTGTGTTGGATTTTTGCTTTAAAGACAGTGAATGTAAAGGTAAGTTAAATGATTCTGAACTTAGGGTTACGGGATGAGTTGCTCACCGAACTTTCAAACTTTTTTCGATGGTCACGGTACATTGATTCGTTAGTATCTATTATTCACCGACTCAAATCTGTTAATTGACGTGCCTACGTGAGACGAAAAATCTAGTTGACCGGTTATATCTTTACAAGTTAAATATCTTACCAAATCATCGACCACGTCAACATATTAAAATCACGTTTTGATAATTTCACACTTCAACAACCCTCAAATTTTCACTTTCCTCCCAAATCATAGACATCTTAACTGAAGAACCCTAGCTTCATCCAAAGAATCTTCTCCAATATCTTAGTAGTTCCGAAATCCATTACTCCCAATTTTGAAGCGAAGTCTTACGAGTTCCGAAAATCAATAGAATTCTTTTGGGTATCCCGAAGCAGGTAACAAGACTTGCTCACTATTTTAATTTTTTGCAAGATAAACAATTGGAAATATAGTAAATGGGAATCAAATGATACAGCTACTTTTATGTACAATTTCTTTATCCTGTGAAGTTATTTGATGAAAATGAGCAAATGTGAAAATTTGGGTAGATCCAAGTGGGCATTGCATGGGTTTGGTTGTCCCAAACTAATATTGTACCGTCATTAATTATTAAGAGCTCTAATGTTGAATGAAATGTCTCATGGTAAGCGATACGGACGGGCTGAATTCATTCAAATATCAATCTTGAGACTCCATCTGACAGTTTGGTTTGATCTTTTGTTATGTTCTTTTTCAGATGTGCAGGAGCAGATGGAATAATGCTAATGTGTTTCAATGATTTTACCAGTTATGCACTTAGGGAACAACATCTATTTTATTTCAGCCAAATGGAATAAATTGTAGAACTTGTTGATATAATTCATTTTGCACCTTCACTGGTTTCTTGCCTTTGCTGGTAATGCTTAGTCAAGTGAAAGTGAGAGACAGCATTTGTACATTTACTGATGATCACCCATTTACTAGGTGGAATAAATATGATTTTCAATTTGATTTTATTTTCATTTTTTAGTTGCATCAACATATTATAAAGGGGAAAAAATAAAGGGATTTGTCATGGTTGCCAGAAGTCAGGCCAATACTTGTTGGATTGTCCGACGAAGAAACTGTGTCCAGTATGCGGCAAAGGAATTCATAAATGTGTGGAGGTTGAAAAGAGGACTGAAAACTTAAGACGGCTATTATTTTGTTATACTAACGATTGCACTCATTTCAAGTAGCTCGACAAATACGAATATTGCCAATATGAGGGTCAGTCAAGCGCTATATCAAAAATTCATGAGTTGTCAGATTTGTTGAAGCATGTTGCTAAACTAATCGAAGAAAATGACGTGGATATCTCTGTCAAATTTACTTTTCGCTAGGGAAAATGAGAGAAGGATAAAAGGAAACAAAATGGAAGAGTTTCGTGAAACTCAACCATTTAATTACACTGTCTATTAAATTGGTCTCGACTACAGGTATGCTTCGAAGTGTAAGATTTTACTTGTAACCTTTCGGATGCATCAAATTTAGAAGCTCATATTTTCCATTTGCAGTCCAATTTACAAATTCCTTGCATTCTTCTTTCCTCGTTTGCCTTAAATTTTATGTTGTACTCATTCAATGCACCGTACGTTTGCACAGTCTCCCGAAATTCTGCTGCGGAACTGAATATTTGTCCTACCTCGAACTAGGAATTTGTCATGTTCTGATCAAAAGTAAATTTAGGAAAGTGATAATTGCCATCCTCATCAGATGAACATTGGGAAAGTAGATCCTTTGATGATGGTAGTTCTAATTCATTCAACTCGTTCTCATTGCCTTCTTCTCATTCTTCCTGTACTTCATCGTCATGGTCGTCCGATCCAATTTCAATCCCATCAGTTACATTTCTATCATATTCAATGTCATCGTTGTCGGACTCAAACTCGTGGTTGGGTTCTAAGAAGTCTGAATCTTCCTCACAATCTGTCATACAATTGAACCACATTAACGAAGAGTACATGTAAATGGTAAAAATTTAAACCAACATTCAGCCCAACATATGAAGGTCAAGCTTTAACATTGTATATTAGATAGATGCCATAACAATGTAATTGATATTACAACTCTACTACACAATGTAAGAAATTCATTTAGTGTATCTCTTTCACCGAGTTAAGTGTTTCATTAGCCACTGTACTTTGGTTAATGAAACATTTAGCTCCTTTCAGAAATAACAATGGCGAAAAATAAAGGCAAAGTAAACAGGAACTAAATGGAAAAAATAATATGAAATTAATGAACTCTGGATCTTCCTCGCAATTTGTCCTACAATTAAACCACATTAATGAAGAACAAATGCAAATGATCAAAATTTAATCTAGTATTAAATTCATGTAATGTATTTATTTCACATATTAAAACAAAATGGGATTAAGCTATGCAAACATGTTCAGTAAAGTCAAACGGGACATTTGTATGTAATTAATTAAACAAACATATTATTGAGGACAAATAAAATATAAAATAAATTATAAAAAATGGAACAACAAACGGTGGCCATGCAGAAGACTGCTTAGCCACGAATGATGAACAACAAAATACTCATAAAAGTTTCAAATATGAGAAAATAAATTTATATATGTAATATTCAGCACATGTATGATCTCTTCCGATGTAAACAAAAAATTAAAAAATAATCAGAAATTAACTTCGTGTTGTCCGTCCATGTACACGCCAAAGAGTTCGTCGTCGAAGTACTACGATGAAATGGGTTTTGTTTCTTTAAGCTTCAGTTTGGCTCATCAAGTGGTCAAAAATGGTTGGGTAATTTATTTTCTTGATTTGGGGCTTAGGGTTTTGAACATGGTCTTGATCTCGATTTGGGGATTTCCTTCACTTCGTTCTCTGGTTTGTTTTGTGGAGATGGTAGCAATTGTGTTTCAATTCCTGATCTCAAAGGCGTGTTTAGGTGTGCTGAGTTGGCAATGAAGTTCGTATTTGGATGCTTTTAACTGGACACATGATTTTTCCATCCTCCACGTCATCTCGTATATTAACAGATTTTAGACAGTGAGTAATGTAGACTAATGGAGTGAAGTTTAGTGGCCAATGGGACAATTTTGGAAGTTTAGTGAGTAAATTGTGACATTGTGTAAATTTCAGTGGCTAATGAAACATTTTAACTCATGGAAATGGTGAAGGGCCAAATGTTCATTTGGGAAAGTATGGAATATTTACGAAATCTCGGGCTCCGCTTGGATGAGCTGAGATAATGGGCTTTTTCCTGTAGGACCCAAGTTAGTTGGATACCTAATTATCCAACTGAACAATTAGGCCCACAACTGTGTCCCACCCCAAATCGAAAAATACGTCAAATTCATCTTAATGTTGTTCATAGTCAGCAATTACAATAGTCATCATACGTGAGAGTTTGATATTTAGGATATTAATTTCCTGTAATTCTATTATCTCCAATAATAAGCTAATGACTCAAATAACAAACTGTTACATAGAATGATTAATGCAATCGATGACTATGAATAGTATTACTCTTTGATTATATCACAAAATCCCAAATTAATCACAAATCCCACATTTTCTTTGGCAATTACTAGATCATCCTCGTTGAAGCCTCCTAAAGCACAATAGCTCTCAATTGTGGATCATGGAGAGATTGCTAAGTCACCGTCAAAAGTGCAAAGAACTTTGAAATGAGCTTGGGACGCAAAGGCAAATCATCTTCAAAACAAAAGAAATGAAACAAGCTATTGCTAATGTTGATTAATGCACATTGTCTATAACTACTCTTCATGTCGATTGATTTAACTTATACCTTCGTATTATCTATTACTAGCTAGAAGTAACAATTGTGGAGCCAAAGGATGAGGAAATGTCTCAAGATTATTGCCATAGATTATTTTCAAAGCCTAATCTAGCACCCAACTAGGATTTTTGTTTATTGTACAAAAACACATTGAATCGAATGCGTGTAACAATTTTGGGGAACATGATTCCCTGTTGCTAGCATTTAGGTATTGGGTAGGGGTCCATGGACTTGACTTCAAAATTAGTAATAACAATATATATAATACTATACTAGATTTACACAATTCTTTCGTGGCAGCAAACGGGACCTGGGGATAGGGGTCTCATAATTTCCCATATCTAGTTACCATTGCGGTTTTCGTTTTATCTCATTCCTTGATCCGGACTTGGACTTTAGATCAATCTTTATGTTATACTTTCCCTGCTCAAACTGTCGAAACAATCTACTACAAGTGGAATGAGATTCTTCTTCAGTGTGATTTTATTCACAGGTCGATAATTAAGGTACATTCAGAAGAACCATCGGCCTTTTTCGAAATAATATTGAAGCATCTGACGATTTCGCAGGTATGATAATACTACTATCCAATGTTTCCGTCAATTGTTTCCTAAGCTCCTCAAGTTCAAGTTAAGACATGGTTAACGCCATACCAGGAGGTTTGACACCCAAAATAAATTCAAATTTATGACTAATTGTCGTCATTGACGACAATCTCTTTGGTAACCTCTTCAAATTCCTACACAAGCTTTATAATAGGTTTTGAAATGAGACCAATCATATCCTCAATCTTTTCTAATTGACGAGTGCACAAAAACAAGGATTCATTTTGTTGGAAGCCCTTGCTAATTGCATGACTGAAACGCTCTTCTCACTAATCTTCCGAACTATTGTGGTGACAAAACATGGCTTGCCCTATTCTCATCATCAACGATTCAGAATATGGCAACATTGCTATTTTCATATCCCAAAGGAACTACAATCCTAAAACTAATTTGAAGTCATACATCTAAACTACCTAAAAATTAGTCCTCTCCCTTCAAAAGGGCTAGCCTTAATGAGCACATAATTCGCTACTTCAACAATCGGTTGAGTAAATGAGTTGATTACCTTGCCTTTTCCTTCAAAAGATCAAGCCCGAAGCCCTACTACGTGTAAGTGTGATGCCCTAGGTCCAATCAACTTTGGACATAAGCACTTTTAATTTATATATAACCGATGCATATTTATGGCAATATCTATTATTTATGTCAATTAATATTCTAATTAATTAAATAATAGAATCCGTAGATTCAAGTCTTGATGATTTGTTAATCACAAGGAGTTGTGATTGTGAGATATGAATTACATATGACTGAATCTTAAATCGTCCGTGGTCGTATGTAATAACGGGATACGGATATCGTTATTACGGATAGACCATCACGTGTGGCATTTCTTACTTATGAAGTAAGTAGTTGATCTTACAAACTAAAGTGTGGAGACACTTGAATGAACACGTGAATGTTTTGTTTTAGAACAAAACATTGGAGACCCGCTGAGAGATTCCACATGGAAAAATATCTGAGTGTCAGTGGTTAATCTCTAACGTTCGGTAGTGGAATTGATCATTTGACTTGAGGTCATCATAGTGCCTTATGTGAGGACAGTCATGTTTTGGTGATGTCGGATGTTGCTCTGTCAAGGGTCGCTAATACGGCATCGTTCAGGTATGTCAAGAATCATATGAAGGTTGTGAATTATCAATAGAGGATTCGTCACTCTTAGATAGTAAGAGATTATGATCTACATTTCATCCAGTTAAGTTGATAATGAAATCCTTGGCCAAGGTGAACTCATAAGTCGGAAAAGAGTTTTCGACTTACATTGACTTAACAGTAGGATAAAAGATATGATCGATAATTGAGATTGACACACGTCCATATCTCGTAATTGATCGGATCATATTGACGAAAGGATTATAGTTTCACGATAAACGAACAAGTTTGGTTTTGTCATGTCACGTGACATTTCCCGTCACATGTATTGCCCTGACACATTGCTAGATGTCAATCTGGGACAACGAATGTAAATTGATGATAAATTAAAATGGGTATTTTAATTTATCAGTTTTGATTAGATCAAAATAATAATTCACGTCGTTAGACATCGTGATCGGGAACCTAATGGGTCACACACAAAAGAGAATCAGAAGAATGAGATTTACCAATTAATTAATTGACAAATGTTGGATAATTAATTAATTGAGTTGCTTATTAATAGACCCGAATTAATTAATTGGATTAATTAATTCATGGACCGGATTTAATTAATTTGATTAATTAAATGTTGGACCGGGTTAAGTTAAGAGATGGGCCAGCCCGTTTGGACTCATATTAATAAGCTGTTAGGGTTTGAAAAATAGTATGGATTATTCATTATTGTTGCTAGCACGAGAAAAGAAAACCCTAGCCGTCATTCTTATTCTCTGTGTGGATCACCATTGGAGGCTGGACAATTGGACAGCTTGGATTGTAGATCATGATCATTGGAGTTCGTGAATCAGCAAAAGAGTTTGCAGAATTCATCAAGGTATTATTTCTATCACAATTTCTATCTAAACATAAAGCAGATCCTGTTTGGGAATCGAAAATTGCTTTACTTCCGCTGCGCATGACTAAGTAGGTTCCCAATAGTGGTATCAGAGCCTACTTTATGTTTGTTAGAAATTGTTCTTGCATGTTAAGACAATCAAAAGTTGATTGTTATTAGTTTTCTTGTTTCTAACAATTTTTGAAAAATTGTTTTTCATCTGTAAAATTTATTTTGAGATCTGAAAAAAGAAAAAAAAATGGCGGAAGGCGGCGGTGGTGGCGCGCACCACTGCGCGCGAAGGAGGTGCAGCAGCGTGCAGCTCGCTGCAGCACGATCTGCAGCAGTAGCAGGCGCTGCTCAACAGCGGCGCCTGCTGTCCAGTTGCAGCGGCTAACGCTGCCGCTGAAATCGCAGCGGCAGCGTCGCCGCTGCGCTGCAGCTCGTTTGAGCTGCTGCGGGCGGTGGGACACAGCCACTTGACAGCGGTGGTACCCGCCGCAGCCGATGTTCCCTGTGGAGGAAGCGCCGGCGCCGGACTCCAAGGAAATGGGGGCGTTTTCGATTCTAGGGTTTCAGTCGGGTTTTTTGGGTGATTGGAGGCGGGGGCCACTCCTGCAATTTGTAAGATTGCAAGCCCCCGCCTGCAATTATGGAAAAAGGGTCAATTTTGCAATTTTTAAATGGAGGCCCTGTCATGCAATTTTCGAAATAGAAGGGCTTTCTATTAATTTGAAACTCGGGTCAATTTTGCAATTTTCAAAAAGGTTTTGAATTTAAATATTAAAATGGTTTTAAATTTTATTTCAAATGGGTTTTTGACTCATATTATCAATTTTGACCCTTTAAAATTTTATTTAAAATTGACGACTTTTTATATTTTCGTTAAAATTGGATTTTAACTTAAATATTAAACTTTTGACCCTAAATTGAATTTTATTTTAGTTAGGAGTTTTATCCTAAATTAAAATGCTAATTCAATTAAATTAGAGTTGGACTCTAATCTAATATTTAATTAAATTTGATTTTAATTAAATTATATCACCCTAATATATTCTTGAAATTAGAGTTGGACTCTAATTTGATATTTTAATTGAAATTTGATTTTAATTAAATTGTCTCGCCCTAAAAATTTTCTTAGAATAAGAGTTGGACTCTAATTTTGTATTTAATTAAAATTTGATTTTAATTAAATAAGTTCGCCATAATATCTTGGAATTGGAGTTTGACTCTAATTTTATATTTATTTAAAATTTGATTTTAAATTAAATTTAATCGCCTTAAGTTTTGAAATTAGAGTTGGACTCTTATTTGATATTTAATTAGAATTCGATTTTAATCAAATTATCTTATTTTAAAACTTTGAAATTAGAATTGGACTCTAATTTGATATTTAATTAAAATTTGATTTTAATTAAATAGTTCCGCCCTGTAATAGTGGAATTAGAATGAGATTCTAATTTGGTATATAAAATTAAAATTTGATTTTAATTAAATATACCTGCTAATTAAATTAATTGATTAATTTGATTAATTGATTATTTAATTGTTCCGATCCATTTGTCTAAATTAGTTTAGACGACATTATTGCTAAAAACTTGAAACATGTTTGCATATAATATTAGATATTATATAGGAATACATTTATATGATGAATGTTTTATTAGTGGATGATTATGGACTCGACCATGTGGATGTGTTGAATGGTTAGTTTTATTCTTGTTGTTATTATGGGCCTGCGAGCTCTAATTCATTTTGGACCTGCGAGTCCGTTATTATTATGGGCATGCGCGTCCAATATTATTTAGGACTGCGTGCCAACTAGTATAGGATACAAGTTGCAGCTGGACTAATTGAAGATACAAGAAGAGGAGGAGACCATAGAGATGAAGCATTGTATGAATCAATGTTATACCCCCTAGGAACTGACCAACTAGTCTTCCTTATGGCTCGGGAAGACTAGATAGTATAAGTCCATAATCGTCCACACTATTATAAGTATGTTTATTTGCATGCTAGATGTATAATAAAATATATATAATTATTACGATGAGACCTTTGCATGCAAAACCCCTCGTTGAAAATATTAAGTCATTTTCTTATTCGCCTTCCATCATTATAATGAAAAACTAGAATCCTAAATCGATCTCAACTTGTTGAGTACACTCAAGGCTGGTCTATTATGGATATGTTTGGCACTATGAAATATTAGATATTCTGAATGATGGGTTTGACTTAACTAAAATTTATCTTTTGTTGAGTACACTCAAGGAGATGAATTTTAGAGGCATATTAAAATATTAAGTCATATTTATATTTGCTTTCCATCATTATAGTGAAAAACGAGAGTCCGAAATCGATCTCAACTTGTTGAGTACACTCAAGGCTGGTCTATTAGGGATATGTTTGACACTATGAAATATTAGATATTTCTGAATGATGGGTTTGACTTAACTAAAACTTATCTTTTGTTGAGTACACTCAAGGAGATGAATTTTAGAAGCATGTTAAGCTAACACATAAGATGTGTGAAGACAAAGAGTTGTCAGCTTAATGATCTGGGAGTTGTATGGAGATACAATTGATAATAGTATCTACCCAAATGTTTTATTAAGATTTGTTGAGTACACTCAAGGTTTTAATATAATAAATGGGATCCCAGCCCACTGGGAATCAAGTATGGATTCCATAAATTTATGTGAGAGGGTCATAAATTTGAGTTAAACAGTGGGAGCGAAATTAATTTAATAAAAGACCATATTAAATTAATTGATGCATTTTATATATTACTCTTTCGTCGTTTACATTTATTGAATCTTGAGTAACCATATGTATTTGAACGGCATATTGTATGCCAACAACCAAACCAGATTTTTTTTTTATTGGCACCGCAATCTGAGAATTGTTCTCATACATGATAATTGATTATGTCCTTGAGTAGCCCTTTTCCAGAGACACTCGTTGATGACTCGATAAAGGAAGAAGTGGCTGCTATAATAAACACAGTGATGACGATAGTACTGCAACATGTGTGATGTTTGCGACTATGTCACCTGAGTTACAAAAGCAACATGAGAGTATAGATGCTAACACATGATTCTCATCTCAAAGTGTTGAATGATAAATAATAACGTGTGGAAAGATATGAGATTTCCTAGCAACTATACCAGTGTATAATGGCAGAAGAGTCTCCGGCCAGTTCTGGTGTGCTGAAGACGTTGACCACTTTGAGAAGTTGTCTCAATTGAGTTCAATCATGAACAATGAACTAAGTATGACTTGGTTCTACAATCTTTGCCAGTAGGTTATTCATGACTAATTATGAATTTAACATGGATAAATTCGAATGCACACTTATTGAGTTGCTGAACATGCTTAAGACTGTTAAGCCCAATATCTATGTTTGTAATGGGCAAATCTTAGTCATAGATTCCTGTAGGGAAGTCTAAAGGATGTTTTGGGAAAACAACCAAGATGGCTAAGACAGTTAAAGCAAACAAGGACAATAATAAATCTAATGACCATTATTATCATTTTGGAATGATATGTCATTGGAAAGGAAATTGCAAGGCTTATATCTACTTCATTAGTTTCATGGGTATTGGATACCAGATATGGATCTCATATTTAAATAAATATGCAGAAACTAAACATAAGCAGATCACTGCAAAAAGGGAAGAAGTTGACCTGTACGTTGAATATGAGCAAATGTTGCTGCATTGCCTATAGGAGCTACTTTTTACCTTTGCCTTTAGGCTTAATATTAGAATTAGAGAAATATTGTTTTGTTCTTTCCATTACCAAGAGCATTAAATAAATTTCATGTTTGGACATGAATTATTTTAACGTTAAGGACAATTGTTGTTCATTTTATCTTGATAAGATCTTAATGGTCATGGTAAATTACAAAATGACATTTATATTCTAAACATTGAGTATTCTATAATGAGTATAGATACCAAAAGGCATGAAAATGATAATCTGAATAACACCTATATCTGGCATTGCAGATTTGGTCATATAAATGAAAATGCAATTCCAAACTTACATGGAGATGTACACTTGGGTCAAATGATTTGGAATCATTTGACAAATGCAAAATATGTCTGTTAGGCATAATGACCATATCTTCTTTTACTTGAAAAGGAGAAAGATCTGTATAATTACTGAGTCTAATACATAGTGATGTATGTGGACACATATCAATCAATGCTAGATAAAGTTTCTCTTATCTCATCACATTTACTAGACGGCTATTTCAGAAATGGTCATGTATATTTGATGAAATTCAAGTATGAAACTTTTGAAATGTTCAAGGGATTCAAACTAGAAATTGAGAAACAAATTAAAATTTGATCGATGTGGAGAATATCTAAAATGTAGAATTTTAGATTATCTAAAAGAGAATGTGATTATCTCGCAGTGGATTCCTCTACATGCATTGCAACATAATGGTGTATTTGCAATGAGGAATCATGTACTATTAGATATAGTGCAATAAGGACAAGCCATGCAAATATTTTAAAATAGTTTTGAGGTCATGCACTGATTGCCACGTGTCACGCACTAATCGTGTCCCATCTAAATCGGTTAACAAAACTCCATACGAGTTATGGAAAGACAGAATGCCCCACTTTTCTCATATGAAAGATTGGGGCTGTGACGCTTATGTGAAGCGCACTAAATCGGATAAGTTTGAAACTAAGTTCGATAAATATATATTTGTGAAATATTCAAGAGACAATTGAATATCAATTCTATAATCTCATTGAGAAGAAGGAGTTCATCTCAAGACATGTTATACTCCTAGAGAAAATGGTTGTTCTAGGAGAGGACAGTGGGAGTAGAGTAAATCTTGAAAGAGTTCAAGGATTCACAAATATAGTTAACCAAGTAGATAACTTGAGTCTGATCCCAAAGTGTTGATGGACATACTCTTGATCAGGAAGTAGAGACTCCTGAGGACACGACAGCACCATGTAAATCTTGTAGGATCATCCGACCTTCTGGAAGGTAAGAATCCATGATTACTAATCTAGCATTACTAATCGAGGATGATGAACCTACTAATTATGCATAAGCAAAGTCAAGTGTTGACTCGCTGACATGACATAAGGCTATGATATCCGATATGAACTTAATGTTGCCAAGGTTTGGACCTTGGTCAACCCGCCTAATGGATTAGAACCCATAGGTTGTAAATGAGTTTACAAGAAAAGTTCAATATGGATTAAAATAAGTCTTTTGGAGCTGAAATATTCGATTTGATATAAAAGTCAAAATTTTTGATTTTATCAAAAATGAATTGTGTGTTTAAAAGAAGATAGTGGGAGCAATGTCGTATTCCTAATATTATATGTATGAGACATATTAACAGGAAACGACGTCTTTATATTTCAATTGTTGAAATTATGGTTGTTAAATAATTTCTTCATAATAGATATGTGAGAAATAGCTTGATCTATAGAGATAGATCTATAAGATTGCTTAACTCATCCAGATCTATATAGATAAAATCTTAAGAAGATTTTATATGGAGAAAATGAACTGGGAGTTCATGGATACATTGATGCTAACTTCTAGTCGGACTAGAATGATAGCATATTTCAATTAGGATATTGGTTTACTCTTAAACGATATGTTGGAAAGGTTCCAAATCGAAAATCATCGTTGATTCAATAATAGAAGCCTTATACATCACTGCTTTAGAAAGCAACAAAAGTTGTTGTCTGGGTCAAAGTGTTCATTAATGAACTTGGAGTAGTTCCTAACATTGTTGATCACATGCTTCTGTATTGTGATAATAGTGGAGCCATCGTGCAAACGAGGGAACTAAGGTCTCATCACTGATCCAAACATGTGTTAAGGTAGTGTTATCTCATTGGAAAGATAATAAATGAAATGACGTAAAGAAAGAATGAATTCCCACGAGTTATTAAATTGCAGATCCATTGACAAAGAGTTGTCGCAGTATAAACATGATTGTCATGTAGACTCTTATGACATAAGATACATAAGGGATTGGATCTAGTGCAAGTGGGAGTTTGTAAGTGTGATGCCCTAGGTCCAATCAACTTTGGACATAAGCACTTTTAATTTATATATAACCGATGCATATTTATAGCAATATCTATTATTTATGTCAATTAATATTCTAATTAATTAAATAATAGAATCCGTAGATTCAAGTCTTGATGATTTGTTAATCACAAGGAGTTGTGATTGTGAGATATGAATTACATATGACTGAATCTTAAATCGTCCGTGGTCGTATGTAATAACGGGATACGGATATCGTTATTACGGATAGACCATCACGTGTGGCATTTCTTACTTATGAAGTAAGTAGTTGATCTTACAAACTAAAGTGTGGAGACACTTGAATGAATACGTGAATGTTTTGTTATAGAACAAAACATTGGAGACCCGCTGAGAGATTCCACATGGAAAACTATCTGAGTGTCAGTGGTTAATCTCTAACGTTCGGTAGTGGAATTGATCCTTTGACTTGAGGTCATCATAGTGCCTTATGTGAGGACAGTCATGTTTTGGTGATGTCGGATGTTGCTCTGTCAAGGGTCGCTAATACGGCATCGTTCAGGTATGTCAAGAATCATATGAAGGTTGTGAATTATCAATAGAGGATTCGTCACTCTTAGATAGTAAGAGATTATGATCTACATTTCATCCAGTTAAGTTGATAATGAAATCCTTGGCCAAGGTGAACTCATAAGTCGGAAAAGAGTTTTCGACTTACATTGACTTAACAGTAGGATAAAAGATATGATCGATAATTGAGATTGACACACGTCCATATCTCGTAATTGATCGGATCATATTGACGAAAGGATTATAGTTTCACGATAAACGAACAAGTTTGGTTTTGTCATGTCACGTGACATTTCCCGTCACATGTATTGCCCTGACACATTGCTAGATGTCAATCTGGGACAACGAATGTAAATTGATGATAAATTAAAATGAGTATTTTAATTTATCAGTTTTGATTAGATTAAAATAATAATTCACGTCGTTAGACATCGTGATCGGGAACCTAATGGGTCACACACAAAAGAGAATCAGAAGAATGAGATTTACCAATTAATTAATTGACAAATGTTGGATAATTAATTAATTGAGTTGCTTATTAATAGACCCGAATTAATTAATTGGATTAATTAATTCATGGACCGGATTTAATTAATTTGATTAATTAAATGTTGGACCGGGTTAAGTTAAGAGATGAGCCAGCCCGTTTGGACTCATATTAATAAGCTGTTAGGGTTTGAAAAACAGTATGGATTATTCATTATTGTTGCTAGCACGAGAAAAGAAAACCATAGCCGTCATTCTTATTCTCTGTGTGGATCACCATTGGAGGCTGGACAATTGGACAGCTTGGATTGTAGATCATGATCATTGGAGTTCGTGAATCAGCAAAAGAGTTTGCAGAATTCATCAAGGTATTATTTCTATCACAATTTCTATCTAAACATAAAGCAGATCCTGTTTGGGAATCGAAAATTGCTTTACTTCCGCTGCGCATGACTAAGTAGGTTCTCAATACTACGGTACTTAGGTGATAGTTATCAGTAGCACCGATATCTAACATAGCCTTAATTGGCTTACCATTTATCTTCACATCGATGTACATTAAGTCTTGATCCCCACAAACACGGAATTTTAACTCTTCCTCTTTTACCTTCTTCAAGGAAACATCGCCCTTTTCAGTTATACAATATGATTGTGTTGCACCAATATGATAATGCACCAATAATATCATCATCCTTATTAGATTCGGTCTCGCAATTAATGCTAATATGCACGTCATTTTGCCTCGAACTCGACACTCCACTTGCAACTTGCCTTAAGACATTTACAAATTATCTTTGCGGGCAATCCTTCACCCGATGTGACTCGTTGCATAAAAGTTGTCCAACCTTTCTAAGAATAGTGCCTGATTTGCTCTTTGGTGCCTCCTTTTGTTCTAGTTGCTTTGATTGATGCCCTGATGGCTTTTGGTGGGAGTAGCATTCCCCCATTTCAGCTAAAGTTGGCCTTGAAAGATTTGTTTCCTTCCCCCTTTGAATTGGTTATTTCCATGTAATCGATGCTTTATGGATTCAGATTGATAGTCCATCAAGCATCCAATGACTCCCATTGTTGTACTAAAATTAGTCATATTCCAATGACTCGCATGAATGCATGAATGTAAAGAGCTCATCATTTTTCGACATGTTTCGAATACCCAGCAAGTGCCTGGAAAGATTTTCATGTACTTAATAGAGCCCTATGCATGAGTTCTCATAGACCTGATATTCTATATTTTTCGAGAAAAACTATGATTTGATTGTCTCATTGAGGAGATCTGAAGTATTTATTTGGGCTTCTTGATTGAATATCTGCATATTTTATCTGCCATCATTATTCACATCTCCATCTAAATACATGGTAGTTGTTGACATCTTTTGTGCCTCGTCTTCAATGGTAGTCACACGAAAGTATTCTAGCGTATAATTTTGTGCATGAGCTTGGCCATTTCCAATCGTACCGCATTGAAGTAATCTAGTGTTTAATTAAAGGGTTGTGACGAGACTCAATGAAGTAACCAAATTCTCAAATATAGGAATTTTATTTTAAAATTTACTTATGTCTCATACGTACGATTAATTATAGGAAGAATTGCAATTGTGGTCCCTAACTGCCTCAAAAGGTGAAAATGAGTCTCGAGCAATTTTTTTGGCACCACTATCCCAAACTTTTTGGTATTGTTGGAGCATAAGGCCTTTTGGGCAGAATTTTGAGGGATAAATATGTTAATGCAATAATTCTTTAAAATGATTGAAAAGAAAATTAAAAATATATATAAAAAAAAAAAATCTCTATCATCCCCAAGCTGTCCCACACACCCCACCACCACCTTCCATAAAGTGCAACTAGCGAATTTTAAAAGCTAGTTTGGAAAATGTTTATAAATAGATTAAATTACAAATGAATAAAAATTAATGACGAATGAGTAATATTTGTAAGTACGAAATGTGTAAATAAAAAGTAGTTCGACTATTTATGAATAAGTTATAAACACAGGCTAAGAAATCATGGCATAAAGTGTTGTATAACCATGGAATCATGGCATTAAGAAAATTGTTTAGTCCTTAATCTGCAAGTTGCCCTATTTGATCTACATTATTATCTCATTAAAATGAAAAATATGACTGTTATCCATCACATCAACATTTAAATTCAAATTCTCTATCTCTTGTGTGGACCCTAATAACGATTATATTTTTCATTCTCATTTTACAATAATTTGGCTCAACCAGTGGCTTAACAATGTTGGAACAAATAATTAGGCCATTTTTATTTATTCATTTATTTTTATCAAGCATCAGTGTGATGAGTTTGGGGGAGAAGATGCAGTGGGACGGTGAAAATTCCATCAATGGAAATTGCAAGTGGTGGAGGTGTACGATAGAAGATGTGCAAGTGATAATAACAATATTCTAAAAAGCGTAATGCATGGCGATACGTGGATGCCAAGTTATGGGCTACGCGAGCTTAAGTGTGGTATCAGAGCCTACTTTATGTTTGTTAGAAATTGTTCTTGCATGTTAAGACAATCAAAAGTTGATTGTTATTAGTTTTCTTGT
This sequence comes from Fraxinus excelsior, assembly GCA_019097785.1. Classification (NCBI taxonomy): domain Eukaryota; kingdom Viridiplantae; phylum Streptophyta; class Magnoliopsida; order Lamiales; family Oleaceae; genus Fraxinus; species Fraxinus excelsior. The sequence goes on along the minus strand of CM032626.1, from coordinate 42,125,504 downwards.
TTCTAACAATTTTTGAAAAATTGTTTTTCATCTGTAAAATTTATTTTGAGATCTGAAAAAAGAAAAAAAAATGGCGGAAGGCGGCGGTGGTGGCGCGCACCACTGCGCGCGAAGGAGGTGCAGCAGCGTGCAGCTCGCTGCAGCACGATCTGCAGCAGTAGCAGGCGCTGCTCAACAGCGGCGCCTGCTGTCCAGTTGCAGCGGCTAACGCTGCCGCTGAAATCGCAGCGGCAGCGTCGCCGCTGCGCTGCAGCTCGTTTGAGCTGCTGCGGGCGGTGGGACACAGCCACTTGACAGCGGTGGTACCCGCCGCAGCCGATGTTCCCTGTGGAGGAAGCGCCGGCGCCGGACTCCAAGGAAATGGGGGCGTTTTCGATTCTAGGGTTTCAGTCGGGTTTTTTGGGTGATTGGAGGCGGGGGCCACTCCTGCAATTTGTAAGATTGCAAGCCCCCGCCTGCAATTATGGAAAAAGGGTCAATTTTGCAATTTTTAAATGGAGGCCCTGTCATGCAATTTTCGAAATAGAAGGGCTTTCTATTAATTTGAAACTCGGGTCAATTTTGCAATTTTCAAAAAGGTTTTGAATTTAAATATTAAAATGGTTTTAAATTTTATTTCAAATGGGTTTTTGACTCATATTATCAATTTTGACCCTTTAAAATTTTATTTAAAATTGACGACTTTTTATATTTTCGTTAAAATTGGATTTTAACTTAAATATTAAACTTTTGACCCTAAATTGAATTTTATTTTAGTTAGGAGTTTTATCCTAAATTAAAATGCTAATTCAATTAAATTAGAGTTGGACTCTAATCTAATATTTAATTAAATTTGATTTTAATTAAATTATATCACCCTAATATATTCTTGAAATTAGAGTTGGACTCTAATTTGATATTTTAATTGAAATTTGATTTTAATTAAATTGTCTCGCCCTAAAAATTTTCTTAGAATAAGAGTTGGACTCTAATTTTGTATTTAATTAAAATTTGATTTTAATTAAATAAGTTCGCCATAATATCTTGGAATTGGAGTTTGACTCTAATTTTATATTTATTTAAAATTTGATTTTAAATTAAATTTAATCGCCTTAAGTTTTGAAATTAGAGTTGGACTCTTATTTGATATTTAATTAGAATTCGATTTTAATCAAATTATCTTATTTTAAAACTTTGAAATTAGAATTGGACTCTAATTTGATATTTAATTAAAATTTGATTTTAATTAAATAGTTCCGCCCTGTAATAGTGGAATTAGAATGAGATTCTAATTTGGTATATAAAATTAAAATTTGATTTTAATTAAATATACCTGCTAATTAAATTAATTGATTAATTTGATTAATTGATTATTTAATTGTTCCGATCCATTTGTCTAAATTAGTTTAGACGACATTATTGCTAAAAACTTGAAACATGTTTGCATATAATATTAGATATTATATAGGAATACATTTATATGATGAATGTTTTATTAGTGGATGATTATGGACTCGACCATGTGGATGTGTTGAATGGTTAGTTTTATTCTTGTTGTTATTATGGGCCTGCGAGCTCTAATTCATTTTGGACCTGCGAGTCCGTTATTATTATGGGCATGCGCGTCCAATATTATTTAGGACTGCGTGCCAACTAGTATAGGATACAAGTTGCAGCTGGACTAATTGAAGATACAAGAAGAGGAGGAGACCATAGAGATGAAGCATTGTATGAATCAATGTTATACCCCCTAGGAACTGACCAACTAGTCTTCCTTATGGCTCGGGAAGACTAGATAGTATAAGTCCATAATCGTCCACACTATTATAAGTATGTTTATTTGCATGCTAGATGTATAATAAAATATATATAATTATTACGATGAGACCTTTGCATGCAAAACCCCTCGTTGAAAATATTAAGTCATTTTCTTATTCGCCTTCCATCATTATAATGAAAAACTAGAATCCTAAATCGATCTCAACTTGTTGAGTACACTCAAGGCTGGTCTATTATGGATATGTTTGGCACTATGAAATATTAGATATTCTGAATGATGGGTTTGACTTAACTAAAATTTATCTTTTGTTGAGTACACTCAAGGAGATGAATTTTAGAGGCATATTAAAATATTAAGTCATATTTATATTTGCTTTCCATCATTATAGTGAAAAACGAGAGTCCGAAATCGATCTCAACTTGTTGAGTACACTCAAGGCTGGTCTATTAGGGATATGTTTTGACACTATGAAATATTAGATATTTCTGAATGATGGGTTTGACTTAACTAAAACTTATCTTTTGTTGAGTACACTCAAGGAGATGAATTTTAGAAGCATGTTAAGCTAACACATAAGATGTGTGAAGACAAAGAGTTGTCAGCTTAATGATCTGGGAGTTGTATGGAGATACAATTGATAATAGTATCTACCCAAATGTTTTATTAAGATTTGTTGAGTACACTCAAGGTTTTAATATAATAAATGGGATCCCAGCCCACTGGGAATCAAGTATGGATTCCATAAATTTATGTGAGAGGGTCATAAATTTGAGTTAAACAGTGGGAGCGAAATTAATTTAATAAAAGACCATATTAAATTAATTGATGCATTTTATATATTACTCTTTCGTCGTTTACATTTATTGAATCTTGAGTAACCATATGTATTTGAACGGCATATTGTATGCCAACAACCAAACCAGATTTTTTTTTTATTGGCACCGCAATCTGAGAATTGTTCTCATACATGATAATTGATTATGTCCTTGAGTAGCCCTTTTCCAGAGACACTCGTTGATGACTCGATAAAGGAAGAAGTGGCTGCTATAATAAACACAGTGATGACGATAGTACTGCAACATGTGTGATGTTTGCGACTATGTCACCTGAGTTACAAAAGCAACATGAGAGTATAGATGCTAACACATGATTCTCATCTCAAAGTGTTGAATGATAAATAATAACGTGTGGAAAGATATGAGATTTCCTAGCAACTATACCAGTGTATAATGGCAGAAGAGTCTCCGGCCAGTTCTGGTGTGCTGAAGACGTTGACCACTTTGAGAAGTTGTCTCAATTGAGTTCAATCATGAACAATGAACTAAGTATGACTTGGTTCTACAATCTTTGCCAGTAGGTTATTCATGACTAATTATGAATTTAACATGGATAAATTCGAATGCACACTTATTGAGTTGCTGAACATGCTTAAGACTGTTAAGCCCAATATCTATGTTTGTAATGGGCAAATCTTAGTCATAGATTCCTGTAGGGAAGTCTAAAGGATGTTTTGGGAAAACAACCAAGATGGCTAAGACAGTTAAAGCAAACAAGGACAATAATAAATCTAATGACCATTATTATCATTTTGGAATGATATGTCATTGGAAAGGAAATTGCAAGGCTTATATCTACTTCATTAGTTTCATGGGTATTGGATACCAGATATGGATCTCATATTTAAATAAATATGCAGAAACTAAACATAAGCAGATCACTGCAAAAAGGGAAGAAGTTGACCTGTACGTTGAATATGAGCAAATGTTGCTGCATTGCCTATAGGAGCTACTTTTTACCTTTGCCTTTAGGCTTAATATTAGAATTAGAGAAATATTGTTTTGTTCTTTCCATTACCAAGAGCATTAAATAAATTTCATGTTTGGACATGAATTATTTTAACGTTAAGGACAATTGTTGTTCATTTTATCTTGATAAGATCTTAATGGTCATGGTAAATTACAAAATGACATTTATATTCTAAACATTGAGTATTCTATAATGAGTATAGATACCAAAAGGCATGAAAATGATAATCTGAATAACACCTATATCTGGCATTGCAGATTTGGTCATATAAATGAAAATGCAATTCCAAACTTACATGGAGATGTACACTTGGGTCAAATGATTTGGAATCATTTGACAAATGCAAAATATGTCTGTTAGGCATAATGACCATATCTTCTTTTACTTGAAAAGGAGAAAGATCTGTATAATTACTGAGTCTAATACATAGTGATGTATGTGGACACATATCAATCAATGCTAGATAAAGTTTCTCTTATCTCATCACATTTACTAGACGGCTATTTCAGAAATGGTCATGTATATTTGATGAAATTCAAGTATGAAACTCTTGAAATGTTCAAGGGATTCAAACTAGAAATTGAGAAACAAATAGGTAAATAAATTCTCACACTAAGATTTGATCGATATGGAGAATATCTAAAATGTAGAATTTTAGATTATCTAAAAGAGAATGTGATTCTCTCGCAGTGGATTCCTCTACATGCATTGCAACATAATGGTGTATTTAGGAATCATGTACTATTAGATATAGTGCAATAAGGACAAGCCATGCAAATGCTTCAAAATCGTTTTGAGATCATGCACTGATTGCCACATGCCACGCACTAATCGTGTCCCATCTAAATCGGTTAACAAAACTCCATACGAGTTATGGAAAGACAGAATGCCCCATTTTTCCCATATGAAAGATTGGGGCTGTGACGCTTATGTGAAGCGCACTGAATCGGATAAGTTTAAAACTAAATTCGATAAACATATATTTGTAGGATATTCAAGAGACAGTTGGATATCAATTCTATAATCTCATTGAGAAGAAGGAGTTCATCTCAAGACATGTCATACTCCTAGAGAAAATGTTTGTTCTAGGAGAGGACAGTGTGAGTAGAGTAAATCTTGAAAGAGTTCAAAGATTCACAGATATAGTTAACCAAGTAGATAACCTGAGTCTGATCCCAAAGTGTTGAGGGACATACTCTTGATCAGGAAGTGTGAGTAGAGTAAATCTTGAAAGAGTTCAAAGATTCACAGATATAGTTAACCAAGTAGATAACCTGAGTCTGATCCCAAAGTGTTGAGGGACATACTCTTGATCAGGAAGTGGAGACTCCTGCGAACACGACAGCTCCATGTAAATCTTGTAGGATCATTCGACCTTCTGGAAGGTAAGAATCCATGATTATTAATCTAGCATTACTAATCAATGATGATGATCCTACTAATTATGCATAAGCAAAGTCAAGTGTTGACTCGCTGACATGACATAAGGCTATGATATCCGATATGAACTTAATGTTGCCAAGGTTTGGACCTTGGTCAACCCGCCTAATGGATTAGAACCCATAGGTTGTAAATGAGTTTACAAGAAAAGTTCAATATGGATTAAAATAAGCCTTTTGGAGCTGAAATATTCGATTTGATATAAAAGTCAAAATTTTTGATTTTATCAAAAATGAATTGTGTGTTTAAAAGAAGATAGTGGGAGCATTGTCGCATTCCTAATATTATATGTATGATACATATTAATAGGAAACGTCGTCTTTATATTTCAATTGTTGAAATTATGGTTGTTAAATAATTTCTTCATAATAGATATGTGAGAAATAGCTTGATCTATAGAGATAGATCTATAAAATTGCTTAACTCATCCAGATCTATATAGATAAAATCTTAAGAAGATTTTATATGGATAAAATGAACTGGGAGTTCATGGATACATTGATGCTAACTTCTAGTCGGACTAGAATGATAGCATATTTCAATTAGGATATTGGTTTACTCTTAAGCGATATGTTGGAAAGGTTCCAAATCGAAAATCATCGTTGATTCAATAATAGAAGCCTTATACATCACTGCTTTAGAAAGCAACAAAAGTTGTTGTCTGGGTCAAAGTGTTCATTAATGAACTTGGAGTAGTTCCTAACATTGTTGATCACATGCTTCTGTATTGTGATAATAGTGGAGCCATCGTGCAAACGAGGGAACTAAGGTCTCATCACTGATCCAAACATGTGTTAAGGTAGTGTTATCTCATTGGAAAGATAATAAATGAAATGACGTAAAGAAAGAATGAATTCCCACGAGTTATTAAATTGCAGATCCATTGACAAAGAGTTGTCGCAGTATAAACATGATTGTCATGTAGACTCTTATGACATAAGATACATAAGGGATTGGATCTAGTGCAAGTGGGAGTTTGTAAGTGTGATGCCCTAGGTCCAATCAACTTTGGACATAAGCACTTTTAATTTATATATAACCGATGCATATTTATAGCAATATCTATTATTTATGTCAATTAATATTCTAATTAATTAAATAATAGAATCCGTAGATTCAAGTCTTGATGATTTGTTAATCACAAGGAGTTGTGATTGTGAGATATGAATTACATATGACTGAATCTTAAATCGTCCGTGGTCGTATGTAATAACGGGATACGGATATCGTTATTACGGATAGACCATCACGTGTGGCATTTCTTACTTATGAAGTAAGTAGTTGATCTTACAAACTAAAGTGTGGAGACACTTGAATGAACACGTGAATGTTTTGTTTTAGAACAAAACATTGGAGACCCGCTGAGAGATTCCACATGGAAAAATATCTGAGTGTCAGTGGTTAATCTCTAACGTTCGGTAGTGGAATTGATCATTTGACTTGAGGTCATCATAGTGCCTTATGTGAGGACAGTCATGTTTTGGTGATGTCGGATGTTGCTCTGTCAAAGGGGTCGCTAAATAGTCATCCGTATCGGGGTTGTCAAGAATCATTTGAAGGTTGTGAATGATCAATAGAGGATTCGTCACTCTTAGATAGTAAGAGATTTGATCTACATTTTCATCTATAGAGGATATAGAGAGAGATAGCTATAGGAAATCTTGGCCAAGGTGAATCATAAGTCAGGCAAAAAGAGTTTACGACTTACATTGACTTAACGCTACGCCACGAGAGATAAACGCATCCCATCCGATCGACGAATTGAGTGTGTGAACACACGGTCATTCATCTCCGTAATTGTGCCCCCCCACATTTGCCAGCGCTCGCTGACAGCACTACGGCCATACCTATGCCTCACTTCACGCCTCTACACCACTCCCCCCCCACCGCCCAACAAGCTGGTGCGCCTCTTTTGTCATGTCACGTGACATTTCCCGTCACATGTATTGCCCTGACACATTGCTAGATGTCAATCTGGGACAACGAATGTAAATTGATGATAAATTAAAATGAGTATTTTAATTTATCAGTTTTGATTAGATTAAAATAATAATTCACGTCGTTAGACATCGTGATCGGGAACCTAATGGGTCACACACAAAAGAGAATCAGAAGAATGAGATTTACCAATTAATTAATTGACAAATGTTGGATAATTAATTAATTGAGTTGCTTATTAATAGACCCGAATTAATTAATTGGATTAATTAATTCATGGACCGGATTTAATTAATTTGATTAATTAAATGTTGGACCGGGTTAAGTTAAGAGATGAGCCAGCCCGTTTGGACTCATATTAATAAGCTGTTAGGGTTTGAAAAACAGTATGGATTATTCATTATTGTTGCTAGCACGAGAAAAGAAAACCATAGCCGTCATTCTTATTCTCTGTGTGGATCACCATTGGAGGCTGGACAATTGGACAGCTTGGATTGTAGATCATGATCATTGGAGTTCGTGAATCAGCAAAAGAGTTTGCAGAATTCATCAAGGTATTATTTCTATCACAATTTCTATCTAAACATAAAGCAGATCCTGTTTGGGAATCGAAAATTGCTTTACTTCCGCTGCGCATGACTAAGTAGGTTCTCAATACTACGGTACTTAGGTGATAGTTATCAGTAGCACCGATATCTAACATAGCCTTAATTGGCTTACCATTTATCTTCACATCGATGTACATTAAGTCTTGATCCCCACAAACACGGAATTTTAACTCTTCCTCTTTTACCTTCTTCAAGGAAACATCGCCCTTTTCAGTTATACAATATGATATTGTGTTGCACCAATATGATAATGCACCAATAATATCATCATCCTTATTAGATTCGGTCTCGCAATTAATGCTAATATGCACGTCATTTTGCCTCGAACTCGACACTCCACTTGCAACTTGCCTTAAGACATTTACAAATTATCTTTGCGGGCAATCCTTCACCCGATGTGACTCGTTGCATAAAAGTTGTCCAACCTTTCTAAGAATAGTGCCTGATTTGCTCTTTGGTGCCTCCTTTTGTTCTAGTTGCTTTGATTGATGCCCTGATGGCTTTTGGTGGGAGTAGCATTCCCCCATTTCAGCTAAAGTTGGCCTTGAAAGATTTGTTTCCTTCCCCCTTTGAATTGGTTATTTCCATGTAATCGATGCTTTATGGATTCAGATTGATAGTCCATCAAGCATCCAATGACTCCCATTGTTGTACTAAAATTAGTCATATTCCAATGACTCGCATGAATGCATGAATGTAAAGAGCTCATCATTTTTCGACATGTTTCGAATACCCAGCAAGTGCCTGGAAAGATTTTCATGTACTTAATAGAGCCCTATGCATGAGTTCTCATAGACCTGATATTCTATATTTTTCGAGAAAAACTATGATTTGATTGTCTCATTGAGGAGATCTGAAGTATTTATTTGGGCTTCTTGATTGAATATCTGCATATTTTATCTGCCATCATTATTCACATCTCCATCTAAATACATGGTAGTTGTTGACATCTTTTGTGCCTCGTCTTCAATGGTAGTCACACGAAAGTATTCTAGCGTATAATTTTGTGCATGAGCTTGGCCATTTCCAATCGTACCGCATTGAAGTAATCTAGTGTTTAATTAAAGGGTTGTGAGGAGACTCAATGAAGTAACCAAATTCTCAAATATAGGAATTTTATTTTAAAATTTACTTATGTCTCATACGTACGATTAATTATAGGAAGAATTGCAATTGTGGTCCCTAACTGCCTCAAAAGGTGAAAATGAGTCTCGAGCAATTTTTTTGGCACCACTATCCCAAACTTTTTGGTATTGTTGGAGCATAAGGCCTTTTGGGCAGAATTTTGAGGGATAAATATGTTAATGCAATAATTCTTTAAAATGATTGAAAAGAAAATTAAAAATATATATATAAAAAAAAAAAATCTCTATCATCCCCAAGCTGTCCCACACACCCCACCACCACCTTCCATAAAGTGCAACTAGCGAATTTTAAAAGCTAGTTTGGAAAATGTTTATAAATAGATTAAATTACAAATGAATAAAAATTAATGGCGAATGAGTAATATTTGTAAGTACGAAATGTGTAAATAAAAAGTAGTTCGACTATTTATGAATAAGTTATAAACACAGGCTAAGAAATCATGGCATAAAGTGTTGTATAACCATGGAATCATGGCATTAAGAAAATTGTTTAGTCCTTAATCTGCAAGTTGCCCTGTTTGATCTACATTATTATCTCATTAAAATGAAAAATATGACTGTTATCCATCACATCAACATCAACATTTAAATTCAAATTCTCTATCTCTTGTGTGGACCCTAATAACGATTATATTTTTCATTCTCATTTTACAATAATTTGGCTCAACCAGTGGCTTAACAATGTTGGAACAAATAATTAGGCCATTTTTATTTATTCATTTATTTTTATCAAGCATCAGTGTGATGAGTTTGGGGGAGAAGATGCAGTGGGACGGTGAAAATTCCATCAATGGAAATTGCAAGTGGTGGAGGTGTACGATAGAAGATGTGCAAGTGATAATAACAATATTCTAAAAAGCGTAATGCATGGCGATACGTGGATGCCAAGTTATGGGCTACGCGAGCTTAAGTAAGGTATATGAGTAAAAAAAATGTAAAAAGACGTTTTCTTATTTTAATATTATTTTAATTTTTAATCAATCAAAAAATTATTTAATAATTAAAAATAATATCTATCAGACCTTCGTTTGGGCACTATTATTAGATAAAAAATACATTTTTCGATCACATAATGCATGAACCACCATGAGTGTTGAACAGTGGCGGATCCAGCACCTGGCCGCCCTCGCGGCCGCCCGTGCTGGGTCCGCCGGAAGCTGCAAGTTCCCGCCTGTGAGTTGCCATCTGCTGGGAAAGAAGAAGGAAGCTGGCCCGCTGAAAATCTTTTTCTTCATTTCTTTTGTTTTCAATTTTTTGGGCCTTATTTAACAAAAAAAGAAGAAGCCCAATTCAAACTTGTAATCCATTAGTGTAACCAATTTAACCCAATTCAATTTCCTATTTCTTGTTCGAGAGGGGGAGAGTAGACTAGAGACGACTGACGAGTGATGATTAGGGCGAAATCGAAAGTTGACGATTACCCATTGACTGTGACTGTGGTCGGTGGACGGTGCCGGTGCGGTGGTCGAAGGTTGGTGGACTTCCGGCTGGAGCTTCGAAATCGAAGGTAGCTAATAATATTGTACAAGAAGTTGAGCTTCACTGCTTTAGTTTTTGTCTCTGAATTTCTGATGATAATCAGTTGAAAGTGATTTCCCATGTTTTTTTTTTTAAATTTGGCACATTAATTTATACATCATTTCTTCTACACTTTCTGAAGTAAAAAATTAGTGCCGACAGCCGACTCTTTTGTTAGATAATGTAAAAATTTTATGTACTTCTCTCTCGCTCTCCTTGAAGCCGAAGGCGTGTGCGGTTGTGCCTGTGGACTCTGGTGTTTTTTGGTGTCTAATTGAAGCATAACATTTAGCATACACATTAGGAAATGTCTCTGGGTAGTGGGTAAGTGGGTTAAATCCAAATCCAATCAATTTTAAATATTAATTTTTGTTGCTCATAATGTGTGCTTAGACTTTCAGTATTTCATTAATGAAATTGTTTTGTAGGCTAGAAAGTTGTGCTTAATATAATTTGAAGGTATAAATTTAGTCTATATCAGTTTGCTTTTCTTATTGAAATTAATGTTAACCATCTATTACATCCTTCTCCTCTATATGCCAAATATGAGGTAAAATACAGGTCTCTGCCTGATTTTATGATGTGAACTATAATAATAAAAGTAGATATATAATTTTTACGTTATTGAATAATTTTTAATATTATATAATTAAATATTAATAATCGAACACGTTCTTACGATTGCTGACTGTCAACGTTGACCGGTCAACGTTCGCGATCCTCCCAAACTGAGCTTTGAGGCTGGGTCCGCCACTGGTGTTGAATGTCAAAGTGCTATAACATTTATGTATATGTTTCCATTTATACCATATTACACATTTTCTATAGTAGTAGGAGTGTTGGGGTAAAAATGATTCACGAAAACATGAAGAAATAACTTTGTACAGCCTCTTGTCATTTATGCGTCAGAAATTTTGAAAATTGAATGAGCTTTACTTTGTGCAACGGTTAAAAAAAACTTCAAAAAACGAGCTCCAAACAAGACAATAAAACAGATTTTATACATTTTTTCAAAAACCTCCAACAAAAAGATAAATTTCAAATGTAAATCAACATTTAGCCCATGTTTGAGTCAAATTAAAATCTTCTTTCTCAGTCTTCTACTCATTTTCAATCACACATTTTTTTTAATAAAATAATTTTTGCATCACATCAATAATTTTTCCTTCTTTTTCAACCACAATTCTCCATCAATCTACTATTTCAGAATACATTCTTCCAAAATAATGTGGCTCAAACACACCCTTAAGTTTTAAGTTAAAAGAATTGTAAAAAATAAAAAAATAATAATAATATTGTGCGCCTAGACGCGTATAAGTGGTCAATGATTGTCGTTGACCGCTAAATAAGACGTTAAGCTAGTTTTCATCGCGCATTGTATTTTTTAGAACACTGAATAATAGTGATGATTATGGCAGCAATAAGCAGGGATGTGGTAGTGTGGGTTTAGGTTGGGAACAGATTTTGGGAAGATGACATTTTTCATTTTTCATTTGTTTGGTTTCATTTTTTAAAATCATTTTCATACATTTTCTTTTTAATATTTTATATAAAATATTGATTTACTTATTTACCCTTAGAAAGTTGGACATGTGCTTTGAACATGTCTATTTAACGAGCTTTTAGATGTAACAGTCCAAATATGTATCCAAGCATTAGGAGATAATGCAAAAAAATAAAAAATAAAAAATAAAATAGAGTCCGAAACTAATTTGCACTTTTTGAAAAGATAAGGAACCTGGTTGCAATTTTCCCTTGTAGATAAATAAACTCTTTAAAGCTTAATCAAATACACCCTTAAATCTATTATTATACACGATTGCTTAATTCATAAGTTTGTCCAAGGAGGGTAGGTATCTTGGCAAAGATTTCTTCAAATCTTAAGAGCCCTAAACCCCCAATTTCTATTGGCTAAACTGATCAAACCTCAGAACAGTAAGAATTCAACTCAAAATCAAACTCAAAACTGTCTCCAACTGGACAAAAAATCTCAAAAACACCCCCAAAATATCTGAACCAGTTGGACCCACATGTCCACTCTTTCGACCACACAACCTCTTCTTCAACTTCTAAATCAAAGAAGAAAATAAAATACCAGGTCGGTTCTCATCCTCCTTCCTCCCCCTTTCCTTAATTCCTTCAAATTAATTATTTGTTTCGTAGTACTTTTTCTTGTCTTGAAAATATGTGTAATGGAAAACTGGGGATTGCTACAGTGATAGTTGAACAGGAAATGGAAAGGGGAGGACAACCCTTCACCGCCTTATTGTTCTTGGCTGATATTTTTGGCTTTGGGGCGGCGACAATGCCTATATATGTATATATGCAACGCCACCACCTCTCAGCGGCCATTATTCACCAATTATACACTCCACAAAAATCCCACCGGGATTTCCTCTCTAATCTTCTCCAAAATCCCAAGAAACTAATTCAAGAACATATTTTGGTGATGGATGTCTGATATTTCTACACCGCCTAATGCGATGCCATTTTCTTCATCAGAATCCTTCCCTTTGCCTTTATCAGTGGTACCTCCATTTCCTAAACCACCAGAGCCCCCACCTTTAAAAAACACTGATTCTTTTCCACCCCAATTTGAATTCAAAGGCGTTCCAATTGGAGAAACTGCGGCTCCGAATACTGTAGGTGGTTCTGGGGATTTATTCGGTATGCCACAGCCTATGGAGTGCTTGCATGAGACCCCAATTCCTCCATTCTTGTCCAAGAGTTTCGATTTGGTGGATGATCCTTCATTGGATTCTATAATTTCTTGGGGAGCAAAGGGCAACAGCTTTGTTGTGTGGGATCCTGTGGAATTTGCTAGGATTATTTTGCCAGGGAATTTCAAGCACAACAATTTTTCAAGTTTTGTTCGGCAACTTAATACATATGTGGGTATCCATTTAATTTAACTCTGGAATGTTCATGTTCTTGGTCTACATATCTATTGATTCTTAATTTCTTTGTTTCATTGCTATTGCTTTTGTATGTATATTCTTCTGTAGTTTTTGTGTTTCTTCTATGTACTTTTTGGAATCCGATTCTTGTAATTGTATTTAGCTTGATGTAAATGAAGCTGTAGAGCATTTGTAGTGCTGGTGGATCACAGACTTTTTGTACTGAGACCGAATAATGTAATTAATACAAAATTACATATTATTTCTTTGAGCAATTTTAATGTTGGATGAATTTTCTTGTATTAAAATTGTGTAAACTTGGTGATATTTTGGGATTGTTATAGTGATGTGATCATATTATAGTATATAGCGTGTCATCGTTCATCTATCCGACCTGTACTTCGAATATAAGAACTCGATCTCCTTGGACTGACTGCTAAAATTTGGAGGTTCATCTATTCACAGGTAGTATTTAAAGCTTTGGTGGACATTTCCTTAGTTTTATGCATCTAGTTACTTTCTTTGGGACTGATATACGGATCTTGACTTGTGACTGTATAGTTATTTTCTTAGGACAAAATTCTTCTTTATTCATGGTGAATTTTGTTTGATGCACATTAATTTGTGACTGATTTTTGGGTACTTGTATACAGGGATTTCGTAAAATTGATACTGACAAGTGGGAGTTCGCCAATGAAGGATTTTTAAGAGGGAAGAGACATTTATTGAAAGCGATCCAGAGACAAAGAAGACCTCAATCTCAGATTGGAAGCTTGTCTGGATCATCTAGTGAGGCAGGGAAAGCTGCGTTGGAAGGTGAATTGGAACGTTTAAGGAAAGAGAAAAGCTCAATGATGCAGGTAGTGGTTGAAATGCAGCATCAGCAGCGAGATACATTTCAGCACATGGAAACTGTTAATAAAAAGCTCCAGGAAGCAGAGAAGAGGCAGAAGCAAATAGTTTCGTTCTTGGCTAAAATGTTTCAGAATCCAGCCTTTATAGCTCGTATTCAGCGAAAGGAGCGCAATGGCATAACTTCTCCAAGGAGAAAGTTTTTAAAACATCATCACGAATCAGGTACACCTGAGTCATCCCTTGAGGGGCAGATTGCGAAGTGTAGACCCGAACTAAGAGATTTTGCCGTGGCTTCTGAACCTTTGGAGCTCAATCCTGTTCCTGATTATCCTTTACAAAATACGGGAGAAAACCTTGCTTTTGGTGGAGAGAGAGTTCCGTTTCATGTTGAAAATACTGATTACGATGAATTGGCACTGGTAACCCAGGAAAAGGCAGGAGTTTCAAGTCTAAACACTCTAAATCAGTTTAAAATGGGAAATAATGTAATGAATCCCAAGCAGAAAGTCACTCCCGAATATGAAATCTCTTTCCCTGAGGACTTGGCTAGGGAGAAGAATTTTCTTGAAATATCGTCGCCGGGAATTGAAAGTATGATCAAAGAAGAGGTCCAATGGAACTTAGGTTTTGAACCCAGTGATGATATATCTAGTTATACAAACGAGTTATGGGGTAATCTTAGCAATTACGAGATGCCGGAATTAGGTGTTTGCAGTGGCATATCTGATGTTTGGGATATAGGTTCACCACAGCCCTGGGGAATTTCGGGCATTGAGACGTGGCCAGACGAACACTCACCATGAGCTAGATAACCAAGCTGGCCAAGCCTAGATATGAGAGTTCAAATAAAATGGACCCGTAGGGTTTATAGTTGCTCTGCTTTATCATACTATAGATTGGTTTCCTTTATATAATGAACGAACGGTGCATCATATATATAATACAGATATTAATTTGTTACTAAGTTCCTTTATTCTCTCATTTTTTACATTTATTTTTACAGCTATTTCTGTTAATTTCAAGATAGCCATTTTGTTATAGTGCTTGAACTTCGTAAATTCGTGACACCAACATGCTGCAATTCCCTGCTAACAGATGTATTTGAAGTTAAGGATGTGCAGGTTTTGGGAACGATTAGAAGGTGCAGTCGGACCATGGCAGGAGTTTGTGTTTGAGTCAAGCAGAGTCTATGACGGGTAAGATATCTGAATCTAGAAAAGCACATCTATTTTCTTGCTAAGCTTAGTTATATTCCTTGTCCAATCTGAGAAGATGATCCACTAAATTTTCTTTGTTAGTTGAGAAGAACTGTCGATATGATCTACAGTTTTATATGCAATTGCATAGTAACAAGTTGAATGCACGGGAATGAAACAATACGATAAGTAAATCAACAAACAAACAGTGTCCAGTCCCTCTCGTCCATGCATGAATCAACATCTTTGATTGGCCTGAGTTTCCATTCCGGAATTGACATATAAGATTTGGCTAACCAACAGTTCAAATGGCATGTAAATGTAAATGTAGACTTTTAACGTTCTGTTAGTGGATTCTCGAAAGTTCATGTAAACTATTATTTACCCTAAGAAGACTGAAGAAATATATGATTAAAAATGAAATTAAAATACTGAAAAATAATTCATCAAGCAGCAGCTCAATTTGTCGCCCCTCCGGGATAAGCAACATTCGAGGAGTGGGTCAATTAACTACACTGATCATTGTGAAGCCTGCTGTATCCATATTAATGCACAAGAATTTGGGCTCTTCGAGCTTGACTCCATTCAAATTTTAAAGTAGTACAATAAAGGAGGTAACGGGAGTCATATTGGATGACAAGTCAGAATGAAAAGTAAACTCAAAAGAGGTCATTTATCTAGTGTAGTTACATCGTTAAATAATCAGTGTCACCACCTCTCATCATATATACCCAATTTCCACTAGATTTTCTTTTATGGCCGCAAATTAACATTAGCCATATAGGACAAAATTAGTTTAGATTATCTAAGTATGCCGGATGAATTAGAATTTAGGATGATTAGAATTTAAGCCAAGAAGTTAGAAGGGAAAGCAAGAAGAAGATGAAGAAGCAACATCGAGAAGAATTGGAGGACGGAGAGGAAGAGGGGAGAAAACGGCTACAAGCCAATATTTAATTCATCATATTCATCAACTGTTTCAATAACAATGAAAAAAATAAATAGCGAAAACATAACGGGTTTGTGCCAACTCACTACTACAAGTTCAATAACAATAAAAAAATAGAAAACATAAATGATAAGATCTAATAACGATGAAATAAATAAGATCAAATAACGATAAAAATAGATCGTGATGGGCTCAATGATGTCCGCACAACTCTCTCGGGGTGGGAGAAAACTCGACCTTGTCGAGTGGATAAACTTTGACCATAGGAGACGATCTTTCGTAAGAACAAAAATATCGAAACTCGACAAATGATGCCAACGCCAGTTGCAAATTGTCCCCAAGAATATGATATGCATGATGTGAAACTACCCAACGAGCAAAGAAGCATCAAATTTCTCCATCATTGGTCAACACCATTTGTTCATTTAAAATAACATCAATTGTATCTTTGTGTGCTGTAACAGATGATATTGAAGTAGAAATATTGAGATGAACAGGTTGGGGGTCCACAGAGTTAAATAGAAAGGATCATCAAAAGAATTGAAACTCTTGTGTGTAAATAATGAAGTCCTCAATATTTAAAGTAGAGTGGCAGCCAAAATGTGATAAAAGATCAATTACATGTGCATTTAGACCAACATGATTTACAAATTTAAAAGGATTAGAACTACGAGCTTGCAACATAACATAATTTCCAATATTAAATTCAAAAAGTCGTTTATGTAAGTCATCTTGAAGTTTATATATGATGAATTACTTGCTTCAAGTCATTTATTGATCTCAATATGCAAATCATGAAGATAAAGTACAAATGCTTCAGTTGACATTGACAAACTAACATGTGAGGACATAAGAATTTGATCTAAAGGCTTCATAGGATCTTAATCATGAGTAAATCCAAAGGGATTCATACTTATTGACCAATTCACAAAATGTTTATATATAATTTGAACTGTTGGGACGATCAACTCTTAATTCCCAAGTTTTTCCTTAAAAAAGACATGATTGCGCAAAACAATAGCATGTTTGGGTTGGATAAGAGTATGACATACAACATTTGACTGTAGGGCCGGCTCGAATATTTTGGGGGCCTTATGCCAATTTCAAATATGGGGGCCCCTATATATATTATTAAATTAAATTTACTCTTCTAAATTTTTTCGATAGAAAGTCAACAATTATATTATTACAATCAATCTGTTTTAGAACTTTTTTTTTTTTCAATAGATACCACGAACAACACATTCAATGTTTCTTGTGACATTGTTGATCGAAGATAGGATTTTATCAACTTCAACTTCGAGAAGCTCCTCTCGACAGATGCAACTGTACAATAATATTCTATAAGCAATCCAAACATTTGAAAAACAGTCCATCATTTTTATGTAGTCCAATACTTCAATCGCCTTTTTAGTCTCTTCTGAAAAACTATTTCTCATAATTTGTAACTCATCAAATAACTCCAATTCATTAATGTTAGAATTCATGTCGTGTTTTAAAAATTCTTCAAGCTTATCACACCAACACTTCAAACAATTATCGTCTGCATTCTGCAATTTTTTTAAATCAAACAAAAACTCAAAAAATATTTTCATATTTTTGAAATTGTTCAAATCTTAAATTAAGCGAAGAAAGCTTGATCAACTATATATAAGAAATAATCAACTCTAAATGATTCTTCAGCTGAATGTGTTATCTCAGTATTAAGATTTTCATCAAATTGCTTCTTTCTATGAATAATACACTTTTCTAGAAATATAGGTTTAACTTCCATTTGATCAGCAATTTCTCAAACAGTAACTTTGTCAGATTCAAATCCAGTTTCTCTGTATGTTTCAAAAAATAAAATAAGCGATTTCATGTGACTAATAGCAGCATCAATTGACACGTCTTCACTTTGTAACATTTTGCTTACTATATTAATAGCAGACAGAATATTGTACCAAATAACCATGTCAAACAAGAATTCAAAATCCATAATATCATAAAATAAGCTTTGACCATCTCTATATGTCTTATGATCATCACATGTTTCCACAAAGTATTTTAAAGCGGCTTTTATTTTTAGTGTTTGAAACCTTATTGCTTTAACACTTTCGACTTGACTTTCTCAAGGTTTTTTGTGATAACGACTTAAGTGTCAGACCTTTTACATTGCCTTGAAAAATTTTTCATTGCCTCGTAGAAGATGAAAACAATATATATATGAATTGCACAATTAAAAAAAAAAGATTTGAGCCTTTATACAAGAATTTACCATATCACAAAGTGCAAGATTAAGACTATGACAACCACATGGTGTTTAAAATGCCCTTGAAATTACTTCCAGTACTCTTTTCTGTAAACCTTTATGCTTCCCTTTCATGTTAGACCAATTATCATAACCCTGACCTTTTAAATCACTAATATTAAGTTCAAGTGTTTTTAAAATATCTAATAATTCACCAAATAGTCATTGCCCGAAGTATCATCTACCTTAACGAATCCCAAAAAATACTTTTACTTTTACTTTGAAAGATAAATGGTCAAATTGGTTATAGAAATAGAAAGTTATGGTTGTGATATATTTATATGATAAATAACTGTAAATATAAATTTTATGTCATATATATATATATACTAGTTTTTGCCCGTGCATTGCACGGGTTTTGTACTTGTTGAGGATATATTAGTGTTGCATGCGCGTTACCTTTTGTTTTTTGTTTTTTTAACAATTGTTTGAAGTTAAAAATTATTAAATGCTAATTATTCAATTCGCTCTAATTTAAAATTAAAACAATCATTGGACCCGAAAATCAAGTGACCAATGTGAAGTATTAAATTATTAATTGGGTTACATTTTATCTACAAATGAGTGATGAATAATTACTTGAATATGCTTTGTTATAAATTATTTAAATTTGAAATTTATATTTTTTTTGGAAACTTTAAAAAATATATAAAAAGTTTCTATAAATTTGATTTAAATGTTTAGTAAATACGGTTTTTAATTGATTAAAAATTAAAATAAGAAAACGCTTTTTGACGCTTTTTTTATGCATGTTTCGGATTCCATGCAACGTCATGCATTACGTCTTTTACGCCTTTTAGAACCTTGACTACTAATATGTAAATGTGTTAATAAATTATTCAGTTTCAGTTTGAAAAAAAAGAATGTAATAGAAATGGAATAAATCAATGGAATGACCAAACACGAAATGGAGGATTAAGGTGGTGAAAAATGAATTTATGTCTATATAAAATACACAAAACATAAAAATTAATTAGACATTAAGCAAATATAAGTATTGCTATTGAGATCAAAAGATTTAGCCTCCGTTTCACATTAATTAATTTCTCTTTTTCATTCTCATTCTCATTTTTATTTTTTATTTCAACCATACAACAGTTTAAAGTTATAACAACGTTGGAATTAAATTATAGACAATAGTTTAGAATTATGCTACATAAAATGTTTACTTCTAAGCAATTCTCATTCAAGAATAGGGAAACAAATATGATAATTCTACGTGTACTCGATGGAAAGCCCGGAACGGAACGGAAAGAAGAGTATCGGGATGATGAAATTGTCTAATGACAGCAAGTTGTAAGCAAGCACCCGGTCTAGTTTCAAAAGTAATAAAGTTTCTTTTTCCATGGAAGGTATTACGTCACGAGAGCATACTCTTTATTTTATAAAGGAAGGGGATTTCCCTTCTACTTTCTCTTCTCTTAGCAAAGTAGGTTCAAGTCAAACTTTTGGCTTGTACGATATTTGAAGTTGTCTTCAATGTTAAATTATCGAACGTCTGTCTGGTCAATGGTGTCGCTATAGTTTTTAATATCAAGTTTTTATAGTTGCAGTCGTGTTCGGAAAATTATCTGCAAATGATTTGTAAGGTTAAGAAGTGGCGGTGGAATTTTTACAGCCGAAAAACAAGCAGTGTAGCATTATTTAGAAAGCTAATTTTACACTTACTCGAGTAGGTTATTGGGAAAGAAACAATGTAAACTAAATATATATTCATGTCGATAGATGATTATATTTATAGGGATAGATGATTATATTTATAGGGAGAATTTGAATAAAATATAAGAGATATGGGGTTGAACCACAGTCAATTAGAAGTGAAATAATTGAATGTATTTACGGGTGGAAGGTATTGAGGTTGGTGGGATGATAATTGAGAAGTGGGTAGGTGGAAATTAGTTGGTAGGTGAATGATGGATTCTATATTAGATTGATTTTATGAAGCGATTGGCTTTGGAGGGTAGGTAGGAAATGAGTAGGTGAAAATTAAAGGATAGATTAGGGAATAATGTAATAAATATTTTGTATTTACGCATTGAATTAATGTTATCATTGATTGAATTGTTGGATGAATTATTATATGCCTATTATTGTTTTTATATTTAACTCACCAATTTAAGGTAATAAAGTAAGTTTGTTTTGAATTTTTACTAAAAACGAAATATTTAAATATCAGAAATATGTATTTTAAAAAATATATTAATTAATATATACTTACCAATTATTATACTAAATATTTAAATATGGAGAGAATATGTCATTTTAAAAAATATATTACATAATATATACTCACCAGTTATTATACGGGACAATAGCTTTTTTCTTTTTTTGTAATTATAAACAAAATATAAAATAGGAAAAATGTATGCTATTTAGATTCAAATTATCTGTGACATAAAAATTATGACGATGATTTTTAAAAATTATATACTATTTGTTAAGTAAATAGACTATTGAATTTTCCTACAATAAATATTTTATATTGACCTATTGAATTAATATAATATTTTGATTAATTGAATAGCATCAAATTGACGTAAAAATAAATAAATAAATAAAATTAAATTAAAATTATTCCTTTTCTCCCCGTGGGCGCACGGGGAGTTTCATTCTTCCCTTGCGCGCACGGGGAGGATCACTATCCCAGTGCGCGCACGGGACAATTCGATATGTAAATTTTATTTATTTATTTTTATTCTAAATATCAACTTAAGTCAAGCAAGTAAAATATCAATACAATTTGTAAATACAAATTATTTATTGTGTATTTATTTAGCGCAAAGTATATAAATTTGTAAAAATCATAATCTTATTCCAAACAATTATAATTTAATCAGGACATTAATTTTTCCAATACGGTAGGTATTAAACTACTTTTCCGATAAGGTATATTTTATCCAACTGGAAAATATATTGTCTCGTATATAATTATTAAAGAAATCATCTGCCAAACAATTTTAATTTAAATAATAATTAAATTTGAAAAAAATTCAACTAATTTACAATTTGCATAAACCCTAAATAAAATTTCATTTATTAATAAATAAATTCGAAAATATTAGAAAATATATTTAATTTCATAAATTTGAAAATTACACAAGTGTATTTATTTGACAACACTATAAAGATTTTTAAAATAATCATAAGAGGGGTGTTGTTTGAAACAATTTTAATTTAATTAGGAAGAAATTTTAAATATTTAAAAACATTCATATATTAGGATTACTTCCGTTTGTATATATTAAAATTTAAATACGTAGTGTATTTAAAGTGTTTAATATTTGAACAAATAAATAGATTAGTAAAATAGTATAACTTCTTCTCATATTTTATACACATTAAACTTTGTAAAGTAGTATTTTCGATATAGAATAATTGATTGCAAATTATAATTGAGTTCGAAAAAGTGCATATTTTCCTGTTGATCCAAATTTTCATATAAAATTACAAGACGTACATATCAACTTTCATCATTTTTATATTTGTTAACCAGTAATATCAGAATTAGCGAGGATGCATGAAGTATTCATTGTAGCAGATATCAACGACAAGCTTCCGTCTATACGCAATCATCCTGTCTGCAGAAACTGTCTCTATTGGGTAGCCTAAAACAAATCATTCTATGTATTTGAGCATAAAAATTCCACAATTTGTCCTGCGAAACGAATAATTTTATATTCAGTGTAATGAAAACAGTAAATGTAAAATTATATGAAGGAAGAAACAAAATATTAGAATATTATAGTAATAAATAAATACATTATATTTTTACCCGTTACGCACAGCAGGGTGATATTGTTTGATATCAATTGCTAGTGGCCTGTCTGGAATTTTCTTCACGTAGCGCCTGTATTTTTCAAATTTGACGCTCATCAATATACCTCTTGTTAAGTCAATCACCGCGTTTGAATGTGCTCGAATTTGTTCTGGGTATGAACGTTGTTACTGCAGTCGTATATTTCAACTTTCCATTCGGGAATGTTTACAAAAAAATAGATACCACGTGTTGCTTGGATAGTAACATGGAATCAATAGGTATTTGCATCTTAACCACGAACGACCAGCTATTGGTAAAACACCATTTGCGTACTGCAGGATCACGGGGAAATTCCCAACATCTCCAATATTATTTCTGTCTCGAATTTCTAAGTGGACCATCATTTGACGAGTACACTCCGCTTCATAGTTGAAGTCTAGGATTGCATATTCTTTTGAGGCTGGGAAGGATTTGTCGTTGACGAGCCGCCGCAACAATGTTCATTCCTGATCAATACTCTAGCAAAAAAGTAGATATAATTTAAAAATATTATTTATGAAATTTAATGTATTATGAAAAATGGATTTTACTAACCATAATAGTTATATCTTGCGTCATGTCCAGGATAGATTCGAGGAAATTCCT
Organism: Fraxinus excelsior; assembly: GCA_019097785.1. Lineage (NCBI taxonomy): Eukaryota > Viridiplantae > Streptophyta > Magnoliopsida > Lamiales > Oleaceae > Fraxinus > Fraxinus excelsior. Next base: position 42,102,701 of record CM032626.1, on the reverse strand, counting down.
TTCATGTAGGTTGTTGTTTGGATCTTTCCAAAATGTTCTGCACAACATAATTTAATTTAAGTTAAAATGTACAAAATTTAAATGATGTTATCGAAGAGGATGAGATACAAATAGATTTATTACCGTTGATCATTTTTTGCTATCCAATCTGTGATTGTTTTGTATCTTTCTATACAACAGTCTTCCAAAGGATAATTTGTTGGTGGTATGGAAAACTGTACCTTTTTTCCTTCGTTTCTCTTTTCCACTGCTTCTGTGGAAATATTTTCGGTCTGTTGAGATGCTGATGCATGTTGTACAGTAGGGCTCATATGGACATGAGCATCTTCATGGAAAGAATGTACAAGATGTTCCATGTGTGATTCCCATGTGGATAATTTGTCAAGAAGGTTGAGATTTTGTTCATTAATGTAAGTTCGCACTGAACTTAAATTGGTATCCACGTGGTTTTGCGTGGTAGAATGCATGGCATGATTTTCTTCTTGTGACATGTGATGTTGGTTAAATAATTCTCTCTGTTGTTGAAGAATGGTGTCGTACTGGTGTTCTTGTCTTTGTGATTGTTCCATGATGGTTGTTTCCAAGTGGTTGTAGAACTGAGATACATCTGATGCAATGTTTGTTCTCATATTGTTGCATAAATGAGACATATCTGATATAATATACTGCCTATGTATATCTAACAGTTCTTCCATTTCTTGTCTTGTTATGTAATTAGAACTGATATGAGGAGAGTCTGAAGCAGTTGGAATGGAAGTAGGAGGAGTAGGTGGCGCGGTATCAAGTTGATGGAGTTGTTGAGGGATATTGTATGATTCTCCTGTGATAATTCTGTGAAGTACATTATGTTCGTGGTCTTCTGGCATTGAAAGAGATATATACCAAATTGTTTGTAATTCTTGATTTGTAATATTGTCTTTGCTAAAATCTGTAAGTATAATAAAATATTTAAATAATGTGTTTGAAATTTTTGCAGAAGTAAAAAAGAAAATTTAAGTGTACTGTTAGAAGGAATGTAATGAATACGTGAAATACCTCTTGAGTAGATAAAAATTGCTTGATTGCATTTTCTGTTAACACTCTCTGTGGCCTCCATCTGTACATTCTTGGTGTTCTTATTACTCTACCTCTAGATTGTCCAAATTTTCGGCCAATTCGAGGAAATGCTTCGTATATCCAATACTTATATAAGTAGAAATATATATTAGATATATAAGATTAAAAATCAATGAATAAAATATAAATAGAGTACATAAAAAATAAAAAATAAAAGAGTAATACCTGAAATGCAAGTGAGTATCCATATAATGAATATTTTGATTCGAGTTGTTCATTCTGGTCCATTCTTTGTACTTGTTCTACATGTGATGCTTGTAATGATTTTAGCAAAACATTATATGATTGGCGGCCCCACGGATATGCAAGAAAAGCATTAACATTTTCAACTATGGATAAAGTTTTTTGATCAATATATCTTCCTGTAGGCTTCAAAATGCATTCTACGAACATTACTAAGCCAAGTTTGAATTTGTCATCTTCGTTTTCACAAAGGTGAAATGCTTCAGATAGTGTTGTCATTTTGATTCTGCTCATACCATTGAAATATTCATCCTTAAGCCGATTACCAGCAAAATGAAATTCTAAAGGTATTTCGTGACAAGGTAATCATGTTATGAGGCAGAACTCATGCATACTAAAGCGGGCTAACTGATCATTTAATTTGACCCAAATTTCATTCACCTTACCGCAATGAACAAGGCACATAATAAACTCATGAACCAATTTACCACTAAACTGTTGTTCTTCTTCAGATTTATGAAAAATACTTCATATGAATGCATGAAAGTTGCTACCCATTAAATCCGCCTGCTGTTCTGCGTTGATAAGTTCAAGAAAATTCCTAAGATATTGATGATTAGGATATTGAGTTACGCCAGCAGAATACCAATGGTTTGGATGAAGTATTCCAAAGACATCTGTACAGATAGAAAATAAGGAAAATATTTTAAATATATGGCTAATAAAATTTTACCGATTTATGGAGTTTATGATTTTATGTATTTCATTTATTATTTTTGTAGTAAATAAGAGGGAAAAAAAATTAGTGACAATTTATTGTATTACTTGTAATATGTGATATTGTACAAATAAAAATACACATGCTTTACAATAAGCAATTTTTCGTTTGAAGGTTATCACAAATTTATAACCTAATATTGAAGTTCTTTGAACTGTATTTACAACACAAGTTTGGAGTTATATAATTCGAAAGATAACACGTTTTAAATATACTATAATACTAATTTGTTGCAATTATATCATAATTTATTGCAATTATATTATAATTTGTTATAGCATCCTAAAAATACTACAATTTTTAAAATGACAGTAAGAATGAACATATAAATTACTAAATAACGATAAGGATACAAATGAACGATTTTATTATGAAATCATTATCATTAAAAATATAAAATTATTGAATATTTATAAGATGAAGATTAACATACCTTTTTCGAATAGATAGTTCAAAGTTTGAGTACTGGTGAAATTATATTGATGGAGAGAAACTATTGAACGTAGAAAAGATAAGTGGATTTTTCTTGCATGAAGTAGGTTTTTTGTTTTACTTTTGGCTAGTAAGAAAGGTTAAATAAGTGGTTGGGTTTGAATCACACGGAGAATTAAATAAGTGGTTGGCAAGGTTTGATTAGAATTATTTAACGTTTGACTTTACAGGTGGAATGGAAAGATTGGTAATTTTGTGTGGTGTATCAAAGGCAGTGGAACGGTAGGTAAGAAGTGGGTAGGTGGAGAGTAATGATATTAGTATTAATGTATATGATTATTATTGTATTTATATTTAATGTGAAGATTAATGTAAAATTGAAAATAAACTTACTTTATCACGTTAAATTGGTAAGTTAAATATAAAAAGAATAATAGGTGTATAATAATTCATTTAACAATTTAATCAATAAAAATATTAATTCAATATGTAAATACAAAATATTTATTACATTATTAAATTTGAGAAGTTTATTTATTTGACAATTGTATTAATATATTATTAAGCGAGGAATTTTAGTTGGAATGTCATACATTTTAATTATTATTTAATAGCTAATGTATGAAAAAAAACCTGCTCTATTTAAATGAAAATTTCTGGCATTATGAACAATATATTTTTTCGTTCGGTAAAATATCCCTCTAAAATTAATTGCTATCGTATCGAAAAAGTTGAGGTCCTGATTAAATTAAAAATATTTGGAATAACAATATAATTTTTTAAGTTATGTTCTGATTAAATTAAAATTGTTTGGAATAATAATATAATTTTTTAAAATTTATATAATGTACGTTAAATACATATTTGCAAATTGTATTTACAATAAACGAAGAAGAAAAAAAAACACAGAGAGAATTGTCCTCGTGCGCGCAGGGACAACAATCCTCCCCGTGCGTGCACGGGGAGAATCACTTTCCCATACGGAGTTTTTTTTTTTTTTTGTTTAAGTCCATTTGATGCAATTCAATTAATCAAAATATTAATTCAACACGTGAATATAAAATATTCACTATAGGAAATTTGAATAGTGTATATAATCCAGATTAGAAAATTAATATTTTCATGATATTATTCCAAACAATTTTAATACTGTATATAATCCAGATTACAAATTAATTATTGCGTATTTATTTAGCGCAAAGTATATAAATTTGTAAAAATCATGATATTATTCCAAACAATATTTTATCCATATATTGTTTCGTATATAATTATTAAAGAAATCATCCCTATGGCAGACAAATTTAATTTAATTTAAATAGTATATCGTCATATTTATTAAGTCGCATATATTTTGAATTTAAATAGTGTACATTTTTCCTGTTTTATGTTTGGTTTATATATATATAAACCAAACATAAAACAGGAAAAATGTACACTATTTAAATTCAAAATATATGCGACTTAATAAATATGACGATATACTATTTGTTAAGTAAATACACTTATAATTTGAAAAAATCATATTCTTATTCCAAACAAATATAATTTATTCAGGACATGAAGCTATTAATTTAATTTTCTCATATGGTAGCTAATAATTTTAGAGGAATAAATCCTGAATACAATATCATTTATTAATAAATAAAATAAAAAATATTAGAAAATATAATCAATTTCATAAGTTTGAAAAATATTCTAGGCGACATAATAATTATGACGATGATTTTTAAAGATTATATACTAAATTTCGTATAATAAATATTTTATATTTACGCATTAAATTAATATTCCGATTAATTGAAGTTGAGCTAAACAAAGAGGGAAAAAAAAAATTAATTGCCTCTTCTCCCTATGCGCGCACGGGGAAAGCGAACTCCCTGTGCACGCACAGGGAGAAAACAACTCCCAGTGCACGGGGAGTTTTACTCTTCCCGTGCGCGCACGGGGAGGATCAATCTCCCCATGCGTGTACGGGATAAATCCTTATAATTTTTTTTTTGTTCTTAATATTATCTTAATTCAAGCAACTCAAATATTAATAAATACAAATTAATTATTGTGTATTTATTTAGAGCAAAGATTATAAATTTGTAAAGATCATGATATTATTCCAAACAATATTTTATCCATATATTGTCTTGTATATAATTATTAAAGAAATCATCTCTATGGCAGACAAATTTAATTTAAATAGCGCAGTATATATATATATATATTAACTATAAAACAAACATAAAATAGGAAAAATGTACACTATTTAAATTCAAAATATATGCGACTTAATAAATATGACGTATACCATTTGTTAAGTAAATACACTTATAATTTGAAAAAATCATATTCTTTTTCCAAACAAATATAATTTATTCAGGACATGAAGCTATTAATTTAATTTTCTCATATGGTAGCTAATAATTTTAGAGGAATAAATCCTGAATACAATATCATTTATTAATAAATAAAATAAAAAATATTAGAAAATATAATCAATTTCATAAGTTTGAAAAATATTCTAGGTGACATAATAATTATGACGATGATTTTTAAAGATTATATACTAAATTTCGTATAATAAATATTTTATATTTACGTATTGAATTAATATTCTGATTAATTGAATAGCATCAAGTTGAGCTAAACAAAGAGAAGAAGAAAACAAATTGCCCCTTCTCCCCGTGCGCGCACGGGGAGAGTGATTCTCCCCGTGCACGCATGGGGAGAAAACAACTCCCCGTGCGTGCACGGGGAGTTTTACTCTTCCCCGTGCGCGCACGGGATAAATCCTTATAATTTTTTTTTTGTTCTTAATATTAACTTAATTCAAGCAACTCAAATATTAATAAATACAAATTAATTATTGTGTATTTATTTAGCGCAAAGTATATAAATTTGTAAAAATCATGATATTATTCCCAACAATATTTTATCCATATATTGTCTCGTATATAATTATTAAAGAAATCATCCCTATGGCAGACAAATTTAATATATATATATATATATATATATATATTTCTTTTTTTTAACTATAAAACAAACATAAAATAGGAAAAATGTACACTATTTAAATTCAAAATATATGCGACTTAATAAATATGACAATATACTATTTGTTGAGTAAATACACTTATAATTTGAAAAAATCATATTCTTATTCCAAACAAATATAATTTATTCAGGACATGAAGCTATTAATTTAATTTTCTCATATGGTAGCTAATAATTTTAGAGGAATAAATCCTGAATACAATATCATTTATTAATAAATAAAATAAAAAATATTAGAAAATATAATCAATTTCATAAGTTTGAAAAATATTCTAGGTGACATAATAATTATGACTATGATTTTTAAAGATTATATACTAAATTTCGTATAATAAATATTTTATATTTACGTATTGAATTAATATTCTGATTAATTTAAAAAAATTAATTGCCTCTTCTCCCCGTGTGTGCACGGGGAGAGCAAACTCCCCGTGCACGCACGGGGAGTTTTACTCTTCCCGTGTGCGCACGGGATAAATCCTTATAATTTTTTTTTTGTTCTTAATATTAACTTAATTCTAGCAACTCAAATATTAATAAATACAAATTAATTATTGTGTATTTATTTAGCGCAAAGTATATAAATTTGTAAAAATTATGATATTATTCCAAACAATATTTTATCGAACTGAAAAATATATTGTCTCATATATAATTATTAAAGAAATCACCCCTATGCCATACAAATTTAATTTAAATAGCGCAGATATTTTTGATGCATTGGCTATTAAATAATAAATAAAATAAAAAATATATATTTTTTTAACTATAAACAAAACATAAAATAGGAAAAATGTTTATTACATTTTAAGAAGTTTATTTATTTGACAGGCTGTATTAATATATCATTAAGACAAGCAATTTTAGCTGGAATGCCACACATTTTAATTATTATTTAATAGCTAATGCATCAAAAAAAAATCTGCCTTATTTAGATTAAAATTATCTGGCATAAAGACGGTTTTTTAAATAATTATATACGGGTTTATCGTATCCAAAAAGTTTATGTCCTGATTAAATTAAAATTGTCTAGAATAACAATATGATTTTTGAAAATTTATATACTGTCTGCTAAATAAATATACAATAAATAATTTGTATTTACAAGTTGCATTAATATTTGAATTGATTGAATTAAGTTAATATTTCCAATAAACAGAATTGATTGAATTAAGTTGATATTTCCAATAAACAAAAAAGAAAAAAAATAAGGGTTGGAATTGTCTCCGCACACGCACGGGGAGAGGGAAACTCCCCATGCACGCACGGGGAGTTTCCCTTTTCTCGTGAGTGGAAGGGGAGAAGAAGAATTATTATTTTTTTTCATCTTTGTTTAATCAAAATATTAATTCAAAATGTAAACCTCTTGCTCATGTGCTCAGACGGGGAGGTTTTTTCTCCCATTTTTACATGGAGAGTTAACCTTTGTAACAAAAAAATAAAATATAGTCAATAAATACACTGTGAAAACACAAACATAAAAAACTTTATAACAAAGAGGATATAATACCATACAACGACTACGTTCTTCATAATTTTTATATGTGCAAAAAGCAAAACCCCAAAACAACCTTTTCACCTATTTGTCTCAAAAGTTATACATTCTTCTTTTATGATAAACTTCTGCATGAAAAATTTGTACACAGACATATTAGGTGAGGTAGTTTTTACTGTCTATTGCTTCAAAAGAAAGGTTAACGTCATCTATGTTTTTTTGGAAGTTGGGAAGATTGTTGTGTCGCTAATATGAGAATTTTTGCGAGCCTTCTTTTGCGGGCTCGGATCTGGTTGAGCAGCATCATCTGATCGAAAGAGAGACCTTTTTGGATTTGATGCAATTGTTGCGTAAGTATTTCCAACTGATTCAGTATTTGAGGTTTGTGTCTTTCCTTTGGTCTTTGTGTTTTTGTCGTCTCTATTTTCTCCTGATTCAACTAAACTTTTCACAGTAATGTTAGTGGGAGGATTTATTTCATTGATTGTGATTGAAGGTTCGTTTTCAACCATTGTTTCTGAAGAGGTGAACGTAAAGATAATTTCAAAATGACATTTCGAAGGATTTTGCCGCTTTTGTGTCACTTTCAGATAAAATAGTGAATCTGTTTCACTTTCAGTTCTCATAAAACTATTGATATCTACATCTGGTTCCTGCAATAGAGCAAATATGTTTGCATAGGAGATATTGAAGTATAAAGAAAACAATATTTAAACATGTTAGAAGTTTCATTTTACCTTTTGAAAATGGGTCATTATCGCGTTCCCAGTAGTTTCTAATAATGTTTCTGCAGTGCTTCCTATGATGCTTGCATTTAATGCTCCAGATTTGTCTTGTAGGTTTACGAAAGCATTTGCTCTGAGCATTTTGGAAAGCATATATTATGTAATTTTTTAACTATGTTAGTATTAGATAAAACCTTGATATGTGTTGGATAATGTAAATTACCTTGGGATACCTTTTGCATGCTCATACTTACAAAATCGGCATTTGTGAATTTCTCCAAGGTCTGCGGTCGATAATTTGTTGCAGTTGTCGCAGGACATATACCAGAATTTTTGATTTTTCGAATTGATCTTCCAATGAGCTTTGACCCAGTAGAATTTTTTCTGTAGGTTTAAGAAATAGTGATATTTACTCATAAAATATATAGCTAACATATTTATATTAATTAGAGATATATTCGATGAAATGACTCGGAAAGTACCTCTGGATGAATTCTTAGTAACTCGGCAATTGGTGTGAATTTGTCGTCGGTTGGAGGTAATATTTTTGGTGGTGTGATAGGAACAGAACACTGATTTTGTGTAAGTTGGTCAAGTCTCTCTTTATTAGCTTCCAACCTGTAGCAAGTGATTATATATTTATTTATAAAAATTATAAATGTACTATTTTTTTTCTTAGTTATTTCAATTACCAGTCTTTGTAGTGTGCAATAGCTAGTGTGTCAGAATTGATGAATAATGTGCTGTTGGTTTTGGTTGATAAAGTAATACCTGCGAAAGAAACAATACAATAATTAGTATTTTCGTGTATTTTATTAAGTAAATCGACTCAGACAAAAAAAAACTTAAATCAGTATTCATACCACCGAACGAAGAAACCTTAAGATTAGTGACCCATATGACTGGTCTGTTAGCTAGGTTTGCAGTAATAGTAAGACATTCTCGTTCCACAAAACTGTCCCATAAGGTTAGCATTACTGTTTGGAATTGTTTATCTATCAAAATGATATCTTGGAGAATGGCCTCTGTACCAAAATGAGTTTGGACAGTTCTCTTCTGTCTAACATCCACAGCTATTCCTATGACACCTGAGAAAAAAATTGGTATGATTTTTTTTTATGCAAGACATTTCAGTATCATATATAAAACTGTATAATATTTGATAGAAATTTTACTGATATTGTTTTTTTTATCCATGTGGTGTTCTAGTTCTTCAAATGGAGTAAGTTGATATTGTGAGAAAACGAAGTTTAAGTTATTCTCATGCAGTTCTTCAATCTTTGTTCTCCCTGTTATGGTCCAAATTCTCTGATCAGATGAGCTTCTTAACGGACTTTTGTTCTCCTTTACTGTTGCATTTGAGATAATATAGGTTTTGCCTAGTTGAAGCTGATCATTAAGTGCAGTAATATTTGTGTCTTACAAAGTTGCTGTAATCTGATTACCCTGTTTAAAAGAAATTATGAGAGTGTTTACGAAATATATATTCAGAGAAAATAAAGTTGAAAATTTATTTAGTTCCTACTACATATATACCTCTAAATCCATCAGTAGAATAGTTTGGTATCTGGTACTGGAATTACGAGCAGTTTTCGGTGTTTGCTTTCCGATGATGACTACTTTTGCGGACCAATCACTTTCTAAAATTGCAATTTGTGGGATAAGTTTATACCGTGTAGCCAAGGCTGTGTTTAAGATTAAGAGTAAGAGAAGTGTAATATATGTTTTTTTTTTGTTTGAGATGTTTGAATTCTGAGGTACAAAATGAGGATATTTATAGATGACATACGAGATTGAATAGATATTTTAATATTAAGAAATAAATATTTTCATTTGGGTTTATAAGATTAAATTTCTTGAAAAGGATAAACTTAACAATTTCAAGTTTCGATGTGACTACGTGGGTTAACAAATATCTTTTTTCTAGAACATGCTGTAATTGTCGGTTTGTGTATTCATCTAGAGAAAAAATATGTCGCCAAGAAAATATATATATATTTATTGGATAGTAAAGCTATATAAATTTGAGTTTAGTTTTTTATCCGCGAATAGAACTCTATTTTTTTCATTAGTATTTGCATTAATTGGTAAAATTTGCAAAATTCCCATATGAATGAGTCCTAATTAACTAATTGAACACGTTTAATATCTATAGTAAATATTCGATAAATATATGGTTTATTTGAAAAATGCATATTTAGTAATATATGGTTTATTTGAAAAATGCATATTTAGTATGTTTTGTTGTTTCGAAAGTGATAGTAAGGAAGATAATAATACGCTTGTTTGAAAAAAAAACAGTTTTGTATTTTGTATTTTTATTTTAGGTGAAGTTTTCAATTTTATTATGTTATTTCAAAGTTAAGAATTGTCAGTAGTGAAAATCTTACTATTAAACAAGATTAAATAAATGCGGAACGACTTTCATTTTTATGAAAAAAACAAAAAGAAATATGGAATATCGATATTATATTTTTGCAACGTTTTATGATATATTTAAATTTAAAAACTTAAAAGAAAATTGAATAATATAATAATATACTTATGAAGTATATAGAGTAGGAATAACATTATACATAAAACAATATAATAGTTAAACAAGTATTTGTAAGTCAACAAAAAGCTGTCAACAAAAGTTAAAGCTCAAATGTATCTCTAGATCCACTATGTAAACTATATAAAACGACATTTTATTACTAAGTGTTTTAAACCGACTAAAGACGGTAATATGTGTTGTCGGTATATATTGAAGTTGCCGATCATCAAAGATTTGATTCTTGAATTTGCCAAATATGGACCTATTAAACAAAAAAGGGGAAAAAAAAACTCTCGTTAGAAAGAGACATGGAATTTAAACTAATAATAATAATAATAATAAAGATTATTTAGTTTTGTTGTCATAATTTATAGTACAACTATAAGGAAACTGTTTTGCTAATAACATTAATGTATTTTTGTTTAAGTGGAAGATGATATAAAGTGATCAAGACACTTCATTTTATTTTGTATAAAGGTTGTACAGTTTTTTCCTAGTAAAATATGAACGGGAAAATATAAAAATATGTTTATTTATACGCTTTGCAATTTAAAGAAATTTACGTGTCAAATGAGATGAATAAGAATTTTAATTGTATTGTAGTGAATAAAAGTTTATTTACTCAGTAATAAATGTAGTTAAAAATGATTAGGTTTTAGATAAAAAAATGTAGTTTAAATACGGATTGCAATTATCTCATATATACCAATTATATATTTTATTTTTTATTTATAAAAAGCGAAGAAAAAAGGGAAAATAAATACTAACACGTGGCTAGTAGTGGAAGCCGTGGAAGAAGAAGCTTATTATATTCTTCGGCATCTGTATCTTTCTATCTGTATAGTAAAAATGTGGAAGATACAAAATATGGATTTAGCTGGAAAAAATATAATGGCTAAAAATGAATATGAAAAAACCGTATGAAAACATAAAAGTATAGTTTAAATTCTACCTGGTAAACTTATAGTAATTCAATGATAGCCTTTTTTCTCTACATCGAAAGAACCTCTTTATATACTATATTTTTGGTGCATGTTTTGTGTAATGGTTCAGCAATTGAAGGTTTAAGTAAAACTTTCAAAGAATTTTTTGTTCTAGCTCTTGATAAGGCTACGTAAAGTTGACCATGACAAAAAACTGGTTCGGGAAGATATAAACCAACATAATCAAGTGTTTGTCCTTGTGCTTTATTTATTGTCATTGCAAAACAAGGTCGAATTGGAAATTGAGTTCTTTTAAATGGAATTGAAGTATGATCACTTTGAAGCGGTATAAAAGGAATTCTCGGTAAGAATACATATTTTCCATAATATTCCCCTGATGCAATTTCGGCAAGAATTACATTTTTCTCAAATTTTCGACAGGTAAGTCGTGTTCCATTGCATAGCCCTTCAGAAGGATTAATATTTCGTAACAACATAACATGACAATTCAATTTAAGATTTAACTCATGTGGTGGAATACCATTTGAAGTCAAACTGTTAAGAAATTCTTCTTGTAAATGATGTTCTGATTTATCAATTGCTTCATCAAAATTATAATATGTAAAAATTTGACCAGGAATTTGTTCTAATAAAATTTTATTAATATAATCAAGACAATCATTTCGAGGTGTAAGAATAACTGGGTTTGCCATCGTATGAAAATTATTAGCATATGTTTCTATATTTAGAAATACATTTTGTATTAATACTTTCAAAGATGCAATTTCATTCTCAAATGGTATAATTATATCGTTTGGAAGTTGAATACAATTACAAGAATGTTGTTCTTCTGTTCCATTTTCAATCCTTAATAAATAATCACAAAAAATAGGATCGAATTTTGCTCTCATATTTTCGACTAAAGGCAGATATATTAATAAAGGCCACAAGTAAGAAAAAACTAAGTTTGCATTGATTATGTCTTCTTTTTTCCCTTTTAATACAACAGGTAAAACTTGTCAAAAATCTCCTCCGAGAACCATCACTTTACCACCAAAAATTAAATTACAATCATTAATATCTTTTAACATTTTATCTACAGCTTCAATGGTACATCGATTAACCATAGGCGCTTCATCCCAAATAATTACTTTGCACATTTTTAACAAAATACCTAAAGTAGATTGTTTACTTACAGAACAATTTACCTCACCTATTGTTTCCAAAGGAATTTTAAACCTTGAATGAGCAGTTCGACCTCCTGGTAAAAGAGATGCAGATACTCCAGAAGATGCAGTTGTTAAAGCAATTAAATTTTGAGAACGTACTGTACACAGCAATGCTTTATATAAATATGTTTTACCTGTGCCACATGGACCGTCAATGAAGAAAGCACCACTTAATCCCAATGTTATTTTTTCCATAATCATATTATATGCAATTTGTTGTTTATTATTTAAATTTTTCTCACAAATATAGCCTTCATCAATATTCAAATTTATTGTCTCTTCTTCAATCATTCTTTTTAATCTATCATTTTTGTTTATATTTACATTGAATGATACAATTTCATAGTCGTTTATATTTTTACCTACAGATTCTAAAATACAATTAATATTTTCTAAAGCCTGTACTTCAGCATTATGTAAATAAATATTTGCATGTATATAATCCTCAACCATATAAGATTTGAATTTATTCCATAATAATTTTGGATTATTAGGACTGCAAAGAATAAGAAGTGTAGCAAAAAGACGTCGTAAAGAAGTAGGCATCTCATAAGTAATAGCTTCAGATAAACATTCTTCACTATGATTATCTCCACCTAATAAACCATGTAAAAGTGCTGCTTCTCGATATGTAATAACAGTAACTCCATTTAAAGTTCGTAAATCTTGAAATGATGTAGAACCTCGAATATGATTCATAAGAACACGAAGAAAATAACGTTCTCCTTCGGATGGATTTACTGTAACAATTCGTCCTATAACAATTTATTTTTTTCTGTGACTTCAAATTTTTTTATTTGTAGTCCAGACAAAGTGTGTTGGGAAATTTCGGTACAGAAGTGTACGTGCAAACTCATTTATTTCGTTCATTCGAAAAAATTCAGTTAACATTTTTTTTTTCATGTTTTCATTCTGAATAACAATACATAAATTATCTTCATTATCATAGGTTATTTGTTGATGGTTTTCGATATGAAGTTGTAAAGAATATACAGTTGGACAAATTTTGATAGATTAAAAGAAAATATTCTCCATATAGCTTCAGGTAGAGATATTCATCTAGCAGATTGATAAGCAGAAATTTCATCAATATTTTTATCAGTGTCCTATGTAAGGATTGAAAAATTAATACGATCATGTCCTTTGTAAACATATTTGTACAAATATTTTAAAGCTTTAATAGAAGAACACACTTCAACATTAATATGACAATCAAAATTTGTACTTAAATATGGATTATATGGTACAACCCATCGATTATTTAACATTTGACCTCTAACTTTAACACAAATATTAGTATTACGACGTTTATATAAAGGATATGAATTTTGACCAAATATAGTATTATTACAAAAATCTCTAGGATATTTATTTTTACAACCTTTATTTGCTTCCATACATACATTTTTTGAATTTAAATTTCCACAAGGACCATGTATATTATGTCTAACAATAACCGAATGAAGATGAGGATATTTATTTTTATCAGGAATTTCGCAAGATACTATTTTATCAACATCTTGAGCACATGTAATTTTATTTCCAGAGTTAAATATTAATAACATATGAGCATGAGGAAGACCTCTTTTTTGAAATTCGATTACATATATATGTGCAATAACGGGACCTAAAATATGTTTTTTGTATAAATCTTGTTTTAATTCTTCTAATTTTGCTCTAAATATACGTACAATTACATCTGTCGATTTTGAACTTCATCATTCATCTGTAATTCCTGATTAATCTCAGACCAATTTGGATTGCATGTTATAGTTAAAAATATATCAAGTTTTCCATAGCGTTGTACAATAGCAATTCCATCCATATATCTTCTTAACATATCACAAGGTCCACATGTAAAAGATTGTGGCAAAACAATTTTTTTGCCTATTTTTTATCCTCTTATTTCTCCGTTTTTAACACTATCTACAATACCTTGATAAAGTTCAGCACGAATTTGTTTTTGATTATTGCGAAAATAATCTAGTCTTGCAGTTTCAATTTTAACATACATATCTACAACATATTGTTGAAATAATCTACCAGCACGAAGTAATACATATTTATCAGAATTTCTGATTTGTAATTTATATGAATAATATTCTCGACAAGATACTTGTGTCCATGTTTTTGCATGACCAAGTACTATAAAACAAAAAGAAAAACATAAATTAATATATTTCATTAAAAAACTAATGTATTACCCAGAATATAAACTTTTAGTAAAGGAGATATGTACTAACCTGTATTTTCGTTTTCAATAAATTCAAGCGCAGAAGTATTTGTGTTCGGAAAAACATTAGATGTAGATAAATGTTGAGATTGAGAGTATATGCTTCCGCATCTTTTAATACCTTTGTGCCAACCAGATTCTCCATATGGAAAAAGTAACGGATATTGTAACAGATCATAACATCCATAATAATAATGAACTTTATGTGAATCATTAGAATGTCCATATATGATAATATCACGAGCTCGAATATTAGCATGCTCATCATTTTCGACCCAGACAACAGCTACTTGAGATGTTGTAGGAATATTAAAAACTCTTTGATCAAGTCCTGGATCGCATCGTATTTGTATTTGATGTTCATGTAAATTGGGCATATCACTCAACGATCTAAAATTTTACTGTACGGATTTTTTTTTTAAGATTTCAAGTAAAAATATTAAAGTAGATTCAACAAAATTTGATGAAAATTTCATTCGATTCTGTATTTCATTTTCTGTATCATAAAATTATAATTACATATAAGAAGGCATATTATTATTATTTGGTATAAGTTCGTTTACATAATGATGTATTTGTCCTTGAACTCTAAATGTATAAATACCTTTATAAGTTGTGAATAATTTTTTGTCGTATTTTACACCAAAGGAAATAAAAGCAAGATGATTATTATATCCTCTTACGATTTTTTTAAATTCTATACAATGAAATTCTTTAGAAGTAAATAAATTATATAATTCAAATGGCGAATCGCATATAAAGAGTTTAATTTTCCCGTCCGAACAACAAAAACCTTTACTTTCTCTGTAAAATTTACGTGCATGACAATGGGCGCAATAAATTGACGATGGTAAAACATAAGCGACGGTTGGAATATTCAATTCTTGAAGAGTATCTTCTAATTCGTATTCAGAATTGAAAATTGTAGATATTTGTTCATTCGACAGTGAAACGTTGTCAAAGTTTTGATCCACTACAGGGTTTTCTTGCTGGACAATAGGGGAAAAAGTATTATGAGATAAGGTAGGGTTATTTAACATAGGATCATTTCTCCTTTTATGAAAATTACTACAATTATTTTTAGATCTACTTCGTCTGTCTCTCTCTCTCTCTTTGAACTCGTTGTTGACATATGCATGATATATGTGAGTCATTTCTAGCTGCAGACAGGGCAGTATTATCAATGGGAGGAATAAATTGTTTTCATGAACAGAGGTTTCCAAAATATCTATCACGCTAGCCGCAGGAAGTTTTCAACTGCAATGAAAGAGCTATGAAATTAGAAAATTCAAAAATATTATAAAGTAATGAGTAGAGTGAACCATTCATATATATGTTATATACAGTCAAATAAAATGTAAAAATATAACTAAATAAGTAAAAGAAATTGTTTTATTCAAATTACAGAATGTGAAAATAAAATTTAAAACGGGAAAAAAATATATCTATAATAACATAACGGAACAACTGAAGCCTCAAATAATAAGAAATGAATAATATCTAGGTAAGTTGAGAAAATTTCTGAAGAAAAAAAAAATTTGGTATCCAAAATGTAACTGAAATTCAATATTTATCATAGTAGAGAACAAAGAAATAAAATGTAAAAATATAACTATATAATAAGTAGGAAAAAATGTAAATAAAGAATTATTTAAAGTACAGAATTTGGATATGGAATTTAACGGGAAAAAAATATATAAAAACTGTAAAAACAATTAGAATAACACAATAGAATAACTAAAAACCTAATATAATAAAAAATGAATACCTGGGCAAGTGAAGGAAATCTGTGAAGGAAAAAATAAACTTAGCAGTATACAAAATATAAACAATTTAGAAACTAAAATTTTTCGTAACATAGTTAGACTGGAAATATAAATCAAACATGCACAAGAAAATATATAGGAACCCAAAATACACAATACATGTAAAAAAAACTCGCAAAACTTAAAAATAAACAATATGAAAGGAAAAAATGTACATATATAACTATGAAAATTGCCTAATATAATTACGGCACTAAGGCAGAACTCAAATAACAAGAAATTAATACCTGGGGAAATGGAAATTTTGTTCTTCAGAAAATGAATAAAGTGAAATTGTAATACCTAATCTGCAACTGATGTAAATCATCAAACAAGGATGAGAAATTGTTAAGTATAAATATATGAAAATTACCTAAGATAATTACGGCAATAACGCAGAACTCAAATGAGAAGAAATGAATACCCGGGGAAATGGAAATTTTGTTCTTCGGAATGAATAAAATTAGCTTGTAAAACTTAATCTGCAACCGATATAAATCGTCAAACAATGATAAGAAATTCTTAAGTGTAAATAATACAAATAAATCGAAGAGGAAAATAACAAGAAATGAACCTGAAATATATAATCAAATCACAAGTTCATACGAAACGTTGGAATAGTTCGTGATGTTTTTTTGGCTGATATGTTTATCTGTATATATATAGATATTTATATTAATTAAGAGAATGTTGGCCAGTTCGAATCAACAGTAAATGGAATATGTCGGCCGAAAGGCGAACCAAATCCATGACGAATGAGGAACGTACCAGTTGGCATACACATTAAATGAACCGGGATCAAGCGAAAAACGTAAACCTCCTCACAAAACATGGAATATGTGAATGGAATAGGTCAGACAAACAGTGAACTAAATCAATGACGAATGAGGAACATACCAGTTGGCATAAACATTAAATGAACCGGGCACGTATTGAAGATGTTGAATTATAATCAATCCGAAAACTTAAACTTCGTCAGAAGATATGTATCGGTACAGAAATCAAGTACGGATACCAAGAAGGTAGGAGAATGTCGTAGATATGCATGGATAGAGGAATGACGGTGAATTTTAATGTAATAAATTAAACCAAAAAAGTTAAACTACAAAAATATATGTATGTATGTATGGATAAAAAATGAAGAAGATAGGTAGGAAAATGTAATCTTAATGGATAAGAAATGGAATAGGTCAAATGAACAGTAAATGAGACAGATCATTCTAATTGATTTTTAAATGAATACACAATGTCTAGATAAGTATCTTAATTGATTTTTTATTATTATGAAGAAGAGTGCAGAAAGAATTCGGGTAAACACGTTCGCTATGAAGAGTGCAGAAACAAAAGATTTGGATAAAAAAGAAAAAAATGTCAGTTATTCAATTTTAATGCTAAGAAATGGAATATGTTAATGTGGAATGACATCAATCGTTTTTTTTTTGTTTAAATACAATACGTAAAGATAATATATTTCGATTGATTCAATTGTCCGAACGGATTATTATTGTTTAACGTACTGAAAAATTAGTTCCTTAATATTAAGCAAAAACAAAAAAAAATAGGAAAAGAGAATAAAAATAACATTCTAACTCCCCGTGCGGGAGAAATTTCTCCCTGTGCGCACACGGGGAATTAGTTTCCCCTCGTGTGGGCGCGGGGAGGAGTTGTCTCCCCATGCGCCGTGCGCGCACGGGGAGTCCATATAAATTTAATAAATAATTTATAATGACATATTGAAATATTTTGATTAATTAAACGACGCATACAAAGACGAAAAAAAACATCACGAACTATTCCAACGTTGATGATTCAAATTATATGTGACATAATAATTACGATAATGATTTTTAAAGATTATATACTATTTGTTAAGTAAATACACTATTGAAATTTCGTATAATAAATATTTTATATTTACTTATTGAATTAATATACTGATTAATTGAATAGCATCAAGTTTAGCTAAACAAATAGGAGAAAAAAAATAATTTCCTTTTCTCCCCGTGCACGTATGGAGAGAATGATTCTCCCTGTGCGCGCACGGGGAAAGCGAACTCCCTGTGCACGCACGGGGAGAAAACAACTCCTCGTGCGTGCACGGGGAGTTTTACTCTTCCCGTGCGCGCACGGGATAAATCCTTATAATTAAATTTTTTTTTAGTTCTTAATATCAACTTAATTCAAGCAATTCAAATATTAATAAATACAAATTAATTATTGTGTATTTATTTAGCGCAAAGTATATAAATTTGTAAAAATCATGATATTATTCCAAACAATATTTTGTCCATCTAAAAAATATATTTTCTCGTATTCAAGTTGAGCTAAATAAAGAGGATAAAAAAAACAATAATAATTTCATTTTCTCCTTGTGCGCGCACAGAGAGAGTGATCCTCCCCGTGCACGCACGGGGAGTTTTAGTCTTCACGTGCGCGCACAGGGAGGATCAATCTCCCCATATATAATTTATCCATATAATTTAGTATTCCAAACAATAATTTATCCAACTGAAAAATATATTGTCTCATATATAATTATTAAAGAAATCACAAATTTAATTTAAATAGCGCAGATTCTTTTGATACATTGGCTATTAAATAATAAATAAAATAATATATATATATATATATATATATATATAAACGAAACATAAAATAGGAAAAATGTACACTATTTAAATTCAAAATATATGCGACGTAATAAATATGACGATATACTATTTGTTAAGTAAATACACTTATAATTTGAAAAAATCATATTCTTATTCTAAACAAATATAACTTATTCAGGACATGGAGCTATTAATTTAATTTTTTCATATGGTAGCTAATAATTTTAGAGGCATAAATCCTGAATACAATATCATTTAGTAATAAATAAAATCAAAAATATTAGAAAATATAATCAATTTCAAAAATATTCTAGGTGATGACGATGATTTTTAAAGATTATATACTAAATTTCGTATAATATATATTTTATATTTACATATTCAATTAATATTCTGATTAATTGAATAACATCAAGTTGAGCTAAACAAAGAGAAAAAATAAATAAATAAATAAATAATTTCCTCTTCTCCCCGTGCGTGCACGAGGAGTTTTACTCTTCCCGTGTGCGCACGGGGAGGATCAATCTCCCCGTGCGCGCATGGGATAAAGCCTTATCAAATTTTGTTTTATTTTTTTTATTTAATTCTTAATATCAACTTAATTCAAGCAACTCAAATATGAATAAATACAAAATAATTATTGTGCATTTATTTAGCACAAAGTATATAAATCTTTAAAAATCATGATATTATTCCAAACAATATTTTATCCAACTGAAAAATATATTGTCTCATATATAATTATTAAAGAAATCATCCCTATTCCAGACAAATTTAATTTAAATAACGTAGATTTTTTTGGATGCAGTGGCTATTAAATAATAAAGAAAATAAAAATATATATATATATTTTTTAACTATAAACGAAACATAAAATAGGAAAAATGTACACAATTTAAATTCAAAATATATGCGATCAAGAAATATTTGAAAAATATTCTACTAATTTACAATCACAGAATATATTCAGTTAACCGATATCATGTGTGAAAGCTAGGCATAAGCTGAAAAGTACACTAAAATCAAAAATATTAGATAATATAATCAATTTCAAAAATATTCTACTAATTTACAAAATATACTCAATTAACTGGTTCACGTGTAAAAGCTGGGCATGAGCTAAAAAGTACAGTCAGGAAAGTCGACTAAATAACAATTTGCATAAACTTTAAATATAATATTATATTCAACGAACCGGTTCATGTGTGAAATGTAGGTCACGAGATGAACAGTAAAATCAGGATTTTTATTAATTTCTTGTGTTTGCATATGACAATTCTATTTTAAATAATTTCATTAATATAATTTTCGTTTCTCTTCAACCAACCAATTAATCTTATAAAATTCAGGGCCCTCGTCAAAGCGGGGCCTTAGGCGGTCTCCACCCCGCCTATAGTCAGGGCCGCCACTGCTTGACTGAGAGGTATCGGGGATAAGGGGTACAAGACTTATAGGAAAAGTCTGAATACAACCTAAAGAGGTGTTTTCACTATCATACAAGTCATCAAATTCTTCAAGTTTAGGTTCATAAACTTGATCTTCTAACTGCTCATCTATTATATCATTTGGTTCTTCAATGACTAAGGTTCGGTTAGGACATTTGGAAGAGATATGGTCAAAGTCCTTACAGTTGAAGCACTGCAAGTGAGAAGAAATAATTGAAACATTAGAAATTGTACCCGTATTTTCGAACATAGGAGGAACATTAGACGGGGAAGGTCTCCTAATAGACTTAAGAGGAAGCGGCGCTGAGGGGATTGGTGTATGGTTGTCACCATGCTTTTTATATGGAGTATCAAAAATCACCTCAAAATCTCGGGCTAAAGAGTAGGCGTGATCAAGAGTAGTGACACCTCGAAAGAAAAGTTCACGCCTAAGATCATCTCTTAGACCTTGTCTAAACCTACTCAAAGTTAGGGTATCATCCTCAATGACATGACATTTCATTCGAAATTCCTCAAATTCAGCAATATACTCAGTCATTAATCGATTTCCTTGTTTAAGGGTAGTCCATTGAGTAAAAATCTCAAAATCTAAGTATCCATCAAAAGTAGGAGCATACTTTATTGTTTTTAAAGAAACGCTCATTAGGACGTGGAAGAGAATGAATATTGTGACGGTCATAATCTCATTCTTGTTTATGAACCCAATCCCCATCCCTATGATTTTGCTTAAAAATGGACAACCTAGCAACTAAATATCTATTCTCTTTACGAGTAGTGGCCATCTCAGTTTGGACAGCAGCGACCTGTGTGACAAGTTGTGCTGAATGACGAGTGATGGCATCAAGTTGAGATAGGTCCATGGTCAGGTTACGAGAACTAGATGTAACAAGACGACCACTACGCAATTGCATGCAATGTACTACCAGCTAGATGAACTGTATAGAGATATCAATGAACAAGAAGTGCAAGCAACAGAAAATAATATCTTGAGCATTTTTTTTTAAAAACTTTGGAATTATGTAAATTCAAATATGATAAACTAATATTGCTGATACATGTAAAATCGCAAAGCAGTGGTAAAATACTAGTCAAAAATTCGATCACATAAAATAAGGGGTAAAATGGGAATTGAACAAGTCAAGTGATTCGATCACGTAAACCTCAGGTAAAATTATGGGAATTTAATAAATCAAGAGATTCAGTCACGTGAACTTTAGGTAAAATTAGAATAATAGCAGCACAAAGAAAGTAATCGATGTGATTTTTAAATAAACAGTAATATTAACCAATGATAAATAAAATAGAAACTCCTCTTTTTCGTTCGTCGAAGTAGTCGTGTACCGAGTAGACAAACACCAAGGTATTGAACACCAAAGACAAGGGAAAGTGGCTCTCGATTTTGTTCGTTGAAAGAACTGAACTAGATCAAAGAGATGTATCTGCAAAAATATTAGAAAATAAATTTTCTTTTCTTTTTTTTTCCTTTTTTTTTTCACACCTTGTTTTTTTCACTTTTCTTTCCGCTCTTTTTTTCACACTTTTTTTTATCTTTTTTTTTTTTCACTATTTTACTTTTTTTTTCACACTTTTTTATTTTTAAACTAAAAGCAAAATACAAAATTATTGAGGCCGAAATTAAGGCCCAAGACCAAAACTAAACACACTAAATAAAAATGGAGGTCCAAAGTACCAATCACCCCTAGGCCCAAAACGAGGCCCAATTAAGACAACAAGGCAGAGACCCAATTAAAAGAAATTACCCAACAGAACTCGGGGTAACTTTAAAAATGGCTTGGTCAAAAGGCCATAATTCATTTTTGACTTTTTCACAAGTAAATAATTTCAAAATGGCCTAATGGTGTTTAAAAGACAAAATACCCTTAAGTGAATAATATAATTACAAAATATGATTTTGTTAAAAAGACAACACTGCCCTTCTAGTTAACAAATAAAAACCAAACACTCCCTACATAGCATTACAAAATCAGCTCAAATACAGATAAAAATTCTCTCATCTTCTACACTCTGAAAATCTCAAAAATATCGATAGCTGAAGAAAAAAAATTCTCGGTCAATTACTTCAAATCAGTAAGTACATTTACATATGTTTAATTTCGTTTTCGTTAAATATGTGTATGTTTTTTACTTGATAAATTAAGATTCGACATAGGAGTTGGCAGATAAATTTTTTTAGCAGATGTATATAATTTATTTTAAGCATAATGGGAAAAGAATTCATCTGCATAACTTTCCGATTGGTTTGCCTTAACGGCTGTTACGAAAAACAACGAAAAGGTTCAAAAAAATGGCTGTTCACAGCCTAAAAATCGACTAACAAAACAGCCAAAAATCGGCTGTTAACAGCCGAAATTTAGGCTGTTAACGACCTAAAATATTGGTTGTTAACAGCCAATATTTTAGGCTGTTAACAACCTAAAAATCGGCTGTTAACATGCAATAATTGGCTGTTAACAGCAAAAATGTTGAATGTTTAGACTGTTAGGTGCTGTTTTGTTTTTTAATAAATTTATATTTGAAATATTTACAAATTCGATTTTGTCATGCCACACGGATGTGAGGATTATACTCCCGGTTTGTTATTTTGGTGATTTTGAGTTGGATGAAAATAATCGATGGACATGGAAATGGACAAGTGACGAACAACGTAATATGCCAACACATATAACAGAAACTACATCCTACGATGAACTGTACCATGATATACAGAACAAGCTGAACGTCGATTTATCTCTATACAATATGGTACTGAGATATCAATTCCAAGAGCATTTGCCATTTTCAATTCCACCTGCAAAGGTTACATCCGATATTGACGTGAGTTATCTGTATGATTTGAACAAAATGCAAATGACACCAATTTGCGTGACTTTAGTGATGAAGGACGACTTAGGAGGTAGAAATGAACATTCGGATGGAGTTGATGACAATGCAAATAATTTTTGGGATACGGTAGAGATAGCTCGAGAGGATGACACTAATATTCCCGAGACAATTGTTCATCATCATGACATCACTAAGACGCACATAATTCAATCGGTAGTTCAGGACAGCGAGAATGTAAATGAATTTACAAATGATGATTTAATTGCTTTATCCCGTCAGAGACATGAGCAGGGTGGGAGCTCAGGGGCCGGAACGAGCGGACCTTCATCTAATTCTTCAGTGTGGTTCCCGATGAAGAAGATTTGTATGTTGAGCAACTATTTGAAACGAAGAAAGCTTTACAGGAAGCTGTGCACCTCCTGGCATTGAAATTCAATTTTGAGTTCAAGGTAAAGAAATCAAACAAATCATTGTTGACACTTGTTTGCGTTGACGACAGTTGCCGTTGGCGGTTGCGAGGGACTAAGATGGATACGAATGAGAATTTTGTAGTTCGCAAGTATATACGGGAACATACTTGTGAATTGGGGATTCGTCAAAACGATCACAGACAAGCTCAATCATGGTTTATTGGACGACAGATAATGTACAAGTATCAGAACCTACGGACGATCTATAGACCTTCAGACATCATTAACAACGTTCGACGAGAGTACGGAGTGGTCATGAGCTACCGAAGGCCTTGAAGGCCAAAGAATGTGCGTTGGAGGATTTAATGGGCTCGGTCGAGGAGAGTTATGCTAAATTGGCCAGATACTGCCATAATTTGGGGACAACTCATCACGGTTCCACTTTTTTCATTGAGACGGAGGGCGAGAATTGTTTTAAGTATTTATTCATGGCTCTTGGACAATGCATTAGAGGATTTACAAATGCGATGCGACCGATAATTTTAGTCGACGGTACAACTCTGAAATCGAAATACAGGGGTACGTTGATTATTGCTACATGTCAAGATCCCACGTCCAGATTTATCCACTTGCATTCGACATAGTCGACAGCGAGAATGATCGGTCAATGAGTTGGTTCTTTACGAAGCTCAGAGAAGTGATCGGGGAAGTCCCTCATCTTGCCTTCGTAACTGATCGGGGTCAATCTCTAATAAATGCTATCGCTGAAGTTTTCTCTGCGGCACATCATGGGTACTGCATGTACCATATACAAGGTAATCTGAAGACTAGATGCTGGGGCCAAGGCATCGTTTCATTGTTCAGGAGGGCGGCCGAAGCTTACAGTGTCGAGGAATGTAATAAATTTTTGGTCGAGATAGGAAATAAGTCGATATCGACATGGGATTATCTTACAAAAATGGGGATAGAACATTGGGCGCGATCACATTTTCCAGTGAGACGGTACAACTTGATGACGTCAAATAACATGAAGTCAAATTCACTGTTCAAGAAAGATCGAGAGTTGCCAATTCTCGCATTGATTGAGAACATCCGTACGAAACTGCATCAGTGGTTTCACGACCGACGTGTGGAATCACAGAACTGCTCGAGCTGGCTAGCCCCGGCTCAAGAGGAAAAATTGTTCAAGGCCGCAGATGTTGCGAGGAGAATGAATGTGGAACCACTGGATGAGTCACGCTTCTCTGTACAAGATGCACGTCAGCTGGTATACATTGTGGACCTGAATGAACACACATGCACTTGTACTCGATTTCAGTTGGAGAGTTTTCCATGTGAGCATGCAGTCGCGGTATCTATGAATATAGGCTTGCAGCGAGAACATTATGCTCTCAGTATTACACGGCTGAGTATTGGAGAACTGCATATGCTGAGACTATATTTCCCTTATGATTGGGAAGTTCTTGACTATATTTTCCCACTTAATAGTTTGTCACCACCGGTAACTGAACCGCGTGGCCCGGACGTCCACGAACTTGTAGAATACCATCTACTGGAGAGTTTTCTCGACCGCGTCGGTGCGGCAGATGTAGAGCAATCGGTCATACTCGTCAAACTTGTACGAGTCAAATTTCCCTAGATAACAATTAGTCAAGTATTTAATGGTATTGCTGTTAAATGAACAATATTTAATGATATAAGTTTAATTTGCTAATTTGATTAAGTGTACAATAGTAACAGTTAAGTGAACAATATTTAATTATATAATTAAGTATACAAAAGTACAGTTATTTCATACATAAATAAATGAGTTACTCAATTCAATTCAACGTACTATATTTTTACAATATTTACAAGTATTAAATAAATGAATCAACAATTAAATGTATAACGTTTACGGATCACACTCAAATTCGTATAAATCGCACGCTAATTTATTCCTCCAAATTTGTATCCATGCTTGGTTGATTCCATCGACCTTATGTCCTATACTCAAAAACTCGATGTACTTTATTGCAAAAATGACGCAATCACCCCTACAATTGAAGAATAATGTTAGTGCGACAACATGTTAGATAAAAAACTAAGTTTGAAAGTACAAAACAAAATATAAATACTTACGATTTCGACTGTCTCGTCGTTGTCTGGTCTCGCACGATGGCTAGCCTGTCATTAACAATAACACTTGCTCGGGCGGCCATCAACGGTACGATCACAGCAAGCATCTCCAACTGCTGCTCGAGCTGGCCCTGTGTCAGACATGAAGGATCGGAGTCGTACACATACATCGTGGAGTCAGCAAAAACAATTTTCATGACAATGGTATGATGATTTAAGATCGCTGGAACATATACATGTGTGCAAGCATCCCATGCCTTTCCCCCGAGCCTTGGCAATATCCCTACGACCCATTAGGCCATATATTCAAGCAGCACATACTTACTACCCATACATAGCACCGACTCATGCTCAATGGTAACAGCACCCAAAAACTCAGTGCTCAGTATGAGTCGACCGGGCATATCAAATGATTGCGGATATCGTTGAGCTCGATCTCGTAGTAACTCCATGGCCAGGTCGATGTGCTACATCAGGAAACACCAATAAAAAACTTAGCGAGTTATTTCATTTCATAAAATAAAAAAATAATGTATACATAATAAACAACAAAATGAATATTTCACTTACATCGTCGGCGATCCACGTCCCTGAAGTGGTGATCTCGCGAAGCCACTTATATGCATCTAATATCGTCCTCGAACCAACTTGGCGGCTTTGTCTAAAAAAAATAGAAAAAATATTGAAAAAGATATAGATGAATTAGCGTAATGTACTTTATTTAAATTCTATAATACTTACCGGGGGTTAATTATCCTCAACTTTGCCTCGAACACTTTCCATTTGGCTACGTCCACCTCCCGAAACAGATTGGGGTACGTCCCGTCAACGAATGTCCTCCTCTTCGCCTCAGCCGTGAAGGGAGAAACGACGTACTGCGAAGGCAACCTGACCCTCTTGCCGACCACCTGCTCCGGGGCGTCAGCGACATGCCTTTTTCCCGCCGCTACGTCAGGCATACGCTCACCCTCTACCTCGGGAATAACATCATCTCGGCTTCCCACCACCAACTCCTCCATCCTACCCTCTGCCTCTGTCCTCCCCACCACCACAACCTCCTCCTCATCTGAGGCCTCTGTCCTACCCTCATTCGGAGGAACTGCCTCTCTCCTACCCTCATCTGGGGACATAAAAAACGAAGCCAACGTAGCATCATCCGCCCAGAAATGACCCCCTCCATCACTCTCTCCATCACCCCGTCCGTCACCCCGTCTCATGCCTATTATATCACCTCGGAGGGCTGCAATCTCATCCTGAAGCTCTCAGCGCATCTCGTCCATCTGACCCGCTATAAATACTGTCAGGCGATTGTACAGATCAGTGGACGGTGGAGAAGGTGATCTGATCGGCGGCGGTGATGCCCATGGGGCGATGAGGCCCCTTGCGGTGGGGACGGTGAAACCCTCGGAGGTGAAGCCCTCTGCGGTGGTGGCGATGAAGTCCTCGGCATTGAGGGCGGTGATGCCCTCTGCGGTGGCGGCGACGGTGAAGCCCTCGGCACCGGCGGCGGTGAAACAGTTGGACCGCCCCCCTACATGGATTGGAACATAAAAAAATATTGTATTTAATGAAAATTCGATTAACACATGCAATTCGATTATATTCAATTCACATACCTCATCTCAAGCGGCCAATTCACGCACATATCCATGACCCTCCTCCTCCATCGACGGCATCAACTGCGTTATGACTCGAATCTGGCATAACAACATTTGTTAATGATCACATCATCATATTTTGGAGCTATACACAACATAAATCGCAAATGTATTATCTAACCTGAGGGTCATCGAGGAGAGCTGATAGCTTTTTGCTAGTCGGACATCCCTCTGCTCGGGATGCTCGCCAATGATGCATCCGAGGGCAGCGTGTCTCCCCTCGCTTCGCAAACTGGGTACCTAGGAGGGGGACCGTCTCGTACGCCCAGATCTGCAACACATACAATTATTATATTCATATTTATTGTAAACAATATTATAATAAAGTATGTCAAACATTTACCTGCACGGCAAGGGGTAATCCGTATGTATCGTATTTATGCATGGTCCCCATTGGCCTCGAGTGTGATCTGGTGAATACGTGCACCGTGTCCTCAAAACATCTCCGGCCCCACGGATATGTGTTGAAGACATCAAGATCGTCAACGATCTGCAGATGGAATAGGTCAATCCCAGTCCTCCGATGGTGCCATCACAACACGCTCTCAAGGATGTAGACCAGACCGAGCTTCGGTCTATCCAACATATCGTCACACCTCGTGATCGCGTCCATCAGAGCCGACAGCAACACCGTCCCATGTCCCTCAAAGTAAGTGTCGTGCAGTATGCCTCTCTGAGTATCAGTACTAGCTGCATCATCACTCGTAATCTCTAGTCCTGTGATGAGAGCAAAATCAAACATGGAAAAACTCGCAACCTTGCCCCCAAGGTCGAAGTGGAGGGCATCGCCGTCGACTGGACTAAGCAACCGACACAGTAGTGCATCGATGATCTACTCGGAGAACTGTACACCTCTCAACTAGTACAGGGGCCAAAGAAATGAACGTCGAAACATATCTGCATGATGCTCATCAAGCAGCTCCAACACGGTAGTGTAACTGCCAAAGTTACCGTTCCAGGTAGCCTTGCCCGGAATCTGTCTCAATGTCAAGTCTAAGTGATACTCCATACTGCAAAATTTTTAAAAAAATTTAACTATCAGCACTTCGAACATAAGATAATGAAATACATTATAATCGCATAACAATTACAATTATTTATTTCGTTATACTATTAATGATCATATTAAAATTATAATTATAATTATAAATATAAATTTTATTATATTATCAAATTAAAATTAAAATTAATTATTTAACCATATAAATTTTTTAATTCTACAAATATCTATTTGATATTCGATTGATTAAATTACGTAAAGCATAAAATTATATAAATTTTTATTTAATATTCAATTATTTATTAAATATATAAATCGTAATGAAATGTGTAAAAGATTTAATTATATAACTTTTATTTTATATTTGATTTATTAAATTATCAAAAAAAATTAAAGGAAAAAATAAGAAGTAACTAATTTGTTAAAATATAATATTTAACGGTTACAATTATTTATTTAATTATCTTATTAATTATCAAATTAAAATTACTTATTTAATTATAAAAATTTTAATCGGCTTCGTAAAATATTTAATTCTATAAATATCTATTTAATATTCGAGTTATTAAAATACGTTAAATATAAAAGTATATTAAATTTTTATTTAATATTCAATTTATTATATTATGTAAAATATTTATTTAATATTTTATTTTTTCATTTATGAAAAACATTTAACGAAAAAAATAAGAAGTTCCTAATTTTTTTAAAAAAAATATTATATAACAATTACAATTATTTATTTCGTTAAACTATTAATTATCATATTATAATTATAATTATAATTATAATTATAAATTTTATTATATTATCAAATTAAAATTAAAATTAATTATTTAACCATATAAATTTTTTAATTCTACAAATATCTATTTGATATTCGATTGATTAAATTACGTAAAGCATAAAATTATATAAATTTTTATTTAATATTCAATTATTTATTAAATATATAAATCGTAATGAAATGTGTAAAAGATTTAATTATATAACTTTTATTTTATATTTGATTTATTAAATTATCAAAAAAATTAAAGGAAAAAATAAGAAGTAACTAATTTGTTAAAAAATAATATTTAACGGTTACAATTATTTATTTAATTATATTATTAATTATCAAATTAAAATTACTTATTTAATTATAAAATTTTTAATCGGCTTCGTAAAATATTTAATTCTATAAATATCTATTTAATATTCGAGTTATTAAAATACGTTAAATATAAAAGTATATTAAATTTTTATTTAATATTCAATTTATTATATTATGTAAAATATTTATTTAATATTTTATTTTTTCATTTATGAAAAACATTTAAACGAAAAAAATAAGTTCCTAATTTTTTTTTAAAAAAAATTAGATAACAATTACAATTATTTATTTCGTTATACTATTAATTATCATATTATAATTATAATTATAATTATAATTATAAATTTTATTATATTATCAAATTAAAATTAAAATTAATTATTTAACCATATAAATTTTTTAATTCTACAAATATCTATTTGATATTCGATTGATTAAATTACGTAAAGCATAAAATTATATAAATTTTTATTTAATATTCAATTATTTATTAAATATATAAATCGTAATGAAATGTGTAAAAGATTTAATTATATAACTTTTATTTTATATTTGATTTATTAAATTATCAAGAAAAATTAAAGGAAAATATAAGAAGTAACTAATTGTTTAAAAAATAATATTTAACGGTTACAATTATTTATTTAATTATATTATTAATTATCAAATTAAAATTACTTATTTAATTATAAAATTTTTAATCAGCTTCGTAAAATATTTAATTCTATAAATATCTATTTAATATTTGAGTTATTAAATTACGTAAAATATAAAATTATTTATTAACAATTACAATTATTAATTTCATTATATTATTAATTATCATATTAAAATTAAAATTAAAAATATAAATATAAATTTTATTATATTACCAAATTAAAATTAAAATTGAATGTTTAACCATATAAATATTTTTAATTCTACAAATATCTATTATAATATACATTTATTAAATTATATATATAAAAAAATTAAGCGGGCCGACTTTAACAGCCGACCCACTTCGTTAGCCCTGGGCCGGCCCAATTGACCGGCCTTTATTTGAACCCGACGGTTAACCGCCGGTCTACTAATGAACCGGTGGTTAACCGCCGGCTCACCAAAATAGTTGTTAACCGTCGGTCTAAAACTGAACCGGCAGTTAACAACCGGTTCATATAAACTGAACCGGCTGTTAACCGCCGGTTCAGTTTTAGACCGGCGGTCAACAGCCCGCCGGTTATCGCCAACCCCCATCGTCGGAAATGGCTGAAAATCACCATTTTCGACGATTTCAAGCTCAAAAAAATTCTCTACACGTGTCCCTATCACTAAATATACGTAGATCTACGCATACATTCCATAAACACACAAAAAAATTCCCCTAAATAATTGAAAACTGTATGTAAAAAAAGTTGTGAAATAAAAAAAAAAAAAAAAAAACTAACCTTTGTTCTGCGTGGGTCATCTTTGTCGGTTGGTGGCCGGATCCTTCTTTGTAAGTGGTCGATTTTTGTGAATAATGGTCAGTTTTGGAAAATATTTGGACGATTTTCACGTGGTTAGACTTTTTCTTCTCCTTCCAATGAGGGTATTTTTGCCTTTTACCTTATAACTTGTTAATTTTGGGATTTTTTTTTTTTTTTTTTATGTTATTTATTGGTGAAAGACCAAAATGGAATTATGGCCTTTTCAATAGGCCATTCACGCGTATATCCTCACAGAACTCTCTAATTTTGAGGGCGGATCACTGATTTTGAGGGCGGCTGAGTTTGGTGAAGAGAGGTGGCGAACTGTCGACGGTGGATGAAGAAGTTTTTTTTTTTGTTCGTATGTGGCTCGGAATGTTAGCAGCAACTGAATTTGCGAGGGGTTATGGAACGCTAGCTGTGGCACTTTCGGCGAGTCAATGGCGGTAGTTTATGGACTTATGGGATTGTGTGAATGGGTTAACCGTAATTTGTGGGATGATGAAGATGGTAACTGATTTTGCAGTTGTTAATTGTTGGTGGGCTGTATTGGGTTAGACGACAAGGTAAATCTGAAAATACATGGACGATATTCTGCAACTCAAAGCTGCCTGCGAATCTGATGGTGGTTGGACCAGGTTGAAGATGATGCCTCGGCGATTTGAAGCTGCTGGCCTCCTGCTTTCATAACTTTGTATCTCAAACTTCAAAGTTCAAACCTCTCTTCCAAGGAAGTGGTGACAAGGATCCCAGATTACTCTACCGTTTGAGAAAACAGTAGAAAACGGTTGCTCAATCTTTAATCGTTCATATTTCTCAACTGTTTCAATAATGATGAAAAATCCAATAAATAGTGAAAAGGTTTGGGTCAATCCACTGCTACAAGTTCAATAACAATAACAAATAGAAAATATAAATGATAAGATGCAATAATGATAAAATAAATAAGGTTCAATAACGATAAAAAATGGATCCTGATGGATCCAATGATGTCCACATTATAAGTCGTCTTAAATTACCCTCATCTTTTATTTAATTAGCCATTGTTTGGTGAAAATTAAAATCAAACTTTTAATCCAAATCAAAGTCAACAATTAATTTAAACTACACGTTTTATGGAATCCACAACTTCTTAACCACACATTTCATTAAATTTTGTCAAAATATTATAGATCTGATTTTAATCCTTACCAAATCGGAGATTAAAATAATTTTAACGTAAACTATGATAGAAAATCTCGTATCAGCTCATGATTTGGCAGACCTACAAGATCCATGATCCCAGATTTTGTGGCCACGCCCAATCCAGGAGGTTCATTTCTACACCCTCTCAAATTATATCATCCGCTAATTTGCCGATAAAGAAGCTACCTATCACCTCAACACCAAGCCGTTCTTTCACAAATTCAGCAACTTCTGCAAGATCTAAATTCAAAGCTACCAAGCCACTCTTCCCTCGTTTTCCGAACAACATGTCTGGTTTGACAACCAGCTTTGTGGACGATAGACATGGCTCTTTGTTTGTTAACTCGGTGAAATCCGTTGTTTGTGTCACCTATGAAGAATTTGGTTAACTAAACTCATGACCAAGCATGTATCAAACAACACTCAATATATTCAATACCATGGAATAGTTACACCACAATCTACTCAAAATGTAGAATTGTATATTGGCAACAAACATAGTTGCCGTTACTACATTTAGGAAATTTATTCTTGCGTTTATTATCATTAGAAAAGTAACAGTGAATAAATTATGACATCAATTCACTTTTCACCCATCCTCTTGATTAGTGACTCAGAGAGAAATTTTAAATTGTTTTTCAAGACAATGAATCCAATAACCCAACAAGAGGAGTGGGATTAATTTGTTGAATGTAACAGTATTTCATGACTGAGGACCATTATACTGTGAGTATATTTTATTATTCTCCTATTTGATAAATCTAATATTGGCTTTATTCTTTTTACTTGAAATTAAAAAAATAAAATAAAAAAAAAATTAGCCTTGGATCATAGAAATATTTTCTTGTTACCAATTTAAAGCACTCTGAAAAGAAGCTACCTATCAAAAACACATTGCCGAGGGGCCTCCGGCACAGGTGGGGGGGGGGGGGGGGGGGTTTCAACCCTTCGGGACTTCTCCTACCTATCAACTTCCAGACGTGTCCTGAACCCATCATTCTTGTGGGAATCACCTATCTTGCAAACAAACATGATTATAAGTACTTAACAAAATGAAGAACTATTTCATATAAATCAACCTTCCAATTCATGTGGATCATTTAAAGAGCATTTAAGGGGTAATTTATTTATTTTTTAAACGGACATGACAGTTCAGAATCAGTACAAGTCAAGTGTTAAGATAGACAAATCTTATACAGACCGAGTAGACTTTCAGCCTGAAATTGGATCTGAAAGGAAGCCATGCATGCCCTGTCCCCTCTCTTCACGGGAGCAAATGCATTTCTGCTCTATCTGGTTGGGTTGTGGGGGGAGACATAATCGGTGGTTTGAGTGATTCCATGGTACCAGAAAAGGAAGGGAGTTCCCATGGCTCCCTGCAGGATGAATAACTGAAGTGAGTAAAAAAGTTGATGTTTAAGACTTAAGGTACGTCTACATTGGAAATATTTTTGAAGAAACCTGATAATAATGGCTATAGCTCAGAGAATTTTTAAGCTAAATAAAATAAAAAGTAAACAAATAAATATGCACATGTAAACATTGTCAACAGAAGTAATTGAAAGTTTTTAGAGATATGTTACATGTACAATACTTGGGTTACAACAATGGATGACCTCTCACAAAGGGGGTGGGGCCCGTGATTAAAATAATTGTGAGCGTGGCCCTTGTGAGATGTTGTCATCCATTGTTATGATCCAAAGTTGTACAAATAAAATTATTCAAGTTTTTAAGATATGACCAATTAATAAAATATCTCCAACCTGGAATTATGTGAAAAGATTTTAGGCTCAAATGATGCAAGATCAAAACTGATTCCCTATTTGTTGTAGTTACAAACTAGGTTCTAGATGAACAAATCCAGTGACATACCCCTAAAACTGACACAATAAATTAATAAAATAATAAATAATGGGTTGAGTCAATTTAAATAACTTGCAAAATTAAGTTTGGGAAAAATTCACAACTCATGCTTTATATATTCCAAAATAAAAAATCAAACCCCAAGGTTTAGAATTGTAAAAATCAGGTTTTTCATGAATTAATTAATTATATTTCACAATTATTATATTAAATTAAATATTTAACTGTAATATAATATAATTAACTCACCACACCTCCATCTCCACCACCACCACTGTTCCGGCGACTATTCCAGCGACTGTTCTTCGGTCGCGCTTAATTTCGGCAACCGTTCTCCAGTTGCGCTTAATTCCGGCGACTACTCCGGTGACCATTATGTTGCCTCTTAATTTCGACGACTGCTCCGATTTCGACAATTGTTAAGGTCACAATTATATACAACTTGGTCAAAGATGTCTTATTAATTAGTTAAAATTTTAATTTTCAGTCAAAACTTATGGTCACATAAATCTTCTTAATTAGTTAAAAATTAATTTCAAGTCATAGCTTGTCAAATTAATTGGTCACATATTATTTCGAGGTCACAAATAAAAAAATATATGTCACAAATCAAGAATTTTATGGTCACAGGTTATTTTTCAACTACGAATTAAAATTTTTTATAAGTCACAGATTAAAAAAAATCAAAACTTTTACTGGTCACAACTCTATTACAATGAGTGCATCACAATTTCTAGGTCATAAACACCCACTCATCACAAATCAAGAATTTTATGATCACGTGTTATTTTTCAACCACGAATTAATTTTTTTTAAAGTTACTGGTCACAACTCCATTACAGTGAGTCACAGTTACAATTTATAGGTCACAGACACCATCCCCAACTCATCTCATCCCATCTACGATCGTCGTCACGACCACCTCCACACCACAGCCACAGCCACAGCCATTGCACACAACAAACAACAAAATTGCAGTCAACAAATCCAATCGACCGCAAACAAATACCATGACAATGTCTAGATCTACCGCAGAACCACCTCACCGCTGCCAATATCCACCACTAACATCACCAAATCCATGTGCCCCACCACCAACAAAAAAACCCCTAAAAACCACCTCTACAACCAACCACAGATCCACAATTACCGACACCGACACCGCACAATCACCAACCACAAAATCACATATCCACAATCAATGTAAAACCCCAAATCCATCACCACCACAGATCCACCACACGCCCTGTTCATACCCATACCTACAGCAGATCCACCACCGCATTAAAGACCTCCACACACCCACCCATCAGCCATAGCAGCGTCGCGACGCTGGCAACAATGTCGATGCAGTGGTGGCAGCATCGCGACGCTGAGAGGAAGAGGGGGCGGGCTGTCTCGCGACGGTGAGGGAGATCTGCGCGAGGTTGGACAGTAGAGGCGACATCGCTGCTCGACTCTTCGGTAGTGGGCGACAACGACGGTAAAGAAGAGGGTAGAGAGAGAGAGAGACGAGAATTGAAGAGGAAGAGGAATAGAAGAAAAATGATTTAGGTTTTGTTTGGGATTAGGGCTAGGGTTTTAATATATTACATGATTTTTGAATAAATAAATTTTGCACCTGATTTTTAAAAAGTAAGTTTCAACACATGATTTTTTGTAATTTCCCATTAAGTTTTACTAAATTAAAGCCTACTAAGGCGTATAAAATTTTAAACGCACATCACTTTTTCAAAATCCACAATTATTCAATTATAATCATTCTAATTGAATTAATTGAATGGTTACCAAAATTGATTATGAATTTTCCTAATAAATAGGTACAAAGGTTCAAAATAATAAAAAAAGGGAAAAGTGAAAAAGAAAATCACAAAGTGCTTAAGAAATCCCAAAGTTGGAGGAAGAGAAGAAATCATCTCAACTCAAAGTCCGGCAAATATGAAAAAATCAAAATCTTCTTCAAATTAAGCAAATTCAAGAAAATCAAAGTCTTTTTCGAATTAAACTTTTATTTGATAGACATTAAAATTTTCATTTTCATTCTTCTACTCATTTTCAATTACACATTTTTCAAAAAAATAATATTTTCCATTACATCAATAAATTTTCCTTCTTTTTCAACCACACATTCTCCATCAATATCTATTCCAGAATACATTCTTCAAAAATAATGTAGCTCAACATACCCTAAATCAAGATCAAATCCAAGTTTTGAAGTGCAAATTCAAACTTCGAAATTCAAGTGTCAAACAATTCAAGTTCTCGGCAAATCAAATTCTCCCCGACAAAAACTGTTATAAATCGACAAGAAAGAAAGACTCAAGATTGATGCCAAAATATATTGGACCATTACCCATCGTAAAGAGGATTGGAAGATTCGCATATAGAGTTGCATTCCCTTCATGGTGCAAAATCCACAAGATCCTTCATGTTAGTGTACTCAAGCCATACTTTGTCAATAAGGGGACGCGTCCAAAAATGAGCTAAAACGACCTGTGTTTGAATTGAAAAAAGTTAGAATGAATGTTGTTGAAGAGATTCTTAACCATCGAACTACTCGAGCTTCTAGGAAATATCATCAAGAGTACTTGATCAATTGAAGTAGATGCAAAAAAATTATCTTGAGTCAACTACTTATCTAAGCACTAGAAATCCAAAAATATTATCTTGAGCACATGCAGCGCTCTTATATAGAACCAAATTTTACAATAAAGCCAGACAAATTTAAGGATTAACAGGAATTTTTTTTATAAGAGCATGCAATTAATAGTTACCCAAAATCGACGGGATATAGCCTCCGTAGAGGCAGATGAGGTAGAAGCTCGGGATGCGGATCATCAAGTGTGTTATTCAAGAAATTAGGGTCATCAATGCAAATAACTTCAGAAGACAGCCGAAGAGCCATA
This sequence comes from Fraxinus excelsior, assembly GCA_019097785.1. Classification (NCBI taxonomy): domain Eukaryota; kingdom Viridiplantae; phylum Streptophyta; class Magnoliopsida; order Lamiales; family Oleaceae; genus Fraxinus; species Fraxinus excelsior. Next base: position 42,065,613 of record CM032626.1, on the reverse strand, counting down.
GCTAGCTGCAATTGGTAACTCTCCTCCGTTTGTTGAGTCGAGCAGACGAACCTCAAACACCGCCTCCAAACACCTCCGCAGCCTTCACCCTCATTTCAACGACTCCTCCATCGCTTAAGTGCCCAAAAGCCATTATCTCGGGGTTTGAGAGCATGAGAACATTGTAGTCTCCAGAGATCGAGGTCTCCCCAAAGCTGCTCCCGCTTGACTGCCTTTATAGTCCGATCGACGGCGGAAACCCCGCGGCCCCGATCCTGCTCTATGGCAGTTGGATCATCCGTTGATTAATAATGTCCCAGTCAAAGCCTCCTCCGTCCGTCTTTACTTTACCCTCCTCTCCGGAATGAGACTCGTAGTACGGTCCACCGCTTGCGGCATAGAATTTCAACTCCTGTGACCTGGGACGGAGCTAGGGGGTAGGGAGGGCAACCGCCCCCCAACATTGTCCGTCCCCCAACATTGTCCGTTGATTCACTATTCCTAATTAATTTGTAATGCATTTTTCAGTTTCACCCCCCCTCCCCCCCCCCCCCCCCCCCCCCCCCAAATTTTGACAATTCCCCGCAAAATTTTGAAATTTTTTATTTTTTTTATTAATAAATATTGACCAAATAACTTACACTTTAAAAAAACCTAAATAAAGGATCCAATTATTACTTAAATAAATAAATAGCTCAAATCCAATCCAAAAGCAAATGACCCATTTATGAATCTATTACACACTGTTGCATTAAAAATAAAGAAAATTGGTGCTAGCCCATTTGAAAAATGAAAACCCAACCCAATTGTAATATAATTAATTCTCAATTTCCAAACCGCTACACAAATTATATAGATAGGTATTTTACTTTTTGTCTTTTTGATGTTCATCTAACGTTTATGTTTTCCATTTGTATAGCGTTAGACACGTAGATAGATATATTATTTTTGTATCGACAAACTTATTGTCTTTTTGGTCAGTCAATCTAACTTGTCTATTTTGGTACTCAAAATTGTCGTTTTCAATCTTATTCTAGTTCTAAAAAAAATTCTCTCCGCCCCCCTTCTATATTGAAATTCTGGCTACATCCTTGCCTGTGACGATGGCTCGTCAGGAGCTTGGCTTAATAAAGTGTAATTCGGTCGTCGATCAGGAATGTCAAGTTAAAGCTTTTCTTTTCTTTCGTGTATTATCGGAAATAGTGGATATTTAGAGGGTGACATTAATCTAGCCTTTACTAGTCTAGTCTAGTTTTTTGAAAGGCATGTTATTTCGTACGTGGCAAGCTGTGAGAGCATTACTCTTATGCAATTCGCTCGTAACTCGCAACTTGTGAGTCGAACGAATTAGGTCATGAATGAGTTATCATCAGCTCGCAAGTTGAGGCTAGACGAGCAGTCTGCATAGCTACTTTATGCAGCCACGTATATTGTGTTTGATGGTGTCATCAAATCTTCAAACTTGTGAACCGAGGTCAACAAATAGAGATGGATGATAAACTAACTTTATTCATTTTAGCATTCTCTACAATCTCACTACTCTCATATAATTCTATCTTTCTTTATACCAATTATTTTTATTAGTAGTTTTTATTCCTAAATTTTCTACAAAAATTGTTATATATTTTATGGGACTCATGAACCCCTAATGAAGACGTTGAACGATTGTTTTAATATTCTCTTCTACCATTTTACTTGAGCCCGCTATCTTCCAATACTAGAAAATAACGATATTATCGAATCGACAACCACTGAATTTAATATTGAGTTTAGAGATGGCAACGGAGCGGCCTCCCCCGTCCCGTCAGGTAATTTCCCATCCCATTACCTATTTAAGTGGGGGTGGGGCGAGACTGTTGCCTTGTTTACTACCCGATTTATTTATTTGTTATAAATTTTTGATAATTCATTTTATTACCCCATTCATTAAAGTGAGACAATAATATATATATATTTATTTATTTATTTTTAAAATTCAAATTATTCAAATATATTTGGTAAACCGAGACTTTTCTTGTTTGTCATATTTTTTAGATACTTTTTGTTGTCATATTTTATTAGAACTAATGAAATTTTGTAAAACTTTTCATTTAAAGTATTGAATTATATATATAAAAAAAATTAAACCCGACAGGACGAGGTTGGGCGGGGTACCCTTGGTAGTTTTTTGTGAGTGAAACCTCTGGTTTCTTTGTGACTTTTTTTTTTAATTGTAGCCACGCACCAAAGGTTCAATGTTTAGGTATGGTGTTTAGAGCTATTTTTGTGAGACAAGGTTAAGCACATGTTTGGTACACATGAAAATTTTTATTTTCATTCTTCTATTCATTTTTAATCGCACATTTTCCAATAAAATAATATTTTTCATCACATCAATAACTTTTTCTTCTTTTTTAACCAAACATTCTCTATCAATCTACTATTTCAAAATATATTTTTTCAAAATAACGTAGCTCAAACACATTCTAAACCTCTATGAGCCCTTTTCGATGATAAATTATTGTACGGATTGCATGTGGTTCCAAGATATTTATGTCAATTTTTTTATTTTGTTTTTTTGGTTTGGCCTTGTTGTTTGAGATTGAGTACGTGTTTGGTGAGGATTAAAATTATATTTTTATTAGATTGTGATAGAAGATTTTGAAATGTGTGACACATAAAAGATGTAGTTAATATTGATCGTCTCACTTTGACTTAAATTATTTGATTTTAACTCGAAACAAATAGGGCTGAATCTTGTAGGGTTTGAATCTTGTGCAATATTATGACATGATGTTCCATTTTAAAAGATCAATTTTATTAGGAGGAATAGTCAAAATCCTTATATGTCGATCTATATTTTACCGATGTGAGATTTTTCCCCTAAAATGCCCTCATAAGATGATGATTCATTTGAGCTAGTCAATCTTAAAATTCATATGCTCATTTTTTAGTATTGATCGAATCAAATTGTTAGTTGAAATTTAATGGGCTTTGATACCATATTAAAATTTGAAATTTCATTTTAAAATGTCAATTTTACTGAGAGGAATAGTCAAAACTCTTATATATTAATCTGTATTTCGATATTTAATCGATGTGAAATTTTTCTAACAACCTTCTTTGTTCAACTTATCTGTGTAAAAGAAATGTATAAGATGTTGCTTCCTATTCTTTATCCTTTTTACCTATTTATAGCTACATTATCTCGACAATTCCACATCATAAATTAAGTTGTCTTTATGTTCCCGACTTATTTTTCAATCATAAACTATTTATTCCCCATGCCTTTGTTTTCTTACACTGCATTGAATTCTCTGCCTTCACAAACTTCCTATTATGTCTGTCTCAGTGGATCAATTCTCAGAAATAAATGTCAAGTCCATTATTTATAGTTCTGGTGACAGCTAATAACAAATTTTTGTGCATTGATGTTTCATAATGGTTAAATCTCTCTGTTGCATTTCCTGTTCTGTCCTTTTCAATCCACCACAGGCCATGGCAAGAACATAGAAAAGAAAAGTTCACTGATTTTTTATAAATTAACTCTATTACAAATAGAATTGATCTCCTGCCCCAAGTAGATAGGTTAAAAACTTCCCACCGACGTGACAAGAAAACCTTAGTTATGATTCTTGCCACATCAACGGTGTGTAGTTTTTATCACTGCTATCAGAAAATGTTTCACTACAATTTTTACGCCACGGACATCAAAATTTAAGAAATTCAGTCATAGATTGTATTTACGATCGAAATTATATCTTTTCCCATCGTAAAAACAGTGATTCTTGTGCTGACATTTGCTTATTGAAATAAAATTGTAACTAGAAAAAGAGAACTTACTCCAAAATTTCATAATCATAAACTTTTATCTTACGGTGTGCTCTGGGAAGCAAACATGAGCCTCTGCGATCACATGTCCAATATACACGAGAACAAACTTAACCTAAAAGAATAACAGCATTCTTTCTACAAGCGAAGAATTGTAAAAAGTAGTATAGGTGAAAAATGTGAGAGCAGAAGAAGAAACTGCGAAGAGATTTCTGAAGACGACACCTTCCAACGCATTAAGACTGGGGAATGAATGTCCCAATATAACCAAACCCGGCAATGAAAAAGGCTATTGCTTGAGCAAAGAGGTAGATGAAATAGTAGTTTTTCCCGAATGCCATGTCGTAGCACCCACAAAAGAAGAGGTAAGCGCCCGCACCAAGCTCTAACAAATGGAGCCTGTTGAAAACAAACAAGTTAATGTTTGAGCCTATTATGGATGATACCTTAATTCCTACTTTCGATTATAATAATTATCAAAAAAGCAATACAATCGTGTCTATTGTATATACCTCTCTCCGATCCTTAGTCGAGGTTTCTTAAAAGCTTTAGCGGCTGATTTTAACTTGTGAACATCCCCAAGTTTCTCAGTGACAACCCATTCATTAACTCTCCCTGCCTCCAACAAGCCAATGAATGTAGCTTTAGTCCGATGTAGTGACATGACATTCTCGTAAAGGATCCAGAATACCAGCAAATGGAGTGACCTACATGTTTAAAATAACAAATATGAAAGAACCTTAATGAAATTCAATTGTAGGACTACACAAACATCTTGTATTAGGCCAAGAATAAAATCATGTTGATTTTCAACTTAATTTCTCTTTCTTTTTTGTATCAGATTAGTTTCATTCACACTTCAGTTCATAAAAAGACAGTTGTATGCATTTTTCAAAATGAACGCGTATCGCCTACAATTACCGCACATAACTACTCTTTCCAGCATGAGCTTCTATGTCTTGATACACCAAATCGAACGCAGATAAAAGGAGCCTAGCTAAGAAACCAAACCTCGGAGTCCCAACTGCATTGAGTAAGGTAATGATGGAAGGTATGTATACTGCTCCCCACTTCGGAACCTCAACTTCAGGTACTAATACGGTTCCAGGTAATATAACACAGTAAAACACGAATGTGACTATATGGGCTACGATCTTTCTGACGAAGAAGAAACTGTATATTACATGAACCTTCTTCCACAAAGACACTTTCTACAAAAAAATTAACAAAAAAAAAAAAAAAATAGAGAGAGAAGTTTGATCAGAAATTGGGTTTTTTTTTAGCTCATTCCATAATATCGAGGATCAGATGAAGGGAGTGAGGAATTAACCTTGTTTTTTGCAATCTCCATAAACATTTTTCTGAAAAGATTGGCAGGTCCACATGACCAACGATGTTGTTGATAGCGATATGCCTTGAATGTGCTTGGCAATTCATTTTTCACCTTAGTGAAGAAAAAGATCGAACAGAAGATCAGTTTACGAATGATACGTAATGCCAAAATATCGCTTCGTTCCCTGCCACTTTGCACAAACATGTACACTTATACAGACCTTCATTCCTTATTATAACATAGGTAAGGACAAACTACAAGTTTTCAGGTACGAGATATCCATCCTAGTCAATATGGGCGTTTTCGCCTGATAAACTCCACTTAGCCTTTTCCCTCTACGGAATTTGAGTAATAGACTAACAAATTCTTCTCCCTCAAGTGGGAAACAACTTCGACGATTATGCTTATACGAAGTTATGTAGTTAAAAGAACGTATTTACACGATTGGAACTACAAAATCACGTCTTTTTTTGATAATTGGCTATCTAGATGAAGTGTGTATTTACCATGAGGGAACCGAGGTACAAAAACTTCCATCCTCTAAGACTAGCTCGGACAGCCAAATCCATATCCTCAACTGTTGTTCGATCCTTCCATCCTCCAGCTTCATCAATGGCTGCGATTCTCCAAACTCCAGCCGTTCCTTGTTTTTATACAAGCACAAATTATATGATGCCATAAGACAGGCATTCTCAATAGAAGTACTAACAAACTTTAGCAAGTTTTCATTAAATTTAAACTCCGAGAATTAGTACATTATTAATAGATACGAAATAGATAATTAGACTCGGAGATTACCATTGAAGCCAAAAAAAGCATAGGTAGATGATCCTACTTCTTGCTCCACAGTAAAATGGTAGTCTAATGACATTTCTTGCATTCTTGTCATCAAGCATTCATCAGCATTTACTGAAAAAATAAAACCCCACGTAAGCAAATAAAAAAATAATAATAATTTATTATTCTTAACATTAGCGAAGAAAATAACAAAATTAAATGAAAATTGTCTGTTAGAAGAGGGTGGCTGAGGTCCACCACTTGTAGCACATCACATGCAATTGCTTGGCCTTAGAAAGACCAGACAGAATGACAAATATACCCTTATCATTATTACTAACTCCAAAAATGCACTCCCCTACCCTTTGGAGAATGAAAGATTTTCTGGCATGTGTAATGGCCGTAGATCTTGCACTTCATATTTGGATTTTTTAAGCTACATGGCAGCTTTTTTCATTAAAAATAAAAACTTTTGTGGGGTTATTTATGTCCATCCACCAGACAGGAACAAGTGTTCATCAAGAAATCAAACACTTTGGATATGTACCCTCACAACCTTTTTACTTCCACCAGCAGAAAGAACTTTTTTCATGAGTCAAAATATAAATTGAACTCAATGTCTGTACATTGTACTGTCTAGTCCAACTCTTAACTAGTATTATGAGATCGAAAAATGCTAAGTGTATATAATATATGAACGTAGTTGTGTACATAACCTTCACATTAGGTGGAACCCACATTTTTATATGAGAGCTATGAACACCTCTATGTACACGTATTATCTACACCAAGTAAAATCCTATGGGACAAGTTACGCGTGTCTGAAGCTAAAAAGCCAACTAAAAGTTGTAGATGGCGGTATCTATGGACTAGTAAGACCGACGTGACACAATCCTTGTCAATATCTTGCCACCGACAGTTTATAATATCACTTAGCAATTATTAATAATGTTTTTATAAAGTAAATTAATCATAACTTTTATCATACAAAATAGTATGAAATTTTGAAGGGGCGAGTTGTTACCAAACTTCCAACGGGCTTGAACGAGGGCAAGTTCAGGATTATGAACTAAGAAAGGGATGGTTTGCCAGAGGAAATCTGGTTCGGGTTGAAAATCGGCATCGAAAATTGCTACATAATCGCATAGTTTCACATAGGGGTGCTTTAATCCTTCTTTTAGTGCTCCAGCTTTGTATCCATTTCTGTTGTCACGAATTTCATACTTGATATTAATTCCCTTGCCTGCCCACCTTTGGCACTCCAGTTCCACCAGATTCTACCACACAACAAAAGCAAAATTGATCAATTTTACAGGGAAAAAAAAAAGGAAAAAGGATTCATGTATGTAGAAAGAAAGGGTTTAATGGGTTACCTTGATTACAGGATCCGTTGAATCGTCGAGAACTTGAATAATTATACGATCGGATGGCCAAGAAAGGCCACATGCAGCCCCAATTGAGAGTTGATATACCTATATATACATGTACAGAAATGCCATCAAGATTTTGCAAGAAATTTGGTGAAGAATTCAAGAATGAAAGATGAAGAGAGGAGAAAAAGACCTCTTTTTCATTGTACATTGGGATTTGAACAAGAACCATGGGATAAGCTGAATTTCCCAGCTCTAAATCATCTCTCAAAGGCTCCCATTTATATCGTTTTTCTGGTTTTCTACCAAAAAATTTCACAAGAGTGATAACAATTCCCATGTAAACCCTCTCAATGAACAACATGACTGACATTATCAAGCATAAAAATACAGCAACTTTAAGCCAAGGGACGATCAATGGGGCTTTGATCTGACCCCAAAGTATGCTAAATTGCTCACTGATATCATCTCCAGTACCCTCGAATGTTATTGTCGATGAAATCTGGTCCATTTTTTTCCTGTGTTTGGGAGTGAAAAGAAAAAAAAAAAAAACAGAGGAAAACAGGGGGGTTGATAGAAAAGTGAAGATCTGCTTGTGTATATATAGGGTTTTTCTTTGCCAAAACTGCAAGAATATTTATATTGTTTTGCTTTTGAGGGACGCAAGAAAAAAATGGAGGTAGAGCTGGGATGTCAGAAATCACTAGCTCAAACCTTCCACAGTAATTTATACACGAAAAAACCCAAATGCAGAAACTTTCGTGTCACACGTACGGAAAGGTGAATTAGACGACTGTATATTAGCGTCCAAGAAAGAAAATGATTATACTGTATCTAAGACTTTGCCAGAAGACACCACTCACCAGTAGCTTGTAATAATGCAAACGTAGGCTTGGATCAGAGAGAGAGAGGAAGCAATGCAGAAAGAAAAGGAGAGAGATATAGGGAAGGATATGGAAGAAAGAGAGAGAGAATCTCTCTTTATAGAAGCTCTGTTTTGGCTTCAGGTTTAGGTTTGCTTCTCTCTCTCTCTTAAATGATTTGTATTAATCCAGGAACAGGATGTATTATTCGATAATACGACGTAGAATCTGTGTTTGTAAATGTGGATTATGTATGTAATGTAAGGTTTTGCATGGTAAGTACAACGGTCAATAACGTTAATATTTTTTAAACTTCATTTGAACATAAAAGTGGGCGAATTTATGTTTGGACGACTCAGAATTAAAGATGGAATAAATGAATGGGACCATCCAGGACCTCGAGAGCGAATAGACAACAATGCCCTCCAGAATACGTGGTCAAGTTAGGTCTCAATTACAAGTTCGTGTAGAAATTATTATGCGCCCGGTTGGCCCATTATTTGATATTATGGTCTGGTTTGATTTTCATTTTTTTAAAAATACATTATTCTCTCTTTTTTTCTTTTCAATTTTACATTATTTATTGAAATAATATTACACGTAAATAATAAAAAAATTCTTTCTTTTTTAATCACACATTCTCGATCAATCTATTATTTCAAAATACATTTTTCAAAAAGAATGCGGCTCAAACACCCCCCCACCCCCCATAATTTTTGGAATAGTATATTTTTGAATAATGTGTGATTAAAAAAGAAGAAATTTTTTTGAATTTATGTGTAATATTATTTTATTTGAGAATGTGTGGTTGATAATAAGAGGGAAAAATGAATTATAATTTTAATGGGGTCAAATAGGGGCTATATGTGTCCGTCAAAATACGTTTATGAGATAAAAAAATTATTTTTAGATGTGTTTCAGTAATTTTTTTAAATTACTTTATTTGAATAAAAGTGTTTTTATAGAAAATTGACCTAAGATAATTTTTTAATGAATTTTTTCTACAAAAAAAAAAAAAAAATAGTAACAAATGCAGAAATCCTGCCAAATATATCATATGTATAACGTGTAATATCCTTCGCTTTTCATTTTTCCCTTTTTCCCCCTTTAGTTGTTGTGGGTGGGCGTGTAAAGGTGGATAAGTGAGATTTATGTATATTAATTAAATGTCTGTGTTAAATAAAATGGTCTACATATAATATTATTCTAGAAGAAGACAAAATAGAAGTAAATTGAGTATAATATGCATATTAATTCATAAGTTTAATTTTTTAATTTTTTGAGTTGTCAAGTTAATTTACAAAGTACTTTATGGTATTTAATGTGTTTTCTATTGTGTTATTATAATTTAGTTGGTGCTTTTATTTAATATATAATTAAGAGAGGCTTTACCTTCGACTCACCTTCTGTGGACGAACCTTGCGGAGGAACACTTAAGTTTTCGAGGCATTGGATTCTCACCAATGTTTTGTGAACACGTGTTTAAGCATGTGCAAATGAATAGCCTCTTCCATCTGTAGGTAATTTCGACCGCATGACTACCCTAATAGATATAATGCGTGTCCACGTTCGATTCATTTGCCATATGAATAAGTTTGAACAACTTTCTGTAAAAGCTAATATTACATAGTTCGAAGAAAAAAAAATGTATCACATAAGAAGTATTGGAACATAGTATAGAAATGTACCAAAACTATACAAGTTTGATTTGAGATTGATATAAACATGTTAGATTTCTTATAACTCACATGTATTTGTGCTTTTATGATAAATAGTATTATCCAAAACATAATTAGAAAAAAAAAAGTTAAATAATTTTTTCATTTTTGTTTTGTTTCATTCTCATTAGAGGGTAGGTGGGAAGTAATGTTCTCCATATTATTGTCTAGCTGCAATATAAAGCTTAAAGTAGCATGTATCATTATCACACATAAAACATGATACACTATGTCCACAAATTAAGCTCAAGACAAGATTGTGACATCTAGGGTTAAGGATAATCAACCATAACAAGAATTATGAAATAATATTATTTAGTCGAATATAAATTAGTAAGTTAAATTGGACATTATATAATTAAAGACAAGAAAGCAAGATAAAAAAATTTACTTGTCTCATTTCTTGCGTGATTGACAAAGTTTAAATATAATCACATCAGGTCTCTCACACACGCACACACAGTTTTTATTCATACATTTTAATATTTTATATGATCCACAGTTACTACTCACTTTTCATTCACGTATTTTGTGGGATCCACAGTTAAACAAGCACGTCTTTTCTACCAAATTGACAACAATTTATTCAAATATTGTACGGAATAGGATGTGTATAAGAAATAGAGAGCTAAGATAGCGATTAATTTTTTTTAAACTATGATTGAAAAAAAAAAAAAACATGTAAAAACTTGTCATTATCGAAGGGGACGAGACATGCGTTAGCATAGTAATAGTAATTGTATACTAAACGATTGTTAAATTAAATGTGAAAATTTCGAAAGAATAAAAACTTGATAAATGAATAACTTCGCTTAAATGATAAAATTTCTTGGTCTCGACTACTGTTCAGTATGATAAATTAATAATATAATAATTTTATTTAATTAATAATGAATTAACTTCGCTCGGGCGGGCATCAATCGTATTTCGTAGCATTAGTTGGAAATGACTTCCTTCCACGTTTCAATTAATTATTCATTTATTGGTAACTTAAGGAAATATTTTTTTTGATCCCAATATTATTATTTTATAAATTTTTAATTGTACCAACTAATAATTACGCGAGTATTATTTTTTGCATTTTCAGCTTCCCACGTAACTGTATATTTATTTCACAAAGTATATTCGCTAGATTTTATTGCATCTTGGAATATTTTCCTATTTTATTTGCGTTAACAGAAAATATAATTATAAATTAATTATGTCCTTTTAGTTTTTCAGACTTTCAGTCCTTACAGCTAAGATAATAGACAGTTCGATTGATTGTGGTTAGCTCAAGACTTGCCGTTGAAATGTCGAATCAGTTGACTAGATGAATAGGATTTCATTCAGTCAAGAAATTCCAATGATTTTAATATTTTAGCCCTGTTTATTTAAAGCATGTTTGAGACGCATTATTTTGAAAGAATGTATAGATTGATGAAGAATGTGTATCGGCATTCCATCCAATGGGGGGTGCCGAGTGTCCATTATGGACACCCCAATGTATAAGGAGAATAATCCAATTAAAAATAAGTGAAAGAATAAAAATGAAAATTTTAATGTGTACCAAACATGGGCTTAACATTATTTCAATGTTTCAAACTTTTTCTTCCTTTTTTCCCCCTCAAACCATACATTTTCACTATAAAATATTTTGTACAAAAGTTCAATTTTTTTTTTTTACTTTTAAACCACATATTTTTCAAAAATTCATTATTTCAAAATCAATTTCCATTGAATAACGATAGTCAAATAGGGGCTAAATTTCCTCTTGATTCAACTTAAAAGTTAAGGAAAGTGTTGTAGATCGGAATTTGAGTTTCATCCAAGATCAATACGAGCTATGCAAACGTAAAATATAGTCAATGTTTGAAACCCATTTTGAAGAGAGTAGAAATTTTGGAATAGTAATTGATGTGAGAATATGTGGTGAAAAAGTGATGAAAAGTTTTTGATTTGCGTGTAATATTATTTTATTTAAAAATGTGTGGTTAAAATGAAAAATGAGAATGAGAAATTAATGGGGCCCCGTTTGAAACCCATTTTTGGGAGAATAGAAATTTTGGAATAGTGATTGATGTAAAAATGTGTGGTGGAAAAGTGATAATTTTTTTTTGATTTGTGTGTAATATTATTTTATTTAGAGAATGTGTGGTTGAAATGAAGAATAAGAATGAGAATGAGAAATAGAAAGAGAAATTAATGAGTGTCAAACGGAGACTGGGTGTCAAATGGGTCAATAATAATAAGAGAGAATTTCATCATTAATCCCCACGAGAAATGACATCCTTATATAGTGGAAGAAATTATACTTGCTAGACGTCTGAGCCATTTTTAGTTGAAAAATGTTAGATGTACATCAAAAAGTGTATATCAAGGTCTACATCCCCTCACATAGAGGGGTCCACTCGAATATTTTATTCGAGTGGGCCCTCTACCCATGTGAGGGGGGTGTACACCGTGATGTACACCCCGATGTACCGCTAGCATGACTCTTTTTAGTTACAATAGTCGACCTCGATTCGTGTGTAACCTGCAACATCAATGATTTTTGATTGGTGGATCGAGAAGGCAGTGGTAGTGTTGTGATTATTTAAGTCGTGGATTTGCTGCCTACTCTACTTTATTTTCCTTCTAATTGATATTTTGGGCGAATTAATTTAGTTGTACAACTAGTGATTTGTTAAAATTCGTACCGTTTATTTAAAAAAATAGTTTTAAAACGGATGGATGTAATGTCTATCAAGTATGAATTTATAAAAAAAGTTGTACAAACAACATAAATATTTTTGGGCAGCTGGAGACAAATTCTCTATCATTAAATGGTTGCTGCTCAATTAGCTGAACTCGTCATTTCATGAGATCGTTTGGAGTATGGTGACCGAATTCTTACCTCCGAGGTGGGCATGTGATAGGTAACAATGAATGAAAGTTATGAACATTTTATGTAATTAATATTTGGTGCATTTACTAAAAAAGTGGTGTCAATATGTTTAATCATCATTTAAACTAATTTTTATAAGGAAAAAAAAATGACATATTCTATCTCCAGCCTTTCAAAAATGGCTTAGACATGTCTCATCCAATTTCATTTACGTATATATCCATTTTCTATGAAAAGAAGGAATCATTCGTTTACTATTCATTCTGGACGTATTTCATCTTCCCATTTTATCCCTCTTTCATAAGAAACAAAACGTTGGGGGAAAAATTAAATTGAAGAAGAGAAAAATGAAAATCAAATTATAAAGATTTGGTAAAAAATGTAAGTGGTGAAAAGCAGTGGCTGTATTTTTCTTATTATTTGCATTTATATACAAAAAAAAAATATTTCTCTTCTTTATCGAAAATAGGCAACAAACGAAAATAGGCAACAAACGAAAAGCTTGGCTACTTTTGAAACTCATAAAAATTAAAATGCTGGGGAAAAAATTAAGTTGAAGAAGAGAAAAATGAGAATCAAATTATAAAGATTTGGTAAAAAAAATGTAGGCAGTGACTGTATTTTTCTTAATATTTACATTTATATACCAAAAAAAAAATATGTTTTTCTTTTTCACTGAGAATAGGCAACAAACGAAAAGTTTGAGAAAAAAAAAAAAGAAGAGAAAAGGGAGAAGACCATTAGGTAAAATAAAGATAAAGAATCTGAATTAGTTGAATTAGTTGTGTGTGGATTTGTTTACTGATTACTGATAATTCAATCTAAAGTGTAAATCTGCTGAGCAATTTTTTTTAAAACATGGTCATTAAAAATATTATTTTTTCCTACTTTCATCTTCTTTGATATTTCCTAAACGAATAAAATTATTTTCAACAGATAAACTCTTCAATACATACACGTATGAGGGATTTTGGATGTTTGAATTCGTTTGCTAAGTCAAAACGACACTTATTGTTTTTTACTTCATTATTTTTAATATTTATTTATTTTGCTTTGTAGCTCATTCCATGAAAGGGCCTGCTGGCCAATAGGTTATCTATTGTTTTAGTATTTAAGATTGTAAAATGTCTTGTAGAGTTTTTTTTTGTTCTTCATGAAATAAGAAAAATGTAATTCGTTTATTAGTGTGTTTGTACAATTGATCTACATCATTACCATTATATAAAACCATATTTTTAATGCACATTATATATATATATATCATTGAGTGAAAATAACACCCTATGACTAACTTCTACTATTCATCAAAATTCTTCCAGGCATTTTGCTCTCTTTCTTCGGTCACACATTCTCTTCATTGAACTTCCTTTCAACATTCCATCTCAGCTGATTTTTTCTTACTTTCTTTTTGCGTGGCTGATATTATTTTTCATTTACTTCACATACTTCGATTTTTTTTTATTATGATTTTCTTTAGTTTGTCATAATTTTAATGATTCTTGATTCTGTCAATATTGAATATGTTTCAATTTTTTTTAGGTTGCAAGATATCATTCTCAGAGTAAAAATATTAAAATTTTCAACATCAATTCAATTATGCTATCTTCAGGTATGATATTTTTGTTCTTTTTTTTTTTTTTTTAGATTTTGTAGAGTTTGATTTTTAGTTAGTCTTTGTATTTTATTTTCTTAAAGTTTCTATTATAATATTTATCATTCAACTATTATTGACAAATTGTAAACTCTAATTTATATTTATTGTTCTCTTGTATACATTGTCCAATTATTTTTTTCGGTGGTTTTAATTGACTGCAGTAGTGCACTCTATCTTGGGTAAGTTTCTCCAACTGAACTATTTAGGTTTTTATTTATATGTTTATGTAGTATTTTAGTTATTTATTTATAGTAACTTGTAAATTTGTAATAAATTGCTTGTTCTCAAACTTTCTTTGTGCATACTACTTTTTTCATTTTAAAATATATTTTTAGTCATTGTTTACAAATTTTGATATTTTGAATTTTAGTTTTATTCTATGTATATTTTAACATATGTAAGATTATTTATTTCTAAAACTATTGTTTTCTAGAGTTACAGTTAGAGTTCAACTATTCTACAAAAATTGTTAGTGTTGTGATGGATATTTTTGTACCATCTGGTGATGGAGAAGTTGATTCAACTATTCTACAATTTTATTTTACTTGAAAGTATAAATATGGTAATAACCTTCTTTAATTCTTTTAGTTCATGTTGGTTACCTTGGGCTTCAACTATTCGATATGGATACTTCGAGTGGTTATCTTAATTTTGAAACAATGTCTCATCACCAACAAGAAAATCAAAGGAATGGGTATCGACGAAATCGATTTCGAAGTGGCTGCAATGATCGTCGTAAGAGGATCGGTAATCATATATCATCTGAACATAATAAGTCGAATGATGTACAAATACAACAATCTATAATGCATCATCATTTTAAGGCTTCTACTTCAAACCAAGAGACACCTCATATTTCTAATTCTACATTACCAAATGGTTTTAATGTATTGAACATACCAACGACTGCATACGTATTACCGATATGCAATAGTTGTAAGTATTGTAGTGCAAGAAAAAATTATAGAGAAAGTAAAAGTTTATGTTGTTCTGATGGAAAAGTTCATCTCTCTATGCCTGATTTATCCACTGAATTGTACAACTTATTTACTTCTAAATAATCTAAATGGATGAAATTTAAAAAAATTGCACGGGGATATAATAACCACTTTGCTTTCACTTCATTTGATGTCAAATACTACAAAGAGGTCTTTAAAACATACCAAGATATTACACATTTAGAGTTCAAGGACAATTATATCATTATGTAAACGAACTTATCCCAAAGAACAATAAGTCTTCTTATATGCAGTTATATTTTTATGATACAAATAATGAAATTCAAAATCGTATGAAAATCTCAGAGAACTTTGATAAATGTACTTTAATTATTCTAATTGAAATCCTGACGGTAAATCAATATAGTAAATTCTTTCGGTCTTTAAGTAATATGACTAACTTACGAGATCATAAAATACATATAAGATGCGATTCAAGACTTGATCAAAGAGTATTTAATACTCCTACCTTATCTAAAGTAGCGTTGTATGGGTCAAAAACGATGAAAATGCTAATATTCGTTTTTGTGACATTACTATATATGGTCATTCTAGTGATTCATAGAGTTCATTATTACTACGGTTGCAACGATCTTTTACTTTTTCCATACGGAGAATCTGGTTGGTATGAAGGCATTGGGAGGTGCAGAAGGACTGAACATTTGTTTGAATTTGTTCAATTTCCTAATGTAGTTACCTCTACAGCTGAATTTATTGAAAAAGAAAATCAAGGTTTGCAAATCTATATTATTGTACATTCACCGAAGTTTTGAAGTGTCAATGTTGTAAGCGAATGATGAATTCCTTTTTGCAGTGCTTAATGGAATGAAGAAACAGTCATAGGTTTCTTGTCGAGAATATTATTCATATAAATTGCAAATTAGGCTTTACGGCAAGTCTATTTTACTTCACAGTGGTAGATTGCTTTAACAATATGTTGTAGATATATATGTTAAGATCAAAACTACATGTTTAGACTATTTTCGTAACAACCAGAATCAAATTCGAGCTGAGATTTACCAAGTTATTGTAGATAGCGTTCAAAATGGAGATACAAGAGGGTACAAAATTAGAAGGAAATTTGTTTTACCTTAGTCTTTTACATGTGAGCCTAAAGATATGTTAAGGAGATATATGAATGCAATGATTATTGTACAGCGTTATGGAAAATCAAACATCTTCTTGACTATAACATGCAATCTAAATTGGCCAGATATTAAGCAAGAACTAAAACATAATGATGAGATTCAAAATTGATATGATCTAATTGTGCGTATATTTAGAGCAAAATTAAAAGAGTTGAAAAATGATTTATACAAAAAAAAAATCTTAGGTCCAATTGTTGTGCATATATATGTTAGTGAATTTAAAAAGGGGAGGAGGGGAGGGAGGGGGGGGGGGGGAGGACTTCCTCATACACATCTATTGTTAATTTTCAACTATGGTCACAAAATCTGTTCTACTCTAGATGTTGATAAGATAGTTTGTTGTGAAATTTCTAATGAAAACAAATATTCTTATCTTCATTATGTATTGTTAAACACAATATACATGGCTCTTGTGAACACCTTTATTCAAAAAATGTATGTATGAAAGCAAACAAAAGTTGCAAAAATAAATATCATAGGGATTATTGTAATACTACTATATTCGGTGATAACTCATATTCTTTGTATAAACGCCGTGATAACGGTATTTCTATTACAGTTTGAGGTTAAATGTTAGACAATTGATGGGTTGTACCGTATAACCCTTATTTGAGCGCAAAATTTGACTGCTACATTAATGTTGAAGTATGTTCTTCTATTAAAGATTTAAAATATTTGCACAAATATGTGTATAAATGATATAATCGTATTCATTTTTCAGTTTCCACAAATGAAATAGGAAAAGAAATCGACGAAATCTCAACTTATCAATCTGCTAGATGGATATCTCCATCTGAAGTTATCTGGAGGATTTTCTCGTATAATTTGACGAAAATTTATCAAACTATTTATTCTTTATAGCTTCATATCGAAAATCATCAACAACTAAGGTATGACGACGAATTATCTACTATTATTGACAACGAAAATACGAAAAGAACAATGTTAATAGAATTGTTTGAGGTAAATAAAGCAAATGAATTTTCTCGTACATAGTTGTATCGAGATTTTCCAACACATTTTGTTTGGAACTCAACTAAGGAAATAGTATCACTCAGTGTAAATATAGATGAAAATAAAAGGTTGAGAAGAATAGTTGCAGATGAGACAACAAATTTGGATATAGGAGGAGGCTATGCTTGTACATCAAGCTTAAATAGTGAGCAATAATTTGCGTATAATACAATTATGAAAAAAGTAAATTCCAAATCAAGTGAGATCTATTTCATCGATAGTTCAGGAGGAACGGGCAAATTGTTTTTATATAAAACTCTTTTAATAGGTGTAAGGTCTCAAAATTTAATTGCTTTATCTACATCATCTTCTGGAGTATCTACATCTCTTTTACCTACATGAAGATTTCTTGAATACTTTGACTTCAAATGGTATTCCACAGCATGAATTGAAACTTAAGATAAACTGTTCTATGATGTTATTACGGAACATCAATCATTTTGAAGAGTTATGCAATGGAATACGCCTTACTTGTAGAAAATTTGATAAGAATGTAATTTTTGCTGAAATTACAACTGGTGAATATTTTGAAAAACATGTTTTCTTACCAAGAAATCATTTTGTACCTCTGAAAAATGATCAAACTTCAATTCATTTTAACAGAACTCAATTCCCGATTAGACCATGTTTTGCAATGACGATAAATAAAGCACATGGTCAGACACTTGATTACGTTGGTTTGTATATTCCTGAACTAATTTTCTGTCATGATCAGCTTGATGTAGCATTGTCAAGAGCTAAAACAAGCAAATCTTTAAAGGTTTTACTAAAACCATCAAGCACTTGTCTTACACAGTATATGTATGAAAAATGTTGTCTGTAGAGAAATTATTTCATTCTCACATATCTTAGTCGCTCATTGTTATAATTGTATTGTTGATTTCTATTATTTCTTTTTTCTATAACTAATTTAGCTTTGGAATATTTCAGGTTTTATGATATTTGTGTATATTTTTCACACTTAATAGATTTATGGCAATATGGCACTCTAAAGTTACAAACATGATTGAAGTAACTATAGCTAAGAGAACTTTGAAAAATCTTGTGCCTATACTCTTGATAACAGGTTAATTATTATTATTTTTTCTTCTAATCGTTATTAATGTATGGTATAAGTTTTCCCATTAACTATAAGTCGTTTTAATTGCAGTCATTTTCATTTTGTCTATGAGCTTATAATCATACTTATGGATTCTACATTTTTTTACTTCAAGATATTGCCTGGTTTTGGAATGTAATTTTTCTTGTATTCTGTTGGTACTCATTTATTTAAGAACTTTCTGTTGAATGTCTTTTGTCAATGAAGAGGTCTAGAGAAGATGAATTTGCTCTTGAGATATTCCACACACTTATATTTTCAGCAGGCATTTGGTCGCAAGAACATATTCATTTCTTCTTATTTGCTGAAGAGGTCATAGATATTGAAAAATATTTGCTTATTTGCTCTCTCAAACAAATTAGTCGTTTGTTTCATTTTATTTTCTTCAAACACCAAAAACATACCAAGGAAAAAATCATGTAACACTTAAAAATGACTATATAACTTAATTTTATTCAAACTTTACTTGTGTTGTTACATAACATTCTTTTTTATTACAAAATTGCTCATAAAATGTTGAAACTTTACTTGTGTTTTTACACTTATACTTCGCATTATATCTCGATGATGTTAACTTGCTATGATTGCTTACAGCGGGATCATAAATATGGCATCTGAACCAGTGAATCTGCAACGAGTGACAAGCTTATTGATGAACATTGCTTTCTCAATGATGCTAAAAGAAAAAAGAAAAAAAAAATACTCTTCTTCCTGTAACACCACCACCTATTTCCCATGTTGGACAGCTAACTATTGCCCAATCGCTTGATTCAGGGTGCCTAGGTGCACATAATGGAAGAGACGATGGAATTTGGCCGAAGAAGCAGCACTACAGTCGAATTTTCATTTTCTACAGTGTTATACCTTGCCTAAATTAGAGCCTAAAAATTATTGATTGATATACTAATATAATTATAGAAATGTACTATTTTGTTATTTAATGCACGTGTGCATTTTTTGAAAATGCGTATGAAAACATATTTCCTCCTTTTCATTGGTGAGTTGTGATCATTTCCTTTAGTAAATAAATACTGCACTTTTATCCCGAAAGTGGGCATAGAAACAAATGAACTTTTTGGTAGATCCAGAAGTTGAATTTTGTCTCCTTTCTATGTGAATTATATATGCATATCCTTTAACTTGAGAAATTCTCTCTCATAATCTCATTTGGATGGATGTCAACACATTTACGTCCGTTGATAATCTCTCCTAATCTAAGTTTCAGTATTTTTTAGGGTAGGACTATGGAGTGAGGTTTAGTTTTTCCACTAAAGTATTTTGTTAGGAATAAACCGTGTTCAATGGCTCAAATCAAACATGCAATAATCATTTACAGATTATACAGATAAACATAATGACTGAAAATCGAAATTAAAAGAGGGACAGAGCACTACTTCCCTTCATTCTTTTTTCCTCTTGCACTAGCCGAGAGTTTAGGCTCAGGAACAGCCTTCCACGCCCTGCAAATCGCCGTCCAGAGAGAGTACAAGAACCGACCAGAATGCTTCCTCACTTGGCTTGGATCATCGACCAAAAGATCTACCAAGAGTAGCCAAGTTTAAACCACAAATCGGACCTCAGCCTAGCGAGAAAACCAACACCACTTTGTCACTATTTCAAACTTAAGTATACTCAAGGGTTTTTCCAAATAATAGGTTAAAATCGATTTTGTGGATCACAAGAAGAAGAAGAAGAAGAAGAAGAAGAAGAAGAGAAACCACAGAGACTGACCAACCGAGAAAGCGAGAAGTGTAGTCTCAAGGAAGGAATCCCCAATTTAACTCAAAAGTCGAGCCCAAGAGAAAATATCTCACAAGAATAAATCTCAACCATCCAACAAATTCAATGACCATAAATAATTCAAAGTAGCACAATCCGGGTCACAAACAAAACACTAGCCCAATAAGTGTTATGAGAACCACTTAAGCCCACATTTTGAGCAAAGAAATGACTGATATTGGGGGATTAGTGATATGTGATGATAATTGTAGACATCTTGCTATAATGTTGCTTAACTTACCTATAGATTTAATTGTTTGTTGCAGTTTGTGAGATAATTTTGCTATATATTTGTTTGTTCTTGCTTATTGTGATAAGTTACTTTTTTTTTCGATTTGGACTTGTTTTCGATTGTGTTTTGGCATTGGCGGAGCCAGGGTAGGGCCTAGTGGGGCACGTGCCCCACTAACTTTTGAGAAGATTTTTTTTTTTTTTTAAAAGAAAGTCATGTTTGGTATTGATTGAAATATAAATTTTAATCTAAATCAAAATTAACAATTAATTTTATTAACATATATCATGGAATCTTTAAATATATAACTTTTATCAAAATTTACTAAAAATTTGACTTTAATCTCCACCAAATAAGGGCAAAATCACAATAAATTTGAAAGCTAATTTTAAAAATTCTCCGACGATCGTACGCTAATCGATTTTACAAATTGTTTATATCATCTCAAAACTTATTTCGAGAACTATATTATGGACATATCGAATAGTCTAAACAGATATCAAAAATAGTTAAAAATACGTTAAACGTGAGTTTTGAAGAAAGACGTCCAACTCGAATATTTTTTTTAAAAAAATTCAATTATTTCATTAATATTTATTATTTTTATGATACAAATTTTTTAATGTAATTTTCATCATTTTATTAGGAAATTTTATATGAAATATGACAAAAAAAATTTGAATTTTTTACATTCGAAAAAATCATATTCTATATAAATGGTCGGATGCAAAATTACATGAGTATGAGCTTTTTGGACGTAAATTTTTTATTGTATAATTTTTCCCAACTTTTTTTCGAGTTTAATTGTGCCCCCTAAATTTCAAGTCCTGCGTCCGCCCCCGTGTTTCGGAGTAGTTTCATCCGTAGTGACTACTGTGTTAGTTGTAAGTTACTGTGAACCATCTACTACCAATTATACTCAAAATGCTTTCACTTATTTAAGGAACACATCCTTATTGGCACCCTATGTACATCACATGTCCTTCGACTAGTATTTTCTAAAGAGACTAATCCTTTGCAAATACCAAAGCTCAAATTGTGGAGAATGAGTTTCAAGAAAGTACATAAGGACCATTAAACAGAGTTATTTTCCTTCTACATGGAAATAATTGTCAGGCAGTGTATATGTGTTGCGCCATGCTAGGTTTTTTTTTTTTTGACCAAACCAACACTCAATGAAAATGGCACAAAGATCTTTAGACATGTGTCGTATTTCTAATCATTGGATTTTGGGTGATGTAACATTGGATCTCATGTTTCTAGTCGTTGGATCTAGGGTAAACTTGGTGGCACAAGGATCTTGGAACACTTATCATGTTTCTGGACGTTGGGTCTAGGGTAAACTTGCTTTTATTCATTTTAAATTCAATATGGAAGCTCCTAGGTAAATTATTTACGGTTTTGTTAGTGGTACATTAAGATGTACATAGGGGTATACACCTCCCTCACATAGGAGTAGGACCCGCTTGAATAAAAAAATATTTTATACAAATGGGTCCCACCCCATGTGAGGGGGGTGTACACCCTTATGTACATTTGTTGATGTACAAGTAGAATAATTCAATTATTTATCAAATGGATTAGAATGTCCCTACCAAATTGAATAGGCAAATAAAAAACCCTAGGTAATTCATAACTAGGCTCATCTTTGACACCAATTTTATTTCTCATTTTTTCTCTCTCTTCATTTTAACCACACATTCTATCGATAAAATAATATTACACGTAAACCCCAAGAATTTTCCTTACCTTTTAACCACATGTTCTTCCATCAATCACTATTTCAGAATTTATTCTTTCTACAAAATGAGTGTCAAACACAAGCTGGATTATTATCTAATAGATGACTTCACTACAATACTATTACCACTAGAGATAAAATTAGGGGGTTTATTTAAATATATCGTACCTTTCCTCGATTAATATTCGCTTTATATTGATCAACCAACCTTGTTATTCAATTCAAAGTTAAAAATAATCCTAATCAATTAGGAAATAATAATGAGTATCAATGTTTAATATCACATTAGAATCACTATCGCACTATCTAATAATCTAAAATATACCCCAATTTTATAGAAGAATGTGACAGTGGGATCCCACTGTCACATAAACTGCTATTTGAAAGAAATGCTTACATATAATATTACTAATTAGGGAAATGTCCATTTTATTCTTTTATTATTATTTTTCTATTCAAATGTGTGACTACAATTACAAAAAGGGTAATTAGCGCAAAACGTCCCTACTTATAACGGGTTTTGTAGAAAACGTCCATACGTTTGATTTCTTGGTGCAGAACGTCCCTACCTTTGCATTTTTTGGCGCAAAACGTCATTTTCACCAATTTTTAACATAAAATGATAATTATACCCTCCTATATAAATAAATGAAAAAGAAAAGAATAATAAAGAATAAAGTGTAATATGCTCCTCAACTTTTTTTAAAAAAATGCAAATCAATCCAAGATAATTGCAAGAAAATGACTCACTTTATCATAATTGCACCCAAGCACCCGTCTCCACCATTTCAAACCCGCAGAACCTTCCCATTTCTGATCTCCCTCCTCAAAATCAACCACAATCACCACCACCACCAGTCGCCGTAAGCCACATCACCGACGCCCATATCTACCACTAATAGACAGCAAATTCCAACTTCAGCAGAAGAAAAAATAGGGCAGATTTTATGTCAAATGACTAAAAATTGGATAGATTTTGATTCAAGACTTGGAGCAAGTAATGGATTAATCGATTCAATTGAGGAGTTACCCAATATTGTATTGAACTGCTGAAAGTTTTACTGGGTCCAATTTGTAGAAATAACATCACTTTGCCCGTCAATTGGAGGTGGATTTACTGAACTTATACACGTGCGTGAGGGACTGGAATTTGGGTGAAAATTTTGAGTTGCTGCACTATTTGATGATATGAAACCATGGTTAGATGTGCCTTGGAGTGTAGAAGAGGCCGATATGTGCTGGGCGTGATGAGTGTGATCGGAAGAGTCATTGTCATCAAGTTTTTTGGTTGTGAACGGTGATCGATTTTGTGGCTATGGGGGTGCATTTGGGGACGGCGCGAGGTGGGGATGGTGGTCGGATTTGTTGGGCGGGTGAGGCCGATGCCGGTGGTGGTGATACTTGGCGGCCTGGGGGTAGGATGGTGGTTTTTTGGAGGTGGAAGTCGGCGGTAACAGAGATGGGAAGATTCTGCCGGTTGAAAACGAGAGCTTGGGTGCAATTATGATAAAATGAGTCATTTTCTTACAATTATATTTGATTGATTTGCATTTTAAAAAAAAAAGTTGAGGAGCATATTGCAATTTATTCTTTATTATTCTTTTCTTTTTATTTATATACGAGGGTATAATTGTCATTTAATGTTAAAAATTGGTGAAAATGACGTTTTGAGCAAGAAAATGCAAAGGTAGGGACGTTATGCACCAAAAAATCAAACGTATGGACGTTTTCCACAAAACCCGTCATAGGTAGGGACACTTTGCGCCAATTACCCTTACAAAAATTTTCATAGGTGCACAAATTAAGAGACCCTAGCTTGTAGCTCTTTTGCGTTCCAACACGTCTAGTCACCAAATGATCAATACAAAGATATTTGGATAAAAGTCGTCATCGGAGATAAGATGTACTAATTATTTGAAAGTTAAAGATAAAAATACGACAAAAATTGAGAACATAAAGTGCTAAAATGAGCAAATATTGAGAACCTTTATTGAATTTAAAATGTGGTGTATATAACGATTCGCGGTGTGAGTATATTTTCATTTCTTGAAACTGAATCAAGAAAAACGGACATTTTTAATCAGTTCTCTAAAATCTAACGACAATTTATACGTCTTGTATTAGGATGATTGCGTATAATTCAATCTCTCAATTGAATCATACGAAGTACGTAAAACTCGCCATTTGCCAACTTTAATTTGCAAATGAAAAATATAAGAACTATGAACATGTGATCTTAACTTATTATAATTATTATTAAGAGCAAATTGCAATAACATCAAGTCTCCGTGTATTCGCAATGAAATACTCAATACAATTAGATTTCAATAAATTATTACACTCTAAAATCAATACGATTCTCATAATTCTAGCTATCATTGTCATTAAAACCTAATCGGATTGCTAGTTCAATCGAAAAACATGAGAACGAGTTCGAAAATTGATCCAATAACGTTGAAAACCTGAAAAATGAAAACTTTATTAACAACTCAAGAATTGACCAATTCTTTTTATTAACTTTATTTACTGTTAGGTCGACTCGAATCTATAAGAATAAACTTCATCCCATCATGTCATGTAACAATGATAATAAATTTAGAGGTAAGTCTTGAAGCAGAAATATTCTTCTGTCCACAGTAAAAAATCTTATTTTACTCACTTGGAATGAATCTTACTTACGGTTCTCACATCTACTGTCACATCAACAAGTGAGTAGTCTTATTCTACTGATTGTGAGGAGAAGAACAATTTCAGGTTTTGAAGTGGAGTATTTAAACGTAATAGTACACTTTACTATGTTATTGAGTGTAGTTTATCTTTTACCAACAAACATATCTTAATTATACAATTCAACCTGTGTTTGGATTTTATTATAATTTTCTTGTAATGAAAAGAGTTATGAATTTCACGAAATGTGTTGTTGACGTCGAAAATTGTATAGACAAAATTCAAGCCAACTTCAAATGTAAATGAAATTTTCTTATTGATATACTTACAAACTACCAGTGTTTTTATTAAATGAGATATTTGAAATATGATGTTGTTAGACTTCCTCTCCCTCTTTTCCCTAAGGATACCGCCCTCCTTTTAAGAAATGATGGGCTTGTACCTTTCTTATTCCCATCTTGTTAACAATAGAACCGAATTGGGAACTTGTGCCAATGACTTAAGTCCTGATTAATTGCTGTCAAATCAACATACAATACCGAATTGGAAAAGTACACCAATGGCATGTCCCAATTGGTTGCTGAGGTCGGCTCCATCAGGTTATCATGAAACCACCTTAAATGGGGTCCCCAGTAATTAATAAACTGATTAGAGAATGAAGCTATATCATATGATTGGTGGAATTGGTGGGTGGTAACGTAAGTCCTTCCAAATATCATTAATTGATTGAATCTTTTGACAATGTGTAAGGAGTATATAATCATTATATCCCATCAAACCACCATGGCGATCATAAGTACGAGCTGACTTTGCAGATCCAACCTTAATTTAGCATGAGCTAAGTGCATATAACAAATGGATTTAATTAGGTTGCGGATCGGATGTCAATATGTGTGATGATTGAAAATGTATAATTAACATTAAATTGTGAGTTGTATATAAAAATTATAAGTGACTTTTCGTCAAATTGAACTAATCATTTTTTTATTGGCGGAGTGAGAAGCCCGTTTAAATCCCATTAAAATGTTAAAAATGTATTTTGAAATAGTAGATTGAAGAATGACGTGTAGTTAAAATAAGAAAAAAAAATTGAATTTAGCTGAAATATTATTTTATTGAAAAATATGTGATTAAAAAGAAAAGAGAGAAAAATATATTTTAAAAAATAAAAATAAAAAAAGGGTTAGATAAAACTGAAGTGCATTGAATTTCTATTTCGGTCAAGAGTGAGACATTCAACGTGGACCAAAACAATTTTATCGTTACAGATTTCAAGTCACTTCATTAGAGGACAAGTCATTTTACTTCGGTCAACATTTATTTAGATGTCAAGTCACTTTATTAGAGGACGAGTCATTTTACATTGAGAAATTCCATTTGTCCAGTGTACATTATATATTTGACATTAATTTTAAAAAATAATGTATTTCATGAAATTCATAACTGTTTAATTTTTATCCAAATTTACTAAAAATTTGATTTTAATCTCCAACAAATAGAGGTAAAATCAAAATAAATTTGAATTCCAATAATATACTAATTTTAAAAATTCACTGACGATCGTAAGCTAATCGAATCTATAAATTGTTTATATCATTTCGAAATTTATTTTAAGAACTACCTTATGGACATATCGAATAGTTCAAACGTATATCGAAAATAGTTAAAAAGCGTTAAACGTGAGTCTTTAAAAAGACATATAACTCGCATTTAAAAAAAAAATCAATTATTTCATTAACATTTATTATTTTTATGATACAAATTTCTCAATGTAATTTTCATCATTTTATTAGAAAATTTTCAAAAAAATTTGAAATTTTACATCCAAAAAAGTGATATCCAATGTAAATTTTCGGATGTAAAATTACATGGGGTATGATTTATTTGGACGTAAATTTTCGATTGTAAAATTTCTTCTAACTTATTTGGAAGTTCGATTGTGCTCTCCAATGTTAAACTTCTGCATCGGTCCCTGTATATAACCCTTTTTATGGTCATTATTTAAGTTTATATATATACTCATTTTCAATTATATATTTACAAAACAAAATATTCGTATGTAAATGCAATTTTTTTTCCTATTTTTAACTACACATTCTCCTAAAAATCATTATTCAAGATATCGTTTTTCCCAAATAATGATCATCAAACAAGGGCATAATCTTTGTTTATCTTTTTTTTTTTTTTTTTTTTTCAAACTCATTTTTAACCACACATTTTTCCAATAAAGAAATTTTACACCAAAATTCAAAAAAAAAATCTCTTTTTTTTAACCAAACATTCTAAAAAAAATTAACATTACAAAATACATTCTCAACAAAAATAGAGCTCAAACACAACTGTATATAGCCCATGTTTGGTGGGACTAAAATCAGTTTTTTAATATATATATAAAAGTTAATGAAACTTATGGTTGAAAAGTTATATGTTATATAAAATATGTGATTAAAATTGGTTATTGATTTTGTCTTAGTGTGTATAATATCCTCATAAAATTTATGATTTGTTCGGTAAAATGAGTCAATAATTGCTTTTGAAAAGGGAAAAATTATTCAAACATGGTCAGGAAAAAAAAAAAAGATGCACGTGTCAGCACATGTTTGGGTAATTTTTTTTAAATTGTCCAATCAATAAATGACACGTGTCCCACCTATTTTTTAAATCTGTCACTGACCTTGTTTTTTAGTAAAACTCAAGAAAAAGTGAGAAATTTAAGCATAGTAACCAAAAAGTAACATGTAAATCTTAAGTTTAGCCTAAGATGTTCTAAAAAAGAATTACAATTAAAATTTGTTTATTGCAGTGTCCACTCTTATAAGGAGTTGTTATTAGGCTTTTGGATTACCATCATAAAAGAGAGGTTAGAGAAGATATTCGATTTTTCTCTTATAAACTTTTTTTTTCGTTACAGTAAATCATTTTAGCGGCGGAAAAAAAGGCAATCACATTGAGATTAATATCTATAAATCTCGTGTCTTTATTTATTTAAACTAATTGATCGCTTATGATGAGATATAATTATGATTTTTAATTCTCAACAAACATTTTTTTTTTTTTTTTTTTTTTCTATTCGCTTCCCACCTACCACAAGAAAGGGTAAAATACATTTTTTTATGTACTAGATTTGAAGCATTGCATATCATTCAATAGAGAAAAAATTCTATCTAGAATCTTGTAGTGTAACACTTAAGTCTAATAAGAATATAATGTATTATGAGAACTCTATATATTAGATATGACATCAAAATAACTTCGATTAAGGTAAGACGCTATTCTCGTCTTTGTCTCTTTATAAAGAAATGGGTTGTGTTTAGCCTCAAGAAATAATTTCTCGAAGAGAAGTGAGTCGTATTGTGAAGAAATAATTTCAATCTTATCGATGAGTATGAATATCTTACGGTACAATAATGAAAAGAAGGGTCATCGTTTCTCTTCTTCTTCTTCTTCTTCTTCAAGTCTTCTCTCTATTTGTCTTCTTTATTTGGCGAGTTGTCAATGAAAATAGAGAGAATGAGGGAAATATGATTTTCCACTTAGTACTTTGTGTATTTTTTATTATTATTATTTCGAGAGGGTTTGTGAGAGAAATATAGTCCGGGGTGACTTTCCTTTGTCGATACATGGTGTATGATTTGTAATTTTGAACATTATTTGGTTGTGTTCATGGATTTAGAGTGTTAGCCCATGTTTGGTACAAATTTTCATTTTCATTTTTCTACTCATATTTGAATCACACATTCTTCTGTGGAAGCTCAATATGACGAGTAGACATTTTGACCGAATAACCAAGTGACAAAAAATCTTGCTGATCTTTACTTTTTTGTATATTGTTGTTTCTGGTAATTGGAACCAACATAGTTGAATCCCAAACATTTAGAGGAACGAATGCTAATTGTGATTATTAAGCACTCGTTTGAACCTCATTTTTAGGTAAAAAAAATGCATTTTTAAATAGTGTTTTGTTGAATATTATGTGATTAAATAAAAAGAAAATTTTTCGATTTACATGTAATATTATTTTATAGGAGAATGTGTGTTTGAAAAAGAGAATTTTGAAAAAATGGGGTCAACCATACTATAAGTATGTTGCTAGCTCTTCCTCCTATCTTACCTCCTAAAGCTCTCCGAAGGGAAGGGCCATATTTCTAAATTTTCAAGAATATATAAAAATAAAAAAATAAAAGTAACAGAAGCAAATTAAACTTATAACTTGTGACACATAATAATAAATAAATTTTAATATGCTTTTATACTTCTATCATATGTGAGTATCAATTTTTCTTGCAATCTAAGATCAAAAATAAATAATTATTGATAATATTTAAAGAAAGTGCTAAATAATTGAAAAATCATACAAGTCATTATTATGCAGGTTGAAGGCACAATCAAGAATCCAATCCAAATCTCAAAAGCCCTGTGCTGTAATCAACTCTCACTCTTTGAACATATGGTATGTCGGTGGAAGAAAGACACTTTTGCTACAAAAACAGGATCAGTGAAAAATTTAAAAACATGTGGATCACGTGTCGTTCATTGATTGGACACTTTAAAAAAAAAAAAAAAAAACTACCCGAACAAGTGCCGACACATGCACCTGTTTCCCCCGGTCGCTGACGCTGTTTGAATAACTTTTCATCTCCAAGTCTTTTAAGAGACAATTTAGGATTTGTTTGTACAACCTAATTATGAACAAAATATATATTTTTAATTATTAATTGTTAGATTTATATAATTAAAAAATCTTCTAGTACTGAACCTCTGAAAAATTCTTTTATTATATTATTCTAGATTTTGAGATATTATTCTGATGTACAACTTCATAGTTCTAAAAATCATTTGTGATTACTGTACATGTGATTTGATCGACGTATTTTAAGAGTGATTGTCCAAAGAGATCGCAACGGTGAAGTTAACGACGGGCAATTTCACTTTGGATCGTGTGAAAACAATTAATTATAGTAACTTTTCATCAGAACAATAAAAATGATCAAAAAAGTGACATTATATTAGGACAATTAAATGTTTTTAAAACAACCTATATTATGTTAAGACATTTCAATAATTGAACATAATATTTAAATTTTGATTATAAGTTATTTTTTCTTGGAAAAAATGAAAAACAGACACGAAGGCGCCAACTGCCAACCAAATCACACTTGAAACTCAACAGAAACATATTTTGGACTATAAATCTGGGCTATCCTTGAAGGTCGTGCCTCTAAAGTTCGGTAGTTGGGCTTCGTGATGGATCGATAGTATAGCTTTATAGTCTTTATTTGAACTAATGATTTGGGCTTTCTGTAAAATTTGTGATTCAGAAATCAAAATAATAGTTGGGTTTCGCAATGGGAAAAATTCATGGATCAGGCTTTATCTTTCATGAAATCAAAAATCAGGCCCAAAGGTTTAAATTTACAAAACTCAGGTTTTTCATTGAATTAATTAATTATATTTTACAATTAATTTATATAATTAAATATTTAACTGATGCACCCCACTCCACCCCACCCACCCCCCACCCAACCACTGTTCTGGCTACTACTCCGACGGCCGACGACAACTCCGATGACCGTTCTCCGACCACGCTTAATTCCGACGACTATTTTCCGGTGACCGTTGACCGCCGCTTAATTTCCGATAACTGCTCCGATTCAAAGGTCACAGATATATTATTAAAGGTCACGGATTATTTTGAGGTCACAAATGAAAAAAAATTATAGGTCACAGATTTTTAATTGATCACAGAATAAAAAAATTTGTTGGTCACAGATCAAAAAAATTATGTCACAGGTCACGTATTTTCAAATTTGTGGGTCACAGATTCCTTATTTAGTCACAAATTATCAATTTTAAAGTCACAGTTCAATATCTAAGTCACAGACATCAAAAAAATCGTCACGGTTCAATAGCTAGGTCACAGACACCCAAAATCCAAACACACGTCCCCCAATCCCAGCACATCACCAATACTTGGTCACAGGTTGACCAAATAGTTGGTCACAGACACTTTGTCACATTTGTTGCCGACCCTAATCCCTAAACCACCCACCAATAATAACACCACCAACCACCCAAACCACCACCGTTGCCACCTAACACACCACCACCACAACCACAACCACAACCACCGCCATAATAATACAAAACACCCAAACCATCGCCGCCCGCACCAAGAAAAACACCACCACCGCCCGTCAACCCCGCCACAGATCCGTCCCACAAATCAGCCCAATTACCAACACACACCACAGATCCGCCCCACAAATCACCATAGACCCGCCCCGCAACTCACCACAGATCTGTCCACAAATCAGCCCAACCACCAACACCGGTAGAAGCCAAAATCTGGCAGCAGCCCAGATCCGGCAGAAGCCAAGATCTGGCAGCAGCGTCGCAGGGAATGAAACAGCAGCAGCGCCTGTCGGATCTGGGATGCTGTTGCCGTTCGTGGTGACCGCCACAGATCCGTTCAGCAGCGTCGCAGGCTGACTGCCAAAATCAGCCCAAATCACCATTGCCTGCGAATCACCATTGCCTGCCAAAATCAGCCAAAATCTACCCAAAATCTGTCGCTGCTGACCGCCACAGATCCGTTCCACACAAACCAGCGTCGCAGGGAATGAAACAAATCACCATTGCCTGCGACGCTGCTGAACGGCAGCTGCGACGCTGCTGACCGGCAGCAGCGCCTGTCGCAGCTGCTGTTCAGCAGCGTCGCAGGCAGCAGCGCCTGCGACGCTGCTGAACGGCAGCTGCGACGCCGTTCAGCAATAGGGGAGGGGGGGGAAGGGGAAGAGGGAGGAGGGGGAGGGAGAAGGGAGAAGGGAGGGGGAGATGCAGGCGGGCCGGGGCGGGCGGTGGTTGGGCGGTGGCAGTGAGAGATGAGATGAAATGAAATGAATTAGGGTTTGGTTAGAGTTTTATATTTAGATAAAGTTTGTGGGGGTAGGTAGGAGGGTGGATATATATTTAATTTAATTTAAAAATATTATTATTAATATTAATTGTGAAATTAAAACCTGATTTTTGATTAAATAAAGTATAAACCTGATTTTTAAAAATATAAAACTAAACACCTGGTTTAGTGTAATTTCCTCTTTCGCAATGCGTAACAAGTTGTGGTAATTATACCACACACCAACTTTTCAATAAATATTTTAGATTTACTATTCAACTTTTTATTAACCATATATACTATTTTTTATTTGGTAAAAGTGGAAAAAGTACCCAAAGATGTGTGTTTTAAGTAATTGGCTAAAATTTCTCCAACAAACACGTCGTGTTCACACTAGAATTAATATCGATTGAATAACAAAATCCCCAATCTGCGTCCTTGTCACATTCCAATTCCAAAAGCCCCAAATCTTCGTCTCTCCCAAATCATCAACATAAATTTCTCCATGCCAAATACATATTCGATATTCTATGAATTTAACGCAGAGGATATTGAGGTTATGCAAAAATATTTGAAGACATGCAGTATATGTGTATTCCAGTATGTTTACTGAATGACGGAACACATTAGTTTGCCAAATTAATATTCGGGTTAGTTGCAAACTACCTCCATATGGTTTATGATGTTTATTAATTGTGCACTCTCTCCTTTAATTTGGATTAGCGGTGCTATGTTTATGTTAATCCCTTTATAGTTTTCAAGAACAATTTTCACATTTTTGACATGCTTCCAATGTATAGTCATTATTTGTTTGTACACATTTGTTTCATGTGGACCAACACATTACGATGTAAATGTTTGCGTATCATGAAATACGACGAGAACGTGTGATGTATTGGATAATTATTTGACAAACATTTAATGCATCTTTTTATTAATTGTTGACCGTATGCTTTCACAATTACGGTTCCGATTGAACTAACATCACGTTCTATTTTTATCAATCATACAAGACTATATACTTTGTCGAAGAAGAAAACATAGTAGGTGCTAGCATTAATGTCTTCTTCAAGGATGATGTAATTTCACATCTTAAAGATCATTTAACTGAAACAAAGAGGCAGCTTTTTTCAAGAACATGTTTTGGACACTTCATATTCACTCCGTACATCTCTGCCTTGTCAGTCATTATGTCAACTGGAGTGTATGTAATACGTGCGGATGTGTAGTTGTGTTTAACAAGTTCACCTATCAATGCACTGTACCTCTCGCATGCTAAGCGAGCGCTCTACCATCTGAGCTACATCCCCATTTGCCGAAATTCATCACATTTTCGAATAAAACGGATAACACTTTCTCATTCCATCCTGTAAGAGATGAATCAGTACATGAATCCACACTTTCCTCACTAAATAATCAAAATTACTTCGGATAAAATCAATAAATAATCTTAACAACACATTCTATACAATTCATAATTTTTTTCAACCATACATTTTATTAATATTAAAAAATTAATTTTTATCTAAAACATAGAGAGGCCAAGTATAATTCAAAAATGACTGCAAGTCACTTGTAATTGAGGGAGGAACAGCAACCACAACCTTAGAATTTATAAAATACATACAAATTTCAAGAAAGTCATTCAGTTAACCTTCGAATGATGCTTAACCTCAATCCTCGCAACTCCTTCCTCCGCCACCTTAGCCACCTCAACTTCGCCAACTACTAAATTTTCCTCATCCTCACCCTCCGCCCCTTCTTCTTCCACATAGTTCGGATCCTTCTCATCTATAGCAGGCGGCGCCGCCTTCAGCACCACCTCTTTCTCCGGACCTTCCCACGTGTACTTTCCTCCATGCCCTTTCTTGGGATCATGCTTCAGTGGCAGCCCATCCGCTGGGTGGCGCTCTTGCCTTTGCACGCCCTTGTCAATAAGTTTTCTTTCAACGTATTTTACCGTGTCCACACTGTGTGCGGGTATCTCCACTTTCTCGACGTGCTTTCTGCCTTCATCTGCTCGGCACTCTGCCCGGATTGTCACCTTCTCTTTCTTTTCATCAATTGCTGGCTTCATTTTGTCGATTCAAGCGGTTTCTTTCTTTCAATTGGGAATCCTTATGAATTGATGAGCGTAGATGCGCGCTGTTTATTATATAGGGTTAAATAAGATGTTGGAAGGCGCTGGAAACGTGTGGGTTCTTGATGCTAGAAGTTTCTCATGACCGACTCATCAGTTTTTATCTTTTAAAATAACAATTAATATTTAATAGCAAAAGCATGTTGAACATTGACACGTCAATCATTGTTCTTATAATCCTAATCCTAATCCTAATCCTAACAATCCTAACTATACTAAAAAAGCCAGTTCTGAAGTCCGGTAAATGCAATAGCAACTGTTTATTTTCTCAATTCTCACTAGGGCTGCTAAGTAAAAATCGTCAAATCGAAAAATCGAATCGAAATCGCATTTTAGAAACCGTCGGATTGGTGTCACGTGGACACGTCAACGAAATGGTTTGAACTAAACCAAACCGGTAAAAAACGGTTTGGTTTAGGTTTGAGAATTTTATTTGCGGCTTAAAATCAAACCGGACCGGTAAAAATATATAAAAATAAAAAAATAAAAATAATGATTTTTTTTTGAAAATTCATCAAAATATGTAAAATTCAATAGTTTTGTCATTTGTATGTATTTTTGTCAATTTATAATTTTCTATTACATATATATAATAATTACCAAATAATCCTAATTTATATCTAATAATCTATCAAAAACTCTTTTCCTCTTTAGAATTCAAATTTCTACAGTTGCTTCTGAGTCTGCATTCTCAAATGGAGGTCAGATACTTGATTCGTTTAGGAGTTTATTAAGTGCAAGGATGGTTGAGGCTTGTATATGCGAAAAGAATTGGTTGCAAATTAAGAATGAACCTATAGTGTTGTGCCAATATTTAGATGAAGTAGAAGCATTTGATAATTCAATGAAAGTTGTGGCAGGTAGTTTATATTTTGTATTGCCATATTTTAAAATATTCTCTTATCTATCTAGTATCCAATACTATGATGATATAACAAATGCATTTGTTTGACAATGGAGACTATGAATCATGTGTGAACAATTGATGTTTGAGTATATGTGAGAAACTGAATTCGTAACAAAATACAACGGTAAGTTTGTGTAATTGTTATGTTTAGATATTATAAACAATTGATTTATTATTATGGTTGGTTATTCTCTCTATCTAATCAGTAGTTTTATTTTTCAGATATGATGATTACGAGATCTTGTTGAACATCATTATATTTTTTGGGCTTTATATTTAGTTTAGTAGACTTGTATTGTAACGTTATCGTAACGTCTTAGCCTAAAACGGCAAACAAAAAACTATATTTTAGTTTATTGTGATTTCATTTTGATTTAGTTGGTATTTAAATTTGTAGTAGATATATTTAGTTTGTTTTAGATTTATTGCTAGTAAGATATAAATATATATTGAATTCAATGAATTAATGTCATAAAAGTAGACAGACAAAAAAATATACGGTAAAATCGGCGATTTAAAACCGGACCAAACCGTTCAAAATTATTTGGTTTAGGTTTGGGTTTTTCTCAAACCGGTTTAAATGGTTTGGTTTGAAAATTTGTCAAAAACCGCAAAAACTGGACCTCCTACACCCCTAATTTTCACACATATAGTTCTCCAATGTTATATGTTTCATATCCATTTCCACGTCATTTTTTTCTACTATAAAAAACGACGTCGTATTTTAAATAGCTAGGTATTTATTCTGTGCATTATTTGTTCACATAATACGAGCAGCCTTTCGAAATATTATTTAATTTTTGAACAGGGAAAAGCTAAAGTGATGAATTGAAACATCTTAATTCTTATTTAAAAGAAAAAAAAAACAGCACGGAGACATCGTGTCCGTGTCTCCGCGCAGTGACGAGCCAAAAGAAAATGTTTGTTCACAGAACACGAAACAATCTTTTGAAATATTGTTTTAATTCATGAGTACAAAAAATATGAATTAAAACATCTTAATTGTTATTTAAAAGAAAAGCAAGAAAAAGGGGGCACCGTGTCCATTTCTCCACGAGCATCTGCGGCGGGAAATTTTTTTTTTTTTTAAATTCCTTTTGCTATGGGTTTACAAAAAATACTTTTATATTTTTACCCTCAACTTCATTCCATAAATACACGAAAATCAGGTCTATCCCCGTTGGGGGCGTTGCCCCCGACCCCCGCGACCTGACTGGACAAGTTGATTCCCGCCTTTCGGAGAGATTACCCTGAGCCCCCACTGTGCCTCGACCCTCGCAACATGGACATGTCGATCCCCGTTTCTAAGCAGCATACCATTTGCATGACAACAATAAACAAATAAATAAATTATGAAAAAAATGTTAATTTTTGGTACTTCATCTGCTATCTCTCTCTCACCCACACACACAAACACAATTAGTGTTTTCATTGATTAACATTTCATTTGGGTTTAAATACTTAACAAATATTGAGTTTTTAAAACCAAATTTTGGCTTTTTTATTTATTTACTTTTCTTTGAGAAAAAAGATAAAAGAAAATTGAATTCAAGACTCATTCAAATATAAAACAGTATCTGCATAACTTCAATTAATGAATATATACAAGTATTACATCTATCCTTTTGTTTTGAAACCAATTTTCAATTTGTCTTGCATTACCGAGAATATAAAATCAAATTCTTCAAAATAGAAAAAGAGGTTGCGAACCTCCTTTTACAACTTCTTTACTATACATTTTCATTTTTCTATGCATACTTTATTATTTAATAAATCAAATATTTCATACTCGTGTAAACCTGCAATTTTTATGTATATTAAACGTTTGATGTTTTCAATTTGATTTTTTGGTGAGTTTCTACACTGTGCAGTAATATCAGCTTTTAAAATAATCACAATGTTAAATGGAGTATTAGTGAAACAATAATATGCTCTCAAGACTTTGAATAATCCAATAAATGTTAAACTACTTTTTTTTAATATCTACAATTTCTACACTAATAAAAACACAATAAATACAAAATTCGTGCAACGCACGTGTCAAAGACTAGTACTAAGAATAATAATTGGTATACAGATTATCTTCTAAATTTTTTTTCTCTTGATACTCAATATTAATCTAGTTTGTTTCTTGATACTTTGTATCTAATCCTATTTAGCCCCTGTTTGATATAGATTATAATCAAATTTTTAGTAAATCTTGATAAAAGTATACAAAATATGTGACTGAGAAGTTGTAGGCCCCATGAAATGTGTGAATAAAATTAATTATTAACTTTAACTTGAAATTAAAGTCAGACAATGCATTAGTTCATGCATTGTGACAATAATTCCAAATCGGAAAGTTTGTAAAGTTGAGCACATGTTTGAGTCTCATTAAAATTTTCATTATTATTCTTCTACTCATCTTTAACCATACATTTTTCAATAAAATAATATTTTCTATCATATTGTTAACTGTTACTTTTTTTTTTAAATGTAGTTCTAGGGTGATGACCTTAAATATAAAATATTAAAAAAATTAGTTAGATAACATTTAAATGCTTTTAAGTACTACTAGGTGCAAGCAACGTGCAATGCACGTTTGCTTAGTTTATATTTAATAGTTTTGTTTAAGAATTAATTTGTTATTAATAAAGATGTAATTTTTTTGGTTAATTAAATAATTAATGATGTAATGTTTATGTAATTGATAAATAATTAAATAAAGTGTTTTTCTCTGTCATCTCCAACTCAAAATCACAAACAGAAAACTCAAAGTATGTTAAGGGATAAGAAGATGAGTTTACTTAGGCTCCGTTTGATTCTCATTAATGTAGAATGAGAATGAAAAATATAGCCGTTATTGGATCCCACACAAGAGATAGAAATTCAAAATTGATAGATTGATGTGATGGATAACAGTCATATTTTTCATTTTTATGGGTTTTTAATGAGAAACAAACGGAGGCTTAAACTTTTTGCATGGCTTAAGTCTTTACTATTTTTTAAATAATAATGCAATTCATTTTATCGTTAAAGTATTATATGTATTACGATAATATATGTACATCATGTGTTAGACTTAGTATTGGTAAGTGACGGGTAAATTTTCGAGGACGAAAATATTTTAAGGGGGTGAGAATGTAATACCCTGAAAATTTTCATAAAATATAATTCAATTTTTATATACTATATTTTAATATTTTGAAAGTTAGGGACTAAATGATACATTTATCAAATTATATTTTATTTGTGTCAAATATTTAGATATTTATGGAGTTATCGTAAATATATGAATATTGGTCTTGTTGGATAAATCGTAATTAGATACATAAATCAGATTCGAGAAAAAGTCGATTCGGATAAGTTAGCTCCAAGATATTTTAGTTTGAAAGAATTATCAAAAGCTAATTTATTATTATTATTATTTAATTATAATTTTGAAAGTAAGGGTGGTGAAAAAAGATTTTCCGTTAAAACAAGAAATTCCGTTAGTTTTTCCGTTAAATCAAGAAATTCCGTTAGTTTTTCCGTTAAACCAACAAATTCCGTTTAATAGCCACTTTTTATATATAGAAAGAAGTACAATTCTATTATTTATATGTGTCATGCAATAATTAAAATTAAAGAGTTAAATATTAGAAAAATATGTTACTTCTTTCATTAAATTCTTGATTTATAGTCACGAACTCGATATTTTGCACAAGTTTTTCGCTACAATTTGAATATGACTTTCACATCCTGCTTATAACTTTGCTTAAGTTAATTTTGTACCATTTTACAGTTGTCTTCCAAAATTTAACCATGCCCTTTGCAAAGGAGTATGACTTGCCTCCGTCCTTTGATTCGAACTCAATAATGCATACTTCAATCTCCTCGTCAGATTTAATCACAAATTCAATTTTTGAGCAAACATTTAAGTCGTCGTGTAGCATGTTAATTCCATATTCTTTTAATGCAACTAATTTTGGTTTGTCCCATTATAATTAATTTCTCTGTCTTCTCCTTATGTTGTTGGTTCCGCGAAGAAATTCCATTCTAGCAAGGGCATGCTATCTTCATCAATTTCGACATACGAATCATATTATGGATATTTCTTCTGCTCATCCTACAATTGGTAGCACGTTGATACCCATAGTAACCTCAATGCAAAACATTCTTCATCAACTTCGTTTATACCTTGTACTTGGTAACCTTTTAGTCCCCATAGTACTCCTAATGATGAATCATCCTCACCAAGTGTATCGTATCCCTCATTTTGAAGCATGGTAGAGCCGAAAAATCTTCCATAGGTATGTCGTCTTCATCAATTTCGAAATCTTCCATCTTATATCGTTGTCGAGGATTGTGACAAAAATATTGTTTGATTTCACCAGTGTATGGATTGTGGTAAGTAATAAAATAGATGTTTAAGTTCGAATATCATCCCATAAAAACTAAGTATTTATTATCAAAATTACCCTAGATTAGCTTCAAACTAAATTAATTTGGTAACCTAATACTTTGAAAACCCGCAAATGCGTGGGATCGTGGTCAAATAATATAATGATGCATAGAGTGTCAAACCCATGAGAACTATGTGTTTGACCGAGTTAAAATTAATTGCAACTTTAATCGAATAGCAAACAAATTTTGTAATATATTTTCTATACTAATACTTAAATTATCAATTAAACTAATGACAGTAAGTAAATGTATTTTTCAAATATGTAAGATGCATTGTTAATATGTTGAATTTATCTTATTATTCCATTTTTAGTGTAACAATTAAAATGACAATTTGAAATCATTCATGTTGGTCAATGTTCTTAATTTAATTGAAAGTCTGATGAGAACCACGTAGCAACGAACACTACGCAATCTCACAACGATAGTGACACGGAACTCAAGAACGTCAAAGAACCAAGGTTTTGGATTTAACCCAAAAACAATGAACCAAGCAACCAAGATTTATCGACCTTTTGATCACACAATAATTGAATCTCACCCGAATTTTGAACGCCACAAGATTGTTAGATCTTGATAAGTTCGGTGGACACCACAAGATTGTTAGATCTTGATAAGTTCGATGAATTGTTTCATCAAAAAATAAAGAAAGAAAACAAATCAACTTTTATTAATTCATAATCAAAACTTAATGTTTACAATGAAGAAAATAATATATTTATATGAAAAACTTAGGAACTAAGTAAAAACGGAATATGGAGTCCTAAGAATTGAAAATTACCAAAAATAAAAATTATAGTCAAAATAAACAGCTTCACGCAAAAAGGAAAGTTTCGGCAAACTTTACTACCATGCGACCGCATGGTAGTTCTTCTCCCAGTGGCATAGAAGAATCAATCATCCATGCCTTCATTTTGGTTGATGCCCATGCGGTCGCATGGTTTAGCCAGGAGACTCCGACTTCGGTCTCTTCTAACACCTTGCTCCACAATGTTTCGGACTTCGACCCCAACATAAAACTTGTTTTTTGACATGTTGTCTTCAACCCCATGTGCTCCGTTTCTCGAGTATGAATTTGTACAACTTTTATTAACCATTTGAAGACTCGAATTTGCTGTTAACCACTTCCCGTCAATCATCAAATTCCATGTAGTTTTCGGTCCATCCCGAATTATATCAAAGCATCTCTCGATAGTGATCAAATCTATTCCCTTCATGTGACACTTCTATCTCTCGATGAAAGATACAAACATGATAAATACATTAACAAGTGTTAGAACACTCATTGAAACCATATAAAACATATAGATATATCTCAATCATCAATCGAACTTTACAATGTTTATTATATTGTACTTAAATCCTATGTCTCTCTCGATAATAATAAAATTGACTAACAATTCAATATGTGATCAAGCAATTAAAAAGAATGATAAAAACGATAATAAACATCTACAAAACAAATCAAATCAAAGTCAAAATAATTTATTAAAAACTAACAATATCATAATAAGGGTTCATCGCATCCTAACAATGTATAAAATTAGCATGACACATCGAAATTACAAGACATAATCTAAATTTTTGATAAATTGAGAAAATGAAGATGAATCTTGAAATCTTGAATCTTTTCAATGGTTTCTTAATGAATCTCCACTTGCGTCTTCATTTCTTTGCCCAAAAACTAAGTTTAAATCTTCACTTGATTAAATTCTTACAAGTCCTTTTCAATTATCTCACAAACTATGAATTTTCCTACTTTCATGATAATAATTAATAAATATTGGAGTATAATATGTACATGAGAGGTATCTCACAAACTTACTCTTTGACATATTGTCTTCAATCCCATGTGTTCCGTTTCTCGATCATGCATTTATACTACTTTTATTAACCCTTTGAAGACTCGAATTTGTTGTTAACCACTTCCCGTCAATCATCAAATTCCATGTAGTTTTCGGTCCATCCCGAATTATATCAAAGTCTCTCTCGATAGTGATCAAATTTATTCACTTCATATGACTTTTCTATCTCTCGATGAAAAATGCAAACATGATAAATATATTAAAAAGTGTTAGAACACTCATTGAAACCATATAAAACATATATGTATATTTCTATCATCTATCGAACTTTACAATGTTTATTATATTGTACTTAAATCCTATTGTCTCTCTCGATAATAATAAAATTGACTAACAATTCAATTGGTGATCAAGCAATTAAAAAGAATGATAAAAACGATAATAAACATCTAAAAAAAAAAAATCAAATTAAAGTCAAAATAATTTATTGAAAACTAAAAATATCATAATAAGGGTTCATCGCATTCTAAAAATGTATAAAATTAGCATAACACATCAAAATTACAAGACATAACTTAAGTTTTTGATAAATTGAGAAAATGAAGATGAATCTTGAAATCTTGAATCTCTTCAATGGTTTCTTAATGAATCTCCACTTGTGTCTTCATTTATTTCCCCAAAAACTAAGTTTGAATCTTCACTTGATTAAATTCTTACAAATCATCTTCAATTATCTCACAAACTATGAATTTTCCTACTTTCATGATAATAATTAATGAATATTGGAGTATAATATGTATATGAGAGGTCTCTCATATGTATTATACTGTTAGGTATTGTAAGAGTATAAAATTGGTTGAAAATTAGGTCCAAATTAGTTTTCAAAAGAATTCCAATCGAATAAGGAAAATTGCTTTCGGGCCCGGGTTTTTTTGGTCTTTGCACAACAATCAGTATTTTGGCCATAACTTTCTCTCACGATATCTTGTTGAGATGATTCAAAGTGTATTGAAAATATAACTCAAGGGGCTACAAAATTTCTAGAAATATAGCTTTTCTAATTCGAACTTTTACTACGCCAAAAATGGGTCTCAATCTTCGACTAAAAATCTGAAATTTGACTTGTACGATTGAAAATTGAATTTGATCATATTCCATTCATTTTTGAGTTATAATTTCATCAAATTGTCTTGTAAAAATCTAAAAAAATCATCTTGGGGGTACGAATTAACTATTGAATATTTGCAATTTGGTCTTCAAACTTTGGACTTTGTCAGTTTTTCTTTTGTTTCTTCCAATTCTTCGTTCAACAATTGAGTTTTACCTATATAACATAAAATACAACAATTTATGATATACTTTGTCAAAAAAAATTACTAAATATCGATATTTTAGGTATCCAAATATGTGTATAAAATATACTTATCATAGCCAATTAACAATTCAAGAGTTTTAATACTAAATTAATCTAATCTATTAAAGCTTAACGAGTTTGTGAAGAACTTTTGAGATTAAGCGATTAAAAATTTCAATTTCACTTAGATTATTTAATATTCATTCAATCTAATATCATTCAAACTATTTTTCATAAATACTAACAATTAAATTAATCAATTTTAGTTGGTATTCTCTTTTGAGCAAAACTAACTCTTATTCACATGATAGGAGCAAAATATCAACTTTTTTTTTCAGCAAAATAGTTGAACAATTAGATCGATGAGTAAGATAGTTGAACGATTAGTTGAATGATGATGACAAAATTAACCAATTTATGTGACATTATGTGATAGATTTAATGAAAGATATAATTAAGTGACTTAGTTAATCGTATCTCTCATTTAACGTCATATTAGTATCACTTAAACCGTTATTTTAACATCAACGGTATTAAATAACATTATTAAATTTTACTGGTATAGAAAAGCATAGCTGAGTAAAGAAGAAGAAAATTTTCCCAAATTACTGTGCCAAATGTCCCAAAACAAATTGTAACATC
The DNA here is from genome assembly GCA_019097785.1 of Fraxinus excelsior. Taxonomy (NCBI): domain Eukaryota; kingdom Viridiplantae; phylum Streptophyta; class Magnoliopsida; order Lamiales; family Oleaceae; genus Fraxinus; species Fraxinus excelsior. The sequence goes on along the minus strand of CM032626.1, from coordinate 42,022,394 downwards.
ATTACATTTCCATTAAACTCTAATTAATTAATAGAACAAGCATATTCCCACGGCCACTCTCAAGTCCACCCAAGTACCAAAATAAACAATGCCAATAAAAGTTAAAATTTCGAACAAAATTTACAATTTATACATTAATACGTCGTCGTTAGTTCCACTGGAGTTGCCACGTATATAGTATCCCACCGCATAAACGAATAATCTTCCCTCGATCACTCCGAATTTTGGCGCGGTGGTGCGACGTTTACAAACCTACACCCCTGCGTTCAACGTCTTCTTCACCTACTTTTTGTAACTCTTTTCTTTTAAGTGTGAAGAAATTCTCTCTCTCTCTCTCTCTCTCAATCCTTTGTGCAATTGGTAAAATGATGCTTGGGCACTCGAATACTATTGGAGATTGCTTGAATAATCGGTGAGTTTAAAGTTGTTAATTACCATAATTTATAGATTTTACTCGCTGCATTGTTGTTTAGGGGTGTAATTATGGAGAATTCTGTAGAAGTTCACTCTCTTGCCGATAGTATCAGAAAGATATTGATTTTCTTCTGTTTAGAAGATACGGCTATGCTTAAACAAAGAACATTTAAGTCTTATTATGCTAAAAAAGGAAATTTTTATGGAAATGCTTATCCAAATAGTACCTAAATGAAGTGGCCGTAAAGTTTATATACTTTGTAACAGTGTAGCCTATCCATACTGTTCATGCGCTACTTCCAAAATTAATATATTTTCTTCCGATCCTCTCTCTCTCTCTCTTTTTGTGTGTGTGTGGTTTCGAATTTTATTCCTAAGCTATCCGTTTTGCGAGATTTTATACAGATCAATGGATGGTATCGGTGAGTTAGGCGTTTATCAAATATGTGGGTCGGGGAGCGAAACTGTAAAAGAGAATTGGTTTGGTAATATATGGAGAAGTTCTCGCAAGGGTAGAACATTGGATCCTCAGAGGCCTGTGATTGGAATTTTGGTATTTGAAGTCTCCAGGTTGATGTTGAAGGTGGTTAATATATGGCAATGTCTTGGTGATCAGCAGATTGTTAAATTGAGAGAGGAGATTGTAAACTCAATTGGCATTCAAAAACTAGTTTCCCGAGATAAGGACTATCTGATGGATCTTGTTCTTGCTGAGATATTTGAGAATCTGGTGAGTGTGGCGAAGTCAGTGGCTATTCTGGGGAAGAAGTGTGAAGACCCACTATACCACAATCTTGAACGAGTATTTGATGACCCAGGTGAGATAGATCCCAAATGGATATGGTGGCAATACAGGCTCAAGAAGATGGAGAGGAAGGTTAAGAAAATGGAGAAGTTTGTTGCGAGCACGGAGCAGTTGTATCAAGAGCTTGAAGAATTGGCAAAGCTCGAGCAGAGTCGGAGGCACATGAGGGCTGGTGTTGATATGGGCGACCAAGTGAATTTATATTGGGTTCAGCGGAAGGTAGTGTGGCAACGTCTGGAAGTGAAGAATCTTCAGGAGACATCTCCTTGGGTTAGAACATATGACTATATTGTTCGGCTGCTTTTCAGATCTCTATTTACGATTCTTGAGAGGATCAAGCATCTACGTAGAACAAACCAGATCGGAAAAATTGAGGGCCATAATGAGTATGAACATCCCCGCAATGATTTCCTTATACGTGGAAATTCTGTCTCAGATCGGATGCAATTGTCAGTTTATACATCTGAAAACAAGTCGCATAGTTCATTTTCTGATCTGGCCCCGTCTGATGACAAGATTAGATCAAGGAATAAGCAGTTGCTTGTTCTTTCTCCATCATCCATCCATTCAGAGAAAAGTACTCAAATGAAAGGTAGACGATTAGCTCCCGATGGCTTCAAAGGACAGACAACTGGTGGAAATAACTCGCCTGTTAAAGGGAGCTATACACCTTCAAGCAGCGACACTTTGGGGTCGAACGATACTTCTAACAAAGACACTGATGACAACGCTACAATTCCAACTCGATACTGTAGCACAACTTCCACTAAACAATCTTCCTTAAATTCCAAGCGGAAGCTGTTAAATGCCCCTCCAGCTACTCTCGGTTATGCTGCTTTGGCTCTCCACTATGCAAATGTCATCCTAATAATCAAGAAGCTAGCTTCAGCTCCTGAATTGATCAGTGATGACTCGAGAGACGATCTTTACAATATGTTACCAGCAAGTATCAGAAACCATCTGAGTGCAAAGCTCAAGGTATTTTCAAAATCCTCAGGTTCAATGACTTGTGATGCCTCCTTTCAAGAGGAATCGAAGTTAGCACTGGCAAGAATACTGGAATGGTTGTCTCCACTTGCTCTTGACACAATAAGATGGCATTCTTTTCAGAACTTTGAAAGGCAGCGAGTGATTTTTGGGTCAAACGTGCTTCTTGTTCAGACCCTTCACTTTGCGAAGCAAGTAAAAACTGAAGCAGCAATTTTCGAACTTCTCATGGGATTAAATTACCTCTCAAGATTTCGTAGAGAAATTGAAGAAAAAACCTCCCTACAGTCTTCTTGCAATAGAGCATGTGATGGTTATATTTTATCCAAGAGTAACATTTATTACAACATGATTGATGATACATCGTTATAGATTTCTCATGTGCCTTGCAGAGTTTAACGAGGAGTTTTTGGTTGCGCATGTCTTGTGTTTCATATGGATCCTCGATGACAAACTTGTTTGACATGAACTTTTTTTTCGGTTGCATCAATCTAAATCTTTTTCTATGGCATGTTTGGTAAGCAATAGAAGATAGGATTAAAAATTAGATTCTAATTTTATTTGTTTAAATGCTATATAGTATTGTATAGTCCTACTAAATAAGCCATTTGTGTCCTATACTTCTCCATGACTTCCACTCCTAATGTCATTTGGTAAATCAAATTGATTTACATTGTTGGCCCGATTTGTTTGATAGAACTTCTTGTGAGACTTGAAATTTATTTTTTATTAATTATAGCATTTTAGTTATTTCGAATTCTAAATCTCCAAAACTACAATATAAATTCCTTTTTTTCATCAAGAACATCAATCGAATAGAATCAAAGTGCTGTAAAGTAAAGAGACGATCGTGCTTTTCGGAATATTTGGCGAGTTAGTGAAAAAACTAAGTTACATGAACGAAAAGAGAGAATGGTTATGCTATGGGTACATAATCAATAACATAATGATGTCTATAATGGATACATGGATGCCCCCCTATTGAGGGGGTGCCTGGGCCCCAATAGGAGGCCTCCATGTATCCATTATGGATACAATTATGGAAAATATTTTCCAAGAGAGAATACGAGATATTGATTGATGGCACTAATGCTAACAAGAAGTGTAAGAAAACGTTCGAGTGGATTCTTCCCTATATATGTTTGGGAAGAGCTCAAGAAATATTTTGAAGTACATCGTTTTATTGTCCTACCTTGAAGGCTTTGCTTGATCAATACGAAGAACTCAACCCTAGTGAGCCCATAGCACTGTGCAGAATCTCTTCCAAGAAATTGAAACAACTTATCGTTATGAAGGCCGAGAGCCAATCTTCCTCGTACCATTAACACAAATGGAGGAAAGCAATAAACCCTTCCCAATTATAACACGTAAACATTGTCATAGCCCATGTTTCACTCTCTTTAAATCAAGTTTCTTTATTTCACGTACTCATTTTTAATCATGCATTCACACAACAAAACATTCGGTACGTAAACCACAAAATCTTTTTCCTACTTTTTTAACTACACGTTTTCCAAAAAATTACCATTCAAAACATCATTTCTCCCAATTTATCTTTACAATGACCATCAAACAAGAGTTAAATCAACTTTTTTTTTTTTTCAATTTTAAACAAGAGCTAAAACATCATTTACACAATAAAATATTTTGCACGTAAATCCACTTTTTTTAATCACATTTCTAAAAAAAATCATTATTCAAACAGTCATTCTCCCCATGAGACTCATTAAAATGAATGTCGAACGGAGGCATAATTTTATTTTGTGGCTTCTCTATTTGATTAGACCTTCAATAGTAGCGTGCGATTGTTGTTGCTGGAGTACGAATTTGTCCTTTAAACAATTTAAACTCTCACACTGTTTCAGATTATAAAAATGAGATTAAAAGGGTGTTTAGTGTGGATTAAAATTATATTTTTAGTAGATTGTGATAGAAGTTTTTAAAATGTGTGGATGAAAAGTTGTGAGGATCCATGAAATATATGGTTAATATTGATTGTTTGACTTTGATTTGAATTAAAAACAGATTTTAATCCAGACCAAATCCTAAATCATGAACACAATGATAATTTGTGTCTACCAACTTTTCAATGTGTACTTAAAACAAATTTGCTCTCTTCAATGGTGCTTAGGCAGCCAGCAATGTCTCTCAAGAAAGAACGAGTTTCGTCTTTTAGGAAATGATGTAATTTTTTTTGACAGTAGTGATTGTTCAAACCAATTTTCAAATGAAGTGCCTATCCAAACAAACGAATTTGCTCTCTTCAATGGTGCTTAGGCAGTCAGCACTCGTCTCTCAAGAAAGAACGAGTTTTGTCTCTTATGAAATGATGTGATTTTTTTTTATGATGTAATTTCTTTTTTATAGTAGTGACTGTTCAAACCAACTTTCAAATGAAGTGCCTATTCGAACAAAAAACAAATGTCCAATGGTATCTAGGCCAGCGACGTGTGTGCAGTCCAAAACCCATGGTATATAGGCTCTCTCTCTCTCCTTTCTCACGAAATTAGGTGCCTTTAGGGTCCAAACCCAAATGCCAAACTTGCACATTATTTAAAAAAAAAAAAAAAAAAAAAAAAACAAACAAACAAATATTTTTCATAATTTTCCCATGTGGGACAAATCTAAGTCAATTCAATCAAAATCTCAACTTTTCAAGTTTTAAGTGGGTGAACCTAATATCAATTTAACAAGTCGACATAATTTCTTTTCTAGTCCTAGGTCAACAAATTCTTCAATTTGCTCTATATAAATTTCTTCATTTAATTCAATATTCAAAACATCGTTTTTATATCCATTTGATATATTTCCAACCTATTTAGGGTCTGTTTGTTGTAGCATTTGAAAAATCAAAAATAGTTTTTGAGATACAAAAGTTATTTTTGGATCCATTTATCTTATTTTATGAAAGTGTTTCTTATAGTTATAAGAGTTTTTAGAAGAAGTATATCCATGTAATTTCCTCTAAAAACAATTTTGGAGGGGGGAACTCTTTTGAAAAGTAGTTTCCAAACAAAAGTTAAGACAACTTACTTCAAAAACCCTTCTACAGAACACAAAATAAAAAACGAAAGTCATGCCAGACAATCCTTAATGTTGTTGATGCTACAAGTATTTAAATGAATGTTATTCTTGTAATATGTGAATATGTATCGAAATAATTAAGATATTTCTTTGACTCGTAGCCTTTAAGAACAAGTCTTGCTATAAGCCTCTGTTTGATCCTCATAATGTATTTTCACATCAAATCAATGTGGGACCGCCTACATGTGACTCCATTCCATTTCAAATATAATTCACACCAATTTACATTTTTGTCCTTATTTGTTTTTTTTTTTGTCCATTTATTGTTTTTTGGGATTGGGAAAATGGCAAATGTGGAAAATTGTTTGCAAAGTATGATTTTTGGTACAACATGAAGTCATGAAATTGTCAAAAATTTATTGGACAAATGGTTATACATCTTACACAAATATACAAAAAAAGTGGCCCAAACAGAAGCATCCATATGCTTTCATTTCACTTTTAAAATCCACTTGCACCCTAGAACTCTATATTTTATCCTATATTTTCTAGTGTTTTGCCAACTTGATAAATGTTTGTTCTTTATTTCCATGTGGTGGTTTGCATAAAAAGAGAACCAGCTAAGGTTACAAGAGTATTATTAAGAAGAATCTTGTTGGGGTACAGGGTAGGGGTTCACAAAACCTCCACCGATACCTCACAATAGGGGGGTGAGTGAGATTTTTTAGGTAATTTTTTATTACCATGGGTCCTGCATGAGACCCACATTTGTGTGTGTAGGTAAAATGTCTGTGAAGTAAACTTTTGTACATATATATTAATCCTATTAAGAAAACATTATTGTGATTTGTGACTACCTGAAGCCAGCACTTTCTAACTATTATCTTTTATAATTTTGTGTTAATTTTAATCTATTTATATATTTAGTTAAGCTAAACTAACTGATTAAATTTTAAGTCAAAATCAATAATTAATTTTAATCATATATTTCATGGGATCCACAACATTTCAACCACACATTCCATCAACTTCTATCAAAATATAATAAATTCTAATTTTTTATCCGAACCAAACACAAGCTTAATTAACCATTATAACACCCAAATCACTTATTTTTATAACATTTCAACCACACAATCCATCAATTTCTATCAAAATCTACTCAAAATTTATATTAAATTCAACCCTTCAATTTTTTTTTCCAACATTTATCACCATAAAAACTAGTACACAAAGATGGCCACATACATCTTACAAATTGGACAGAGAACAGTGACCATTTTTCTTCCATTTCCCTTGTTCGAAATTAAACATTTATTTTTTCAAAAATATCAATAACACAGAAACATTGGAAGAGATCAATTAGGTGCACTAAGAGACAGAAAACTGGAGAATGATTGTTGACTGTACGAGAATTCATATGATTTCTCCATTCCAACCAGGTTTTTATAATGTTGGGTTTTGTGATCCAGATTCGGTCCAAATTGGGTCTAAGGCTTCGCGTCGTGGAGTATTGGGTTTGAAAATGATAAAATATGGTCCAAGAAGGAAAAAAAGCGGATTGACGGCGCTGGACGGATGCCCGCTTGTAGCTCGAGCGATATGGGCAAAATTGGAACGGGGAGTTCATCACCCTCCTGTCACTCGAGCAACAGGTCGTCGCCTGCTTCTTGCTCAAGCGTTGGGCCGCGGATTATTTTTTCTTCTTTTTTGATTTTACGCGATTTTTTACATAGTTTCATATTTTAGGTTAATTCTAGGATTTGGACATGTCTCCTATAAATAGTATGCTCTTCATTCAGTTTAGTGAGCATAAAAACAACAGAAGTTGTATTTTCTCTCCATTGGTTGTTATCAATAAAATATTCGATTCATTTGCCAATTTTATCTTCTTGTTTATTTTCTTTTAAATATTGTTCTTGTTTATTAGTTGTGCTATCTATACTTCATATCACGCCATATTGCCTCCTCGAATTCCTAACAAGTGGTATTAGAGTAAGGTTCAACAGTTTCGCAGAGCAAAGATTTGATTGTTTGCGGATTTTTGTTATCGATGGCTACCATGAAGTATGATATTCCGCTGTTGGATCGCACTACAAGATTTTCGTTGTAACAAAATGAGAGCTATATTGGCGTGAATGGATTTGAACGATGATTTGTTAGGATTTGATAGGATGTCCACAACTTGGACAACATAGGAGAAGCAAAGAAAGGATCGCGAGGTACTTTCACAAATTCATCTTCATCTATCTAACAATATTCTTCAGGACGTCTTGAAGGAGAAAACATCAGTTGTATTGTGGTTGAAACCAGAGTAATTATGCATGACCAAAAGTTTGACTAGCAAATTACATCTGAAGTAGATGTTTTATTCTCATCGCATGGCAGAAGGCCGAACATTGGAAGATCATATGGTCGTGTTTAAGGAGATTGTGGTTGATCTGGTTTGTTTACATCGTTTAGGGGCACGATTCTGTACTGTCGTGATACACTCATCATTGAAGACGTGTATGATACCTTGTTCTCCAAGGAGAAGATGAAGCATCTGGTTGGAGCTGGTTCCAGAGATAAGGAAGGTCTTGTAGTTTGTGGTGATTAGCGAATGGACAAGTCGAGTATGGATTTCCACAATAAGGTCTGCTTCTACTATAAGAAGAAATGGCACATCGAGAGGGATTGCAAGAAGTTGCAGGGTAAGGATAATTTAGTTACAAATTGTGGGAAGCAATCATAGACTTCAGATGAAACAGACATCGCAGAGAACTTTGTAAGTGAGGGAGATCTTTTAACGATTTCTGACGTGGAACCTAAGCTTGAAGAAGAGTGGATTTTGGATATGCTTGTGTGTTTCATATGAGTCCCAAACGTGATTTATTTGAATCATATGAAACGGTGACGCAAGGTTCCGTTGTCATGGAAAATAACGAATCTTGTTGGGTAGCCGGTATTGGGAGAGTGAGATTGAAGTTGGTAGATCGAACAATCAGAACACTTGGCCAGGTTCGACATGTTCAAGACTTGGAAGAAGAATATCATCTTGCTGAGTACCCTACATTCGAGAGGATACACGTTCTCTGGAGCAGGTGGAGTTTTGAAGGTCCGAAAGGGTGTTTGTGTTGTATTGGAGTGGTGGAGAAAGTCCCAATTATTCATCTTGCAAGGTTGGCCAGAATCAGTGAAAAAACATCAGCACATGTTTGGTACTATGATGGATATACAGTTTAGTATAGTATAGTTGAAAGTTGGCTTTGGATCTATTTTGAAGAATACTACTCTGTCAAGTTTGAGGGATATGTGTAATTCTGCTTTCCCACCACAGTCTGCGGTTCCATTGTATTCAGCGGTTAAGGAGAGACCTATTGGAAACACGTACAACATGCTAATCTGAATGTGCATGCTTTTGGAGTTGTTGAAGGTGATGAGTCTAGCCAGGAGCGTTCAGTTAAAACATTTAGTGGTGATTTTGCTACAGGGTGTGCTTCGACCCTGTTTGGTAAATTTTCAATTTGTTGTGAATTTTGAGAACCCGGGGGTTGAGCTCATTAGTATCCATGTTTGGATATGGTGGAACAGGAAAAGTATTCTCGAGTGTTGAAGAGGTTTGGTTCAGGTTGAAGAGTTTAGTGTGTTTTCGTTATAGTCGGACTTATTTTTCTAGGTGGAGAAATCTTGAGACTTCGTTCGTTACACCGAAATTTGTATCAAGGTGGTCTGATCCAAATTGGGTCTTGGAGTTTGCGTTGTAGAGTATTGGACTTGAAGATGACAAAATAGAATCCAAAAAGAAAAAAGGTGATTGACGGCGCTTGACGAATGCCCTCTTAGCTCGAGCGATATGAACAAATTTGGAACAGGGAGTTCGTCGCCCGTATGTTGCTGAGCTGTCACTTAAGCGGATAGGTTGTCGCCCGTTTCTCACTCGAGCGACGGGTCGTGGATTATTTTTCCTTCTTTTTTGGTTTTATGCGATTTTTAACTCAGTTTCCATATTTTAGGTTAATTCTAGGGTTTGGACATGTCTCCTATAAATAGTAGACTCTTCATTCAATTTAGTGGGTAGAAAAAAAAAGCAGAAGTTGTATTTTCTCTCCATTGGTTGTTATCAATAAAATATTTGATTCCTCTGCCAATTCCATCTTCTTGTTTATTTTCTTTTAAATTTTGTTCTTGTTTATTAATTTGTACGATCTATATTTCATATCGTGCCATATAGCCTCCTCGAATTCATAACACATAAATAAGCACAACAAGAATGACGTCGTTGCAATTACCTCTAAAAGGAATAATCTCGATCATCAATCTAAAGAGAGTTTGGTAGATTTTCCTTTACACAGAACACTGCCTTATCTTATTAAAGGAAGAGGTCAAATGCACATATCTACGAGGTAGTTCGTGAAAATAATTCGACACTGAGATTAAGCTTAAAACGAAGTCGGACATTCTTTGAGTAATGGGAATACCTTACTGGTGCAGCAGTGTTGTACCAGTCTTAAGTTAGCTACGTGATACAACATGGCTTAACTATCTGTTCACGAAAATATGTTTCGAATTAAAATCACCGCAAGTGCACGATTCGTTAACAAGTAATAAAGTGAAAATTGTAAAATTTCAAGTATCATCACATGAGGATTGATTTGATTTGATTTCAATTATCAAGACCTTAACTGAATCTATTAAACTCAAGATGGTTGGTTATTTGAGTTTTATGACTAAACCATGACTAAAATATAACTAAAATCCAATTTAAGGTAATGCGACTAAATGAATGCAAAAGTATGTTGAATGCAAAAGTTTGATGAAATTAATGAATGAAAAGCGCACTAGGATCCCGAATCAACAGGCAAGCTAACTTTTAACCTCTATTTCACAATTCGATAACACGATAAATTGTTTGAAGAATCAATGTTTCTAACTTATCCAATAATCTCTTTCGAGTAGAATTGAACATATTCTCGCATACTATTTGACTATATTTCTATAAAAAATGCATATACAAGAATGCATGACGGTTTGTAAACACTTATAGATTCACGTAAAGTATAACGGTATATTTCTATCTTCTATCGGACCCTACGATGATTTATACCTTATAGAATCTATTTTCCTTCTTTCGAATGTATAAAATAGATTACCCAAACTCACATAATCACATATATTTTACTATGGAGGCAAGAAAGTGTATATAAATCATTCAACATCCATCATCATGTTTGAATATCAAATTGCAAAATAGAGAATTAAAAGGTCACATTGCGAGGTTCATCGTTCACCTAGTACATAAAAAGTCTAGCCTAGCATGGATAAAATAAAAGAACAATAAAAATAATAAAGAGAAGACATCACAAAAAAAACTAGAATTTAGGCTTCAAATCTTAAATCTTGAATGCAATCCCTTGTTCTAGCCCTCTTCATTTCTCTTCAATGTTATTTTTCTCTCTAAGAAAGTGCCCTCCTCCGTTTCTGGATGTAATTAGGGTTATAAAGAAATCCTAGATGCGTTGCCATAAGTGTTTGATTCAAATAAGGAAATCAAAAATTTCGTGCCGAATTTGTTCCATGCGACCGAATGGTTATATGCCATGCGACTGCATGGAATAACCAATTGTGTCTTTGGAATTTTCTGTCAAGGCCTAGGCGACCGCATGGAATTTATACCATGCGATCACATGGTTTTCATATTTTTCCCGCCGAACAGCTTTCGATATTTTGGTCATATCGTTCTCTCCCGATATCCGATTGAAATGATTCAAAATGCGTTGAAAATCTTACTTAAATGGATAAAATTCTTTCAGAAATATAAATCTTCAAATTCGAACGTCCTTTATGCCAAAAATGGGTCTTAAACTAAGACTGAAAATTCAAAGCAAAACATTTTCGGTTGGAGGTTGATTTGTGATAATAGTTCGATTATATTTCATCTCTTTGACTTCTTTCCTCATCCAACTGATGCCCAACACTCTCAAATATTCATCTTGAGATCGACACAACTTTTCAGTATTTGCACTTGAGTTCTCAAACTTTGATTTTTGCTTCATTTAAGCCCCTCTTTTGCTTGTTTTTTCTAATTTCCCCCACAATCATCATTATTATCCTGCAAACACAAATTACAATGAATTAAGCTATATTTCGCACATTTATCGACATTTATCCACCTTTGTAAACCGAAATAAACATGTAAAAACGCTCTTATCAACTCCCCTAAACTTGAATTATTGTTTGTCTTCAAACAAAATCATAATTTAATTCTATGTAAAACATGGTTCAACAATTTGCTATGTCTCAAGATTTGAACTTAGTAAGAAACAACATGAACAACTACAGCCGTGCAAAATTATATATATCTCCACATTTTACATGCATAACTCGACGTGTGTGTGTGTGTGTGAAAAATCATACCAACATATTAGAATCATGACTGACTCATACCCGACCCAATGTAGTCAGAATTTCAATTTCATTAGTTGAAATATACACACTTCCCAAATATATTCTTTTTACTCAATTGTCTTGGAGTGTGTTCTAAGATTGAACTCATTTATAAATACTCCTTTCCCTTTCTTAGTTTTGACGAATCATATTGTCACAAGTTCTCACTTCATCAAATAAAGGCTTTCCTAATTTTTGATTTCTTCAACCTTTGAGACTGTACTAAGCTAATTGCCTTACATTAGAAATATAGTCTTATCAACCGAGTGTCTGAGGTTAATCAATGCATTTCATACAGAAGAGTACGTATGTTATTCATCAGTAGATAGAAATGGTATTTTTTTCATGGCATCTTTCATCTGCTATCTGTATAACCCATGTAGTAAGCTTTAGACCGATGACTTCTAAGTCAGATGACCATAGGGCACCAGGTTTTAAATCCTTGCAGGCTAATCACTCGAGTTATACAGGCTCGAACATATGTCTCTGTTTATTCAAAAATTAGTACAATGCCCCTTTTATTTTAGACACTCAATCTCTAAAACTAAATCCTAACTTGAAAATTTCACCAGTTATCATCCCATTAGTTTTAGATAATCCACATAACATATCATGGACGGAGCCCCTACTCGTCTCAATGTTCCATTGCAACAATTCAATCACATCTAAACTATTCTAAAAATTGATCATGGTTTAGCACAAAAGAGGTTTTCCGGTTATAATCTCTATGTTCAATTATCTCTAAGCAATGAGTCAAATTATTAGCCCAATATGCAAGCATGAGCATCGTGCGCAAAATAAATCAAGTTTCACATTAACATGTATCGATCAAGCTAATAATTTACAATTTTCATCATTCATGGCCGGTACATAGTCCAATGTCTAATATCATAGTCAGCAGAATTGTTAAACCCACACAAGTACACAAAATTGTAAACTACTATTGAAAATGCAACAGATAACTCAACAACAAATTGAGAACTCTTTTTTTTTTTTTTTCATACAATCACACAAAAACAAAAACTGCAGTAACATGATGAATGGCATATTGACATATTCTCACCACAAGCATATATAGAACATTGTTCACAATGTTTAAAGAATAAAATGCAAACTTAGCAACGCATAAGATTAATGACAAATTTATAGAAGATAAAGAACAAATGGTGATGAATACTCCCTTGATCGATGTGAATGCGAAGGTGAAGATGGTGGAGGAAAAAGAAGTATGGACCATGCATAAGCTCTTTTATTACCTGTAGAGACGATAAAAAAAGTAATCTTATTAAAAATTATAAAAAAACTTGAAAAATAAATTACTAAACTAATGCATAAAGCGAAATAAATAAAAAGGAAGAATTGTTGGGTTGCCTCCCAATTAGCACTAAGTTATAGTCTATAGCTCGACTTTTTGCACAAGTGTATCATGACACTTTGAATATGGCTTTGGAAGTTCGACTTAACTTGTTCAATTTGACTTTGCTCCATATTGTAACTTTTCTCCAAATTTTACCATTGTCCGTTTCCAAGTAGTATGACTTTCCGCCATCACCCATTTCAAACTCAACTATGTACACCTCAAGTTCTTCGTAAGCTTTAATCACAAACTTAATTTTTGAGAAAATGATGAAGTCGAGGGATTGCATGCTAATTTACTCTTCTTTGAATGCTACTATTTCTGTTTGGACTGTTACGATTGATTTCTCGATATTTTTATGCTCTTCTTTAATTGAAGTTTTCTCGAGCTCAACGTCTGTATCCAAAATATTTAATTGAAGTTTTCTCGAGCTCAACGTCTCCTCTTTTTGTTGTATTGGTTGAAAGTCCGGTGGACATAGTTCATTTAATTGATGGTCATTAATAACCGGTGGAAGAAATAATTTCATAGGCAAATCTCCCATTTGAAATTTCGGTGAGAGAAATAATGCAAGGCAAGTCACCCAATACAGTTTCATCAAGTTCATATTCCACTTTTATATCTCGTAACCACTGTCCTATAATGAAATCTCCCACAAGCATATCTCCCTCATAAATTTCTTGAAATTGCAATTCTTGTTGTCTTGTGATGAAGTCACATACGAGCATTTTGTTGAAATCAACCACTGTCATCTTTTATTCTATTGCCTTTTTTTTCTTTTTTATATCATGAAAAAAATAGATAAATAAAAATACAAGAATACAAGTAGAAGTTCAAATTAGTGACTAAATAACAATCAAATTAAAACTCAATCCCCGACAACGGTGCCAAAATCTTGTTCACGAAAATATATTTCGGATTAAAATCACGGCAAGTGCACGATTCGTTAACAAGTAATAAAGTGAAAATTGTAAAATTTCAAGTATCGTCCCATGAGAATTGATTTGATTTGATTTAACCGAATCTATTAAACTCAAGATGGTTGATTATTTGAATTTTATGACTAAACTATAACTAAAATATAACTAAAATGCAATTTAAGCTAATGTGACTATATGAATGCAAAATTATATTGAATGCAAAAGTTTGATGAAATTAATGAAGGAAAAGCGTACTAGAATCCCGAATCACCAAACAAGCTTACTATTAAACTATATTTCACAATTCGATAACACGATAAATTGTTTGAAGAATCAATGTTTCTAACTTATCCAATAATCTCTTTCGAGTAGAATTGAATATATTCTTGCATACCATTTGACTATATTTCTATGACAAATTCAATTCACAAGAATGCATGATGTTTTGTAAACACTTAGAGATTCACGTAAAGTATAACGGTATATTTATATCCCATATCGGGCCCTACGATGATATGTACCTTGTAGAATCTATTTCTCTTCTTTCGAATGCATAAGATAGATCACAAAAACTCACATAATCACATGTATTTAATTATAGAGGCAAGAAATTGTATATAAATCATTCAACATCCATCAATCGTGTTTAACTATCAAATTGCAAAATAGAGAATTAAAATCTCACATTGCGAGGTTCATCATTCACATAATACATAAAAAGTCTAACCTAACATGGATAAAATAAAAGAATAATAAAAATAATAAAGAGAAGATATCACCAAAAAACTAGAATCTAGGCTTCAAATCTTGAATCTTGAATGAAATCCCTTGTTCTAGCTCTCTTCATTGCTTTCCAATATTGTTTTTCTCTAAGAATGCGTCCTCCTCCATTTCTGGATGTAATTAGGGTTATAAAGAAGTCCTAGATGTGTTATCTTAAGTGTTTGATTCAAATAAGGAAACCAAAAATTTTGTGTCGGATTTGTTCCCGATCACATGGAACAACCAATTGTGTCTTTGCAATTTTCTGTCAAGGCCTGGGTGACCGCATGGAATTTATACCACGCGATCGCATGGTTTCCGTATTTTCTCGCCGGACAGTTTTTGGTATTTTGGTCATATCGTTCTCTTCCGATATCCAATTGAGGTGATTCAAAATGCATTGGAAATCTTACTTAAAGGGCTACAATTCATCCAGAAATATAGATCTTCAAATTCGAAAGTCTTCTATGCACAAAATGGGTCTTAAACTAAGACTGAAAATTCGAAACAAAACCTTTTCGACTAGAGGTTGATTTGTAATAGTATTTCGATTATATTTCATCCATTTGACTTCTTTCCTCATCCATTTGATGCTCAACACTCTCAAATCTTCATTTTGAAATCGACACAACTTTTTCAGTATTTGCACTTTAGTCCTCAAACTTTGATTTTTGCTTCATTTAAGCTATTTTTTTGCTTATTTTTCCTAATTTCCCCTGCAATTATCATTATTGTCCCGCAAACACAAATTACAACGAATTAAGCTATATTTCGCACATTTATCGACAGTAATCCATGTTTGTGAACCGAAATAAACGTCTAAAAACGCCATTATCACTATTCAATATAAGTTGGCTCTAGCCCAGACATATTCCATTACTTAGAGCTTAGAGGTGAACAATCAGCATATTATCAACAAAAACTATTTCGTACAGCAGAAATTAGCATCAAATTGTTCGTCCAAACAAGTAGAATTACCAAAAGAAACTTATATATATATATATATAGGTCTACTACAAGATTAATCAACTAACACGTTTTGTTGGTACAGCCTTCAAGGGTTCACGTTTTCGCACAACGTTTCCAATCAAGTCATTCATGTCAATGGTGTTAGGATTTGTTGAGAAATCAAGTTCCCAATTAAACTCGTGAAGCAATGAGCCTAACAAGAAGTGCGTCATGCGATGGCCTAATGGAAGACCTGGACAAATCCTTCGGCCTGCACCAAATGGAATAGACTCAAAATGTTGACCCTTGTAATCAGTATTCGAGCCTAGGAACCTCTCCGGCTTAAAATATAAAGGCTCCTCCCAATTTTCTTCATCTCTTCCAATGGCCCAAACGTTAACAAAAACTTGTGTATTTTTGGCTATTGAATATCCCATATAATCAATGTCTTGAATTGCCTTTCGTGGTATGAGGAAAAGAAGGGGATGATGTAAGCGTAGTGATTCTTTGATTACTGCTTGCAAGTAAGGAAGTTTATCGATATCACTTTCTTCGAATTTCCTGTTTGATTCTACCACACTTGAAATCTCGTTTTTAACCTTGATCATTGTTTTTAACCACACAACAGGGCCATACTTTTGTTTGAGTCCGGCTATGGTTCTATGGGGTGCAGTTCCAAGTTGGAATATGCGACCAAATAATGGCCTTCCAGGTGGTCCTGGAGGTAGCCTGTTGTAATTTGGCCTTCTTTTGTAGAATATGAAGAACAAAATTGGTAAAAAGATGGTGCTGGAATAAACAAGGAAACTCCTCTCCATCTCTACAGAACTCAAACTCATCTTCTTTCTTAGCCTAATGTCTCCATTAATATTTGCAGTACTCCAGATTTCAAGCTGATAACGAATCTTTTGCTTATAAAATTACGGTGGACTTTTGAAGCAGGAAGGTGTTTCGTAGAGATTAAAATCGAATTAAAATTGAAAAATTTACAGTTATTGTTGACTTTTATTAGATGAGTGAGACCCAATAACTGCTATATTTTCAATTTTAATTAGATTTTGAGTTATACCGAACACGTTCGTGAGTACTGAATTTCTCAGAATTTTGAATTTTACTCACATGGGGATGGTCCCATGTGAGTAAAAAATTGATTTTTCTACCCACTCCCACACACCCCCTGATGTGTTCGTGTACTTATAGTAGAATTCTTGAATTAAACATTACTTGCAATCACTGTCACACAATGCATGCCTCCTGAAAATAATATTAGATATTCTAGATTATGGATACTTAAACAAGTATATATCACATGGGGACTTTGAAATTAGGAAAATGAATCATTATTATATTAAATGGCCCACTTGTACTCATTTAAATCTTGGAGAATTTTAAAAAAAAATGACCAATTATATGTTTGTCAATTGAAAAATGTCTAATTTTGATAACTCTTGTAAAAATGACCAAATTTTGTATCAAATTATCTTTTATACTTTTAAGGAAAAATGAAGCAATTTTTTTCTTTTCAATTTGTCACAAATCTCAAGAAAAAAAGTAGCATCCATAAGAAGTTACATTAATACAAGGTAATACATAATGGGTTAGTTTCATTTCATTATCTATTAGGTAATGACCAATGATTTTGGGTAGAAAGGAGGATTACGAAATAAAAAAAAACTATTAACACAAATTTTTTTTACATACTTTTAATCTCATCCACAATTCTCAATAGGGGGTAAATTTCTTCAAAATCTTATTTTTGTTGATATGATGTTTTTAATAGTTGTGATATATATGATGTAAATGGATGATTAGATTTTCCAAACATTTAGTAGATATTTGTTGCAAGATTATTGGAGTATTTTAAAATCAAATTTACATACTTTTAATCTCATCCACAATTCTCAATAAGGGGTAAATTTTCTTCAAAATCTTATTTTTGTTGATATGATATTTTTAATAGTTGTGATATATAAGTAAATGGATGATCAGATTTTCCCAACATTTAGTAGATATTTGTTGCAAGATTATTGAAGTATTTTAAAATCATATTCATATATATTGTTTTGTCTTTCTCAAACATGGTGTCACAACTTGCTTAAATAACTTTGATCGACGAATTTGCATTGGTTGTCATGTATCGACAATACCATTAATGATGGAATAAATTCCTTACAAAAATGGTTGTTGAAGTTGAAGATGATAAATGCATATGGTGAAATGTCTGGCCGACATACCGTTCTCAATATTTTATAAATGTTGAGAATGACACTTAAAATGTAATTCTTGACATTGTTTCAAATTTTGAAATTTACGTTATAAATTTAGCGAAACTACGGAACATTTTGTATTTACTATTGACCATATTGCTTACAGATATTTTAGGTATTCGTGTTAGTTAATCTTATTTGCGTTGATGACATGCATATATGGAATATATTATGAGATTCGTTATCTCGCATGATGGTACATTCATCATCATGAAGGACGATTGGAAGTCGTTACGAACGCAACATGCAAACGTGTAGGAACTCGGGATCATTGACTAACCCAGGCACTTGATTGTTTTGTATATTCATTTTAATATCAAACTCATCATTCACGAATGATATACTTTGGCTATTCTAAGTTATTTTCTCAGTTCATTTCAACACTTAGTAGTCATTCAAAGAACAATACAAAATATAAATTTAGTACTATGATTTCAACATCATTATATAGTCATGTACTAAATTTCAAACAATGACAATTAAAAATCATATCGAGGAGTTCGTAAACTTTCAAACTATATTAATTTCACCGCTTCATCAACATAAATCATGACATTGACAAGGAGTTTCTTATTTGAAGTGGTCACAAAATGACGATATACGAAGACATCTATATGTTCTCAACAATGGATAGGGAATATATTTCATTACCATTCTCGTCGTCGGAGCTTATGATGATGACATCTCCCATGACGTCCGGACCCGATCCAACATTGTTGACCAACTCGTTGACATGCTAAATGCCAAACAAAAGATGGTGTTCGTCTGGTGGGATCTCGATCGAGATGATCTCACAATCGACAATACGATTACCAACTCTAAGTTCCCTTTGCATCGGGAAATAGAATTTGATGAACACTCATTCGACGGTGACGATTCCCGGTTGAGAAATATAGGGAACAATGACATGCATTTGTTCATTGTCTTCCAAATCGATGATGATGGGATTGTCCACCAAAAACCTGAGCAAGGAAAAATTCATAGCAACATCAATATGATGAGTTTATTCAGTTGAAGAAAACATAGGTGAAGAAAGAAGTTCTTACTGCTAGGAACTTCTTGTGAGGAATTGTGTTTCAACATTGTATTTCAAGCCATATGCATGCTTATATAGAGTAAAGTATGGTGTAATTACATTACAAGACTACATACTAACTCCTACTCTATATAATTATAATTGATTGACATTTATTTGACAACATAGGTTTTAGTCCTTGTGCTTCTTATATGAAAAAAGTGAAGTTGTATTTATTACCAACATGTTTGTGATGTCGACACAATACTATATTCACAGTGAGAGTTTCTTGATAATGATGATCAATTTATTACACACATTTGATTGAAATCATATTGAGGAACTTGTACGTTTAATGGGTTTGTTTCAACTCTTTTTTAAAATCTAATTATCATCTTACCAACCCATCAATTGGTTCAAATTTGTCCTTGAGATTTCATGATGTTCTCGTTATTTGAAAATTTGTTCTTGACATTTGGACCTCATTTATCTCAGCACTTGACAGTTCATGTATCTAGAACAAGATTTCATTCCAATTATGAGAATTCTATACATTTCGGACATTTCTCAACATTTGAAGTGTTATTCTTGAAATTAAATACATGTTATTCTCGAAAATTGATATTTCAACTGTCAGGAACGACAGTTCGTAATTGTGTACACAATATAAGACCTGAACAAATAAGAGGAACCCCACTTTTATTTTGCATCAAATACATATGGAATATTTCATTGTTATTGCTCTCAAAAGCAAAAACTAGAATAACGCACTTTGATTTTTAGATTAAAAAAATGTAAAATGGATCCTAAAATTAGCCCATGTTTGAGTCAAATTAAAATTTTCATTTTCATTCTTCTACTCATTTTCAACCACATATTCTTCAATAAAATAATATTTTCCATCACATCAATAATTTTTCTTCTTTTTCAATCACACATTCTCCATCAATCTACTATTCCAGAATACATTCTTTCAAGATAATGTGGCTCAAACGCACTCTTAGTGAAATAATAAAGGAAGAACTAAAGAAAAATATACTTTTTTTTAGCACAAAAGAGGTTTCTTTTGTTGACCTATGGTTGACGTCTCGTTTTGATTATTACAAACAAATTATGTTTATTTCTAACAAATTGACTTCGAGTGTCTATAGTGATTATTGCACAAGAATAAAATCGAAGACACGAAGTTTGAGGCCAAGTAATTTGCATACAACACTCGACGTGGAAACAAAATTGATCAAACGAGGTTATGAAGAATCATATTGAATAAACTCGCAAAAAGATGCCTCAACAAGAATTGAGACAAAAGTCGAAGTACGATCAAGCATGCACGTCAAGATATTCAAAACAAATTACTTAGACTTTTATATGTAAAAGTAAAACATTTCAATACTTGACAATGATTCGTGATAAGCTCAAAAATCATTTTGTGCATGAAAAATTATTTTCACTACCACTTGTATAAAACGTTTTGATCAAAAGTAAAATTGATTTTCAAAATGATGTTTGGACTTATATCATATTTTCATTCAAAACGCTGTGCAAAAAAAAAAAAGTCAACGGTCAACCGTACCGGATGTCCGTTAAAATCAAATTTTGGCCCAACGATCGATTTTTAAACGGTCCAATTTTCTTACAAAAATAACGGCTAATATGATCGTTGGAAATTTAATGGACGTCCGGTAAGAGTCGTCTGGTATGACATATTTTTACTTATAAATACCCACTCTCTTTGCATTCCATTTGAACAACTTTAAAGAGAAAATTAAGAGAGTTATTTATTGAGAATCTTTGAGCTTAACTTGTTTTTAGATTCTATCTCATTTACAAAGAAATTCTTGATTGATCCAAACTAGTTTTATCCATTTCATCAAGAATTAAATTTTGCAAAGAAACTTTTCAATCTCACCTATTTTCTAAATCCTGATAAAAGTTTTCTTTGCCAACACTTATATTGAAGTGTAAATCTCTCCTCATACTTAACTTCTGTTATATTGTTAAGAGAGATTATTGGTTGAAAACTTTGATAACAACACGAACTATTTCATCATCTATCTTTTATCAAAATTTACAACATCAACACTTGAGCTTAATTCATTTGCTATCTATTGAAGTATTTGCATCTTCTCTTCTTGTACTTAACTTTGATTTTATCTTTCGATAAGAAGAGAAGATTTGAATTGTAAAATTCATTTAAAGTGTGGGTCATATTGAGTTCCTGTAAAAGCTCGGTAGTGTGGGTCGTGTTGAGGTCCTGGAAAGCTCAAAATTGTAAAGGATCGGTACTCATTGTTGTAAGTTACCACTTTAATATAAATTAACCTTGCTTGTGACGGAGAGCTTGGTAACGAGGACGTAGATCATTGCATTAGATCGAACCCCATTAAATCGGTTTGTTATCTTTACATTATTGCACTTTACTTTAAATTTCTATTTACATTGTGCAATATCATACTTGAATTAATATAACATATTTGCATATTTACTTATTATTTTATACTTTGCAATTATATCTTGTGCGTTGAATTATTTTGAGACCAAGTGTCGAAAAAGTTTTAAAAACCAATTCATCCCTCTTGGTTAGTTATTCTTGGGCTAACAATTGATATCAGAGCAAGGTGCTCATATTTGAAAATATTTAACAATCTTGAGTAATGACTAACCATAGTTTTCAAAATCTTGAGGGATATTCTCCTCCCTTGTTTGATGGCACTAATTATAACTATTGGAAAACTAGGATGACTATATTTACTCAATCCATAAATTATAAAGTTTGGAAGGTTATTGAATTTGGTCCCTATGTGCCTAAAAAGACCATTAAAGAGGTTGGTACATCAGACCAAATTGTTTCAAAATCTAGAGAAGAATATGATGAAGAAGATAGGAGAAAACTATCTTTAAATGCTAGAGCCAAAAATATATTCTATTGTGCTTTGGATAGAAATGAATTCAATAGAATTAGTACTTGTGATTCGGCTCATGAAATTTGGTATGCTTTAGAAACTACTCACGTTGAAACTAACAAAGTGAAAGAAACTAAGATAAATATCTTAGTTAAAGATTTTTTCATGAAAGAAAATGAACCTTATGATTACTCGCTTCACCGATATTGTTAATAGCTTCAAAGGTTTTGATCGAAAATATACTAACGGTGAACTTGTGAGCAAAATGCTTAGGTCACTTACGGAAGAATGGAGCCCCATACAAATGCTTATAGAGAATACAAAGGATGTAAATACGTATCCTTTGGAAGAATTGTATGAAACTTTAATGACCTATGAACTCAACAAGGCCGATGTCAAGGAAAAGACAAGAAAGAGTAAAGAAGAATCAAAAGAGGAAAGACGCTAAATTGCTCTAAAATCGACAATTGATGAAGGCACAATAAGCAATGATATGAGTAATGAAGATCTTGATGATTTGGTCATTCTTATGAAGAAATAGAGGAATTTTCGAAATAATCGAAGATCTCAAAAGAAGGAAGAAAAGAATGAAGAAAGGGGCAAGAAAATCGTTTGTTACAATTGTGGCAAACTAGGTCACAAAAGCACTGAATGCCCAAACAAAAAAAAATCTTCAAGAAGAAAGCTCTTTAAGCTACATGGGATGAAAGCGATGAAGATGAGAATAACGGAAACAATAGCCAAGAAGAAATTGCCAATATATGTTTCATAGCTATTGATGGTGAGGTAAATTCAAATGAAAACTTCTATGTGCTCATCAATCAAGTGGACAAAGGATGATCAAGGTACTTTTATAAGCATAACATAATATCGAGGTATGTTCTACTCTCCTTTTAATTACAAGTACACTCGATGTTATGTTAGTATGTGAGTATGTGCTAAATTTTCAATTCAATACTCATGAATCATACACTTGTGCCTCTAAACAAATCTTAGATAACTTAATGTCGTTAAAACATTATGTTATAAAGGCACTCAAAAGTTAGATATTGCATTAGAATTTCAAATTTGTGGCTAAGGAGTTCATTTATTTGTACAAAGTATGATAAATGTGATCTACTATTTTAATGAATTGTAGAACATTATGCTATATGCACAAACATGACTCCCATTGATGTGTGCAAGAGATGAGGAATGTTGAAAAGGGAAATTTTAAACTCGATTCGAATGATTTTACTTTCAATATTTCATCATTTATACCTTGATTAACATTTTACCATAAAGTGATGACTATTTTTAAATTTTCATAAACTTGGCATCTTGTGATCAATTGAGGGGGAATATATTACTATGGTTGATTTAAAGTTTTGATCTTATCTTCCTCTCATATGTGCTATCATTTTGTTTATGCTAAAAGAAGAATTTGAGTAAGATAAATTTGAAAAGCATTGAAAATGGAATTTTTATTATTTCCTATAATCATCTTTTGATCTTAAATGCTATATCTTTTGGCTTGTGTCAACAAGGGAAAATGAAGTGAGATGATTATGCATGCCTTGATACAATGTTTTGAATACATAATTATGCATGCCTTGATATATGCTTTGAGCATATGATTATCGATTTGTATAAGATAGGAGGAATATGAAATTGCATGATAAATTTATAATATTTCTTTATGAAGAAATAGAAAAACTTATATCATGAAGGAATATGGAATAGAAGAAAATTCTCTTCTAATACTTTATTACAAGAAAGGCAAAGGCTTTATATAGAGAAGCTTGACAACAAATATGTCAATGATTCTCCATAATTATAGAAACTAACAATCCCTTAATTTTAAGGAATAAATCACAGAATTAAAGACTAGAGAGATAATAGGAAACAACCTTCCTTATCCCTTTATTTTCAGAAAACCTATTAGGAAACAAATCCTTAGGAAATAAGAAACAGGAAATTTGTCAACATCCCCCCTCAAGCTGGGTTTCCAAGATTGAACATGCCTAGCTTCTAAATCTGTCTTTCGAACATCTTCCTAGCTAGAGCTTTTGTTAGTACATCTGCGACTTGATCACCAGTAGACACATAGGTTATGTACATTATACCATCCTCAATTTTTTCTTTGATAAAATGTTTATCCACTTCCACATGTTTTGTCCGATCATGATGGACTGGATTGTGAGAAATACTTATGGCTGCCTTATTATCACAGTAAATCTTTAGAGGAAGATTTATTTTTATCTCCAATTCTTCAAGCAATAGTTTCAGCTACAGCACTTCACACATATCGTGAGCCATGGCTCGAAATTCAGCCTCAGCACTATTCCGGGCTACAACTATTTTTTTCTTGCTTCGCCAAGCAACTAGATTGTCCCAAACAAATGTACAATACCCTGAAGTAGACCTCATGTCTTCAATAGAACCTGCCCAATCTGCATATGTGAATCCCTCGATACTTCAGGACTCATTTTTGCTGAAAAAAAAACCTTTACCAGGCGTTCCTTTGAGGTACTTTAGGATACGGAGTACATCCTCTATGTGTTCTTCGTAGGGAGCATGTATGTACTAACTAACAATACTCACAGCGAATGCAATATCTGGCCTGGTATGGGAAAGATAGATGAGCTTTCTGACTAGTCACTGGTATCTCCCAGTGTCAATCGAAGTTCCATCTTTCTTGTCTCCTAACTTTATTGTGGAGTCCATCGATGTGTCTACTGGTTTACAGCCTAGCATTCATGTTTCCTTTAACAGATCCAAGACATATTTTTTTTGAGTGACTGATATTCCTTTCTTGTTTCTAGCAACCTCCATACTAAGAAAGTAGTGTAACGGTCCAAGATCTTTTATCTTGAAATCAGTTGCCAGTCTAGTTTTCAATCTTGTCATCTCCATTGTATCATTTCTTGTCAAAATTATGTCATCCACATAGACAATAAGATTGTACTATTACCATCTTTGTGTCGATAAAAGAAGGTATGGTCGGTATGAGCTTGCTTATACCCTTGTTGCTTTAAACCATAGAACGCCTTTTTTAGTCTGCAGACTTTCCCATTTTTCCTGTCTTTATCGAATCCTGGTGGAAGATCCATGTAGACTTCCTCTTCCAAATCACCGTTGAGGAAGGCATTTTTCACGTCGAGTTGTTGTAGGTCCCAATCCAGGTTTGTCGTGAGAGATAGAAGTTCTCTGACTGTATTGAGCTTGGCAACTGGGGCAAAAGTCTCGTTGTAATCAATCCCATATTTATCTCTATATTTTTTGTAGGCTTTCCAAGCATTCCTGAATGATTGAATTTCTCCATGAATTCGAACTCTTTGCAAGATCAAACTGGCGATAATGATGGGAGAATTGGTGCGCTTCAAGGAATAGATGGTACTCATGATTTTCACGATCTACCTTGTAAACACCCAACTACTATGAATGAAGGCATGTCGGCGTTCAACATAGACACTTTCCAAGAAAAAGATGAAGTGAATTCTGAGATTGTGAGATCTAACATTCCAGAGGTCAATCAAGAAGTTCCAGCTGCTCTATCTTCACTGGCTTTGGTTAACATTCCGCCATTGGAAACAAATAATCGTCAAGTAGCTCCAATTTGTTCTTTCATGGCTAGTCCTTCGCTTGAGATAACTCAAGAGTTTCCTTACTTGAAGGTTGCTTTGCAAGAAGCCATGACCAATTATCTTCAGAAGTGTTTTAAGGACGTCTTGAAGCATGGGTTTTTCAACGTCCGTTCTTGGTGGGATGAGAATAATCTAATTCTTCAAAACGTGATTACCAGCTCATTCCGTGCAAATCCAGCACCTTTGATGGAACGCATGGATATATTTCTTAAAGAAGTCGACATTTATTTATCTGAAAGAAAATAGCACTTAGAGTGTCCAACTACCGAAGAAAAGACTGAGAAGTTGAAGCTTTTGAACATCCAGCTGGAAGTAGAGGATTCCACTTATTTTTCATTGGAAGATAAAATTAGTCAGCTAACTTTCGAGCTTGACAGACTTCGTGTTGAACTTCAAACCCATCAGGAACATAAGAGTATGCTTGGAACTGCAAATGTTGCTTTAGAAGAATTACATACTAGAGATGTTTCTAGCGCAGCATCCGTTGATCAGAGAAGGAATACACTTGAAGATAGTTTCCTGCAAGTGATCAATGGCGAGTGATCTTTGATAAAGTCAAGATTTTTTGATCTTCTTTTAAGACCATATTGTATGAATTTTGATTTTTTCATCGTTCTTTGTCTTTTTATGATGAATTTTTATTTTTCTTGTGCATTTTTTTTACTGCAGGAAATGTAAACAAACTGAATGAATTTATTAGTTATGACTAAACTTGAATTTATAATTTATTCAAACTGCCTACGTACCCAAACAAGATCAAGTCGAATTGGTAAAGTTTTCTTATTAACATCGTTTTGTCTTCAAACCTAGGATATCCATTAATCCTAGGATTTGCCTTAATTCATGGACAACCTTTTTCAGTAGACTGCATAGAATCTTGTTGAACGCTTCTGCTAACCCATTAGCCGCTGCATTGTACATGGAAGAGTTGTACTGCTTGAATCCAAGTTTTGAACATAAATTATTTATGTGGCTATTGCAGAAAGGCTTCTCATTATCAGCGATGATATATCGTGGGATCCCGTATCGATAAATGATTTGGATACGGATGAAATCCGCAACATTTTCTTTCTTTATATCTTTCAATGGCATGGCTTCAGCCTACTTAGAGTAGTAGTCAATTCTAGCAAGAATGTATGAGGGTCCAGCTGAAGACTTTGGAGTTATGGGTCCAATTACATCGAGACCCCATGCATCGAATGTCCATGAAGCTACTGTCGGATGTAATGGTTCCGAAGGTTGATAGATGATGTTTGTATGAACTTGGCAAGTTTCACATTTCTTTGCATAATCCATGGAGTCTGTACTACAGTCGGCCAGTAGTACCCCATCCTCTTTATTCGAAAATGGAGTTTGGGTCCAGACTGATGAGCGCCACAGATTCCAGAGTGGGCTTCTTCCACGACATGTGTTGCTTCATCATTACTTAGGCATCGGAGGAAAACTCCATCGAATGATCGTTGATAAAGTGTTCCCTTATAAAAGACAAAGCGGGATGCACGCCTCTTGATTTTGATTTTTTGCCGTGGATTGTCTGGTAGCTTTTGATGTTGAAGGAAATCAATCATTGTCTATCTCCAATCTTCTTTTTCTTCATTTTCGGTCACTTCAACACTATTATTTACTATTATTTTCTTCCATATCACTGAGTAGTAATGACGGAAGTACTCATCTTTGAGCAATTGATATAGAGTAGGAAAAATTTTCATCTGACCTGGCTATAACAGCAGCCAAATTGGCCAAGGCATTAGCTTCCTTATTTTCAGTCATAGGTACGAATTTGATTTTTAACGAATTAAATCGTTTCATAGGCGCTGATACATATTCATGATATGACTTCAAGTCTAGATTACGGACTTCGTACTCAGTTAAGAGTTGGTTGATTATCAATTTAGAATCCTCAAAGACTTCTAGCTGATGAATATCCATATCTATAGCTGTCTCTAAGCCAATGATAAGTGCTTGATATTCCGCTACGTTATTTGAACATTTCTCTGTTAAGGCAAAAGAGTATGTGATGAAAAGATCATGGGGAGTGATAAAGATAACTGCTGCTCCTGCCCCATCGAAGTATAGCCTCCATAATAGTATGATTTCATTAAATAAAACTTCTTTATCTGGGAGGTCTTCCTATAGTTCCCATTCCGCTGGAATTGGGTGGTTAGCAAGGAAATCTGCAAAAGCTTGTCCTTTGATGGCCTTTTGTGGAATGAACTTGATGTCGAATTCGGACAATAATAGCATCCATTTTCGAATCCTTCCGAAAAGAATTGGTCTAGACATTATGTACTTTAAAGGATCAACTTTTCAAACAATACTGACAGTATGTGATAGCATATAATGTCTTAATTTTTTAGCCACGAAGATTAACGAAAGACATATTTTTTCAATAGGCGAATATTTCATCTCGGCACCCACCAGTGTCCGGCTCAAGTAGTAGAGCACATTCTTTTTTTCTTCATCATTCGCTTGGACAAGAAATGCTCCTAGAGAATATTCTTGTGTTGCAATGTAGAGAGTCAGTGGTTTTCCTGGGATCGGAGTTGCAAGTACTGGTGGATGAGATAAATATTGCTTAATGCTTCGGAAAGCACTTCGACAAGTATCATCCCATTCAAATGACACATCTTTCTTCACCAATTTATTAAATGAGTGGCAACGTCCGGCAAGGTTAGAGATAAATCTCCAAATGTACGCGATTTTCCTTAAAGACTTTTCAACTCATGCACATTTATTGGTTTCGATATGTTGATTATAGATTCAATTTTTGATTGATCTATTTCAATGCCTCTATGTCAAACAATGAAGCCAAGAAATTTCTCAGATGTGACACCAAATGCACACTTCAGCAGATTCATCTTTAATTGATGTCGTTGAAGCTTTCAAAAACATCATGTAAATCTTGTAGGTGATTACCTTGTTTCTTTGTTTTAACGACAAGATCATCTATATAACATTCTATGTTCTTATGTAGCATGTCATCGAACATCTGTTGCATTGCCCGTTGGTAGGTTGCCCCCGAGTTTTTCAATTCAAACGGCATAACTTTATAACAATATATGCCTTTAGGGGTGCAGAATGATGTGAAGTCTTCATCTTTCGGATTCATTCGTATTTGATTGTATCCAGAAAATCTATCCATGAAAGATAAGATTTCATACCCAGTAGTTGTATCCACCATCAACTCTATTATTGGAAGCGAAAAGTCTTATTTGGGACATGCTTGATTTAGATCATGAAAGTCAACACAGACTCGTTCTATTTTTCTTTTTGACAGGAACAATATTCGCAATCCAAGTTAGGTATTTGACTTCACGTATGAATCCAGTTTCAATAAATTTGTTGACTTCCATTTCAATTTGAGGAATCAGTTCTGGTCGAAATCTCCTTTGAGGTTGTTTGATCGGTCGAACTCAATGCCTTACTGCAAGGTGATGTACTACAACCCTCGAATTTAACCCTGGCATTTCTTTGTAAGACCACGTAAATACATCCTTGTATTCTTGAAGCAAATGGATGTACTTTGATTCCTCTTTTTGATCGAGAAGAGCGCTCACGAACACTAGTCTCAGGTCTTCTTCAGTCCCCAAGTTTAATTGCTTCAAGTTATCTACTGTAGCTTGTCCACCTTCTTCAAATGTAGGTGGGGCCGACTCATGTTCATCTGTTGTGATAGAGTTTTCAGACTCATGTTCGGAAGCTTCTTCAAAAGCTATGTGATTAACGGAGACTTCTTCTTCATCCTCATTGTTGCTTAGAAAAGGGTAGACTTTTTGATGTTTTTGTCTTCTACTTGATTGTTGAGGCCTTGACCTCGGATCAGAAGTTTTAGTTCCAAGTCGAGAAAAAGCAGATTGTCTTTGAAATGACTTCTGAGGAGCTTGTGTGTCATCACCAATTTGCGTAGAAGAAGAAAGAAATTCACTTAACATTTGGAAGATGAAAGTTTTACCTTTTACATCAACCATTGGGGAGGATTCCCGTTTTAACCTTTTAAACACCGAAACTCTAGCATTCTTGTTTTCAATTCGATCGAACACTGAAGGTTTCGGCTGTTCAGGTTTCTCTTCTGCAACCTTGTAAATTTGAATCATGATTGGGTTCGAGGAAACCTTCTCGACCTTAATCTTTCTTGGTGGATTTGGATCATATCCCAAGCCATACCTAGGTTGCGATATGAGGGTCCCGTCAAAATGAGAAGGGATACGCCCACCCGAAAGGACAACATCGAGATCACCTAATTTACGAGGCTCTCCTTTCCCAAATCTAACATTCTTAAATAAATTTTTGACTTGAGGATTATAACACCCTTTGAAAATCTATTTTGGTTCATCGGCTCCAGGTTTGTCTTGTTTAGATGAGCTAGAAATACTGAGTTTTGATATATTTGGAATAGATGATGAAGCTTTCGATGATGATTTGTGTTCTCCCGGGACTCACATAAGTTGATGGGGGCAGAAATAATTTTGGAATACTAGGTATTAGAAGAGTTAACTCTTTTCTCAATACCTCAACGTCAATTGATTAGAGAATCCTTCATATGTAAATTTTGATTTACCTTTGATAAGCTGACGAGACTGAGCAGCACTAGATATATCTTCGTCATATGCGTTCCCTTTAATTTTAAATCCGAACATAGTCAACACTGCAGAATTACTCTCTTCATCTTCCACGTAAAATTTGGCATCAGCAAAATGAGATTCTTCTTCAAGGAATGGTTTGGACTCAGCTACTACACATTTGACTTCTCTGTCTCGACTATATTTGAAGCATTGGTGCCAAGTCGAATGTACTACTCCAGTTTCATGCAGCCAAATACGTCTAAAGAGTAACTCATATGAAGTTTTAGCATCAATGACATGGAAGAGAGTCGATGAAATTAACTCTCCTATTTGCAGCTTCAAACGAATCATGCCAATGGCTCGCTGACCTTTCTGGTTGAATAATTGAATCATGATTTTGCTCTTGGACATGTCACCAACATTAATTCCAATCTTCTTCATCGTTTTGACTGGCATGATGTTCACAGCAGATCCACAATCAATCATTATGCAATTTATCTTGCATCCTCGAATATGACTACTAACATAGAGCGGTCTATTATGTAAATGAGAACCCAATTGTAAATCTTCATCGTCAAATGTGATGGTGGCCATAAAGTCTTGTCAGGTTGCAGATCCAATATGTTCCAAGACTTTGCCTTCGTATTCTTCCGGATCTATCAACGCCACAATTATAGCCATTCGATCATCGAAAGGAAGCTTAAGAGACTTTGCTAAACTTGTATCTGAAGGAATATTATTGAGTCGCGAGATAGTTCTCTTCTATTTTGAACTCTCTCTCCTCTATGTTGATAACACTGGATGTAAAACATTAATTGTTGAAAAAGCCCCCGGGAAAATAATCACCAGGGTTGGTAATCTAGGAGTAATGCGTAAAGTGACTTCTACTCCCATTGATTTAGTAGACACTTTTGTCCTAGCTTTAGACCTTCTTTTTTGGTTGTTTCTTGGTTTTTGTTTTTCATTACTAGGACTTGGAAGTGGCAGAATTGTTCGATGGCGTCTTTTCACGAGGGTCCATCCTTCCTGATTTCCTTCTAGTGCTGCTCTTTCATCAGGTTGAACTTCCATACCCAATACCCCCAATTTTGGTCCTACAAGAGAGGTAGAATGTGGCATTTTACATGTTTTGTTTGACATTCGATATTTCTCCTTCTTACTTATGAAGGTAGACCAATCATCACCAATCTCATCTTCAGACTTTGAATCAGAATCCCAAACATCCATGTCATCTTTCATAATTTCGTAGAAGGTTGGACGATTGGGTGCACGCGGTCCATCCATTCCTGGGTAGATGTAACTGATAGTAACTTTTCCGTCTATCTCGAACTTTACTGGAATGGCTCCTTCTGGAAGTTGTGGTCCAAACTCATCAGCCGATGATTTACTGGCATCACATGTATGAGGAAATGTATGTTCCCCCTTTTGTAATGGGGATTGGATCAAATGATTCAAACGAAACCATTGAGCAGTTAGCCGTTGAGTTTTCTCTCATTTCAAGTTTGATCTTATTTTCTTTATCCAAACGAACAATAAGATCTTAATTATCTGAATGTTTGAAAACGAGGAGCCACGTGATTTGAATCTTAGGCTTCGAGATTTGTTAAGAATTTGATTTGTCGAGAATTTCACTTGTTCGACGCTTGAATTTTGGAGCTTGGATTTGTACTTCAAAGACTTGGACTTGATATTGATTTGATTTGAAGAAGACTTTGATCTTCTTGAATTTGCTTGATTTGAAAAAGATCTTGATCTTCTTCGGGTTTGCCTGACTTGGAGTGGAGAGAATTTCTTCAGCACTTCGTGATTTTCTCTTGTCCTTTTCCTCCTCCCTTTGTAATGAACTCTTGACCCTATTTATAGGGGAAACTCGTGACCAATTTTAGTAACTACTCAATTAATTCAATTAAATTGATTATAATTGAATAATTGTGAATTTTAAGAAAAATAGTATGATGGGCTTTTAAAATTTTATGGGCTTAGTAGGTTTTAGTTTGGTAAATTTAATTGGGCTAATTATTTAAATTGACTCAACTCATTATTTGTTTATTTATTTTTCTACGTCTACATGGATGTAGGTTTTAAAATTATCAAATGATTTGAGTTTATATAGAAGTGGGCATACTGCTTACCAAATGAAATTGGAATGGGAAGGGGAAGGATAAGGCCCAAATGTTGGGCTAACAAAAAAATAATTTGGCTGATTTGTTTAATTAATTTTCTAATTTGTTTAGAAAAATAAAATAATTTAATTAATTCAATATAAAAAATTTAAAAAATTATTTAGATTCGGTTCTTTTTCTATTTTTCGGTTCTTGGTCTAGAATCGAGAACAAACTGACCCAAACTCATCGGTTCTCAATTAAGATAATCTTTCGAGTATTTAACTTATAAAGAACCGCTCAATTCGATTCGGTTAAGGAGTTTTGTTCAACCCTACAAACAAGACATAATTTTATTTTGTGGCTTCTCTATTTGATTAGACCTGCAATAGTAGCATGTGATGGTTGTTGCTAGAGTACGAATTTGTCCTTTAAACAATTTAAAGTATCACATGTTTCTGATTATACAAATAGGAATGAGATTAAATCACGAACAAAATGATAATTTGTGTCCACCAACTTTTCAACGTGTGCTTAAAACGAATTTCCTCTCTTTAATGGTGCTTAGGCAGTCAACAATCGTCTCTCAAGAAATAACGAGTTTCATCTCTTATGAAGTGATGTAATTTTTTTTGACAAAATAGTGATTGTTCATACCAACTTTTAAATAAAGTGTCTATCCGAATAGAAAACAAATGTCCAATGGTATCTAGGCCAGCGACGTGTGTGCAGTCCAAAACCCATGGTATATAAGCCCCCTTTCCTCTTTAATGAAATTAGGCGCATTTAGGGTCCAAACTCAAATGCCAAACTTGGACATTATTAAAAAAAAAAAAAAAACCCAAATATTTTTCACTAATTTTCCCATGTGGGACAAATCTAAGTCAATTCAATCAAAATTACAACATTTCAAATTTTAAGTAGGTGAACCCGTAAAGCAATTTAACAAGTTGACATATTGAGGGAAACATCGCTTTCTTACCAATTAGAAGTTTTTTTTTTCTTGTCCTAGTTCAACGAGTTCTTCAAATTGCTCTATATAAATTTTTTCATCTAATTCACTATTCAAAAATGTCGTTTTTATATCCATTTGATACATTTCCAAACTATTTAGGGTCCATTTGCCTTGGCATTTGAAAAATAAAAAACAAGTTTTGAGACACAAAAGTTGTTTTTGGATCCATTTATCTAATTTTATGAAAGTGTTTCTTCTAGATATAAGAGCTTTTAGAGGAAATAAACCCAATGTAATTTCCTCTAAAAGCACTTCTGAAGTACGAAGCTCTTTTAAAAAGTAATTTCCAAACAAAAATTAAGATAATTTCCTTCAAAAACCCTTCTACAGAAAGCAAAATCAAAAGCAAAAGTTATGCCAAACAATCCCGAATGTTGTTGGTGCTATAAGTATTTAAATGGATGTTATTCTTGTAATAGGTGAATATGTACCGTAATAATTAAGCTATTTCTTTGACTTGTAGCCTTTAATAACAAGTCTTGCTATATACCTATCAAAAAATAAAATAAAATAACAACGAGTCTTGCTATATGTTTAATTGATCCTTGTGCCTTCATTTCACTTTTAAAATCCACTTGCACCCTAGAACTCTATATTTTATCCTATTTTTTCTAGTGTTTTGCCAATTTGATAAATATTTGTTCTTTATTTCCATGTGGTCGTTTGCATAAAAAGAGAACCAGCTAAGATTATAAGAGTATTAACTTGATGCGTGCACCGTCGATAGTATCGGCACAATAGAAAGGCTACGCAAGTTTAAGAAACATTATTGTGACTACCTGAAGCTAGCACTTTCCAACTCTTATCTTTTATTATTTTGTGTTAATTTTAATCTATTTATATATTTAGTTCAATGTTTAGTTAAGCTAAAATAACTTATTAAAAATTAAGTCAAAAATCAATAATTAATTTTAATCATATATTTCATGAGACCCACAACATTTCAACCACACATTCCATCAACTTCTATTAAATTCTAATTTTTCATCCCAATCAAACATAGGCTAAGTTAACCATTATAACACCCAAAAAACTTATTTTCATAACATTTCAACCGCACAATCCATCAACTTCTATCAAAATCTACTCAAAATTTATGTCAAATTCAGCCTTTCAATTTATTTATTTTTTCCAACATTTATCCCCGTAAAAACTAGTACACAACGATGGATTGGCCACCATTGTGTACAACTTCCAAATTGGACAGAGAACAGTGACCATTTTTCTTCCATTTCCCTTATTCGAAATTAAACATTTATTTTTCCAAAATGTCACTAATACAGAAACATTGGCAGAGTGATATTAGGTGCACTAAGAAACAGAAAACTGGAGAATGATTGTTGACTGTACGAGAATTCATATGATTCCTCCATTCCAACCAGGTTTTCATAAAGAAGCATAGCAAGAATGACGCCGTTGCAGTTACCTCTAAAAGGAATAATCTCGATCATCAATCTAAAGAGAGTTTGGTAGTTTTTCCTTTACACAGGACACTGCCTTATCTTATTAAAGGAAGAGGTCAAATGCACGTATCTACGAGGTAGGTCGTGAAAATCATTCGACACTGAGATTAAGCCTAAAACGAAGTCGGACATTCTTTGTGTAACGGGAATACCTTGCTGGTGCAGTAGTGTTGTACCAGTCTTAGATTAGCTACAAGATACAGCATGGTTTAACTATTCAATATAAGTTGGCTCTAGCCTGGACATATTCTATTACTTAGAGCTTAGAGTTGAACAATCAGCATTATATCAACAAAAACTATTTCGTACAGCAGAAATTATCATCAAATTGTTCATCCAAACAAGCAAAATTACCAGATTAATCAACTAACACGTTTTGTTGCTAGTTGCTACCGCCTTCAAGGGTTCACATTTTCGCGCAACGGTTCCAATCATGTCATTCATGTCAATGGTGTTAGGATTTGTCGAGAAATCAAGTTCCCAATTAAACTCGTGAAGCAATGAGCCTAACAAGAAGTGTGTCATGCGATGGCCTAATGGAAGACCTGGACAAATCCTTCGGCCTGCACCAAATGGAATAAACTCAAAATGTTGTCCCTTGTAATCGGTATTCGAGCCTAAAAACCTCTCCGGCTTAAAATCTGAAGGATCCTCCCAATTTTCTTCATCTCTTCCAATGGCCCAAACGTTAACAAAAACTTGTGTATTTTTGGGTATCAAATATCCCATATAATTAGTGTCTTGAATTGCCTTTCGTGGTATGAGCAAAGGAAGGGGAGGATGTAAGCGTAGTGTTTCTTTGATTACTGCTTGCAAGTAAGGAAGTTTGTCTATATCACTTTCTTCGAATTTCCTGTTTGATTCTACCACACTTGAAATCTCGTTTTTAACCATGATCATTGTTTTCGGGTTGCGTAGGAGCTCTGCCAATGCCCACTCAATAGAGGTGCTAGAAGTCTCTGAACCGCCGAAGAAGATTTCCTGCGTTGGAATGCAGTTGCTTAGCAATTGACAAAGAAATTATTTATGACATAAGATCAGTCAACTACGGAAAAGATTTCGAACGATGAAGAAGATTTGTCGAGAGGGTACAATCTCGTTTTCTCAATTATGTCTTCAAAGAGCAGGTGCACACAAAATTCACTTAATTTTTAACTAAATACCTAATTTTTGGATAGTTTTAATTTATAAACGATTGGTATGGAAACTTCAACTTAGGATATAAATGTATTTTGAATCGCCTCGTCTAAAAGTTTAAGTTTTCGAATAAGGATACACTTCTGTATCAAGTTCTAATCCGAGTACTTATTCTTTGATTAAATACTGACGACTAATTTTAGTGAAAATAAAAATAGAAATATACCAGTGTAAATATGTTTATCTCCAGTTCTGATAATTTAGCAGGTTCATTCTTGCTTCCTTCAAATTCAAGCAACACGTCCAAGAAGTCTTTCCTCTTTGGTCCGCCTGCCTTGCGTTCTTCTATACGCTCCTTGATAAGTTTTGCAGCAATATCTATTGCTTTCCCCATATCACGGTCCATTTTTCTTCTTAGACCAAGCAGATCGAGCCAACTAAGCCAAGAGAATAAATCTGAAATATTTGGATGGCCAGCCCACTCCGCTACTCCCTTCATGGCTTCAAAGAATTCCGAAGCCTCTTTCGACTCTGGATCCACTAAATCTCGGGACAACATCAGATTCCCGATCATGTTAAACGATGCCAAGAAAACATATCGTGCCACCTGAATACCATACCTCCTTCCTTCCACGGAGTTGGCTTCTTTTTCTATCCACAAGAGCATATTGTCAATGCACTTTCTCCTTACAGACCCGGTTTCATTGATTCTCTTGTTAACAAACATTTCCACTGTGCAGAGCCGCCTCATCACGCGCCAGTAGACGCCATATGGAGCCAACGCCAAGGAACCCTTGTGGTAATTCTTGGACCTCATGGTGTCAATAATGTTGCGGTCGATGAATGAGAGATCATGGTTCTTGAAAAATTCGTTGGCTACATCTGCAGATTGTATAACCATTGTGTTGACTGAACCAATCTTTAACCACACAACAGGGCCATACTTTTGTTTGAGTCCGGCTATGGTTCTATGGGGTGCAGTTCCAAGTTGGAATATGTGACCAAATAATGGCCATCCAGGTGGTCCTGGAGGTAGCCTGTTGTAATTTGGCCTTCTTTTGTAGAATATGAAGAACAAAATTGGTAAAAAGATGGTGCTGGAATAAACAAGGAAACTCCACTCCATCTCTACAGAACTCAAACTCATCTTCTTTCTTAGCCTAATGTCTCTATTAATATTTGCAGTACTCCAGATTTCAAGCTGATAACGAATCTTTTGCTTATAAAATTATGGTGGACTTTTGAAGCAGGAGGGTGTTTCGTAGAGACCCCCGATGTGTTCGTGTACTTATAGTAGAACTCTTGGATTAAACATTACTTGCAATCATTGTCACATGATGCATGCCTCCCGAAAATAATATTAGATATTCTAGATTATGGAAACTTAAACAAGTATATATCACATGGGGATTTTGAAATTTGGAAAATGAATCATTATTATATTAAATGGCCCACTTGTACTCGTTTAAATCTTGGAGAATTTTAAAAAAATGACCAATGATATGTTTGTCAATTGAAAAATGTCTAATTTTGATAACTCTTGCAAAAATGACCAGATTTCGTATCAAATTATCTTTTATACTCTTAATGAAAAATGAAGCAATTTTTTTCTTTTCAATTTGTCACAAATCTCAAGAAAAATCCTATTACCACAAAAAAATTTACATACTTTTAATCTCATCCACAATTCTCAATAGGGGGTAAATTTTCTTCAAAATCATATTTTTGTTGATATGATGTTTTTAATAGTTGTGATATATATGATCTAAATGGATGATTAGATTTTCCAAACATTTAGTAGATATTTGTTGCAAGATTATTCTAGATTATGGAAACTTAAACAAGTATATATCACATGGGGACTTTGAAATTAGGAAAATGAGTCATTATTATATTAAATGGCCCACTTGTACTCATTCAAATCTTGGAGAATTTTAAAAAAATGACCAATTATATGTTTGTCAATTGAAAAATGTCTAATCTTGATAACTCCTGCAAAATTGACCAAATTTTGTATCAAATTATCTTTTATACTCTTAATGAAAAATGAAGCAATTTTTTTCTTTTCAATTTGTCACAAATCTCAAGAAAAAAAGTAGCATCCATAAGAAGTTACATTAATGCAAGGTAATACATAATGGGTTAGTTTCATTTCATTATCTATTAGGTAATGACCAATGATTTTGGGTAGAAAGGAGGATTACGAAATAAAAAAACTATTAACACAAATTTTTTTTACATACTTTTAATCTCATCCACAATTCTCAATAGGGGGTAAATTTGCTTCAAAATCTTATTTTTGTTGATATGATGTTTTTAATAGTTGTGATATATATGATATAGTTTTTAATCTACAGAACTCAAACTCATCTTCTTTCTTAGCCTAATGTCTCTATTAATATTTGCAGTACTCCAGATTTCAAGCTGATAACGAATCTTTTGCTTATAAAATTAGAGTGGACTTTTGAATTAATTAACATTACTTGCAAATTGCAATCACTGTCACATTATGCATGCCGTCCGAAAATACTCTTAAATATTACATATTCTAGATTATTGAAACAAACAAATATATATCGCATGAGAATTTTGAAATTAGGAAAATGAAGCATTATTATATTCAATGGCCCACTTGCACTCATTTAAATCTTGGAGAATTTTACAAAATGGTTACATGCTTGTCAATTGAAAAATATCAATTTTGATAACTGTTGAAAAAATGGTCAAATCATGTATCAAATTGTCTTTTATACTTTTAATGAAAAATGAAGCAATTTTTTCCTTTTCAATTTGTCACAAATTTCAAAAAAAAAAAAAAGAAGTAGATTCCATGAGACGTTACATTAATGCAAGATAATACCTAATGGGTTAATTTCATTTCATTATCTATTATGTAATGACTAATGATTTTGGATAGAAATGAAGATTATGAAATAGAAAAACCATTGACACAAAAAGATTTACAATACTTTTAATCTCATCCACAATTCTCAATAGAGGGTACATTTTCTTCAAAATCTTATTTTCGTTGATAAGTTGTGTTCTTATTAGATTTTC
This sequence comes from Fraxinus excelsior, assembly GCA_019097785.1. Classification (NCBI taxonomy): domain Eukaryota; kingdom Viridiplantae; phylum Streptophyta; class Magnoliopsida; order Lamiales; family Oleaceae; genus Fraxinus; species Fraxinus excelsior. Next base: position 41,983,604 of record CM032626.1, on the reverse strand, counting down.
CAAACAATTAGTAGATATTTATTGTAAGATTATTGCAGTATTTTAAAATTGAATTCATATTTATTATTTGGCATTTCTCAAAGATGGTGTCACAATCTACTTAAATAACTTTAATAGACGATTTTGCAATGGTTGTCATCCTCGAATTAGGCGTTGTCATGTGTGATTATATCAATTACGATTTTCTACCTATTAAAAAAATAACATTATGGAGTTGTTTGATTTAGATTTTTTGAGAATAAAATTTGTGAAAAGTCATCGTTTGGAGGATGTGTAATTGAAAAGTAGGAAAGTATTATGACACGTGTAAAACTATTTTATTGAAATAATGTGTAATTGAAAATAAGTTTAAGGAAAAATTAATTCTACAGATTTTGTACTAAAATTTACTCATTTTTAGTATCCAATGCACACTTCATATATATTTGTAAACACGACGTTACAACGTCCTTGACTTGAGAAATAATGTGCTATTGATAAATCCAATGCGTTCTACTCTACTCAAAAGCATGTGAAATTAAATCCTGAAATTTTTTTAGAAAATATTCTCTTATTTATATAAAAATTCGATTACATCTTAAACATTGCTATCTGCTCATATGATTCACTATGTCGGGATCGCACTTAAAATAGGAACGTGTTTGGCTAACGACTAAAATAAAGTAAAAATCTTTTAATAACTTCTTGTTTCTGAACATATTACTTTAAAAAAAAAAAAAATTACTTTGTCAATTGTAACTCTGATTTGTGCAAAGAATATACCTCTTTCTAGATATGCGCCACATAAGTGCAACATTCAATTGACAACACATAATTTGCCTTGGCATGTAACATTTTGTATCCTCGTAGGAAAGATTGGACCCTTAGAAGCCATGTGACAAGAACATGTGTCCAACGAATGTTGTTAGATAGTCAACGTTCTATTAATTAATGAACGTGTTAGCTAAGGTATAATTTGAAATGTAAAATAATTTATTTTCCTAACTATATTAAAAGAGCCACCTTGACATGTATTGTGCATTTTACACGTGTCTGCAAATTCTATCGTCAACTCACACGATGTCGTTTGATGTTGCGTGATTTTTCTTCCATTTCCCTAACCTCCGGCAGCCCACTGCCTTTTTTCACCCGATTTCGATTTCCCTTTGCCAACCTTCCAAACTTTGAAAGCACCACCACCACCGTTGGCATTACCGCCACGATCACCGTCGCCATCGTAGCAAGAAAGAGACCGAGGAAATGTCGAGGAAAGCAGACGAGGAACGGGAAGGAGGAGGAATTCCTAAAATTAGAAAATTGGAATAAGTGATTAGCTTTCTTCTTAGCCGATTATTGCGCTTAAAAAATCCAGAGTTGTTGTGTGTCGTGAGAAAGATGTATATGTTGTTGTCGATGAAAAAAAAAAAAGAGGTATGTGTCTCCTCCATGTGGCACGGAGACACCGTGCATGTCAAACCCAATATTTTTTATTTTTACATTGAGATACATTTATTTAGCCTAAAATTGTGTGAAATGAAATGAGATAAGTAAATTCAAGTGGGTGTTTTTTTTTTTTAAATCTGATTAGGTTATAATTGATAACTTTAAAATTCTTTTTCTATATTTCATCACTACCAGGCAAAACACTTTGTACCAGCGATCACCGCCAGGGGCGTTGCCCCCGGACCCCAGGCAAAACACTTTGTAACAGTTATTTTTCAATCCTTAGGGAAGTGATCGAAATATTGATGAATTCATTCATATCGATTTTGAGGAACACATAAACATAAAAGAACTAAGAAAAATAACAAAAACAGAATTAAAAAATATCCAAATTGTTCCAAGAAGCAGGTGTAGGGAGCTCAATCGACACGATTTCGTCTCTCTGAGCCTTGGCCATTCTTATTACCTTCAAATCAACAACAAAATCACATCTCAAAATACAACACGAAGACCAACGTACAATAAATTCAAGCAACTAAATTAGAATGGGTTGATGTAGGTATGTCTTGGAGGCTCCGACATATGTGTGAAAGAAATAAAAGAAAATGAATGGGGAGAGTTTTTGATTTTGTGTGTGAAAATGGATGAGGCGATTGTTGTGTGTGGAAGGAAAAAATAGTGAAAATAAAGATGGGTGATGTTGTGTGAAGAGGGGAAAAAAAGAAAAAAAAAAGATGTTGACATTCACACGGAGAAGGTCTCCATGCGCAACGGAGACACCGCCGGTGTCGCCGTTGTGCACGGACAACACGGGCGGTATCTCTATGCACATGAAGACCTTCTCCGTGTCACGGAGACATGATGTCTCCACGATTTTTTCCCCCCGTCTGCGACCAACATTCTATCATTGATACTAACAACCATTCACTCCAAGAAGTGTTCATCTTTCATCTTCATTGTTATCACACAACCATTCAAGTAATAAACCAAAAATTTTGAATCTTGAGAAAAGAATTTCTTCATTACAATACAAAGAACAGATAATAAATCAACTAAATAATACGATGATAATAATGCATATTACACTTTAAATCGACCACAACCAACACCAAAAAGAATTCATTCAGGAAAATAGAAATTATGCATTAGTTAATGAGAATCCACCTTTAGCCGAAGCTCAATCCAACCAGAATGCCAGAAAAATTAAATTTAGTGTGAGAGGCGACGTGAAAATCGGGAAAGGAAAAAGATGGGTGAAAAAGGGATAGAAAGCATGGTTATGGCAGTTGGTTTTACAGTAGTTGGTGGAGTTGTGTGTAAAAATGAAAAGGAAGAAATGTTGGTTGAAGTGTGAAAAATAAAATAAAATTGAACTACGGCAATGGGAAATTGCCGACACGTGTCCCACAAAGTTTTAACCTCTTTTATATTGTAGTGAAATTTCTTTATTTCGCATACTCATTTTTAATCATACGTCACACAACAAAATATTCTACACATGAACCAAATTTTTTTTCCTACTTTTTTAACCATACATTTTCTAAAATCATTATTCAAAACATCATTTCTCCCAATTTATCTTTATTTAATGGCCATCCAGCAAGAGCTAAATCAATTTTATTTTACTTTTCACCCAATTTCAACCATACCTGTACGCAATAAAATATTTTACACATAAATTCAAAATTTTTCTATATTTTTTAATCACATTCTCCAAAAAAAAAAATCACTATTCAAAAACTCATTCTTCCAATAAAACTCATTAAAATGAATGTCAAACAAGTACGGTCGGACATGGGTCTTTAGAACCGAACCGATCCGAAATTTTCGAGTATTTAATAAATGGAACCGTCGGGCCCAAATATAATTATGGAACCGTTCGGGTTCGGTTCTATTCAGTTCCATATCATAATTAATATTTTTAACATTTACAGCAAGTCAGCAACACTATATAAATACAACTAATAACATATTCATTCGTAATTTTTACAAATTAACGTAGCCCAATTTAAAAACATATAAATAACAAGCTGTCCAATAAGGAGCTTCAAATTTCATTTTAATACTTATACTGCACTCAGAGATCACTAGTTGGTGAAATGAAGGAACTTCAAAATCGATTTAGGAATAAGGATATAGGTTTTAAAATTATCAAAAGATTTGGATTTATACGGGGGTGGATGTATTGCTTATCAAATGAAATTGGAATGGAAAGGTGAAGGATAATGTCCAAATGTTAGGCTAACAAAAAATTAATTTGGCTGAATTTAAGTGGTTTGTTTAATTAATTTGCTAATTTGTTCCAAGAAAAAAAAACAAAATAATTTAATTAATTCAATACAAAAAACTTAAAAAATTATTTAGATTCGATTCTTCGGTTCTTGGTCTAGAACCGAGAACCGGCCAAAATCCATCGATTCTCGATTAAGATACACGTTCGGGTATTTAACTTATGAAGAACCGCTCGATTCAGTTTGATTCGGTTTGAGTTCGGATTCGGATTCGATTCAATCCGATTCGGTTCGAGAGTTTTGTCCAACTCTACAAACAAGACGTAATTTTATTTTGTGGCTTCTCTATTTGATTAGACCTCCAATAGTAGCACATGATTGTTGTTACTGGAGTACGAATTTGTCCTTTAAACAATTTAAAGTATCACACTGTTTCAGATTATACAAATAGGAATGAGATTAAATCACGAACAAAACGATAATTTGTGTCCACCAACTTTTCAATGTGTCCTTAAAACGAATTTGCTCTCTTTAATGGTGCTTAGGGAGTCCGCAATCGTCTCTCAAGAAAGAACGAGTCTCTTCTCTTGAAATGATGTAATTTTTTTCCGACGGAGTAGTGACTGTTCAAACCAACTTTCAAATAGAGCACCTATCCGAACACAAAACAAATGTCTAATGGTATCTAGGCCAGCGACGGGTGTGCAGTCCAAAACCCATGGTATATAGGCCCCCTCTCCTTTTTAATGAAACTAGGTGCGTTTAGGGTCCAAATGCCAAACTTGGACATTGTTTAAAAAAAAAAAAAAAAAAACCAAATATTTTTCACTAATTTTCCAATGGGGGGCAAATCTAAGGGTCCGTTTGATTGCAAAGATGAAAAATTGGTGGAAAAAAAAATATTTTTTCAGGGAAAAGATTTTTCTATACAATGTTTTATTGGGAATTGTAATTAAATATGTTTGATTGTTATAATTTTCCACCCAGAAAGTTTTTAAAATTTTGGATCCTTTTGTTCACGTTTGATTTTATTTTACATGGAAATTGTCCATTAAAATGATTTTTTTTTACAATTGGTTATGAAATTTGTCAACATTGCAAAAAAGAAGTAAAAAAAAATTGCTCGAAAACTATTTTTTCACTATTTTTTTATATCAAAGTTTAGTATTCGTTTTACAAGGAAATTGTACATTAAAGTGAATTTTTTTTTTTACAATTGGTTATGAAATTTCTTAACATTGCTAATTAAAAAAAAAAAAAACCAGTCAACTGAAAGATCAATTCCCACAAAATTGGTAGGAATTGATTTTCCCTAATTTGAAGAAAATCTGGCGCGTGAAGAAGAAGGGGGAAAAGATTTTCCAAGCAAAACTTGGTCCATCAAACATGTTCAAAAGAGAAAAATAGGACTATCAAACAGGGCCTAAGTCAATTCAATCAAAATTTCAACATTTCAAGTTTTAAGTGGGTGAACCCGTAAAGCAATTTAACAAGTTGACCTATTGAGGGAAAAATCGCTTTCTTACCAAATAGAAGTTTTCTTTTCTTGTCCTAGTTCAATGAGTTCTTCAAGTTACTCTATATAAATTCCTTCATCTAATTCACTATTCAAAAACGTCGTTTTTACATCCATTTGATATATTTCCAAACTATTTAGGGTCCGTTTGCCGTGGCATTTGAAAAATCAAAAACAAGTTTTGAGACACAAAAGTTGTTTTTGGATCTATTTATCTAATATTATGAAAGTGTTTCTTCTAATTATAAGAGTTTTTAGAGGAAACGGATCCAATGTAGTTTCCTCTAAAAGCACTTTTGAATTACGAAGCTCTTTTAAAAAATAGTTTCCAAACAAAAATTAAGACAGCTTCCTTCAAAAATCATTCTACAGAAAGCAAAAGTCATGTCAAACAGTTCTTAATATTGTTGGTGCTATAAGTATTTAAATGGATGTTATTCTTGTAACAGGTGAATATGTATCGAAATAAGTAAGATATTTCTTTGACTTGAAGCCTTTAATAACAAGTCTTGCTATGCATTTAATTGATCCATGTGCCTTCATTTCACTTTTAAAATCCACTTGCACCCTAAAACTCTATATTTTAAGCATGATTTGTACCGATTAAAATCCAATTAAAATTGAAAATATAGTCGCTATTGGATCCCAATCGTCTAATAAAAGTTAACAATAACGGCTAGGTTTTCAATTTTCTAGTGTTTTGCCAACTTGATAAATGTTTGTTCTTTATTTCCATGTGGTCGTTTGCATGAAAAGAGAACCAGCTAAGATTATAAGAGTATTAACTTGATGCTTGTACCGGCAATAGTATCGGCACAATAGAATTCCAACCGTTCCAACCAGGTTTTCATAAAGAAGCATAGCAAGAATGACGCCGTTGCAGTAATTACCTCTAAAAGGAGTAATCTCGATCATCAACCTAGAGAAAGTTTGGTAGTTTTTCCTTTACACAGGACACTGCCTTATCTTATTAAAGGAAGAGGTCAAATGCACGTATCTACGAGGTAGGTCGTGAAAATCATTCGACACTGAGATTAAGCCTAAAACGAAGTCGGACATTCTTTGTGTAACGGGAATACCTTGCTGGTGCAGTAGTGTTGTACCAGTCTTAGATTAGCTACAAGATACAGCATGGTTTAACTATTCAATATAAGTTGGCTCTGGCCCGGACATATTCTATTACTCAGAGCTTAGAGGTGAACAATCAGCATTATATCAACAAAAACTATTTCGTACAGCAGAAATTATCATCAAATTGTTCATCCAAACAAGCAAAATTACCAGATTAATCAACTAACACGTTTTGTTGCTAGTTGCTACCGCCTTCAAGGGTTCACATTTTCGCGCAACGGTTCCAATCATGTCATTCATGTCAATGGTGTTAGGATTTGTGGAGAAATCAAGTTCCCAATTAAACTCGTGAAGCAATGAGCCTAACAGGAAGTGTGTCATGCGATGGCCTAATGGAAGACCTGGACAAATCCTTCGGCCTGCGCCAAATGGAATAAACTCAAAATGTTGTCCCTTGTAATCGGTATTCGAGCCTAAAAACCTCTCCGGCTCCGGCTTAAAAAATCTGAAGGGCCTCCAATTTTCCTTCATCTTTCCATATGGCCCAAACGGTAAGCAAAAACTTGTGATTTTTTGGGTATGTCAAATATCCCATATAATGTAGTGTCTTGAATGCCTTTCGGTTGGTAGGAGGAAAGGAGGGGGAGGATGTAAGCGTCTTTATCTTTCTTTTATTGTGTGTTTCTTTGGATTACTTGCTTGCAAGTAAGGAAGTTTGTCGATATCACTTTCTTCGAATTTCCTGTTTGATTCTACCACACTTGAAATCTCGTTTTAGAACCCAGATCATTGTATTTTCGGGTTGCGTGAGGAGCACTCATGCCAATGCAACTCATAGAGGTGCTAGATTTAGGGGTCAGGGCTCTGAATCCGCACGATAGAAGATTCCGCATTGGTATGCAGTTGTCAGCCAATTGACAAGAATTATTATGACATAAGATCAGTCAACTACGGAAAAGATTTCGAACAATGGAGAAGATTTGTCGAGAGGGTACAATCTTGTTTTCTCAATTATGTCTTCAAAGAGCAGGTGCACACAAAATTCGCTTAATTTTTAAACTAAATACCTAATTTTTGGATAGTTTTAATTTATAACTTGTATTTGGTATGGAAACTTCAACTTAGGATATAAATGTATTTGAATCGCTCGTCTAAAAGTTAAAGTTGTTAGAGAGGATACACTCTGTATCAAGTTCTAATCCGAGTACTTATTCTTTGATTAAATACTGACGACTAATTGTAGTGGAAAATAAAATAGAAATATACCAGTATAAATATGTTTATCTCCAGTTCTGATAATTTAGCAGGTTCATTCTTGCTTCCTTCAAATTCAAGCAACACGTCCAAGAAGTCTTTCCTCTTTGGTCCGCCTGCCTTGCGTTCTTCTATACGCTCCTTGATAAGTTTTGCAGCAATATCTATTGCTTTCCCCAAATCACGGTCCATTTTTCTTCTTAGACCTTGCAGATCGAGCCAACTAAGCCAGAGAAGAGAATAAAATCTGAAAATATTTGGTATGGCCAGCCCACTCCATTATTCCCTTCATGGCTTCAAAGAATTCCGAAGCCTCTTTCGACTCTGGATCCACTAAATCTCGGGACAACATCAGATTCCCGATCATGTTAAACGATGCCAAGAAAACATATCGTGCCACCTGAATACCATACCTCCTTCCTTCCACAGAGTTGGCTTCTTTTTCTACCACAAGAGCATATTGTCAATGCACTTTCTCCTTACAGACTCGGTTTCATTGATTCTCTTGTTTTTTAACAAACCATTTCCATCAGGCAGAGCCGCTGTCATCACGTTATGCCAGTAGACGCCATATGAAGCCAACGCCAAGGAACCCTTGTGGTAATTCTTGGACCTCATGGCGTCAATAATGTTGCGGTCGATGAATGAGAGATCATGGTTCTTGAAAAATTCGTTGGCTACATCTGCAGATTGTATAACCATTGTGTTGACTGAACCAATCTTTAACCACAACAAACAGGGCAATACTTTTGTTTGGAGTCTGTTTTTTTTTTTATTTTTTTTTTTTTGTCCGGTTTTTTTTTTTTTTTTTTTTTTTTTAAATTTTGTTAATATGTGACTCAAATAATGGCCATCCAGGTGGTCCTGGAGGTAGCCTGTTGTAATTTGGCCTTCTTTGTATGAATATGAAGATAAAAATTGGTAAAAAGATGGTGCTGGAATAAACAAGGAAACTCCACTCCATCTCTACAGAACTCAAATTCATCTTCTTTCTTAGCCTAATGTCTCTATTAATATTTGCAGCACTCCTTTTTTTTTTGCAGATTTCACCAGTGCATAACGAATATTTTGCTTATAAAAATTATGGGGACTTTTGAAGCAGGAGGGTGTTTCGTAGAGACCCCCGATGTGTTCGTGTACTTATAGTAGAACTCTTGGATTAAACATTACTTGCAATCATTGTCACGTGATGCATGCCTCCGGAAAATAATATTAGATATAAATCATATTTAAAAAAAAAAAAAAAAAAAAAAAAAAAAAAAAAAAATTTGAAATTGGAAAATGAATCATTATTATATTAAATGGAACAACTTTGTTACTAGTTTAAATCTTGGATGAATGTTTAAAAAAATGACCAATGATAGTTTGTCAAATTGAAAAAATATCTAATTTTGATAACTCTTGCAAAAATGACCAAACTTTGTATCAAATTATCTTTTATACTCTTAATGAAAAATGAGCAATTTTTTCTTGTTCCAAAACGACAAATAGACTGCAAGATTACAAATTTGCTCCAAAATAAAGAAAATATTAAAAATTTACATACTTTTAATCTCATCCACAATTCTCAATAGGGGGTAAATTTTCTTCAAAAGCGTTATTTTTGTTGATATGATTTTTTTTTATTTTAATTTATTTAAGATAAATAAATATTTGTAAGTTTTAGATTTTCAAACATTTAGTAGATTATTTGTTGCAAGATTATCTAGATTATGGAAAAAAAAAAAAAAAAAAAAAAAAAAAAAAAAAAAAAAAGAAATTAGGATTTTTTTTTTTGTTTTTGGAAAATGAATCATTATTATATTAAATGGCCCACTTGTACTCATTCAAATCTTGGAGAATTTTAAAAAAAATGACCAAATTATATGTTTGTCAATTGAAAAAATGTATATCTTGATATAACTACTGCCAAAATTGACCAAATGTGTATCAAATTATCTTTTATACTCTTAATGAAAAAATGAAGCACTAATTTTTTTTTTCTTTCAATTGTCACAAATCTCAAGAAAAAAAGTAGCATCCATAAGAAGTTACATTAATGCAAGGTAATACATAATGGGTTATTTTCATTTCATGATCTTATTAAGAAACTTTTGAATATAAAAACTTATCCATAAAAATATGAAAAGAAATAAAAAACATTAACACAAATTTTTTTTTACATACTTTTTTTATCTTAACAATTTCAATAGGGGTAAATTTGCTCAAAATCCTTATTTTTTTGATTGATGTTTTTAATAGTTGTGATATATATGATATAGTTTTTAATCTACAGAACTCAAACTCATCTTCTTTCTTAGCCTAATGTCTCTATTAATATTTGCAGTACTCCAGATTTCAAGCTGATAACGAATCTTTTGCTATAAAATAGAGTGGACTTTTGAATAATTAAACATTACTTGCAAATTGCAATCACTGTCACATTATGCATGCCGTCCGAAAATACTCTTAAATATTACATATTCTAGATTATTGAAACAAAACAAATAAAAAAAAAAAAAAAAAATTTGAAAATTGGGAAAATGAAAGCATGATTATATTCAATGGCCCACTTGCACTCATTTAAATCTTGGAGAATTTTAAAAATGGTTACATGCTTGTCAAATTGAAAAATATCAATTTTGATAAACTGTTGAAAAATGTGTTGTTCAACATCATGTATCAAATTGTCTTTTATACTTTTAATGAAAAATGAAGCAATTTTTTTTTTTTTTTTTTTTTTTTCCAAATTTCAAAAAAAAAAAAAGAAGTAGATTCCATGAGACGTTACATTAATGCAAGATAATACCTAATGGGTTAATTTCATTTCATTATCTATTATGTAATGACTAATGATTTTGGATAGAAATGAAGATTATGAAATAGAAAAACCATTGACACAAAAAGATTTACAATACTTTTAATCTCATCCACAATTCTCAATAGAGGGTACATTTTCTTCAAAATCTTATTTTCGTTGATAAGTTGTGTTCTTATTAGATTTTCCAAACAATTAGTAGATATTTATTGTAAGATTATTGCAGTATTTTAAAATTGAATTCATATTTATTATTTGGCATTTCTCAAAGATGGTGTCACAATCTACTTAAATAACTTTAATAGACGATTTTGCAATGGTTGTCATCCTCGAATTAGGCGTTGTCATGTGTGATTATATCAATTACGATTTTCTACCTATTAAAAAAATAACATTATGGAGTTGTTTGATTTAGATTTTTTGAGAATAAAATTTGTGAAAAGTCATCGTTTGGAGGATGTGTAATTGAAAAGTAGGAAAGTATTATGACACGTGTAAAACTATTTTATTGAAATAATGTGTAATTGAAAATAAGTTTAAGGAAAAATTAATTCTACAGATTTTGTACTAAAATTTACTCATTTTTAGTATCCAATGCACACTTCATATATATTTGCAAACACGGCGTTACAACGTCCTTGACTTGAGAAATAATGTGCTATTGATAAATCCAATGCGTTCTACTCTACTCAAAAGCATGTGAAATTAAATCCTGAAATTGTTTTAGAAAATATTCTCTTATTTATATAAAAATTCGATTACATCTTAAACATTGCTATCTGCTCATATGATTTACTATGTCGGGATCGCACTTAAAATAGGAACGTGTTTGGCTAACGACTAAAATAAAGTAAAAATCTTTTAGTAACTTCTTGTTTCTGAACATATTACTTTAAAAAAAAAAAAGAAATTACTTTGTCAATTGTAACTCTGATTTGTGCAAAGAATATACCTCTTTCTAGATATGCGCCACATAAGTGCAACATTCAATTGACAACACATAATTTGCCTTGGCATGTAACATTTTGTATCCTCGTAGGAAAGATTGGACCCTTAGAAGCCATGTGACAAGAACATGTGTCCAACGAATGTTGTTAGATAGTCAACGTTCTATTAATTAATGAACGTGTTAGCTAAGGTATAATTTGAAATGTAAAATAATTTATTTTCCTAACTATATTAAAAGAGCCACCTTGACATGTATTGTGCATTTTACACGTGTCTGCAAATTCTATCGTCAACTCACACAATGTCGTTTGATGTTGCGTGATTTTTCTTCCATTTCCCTAACCTCCGGCAGCCCACTGCCTTTTTTCACCCGATTTCGATTTCCCTTTGCCAACCTTCCAAACTTTGAAAGCACCACCACCACCGTTGGCATTACCGCCACGATCACCGTCGCCATCGTAGCAAGAAAGAGACCGAGGAAAGCAGACGAGGAACGGGAAGGAGGAGGAATTCCTAAAATTAGAAAATTGGAATAAGTGATTAGCTTTCTTCTTAGCCGATTATTGCCCTTAAAAAATCCAGAGTTGTTGTGTGTCGTGAGAAAGATGTATATGTTGTTGTCGATGAAAAAAAAAAAAGAGGTATGTGTCTCCTCCATGTGGCACGGAGACACCGTGCATGTCAAACCCAATATTTTTTATTTTTACATTGAGATACATTTATTTAGCCTAAAATTGTGTGAAATGAAATGAGGGGGTTTTTTTTTTTATTTTTTTAAATCTGATTAGGTTATAATTGATAACTTTAAAATTCTTTTTCTATATTTCATCACTACCAGGCAAAACACTTTGTACCAGCGATCACCGCCAGGGGCGTTGCCCCCGGACCCCAGGCAAAACACTTTGTAACAGTTATTTTTCAATCCTTAGGGAAGTGATCGAAATATTGATGAATTCATTCATATCGATTTTGAGGAACACATAAACATAAAAGAACTAAGAAAAATAACAAAAACAGAATTAAAAAATATCCAAATTGTTCCAAGAAGCAGGTGTAGGGAGCTCAATCGACACGATTTCGTCTCTCTGAGCCTTGGCCATTCTTATTACCTTCAAATCAACAACAAAATCGCATCTCAAAATACAACACGAAGACCAACGTACAATAAATTCAAGCAACTAAATTAGAATGGGTTGCTGTAGGTATGTCTTGGAGGCTCCGACATATGTGTGAAAGAAATAAAAGAAAATGAATGGGGAGAGTTTTTGATTTTGTGTGTGAAAATGGATGAGGCGATTGTTGTGTGTGGAAGGAAAAAATAGTGAAAATAAAGATGGGTGATGTTGTGTGAAGAGGGGAAAAAAAGAAAAAAAAAAGATGTTGACATTCACACGGAGAAGGTCTCCATGCGCAACGGAGACACCGCCGGTGTCGCCGTTGTGCACGGACAACACGGGCGGTATCTCTATGCACATGAAGACCTTCTCCGTGTCACGGAGACATGATGTCTCCACGATTTTTTCCCCCCGTCTGCGACCAACATTCTATCATTGATACTAACAACCATTCACTCCAAGAAGTGTTCATCTTTCATCTTCATTGTTATCACACAACCATTCAAGTAATAAACCAAAAATTTTGAATCTTGAGAAAAGAATTTCTTCATTACAATACAAAGAACAGATAATAAATCGACTAAATAATACGATGATAATAATGCATATTACACTTTGAATCGAACACAACCAACACCAAAAAGAATTCCTTCAGGAAAATAGAAATTATGCATTAGTTAATGAGAATCCACCTTTAGCCGAAGCTCAATCCAACCAGAATGCCAGAAAAATTAAATTTAGTGTGAGAGGCGACGTGAAAATCGGGAAAGGAAAAAGATGGGTGAAAAAGGGATAGAAAGCATGGTTATGGCAGTTGGTTTTACAGTAGTTGGTGGAGTTGTGTGTAAAAATGAAAAGGAAGAAATGTTGGTTGAAGTGTGAAAAATAAAATAAAATTGAACTACGGCAATGGGAAATTGCCGACACGTGTCCCACAAAGTTTTAACCTCTTTTATATTGTAGTGAAATTTCTTTATTTCGCATACTCATTTTTAATCATACGTCACACAACAAAATATTCTACACATGAACCAAATTTTTTTTCCTACTTTTTTAACCATACATTTTCTAAAATCATTATTCAAAACATCATTTCTCCCAATTTATCTTTATTTAATGGCCATCCAGCAAGAGCTAAATCAATTTTATTTTACTTTTCACCCAATTTCAACCATACCTGTACGCAATAAAATATTTTACACATAAATTCAAATTTTTTCTATATTTTTTAATCACATTCTCCAAAAAAAAAAAATCACTATTCAAAAACTCATTCTTCCAATAAAACTCATTAAAATGAATGTCAAACAAGTACGGTCGGACATGGGTCTTTAGAACCGAACCGATCCGACCGTCGGGCCCAAATATAATTATGGAACCGTTCGGGTTCGGTTCTATTCAGTTCCATATCATAATTAATTTTTTTAACATTTACAGCAAGTCAACAACACTATATAAATACAACTAATAACATGTTCATTCGTAATTTTTACAAATTAACGTAGCCCAATTTAAAAACATATAAATAACAAGCTGTCCAATAAGGAGCTTCAAATTCCATTTTAATACTTGTACTGCACTCAGAGATCATTAGTTGGTGAAATGAAGGAACTTCAAAATCGATTTAGGAATAAGGATATAGGTTTTAAAATTATCAAAAGATTTGGATTTATACGGGGGTGGATGTATTGCTTATCAAATGAAATTGGAATGGAAAGGTGAAGGTGAAGGATAATGTCCAAATGTTAGGTTAACAAAAAATTAATTTGGCTGAATTTAACTGGTTTGTTTAATTAATTAGCTAATTTGTTCAGAAAAAAATAAAATAATTTAATTAATTCAATACAAAAAAACTTAAAAAATTATTTAGATTCGATTCTTCGGTTCTTGGTCTAGAACCGAGAATCGACCAAAATCCATCGGTTCTCGATTAAGATACACGTTCGGGTATTTAACTTATGAAGAACTGCTCGATTCAGTTTGATTCGGTTTGAGTTCGGATTCGGATTCGATTCAATCCGATTCGGTTCGAGAGTTTTGTCCAACTCTACAAACAAGACGTAATTTTATTTTGTGGCTTCTCTATTTGATTAGACCTCCAATAGTAGCACATGATTGTTGTCACTGGAGTACAAATTTGTCCTTTAAACAATTTAAAGTATCACACTGTTTCAGATTATACAAATAGGAATGAGATTAAATCACGAACAAAACGATAATTTGTGTCCACCAACTTTTCAATGTGTCCTTAAAACGAATTTGCTCTCTTTAATGGTGCTTAGGGAGTCCGCAATCGTCTCTCAAGAAAGAACGAGTCTCTTCTCTTGAAATGATGTAATTTTTTTCCGACGGAGTAGTGACTGTTCAAACCAACTTTCAAATAGAGCACCTATCCGAACACAAAACAAATGTCTAATGGTATCTAGGCCAGCGACGGGTGTGCAGTCCAAAACCCATGGTATATAGGCCCCCTCTCCTTTTTAATGAAACTAGGTGCGTTTAGGGTCCAAATGCCAAACTTGGACATTGTTTCAAAAAAAAAAAAAACCAAATATTTTTCACTAATTTTCCAATGGGGGACAAATCTAAGGGTCCGTTTGATTGCAAAGATGAAAAATTGGTGGAAAAAAAATATTTTATAGGGAAAAGATTTTTCTATAAAATGTTTTATTGGGAATTGTAATTAAATGTGTTTGATTGTTATAATTTTTCACCTGGAAAATTTTTAAAATTTTGGATGTTTTTGTTCACGTTTGATTTTATTTTACATGGAAATTGTCCATTAAAATGATTTTTTTTTTTACAATTGATTATGAAATTTGTCAACATTGCAAAAAAGAAGTAAAAAAAAAAAAAATTTGCTCGAAAACTATTTTTTCACTATTTTTTTTTTATCAAAGTTTAGTATTCGTTTGACTTCGTTTTACATGGGAATTGTACATTAAAGTGAATTTTTTTTTACAATTGGTTATGAAATTTCTTAACATTGCTAATTAAAAAAAAAAAACCAGTCAATTGAAAAATCAATTCCCACAAAATTGGTAGGAATTGATTTTCCCTAAATTTGAAGAAAACTGGCGCGTGAAGAAGAAGGGGGAAAAGATTTTCCAAGCAAAATTTGGTCCATCAAACATGTTCAAAAGAGAAAAATAGGACTATCAAACTGGGCCTAAGTCAATTCAATCAAAATTTCAACATTTCAAGTTTTAAGTGGGTGAACCCGTAAAGCAATTTAACAAGTTGACCTATTGAGGGAAAAATCGCTTTCTTACCAAATAGAAGTTT
Source organism: Fraxinus excelsior (assembly GCA_019097785.1). Classification (NCBI taxonomy): domain Eukaryota; kingdom Viridiplantae; phylum Streptophyta; class Magnoliopsida; order Lamiales; family Oleaceae; genus Fraxinus; species Fraxinus excelsior. The sequence continues at coordinate 41,967,965 of CM032626.1, read as the reverse complement.
TCTTTTCTTGTCCTAGTTCAATGAGTTCTTCAAGTTACTCTATATAAATTCCTTCATCTAATTCACTATTCAAAAACGTCGTTTTTACATCCATTTGATATATTTCCAAACTATTTAGGGTCCGTTTGCCGTGGCATTTGAAAAATCAAAAACAAGTTTTGAGACACAAAAGTTGTTTTTGGATCTATTTATCTAATATTATGAAAGTGTTTCTTCTAATTATAAGAGTTTTTAGAGGAAACGGATCCAATGTAGTTTCCTCTAAAAGCACTTTTGAATTACGAAGCTCTTTTAAAAAATAGTTTCCAAACAAAAATTAAGACAGCTTCCTTCAAAAATCATTCTACAGAAAGCAAAAGTCATGTCAAACAGTTCTTAATATTGTTGGTGCTATAAGTATTTAAATGGATGTTATTCTTGTAACAGGTGAATATGTATCGAAATAAGTAAGATATTTCTTTGACTTGAAGCCTTTAATAACAAGTCTTGCTATGCATTTAATTGATCCATGTGCCTTCATTTCGCTTTTAAAATCCACTTGCACCCTAAAACTCTATATTTTAAGCATGATTTGTACCGATTAAAATCCAATTAAAATTGAAAATATAGTCGCTATTGGATCCCAATCGTCTAATAAAAGTTAACAATAACGGCTAGGTTTTCAATTTTCTAGTGTTTTGCCAACTTGATAAATGTTTGTTCTTTATTTCCATGTGGTCGTTTGCATGAAAAGAGAACCAGCTAAGATTATAAGAGTGTTAACTTGATGCTTGTACCGGCAATAGTATCGGCACAATAGAATTCCAACCGTTCCAACCAGGTTTTCATAAAGAAGCATAGCAAGAATGACGCCGTTGCAGTAATTACCTCTAAAAGGAGTAATCTCGATCATCAACCTAGAGAAAGTTTGGTAGTTTTTCCTTTACACAGGACACTGCCTTATCTTATTAAAGGAAGAGGTCAAATGCACGTATCTACGAGGTAGGTCGTGAAAATCATTCGACACTGAGATTAAGCCTAAAACGAAGTCGGACATTCTTTGTGTAACGGGAATACCTTGCTGGTGCAGTAGTGTTGTACCAGTCTTAGATTAGCTACAAGATACAGCATGGTTTAACTATTCAATATAAGTTGGCTCTAGCCTGGACATATTCTATTACTTAGAGCTTAGAGTTGAACAATCAGCATTATATCAACAAAAACTATTTCGTACAGCAGAAATTATCATCAAATTGTTCATCCAAACAAGCAAAATTACCAGATTAATCAACTAACACGTTTTGTTGCTAGTTGCTACCGCCTTCAAGGGTTCACATTTTCGCGCAACGGTTCCAATCATGTCATTCATGTCAATGGTGTTAGGATTTGTCGAGAAATCAAGTTCCCAATTAAACTCGTGAAGCAATGAGCCTAACAAGAAGTGTGTCATGCGATGGCCTAATGGAAGACCTGGACAAATCCTTCGGCCTGCACCAAATGGAATAAACTCAAAATGTTGTCCCTTGTAATCGGTATTCGAGCCTAAAAACCTCTCCGGCTTAAAATCTGAAGGATCCTCCCAATTTTCTTCATCTCTTCCAATGGCCCAAACGTTAACAAAAACTTGTGTATTTTTGGGTATCAAATATCCCATATAATTAGTGTCTTGAATTGCCTTTCGTGGTATGAGCAAAGGAAGGGGAGGATGTAAGCGTAGTGTTTCTTTGATTACTGCTTGCAAGTAAGGAAGTTTGTCTATATCACTTTCTTCGAATTTCCTGTTTGATTCTACCACACTTGAAATCTCGTTTTTAACCATGATCATTGTTTTCGGGTTGCGTAGGAGCTCTGCCAATGCCCACTCAATAGAGGTGCTAGAAGTCTCTGAACCGCCGAAGAAGATTTCCTGCGTTGGAATGCAGTTGCTTAGCAATTGACAAAGAAATTATTTATGACATAAGATCAGTCAACTACGGAAAAGATTTCGAACGATGAAGAAGATTTGTCGAGAGGGTACAATCTCGTTTTCTCAATTATGTCTTCAAAGAGCAGGTGCACACAAAATTCACTTAATTTTTAACTAAATACCTAATTTTTGGATAGTTTTAATTTATAAACGATTGGTATGGAAACTTCAACTTAGGATATAAATGTATTTTGAATCGCCTCGTCTAAAAGTTTAAGTTTTCGAATAAGGATACACTTCTGTATCAAGTTCTAATCCGAGTACTTATTCTTTGATTAAATACTGACGACTAATTTTAGTGAAAATAAAAATAGAAATATACCAGTGTAAATATGTTTATCTCCAGTTCTGATAATTTAGCAGGTTCATTCTTGCTTCCTTCAAATTCAAGCAACACGTCCAAGAAGTCTTTCCTCTTTGGTCCGCCTGCCTTGCGTTCTTCTATACGCTCCTTGATAAGTTTTGCAGCAATATCTATTGCTTTCCCCATATCACGGTCCATTTTTCTTCTTAGACCATGCAGATCGAGCCAACTAAGCCAAGAGAATAAATCTGAAATATTTGGATGGCCAGCCCACTCCATTACTCCCTTCATGGCTTCAAAGAATTCCGAAGCCTCTTTCGACTCTGGATCCACTAAATCTCGGGACAACATCAGATTCCCGATCATGTTAAACGATGCCAAGAAAACATATCGTGCCACCTGAATACCATACCTCCTTCCTTCCACCGAGTTGGCTTCTTTTTCTATCCACAAGAGCATATTGTCAATGCACTTTCTCCTTACAGACCCGGTTTCATTGATTCTCTTGTTAACAAACATTTCCACTGTGCAGAGCCGCCTCATCACGCGCCAGTAGACGCCATATGGAGCCAACGCCAAGGAACCCTTGTGGTAATTCTTGGACCTCATGGTGTCAATAATGTTGCGGTCGATGAATGAGAGATCATGGTTCTTGAAAAATTCGTTGGCTACATCTGCAGATTGTATAACCATTGTGTTGACTGAACCAATCTTTAACCACACAACAGGGCCATACTTTTGTTTGAGTCCGGCTATGGTTCTATGGGGTGCAGTTCCAAGTTGGAATATGTGACCAAATAATGGCCATCCAGGTGGTCCTGGAGGTAGCCTGTTGTAATTTGGCCTTCTTTTGTAGAATATGAAGAACAAAATTGGTAAAAAGATGGTGCTGGAATAAACAAGGAAACTCCACTCCATCTCTACAGAACTCAAACTCATCTTCTTTCTTAGCCTAATGTCTCTATTAATATTTGCAGTACTCCAGATTTCAAGCTGATAACGAATCTTTTGCTTATAAAATTATGGTGGACTTTTGAAGCAGGAGGGTGTTTCGTAGAGACCCCCGATGTGTTCGTGTACTTATAGTAGAACTCTTGGATTAAACATTACTTGCAATCATTGTCACATGATGCATGCCTCCCGAAAATAATATTAGTTATTCTAGATTATGGAAACTTAAACAAGTATATATCACATGGGGATTTTGAAATTTGGAAAATGAATCATTATTATATTAAATGGCCCACTTGTACTCGTTTAAATCTTGGAGAATTTTAAAAAAATGACCAATGATATGTTTGTCAATTGAAAAATGTCTAATTTTGATAACTCTTGCAAAAATGACCAAATTTTGTATCAAATTATCTTTTATACTCTTAATGAAAAATGAAGCAATTTTTTTCTTTTCAATTTGTCACAAATCTCAAGAAAAAAAGTAGCATCCATAAGAAGTTACATTAATGTAAGGTAATACATAATGGGTTAGTTTCATTTCATTATCTATTAGGTAATGACCAATGATTTTGGGTAGAAAGGAGGATTACGAAATATAAAAACTTTTAACACAAAAATTTTTTACATACTTTTAATCTCATCCACAATTCTCAATAGGGGGTAAATTTTCTTCAAAATCTTATTTTTGTTGATATGATGTTTTTAATAGTTGTGATATATATGATGTAAATGGATAATTAGATTTTCCAAACATTTAGTAGATATTTGTTGCAAGATTATTGGAGTATTTTAAAATCAAATTTACATACTTTTAATCTCATCCACAATTCTCAATAGGGGGTAAATTTTCTTCAAAATCTTATTTTTGTTGATATGATGTTTTTAATAGTTGTGATATATATGCTGTAAATGGACGATCAGATTTTCCCAACATTTATTAGATATTTGTTGCAAGATTATTGAAGTATTTTAAAATCAAATTCATATCTATTGTTTTGTGTTTCTCAAACATGGTGTCACAACTTGCTTAAATAACTTTGATAGACGAATTTGCACTGGTTGTCATGTATCGACAATACCATTAATGATGGAATAAATTCCTTACAAAAATGGTTGTTGAAGTTGAAAATGATAAATGCATATGTGAAATGTCTGGCCGACATACCGTTCTCAATATTTTATAAATGTTGAGAATGACACTTAAAATGTAATTCTTGACATTGTTTCAAATTTTGAAATTTACGTTATAAATTTAGCGAAACTACGGAACATTTTGTATTTACTATTGACCATATTGCTTACAGATAGCATGTTTATTTTAGGTATTCGTGTTAGTTAATCTTATTTGCGTTGATGACATGCATATATGGGATATGTTGTGAGATTCGTTATCTCGCATGATGGTACATTCATCATCATGGAGGACGATTGGAAGTCGTTACGAACACAACACGCAAACGTGTAGGAACTCGGGATCATTGACTAACCCAGACACTTGATTGTTTTCTATATTCATGTTAATATCAAACTCATCATTCACAAATGATATACTTTGGCATTTCTAAGTTATTTTCTCAGTTCATTTCAACACTTAGTAGTCATTCAATGAACAATACAAAATATAAATTTAGTACTATGATTTCAACATCATTATATAGTCACGTACTAAATTTCAAACAATGACAATTAAAAATCATATCGAGGAGTTCGTAAACTTTCAAACTATATTAATTTCACCGCTTCGTCAACATAAATCATGACATTGACAAGGAGTTTCTTATTTGAAGTGGTCACAAAATGATGATATACGAAAACATCTATATGTTCTCAACAATGGATAGGGAAGATATTTCATTACCATTCTCGTCGTCGGAGCTTATGATGATGACATCTCCCATGACGTCCGGACCCAATTCAACATTGTCGACCAACTCGTTGACATGCTAAATGCCAAACAAAAGATGGTGTTCGTCTGGTGGGATCTCGATTGAGATGATCTCACAATTGACAATACGATTACCAACTCTAAGTTCCCTTTGCATCGGGAAATAGAATTTGATGAACACTCATTCGACGGTGACGATTCCCGGTTGAGAAATATAGGGAACAATGACATGCATTTGTTCATTGTCTTCCAAATCGATGATGATGGGATTGTCCACCGAAAACCTGAGCGAGGAAAAATTCATAGCAACATCAATATGAGGAGTTTATTCGGTTGAAGAAAACATAGGTGAAGAAAGAAGTTCTTACTGCTAGGAACTTCTTGTGAGGAATTGTGTTTCAACATTGTATTTCAAGCCATATGCATGCTTATATAGAGTAAAGTATGGTGTAATTACATTACAAGACTACATACTAACTCCTACTCTATATAATTATAATTGATTGACATTTATTTGACAACATAGGTTTTAGTCCTTGTGCTTCTTATATGAAAAGTGAAGTTGTATTTATTACCAACATGTTTGTGAAGTCAACACAATACTATATTCACAGTGAGAGTTTCTTGTTAATGATGATCGATTTATTACACACATTTGATTGAAATCATATTGAGGAACTTGTACGTTTACTTGGTTTGTTTCAACTCCTTTTTAAAATCTAATTATCATCTTACCAACCCGTCAATTGGTTCAAATTTGTTCTTGACATTTCATGATGTTCTCGTTATTTCAAAATTTGTTCTGGACATTTGGACCTCATTTATCTCAGCACTTGACAGTTCATGTATCTAGAACAAGATTTCATTCCAGTTATGAGAGTTCTATACATTTCGGACATTTCTCACCATTTAAAGTGTTATTCTTGAAATTAAATACATGTTATTCTCGAAAATTGATATTTCAACTGTCAGGAACGACAGTTCGTAAATGTGTACACAATATAAGACCTGAACAAATAAGAGGAACCCCACTTTTATTTTGCATCAAATACATATGGAATATTTCATTGTTATTGCTCTCAAAAGCAAAAACTAGAATAACGCACTTTGATTTTTAGATTTAAATAAATGTAAAATGGATCCTAAAATTAGCCCATGTTTGAGCCAAATTAAAATTTTCATTTTCATTCTTCTACTCATTTTCAACCACATATTCTTTAATAAAATAATATTTTTCATCACATCAATAATTTTTCTTCTTTTTCAATCACACATTCTCCATCAATCTACTATTCTAGAATACATTCTTCCAAGATAATGTGGCTCAAATGCACTCTTAGTGAAATAATAAAGGAAGAACTAAAGAAAAATATACTTTTTTTAGCACAAAAGAGGTTTCTTTTGTTGACCTATGGTTGATGTCTCGTTTTGATTATTACAAACAAATTATGTTTATTTCTAACAAATTGACTTCGAGTGTCTATAGTGATTATTGCACAAGAATAAAATCGAAGACACGAAGTTTGAGGCCAAGTAATTTGCATACAACACTCGACGTGGAAACAAAATTGATCAAACGAGGTTATGAAGAATCATATTGAATAAACTCGCAAAAAGATGCCTAACTCGCAAAAAGATGCCTCAACAAGAATTGAGACAAAAGTCGAAGTACGATCAAGTATGCACGTGAAAATATTCAAAACAAATTACTTAGACTTTTATATGTAAAGGTAAAATATTTCAATACTTGGCAATGATTCGTGATAAGCTCAAAAATCATTTTGTGGACGAAAAATTATTTTCACTACCACTTGTATAAAATGTTTTGATCAAAAGTAAAATTGATTTTCAAAATGATGTTTGGACTTATATCATATTTTCATTCAAAACGTTTTGCAAAAAAAAAAAAAAAAAAGTCAACGGTTGACCGTACCGGACGTCCGGTAAAATCAAATTTTGGCCCAACGATCGATTTTCAAACGGTCCAATTTTCTTACAAAAATAACGGCTAATATGATCGTTGGAAATTTACCGGACGTCCGGTACGACATATTTTTACTTATAAATACCCACTCTATTTGCATTCAATTTGAACAACGTTAAAGAGAAAATTAAGAGAGTTATTTATTGAGAATCTTTGAGCTTAACTTGTTTTTAGATTCTATCTCATTTACAAAGAAATTCTTGATTGATCCAAACTAGTTTTATCCATTTCATCAAGAATTAAATTTTGCAAAGAAACTTTTCAATCTCATCTATTTTCTAAATCTTGATAAAAGTTTTCTTTGCCAACACTTATATTGAAGTGTAAATCTCTCCTCATACTTAACTTGTGTTATATTGTTAAGAGAGATTATTGGTTGAAAACTTTGATAACAATACAAACTATTTCATCATCTATCTTTTATCAAAGTTTACAACATCAAAACTTGAGCTTAATTCATTTGCTATCTATTGAAGTATTTGCATCTTCTCTTCTTGTACGCAACTTTGATTTTATATTTCGATAAGAAGAGAAGATTTGAATTGTAAAATTCATTTAAAATGTGGGTCATATTGAGTTCCTGTAAAAGCTCGGTAGTTTGGGTCGTGTTGAGGTCCTGGAAAGCTCAACATTGTAAAGGATCGGTACTCATTGTTGTAAGTTACCACTTTAATACAAATTGACCTTGCTTGTGACGGAGAGCTTGGTGACGAGGACGTAGATCATTGCATTAGATCGAACCCCATTAAATCGGTTTGTTATCTTTACATTATTGCACTTTACTTTTAAATTTCCATTTACATTGTCCAATATCATACTTGAATTAATATAACATATTTACTTATTTACTTATTATTTTATACTTTGCAATTATATCTTGTGTGTTAAATTATTTTGAGACTAAGTGTCGAAAAAGTTTTAAAAACCAATTCACCCCTCTTGGTTAGTTATTCTTGGGCTAACAATTGATATCAGAGCAAGGTGCTCATATTTGAAACGATTTAACAATCTTGAGTAATGGCTAACCATAGTTTTCAAAATCTTGAGGGGTATTCTACTAATCGTCCTCCCTTGTTTGACGGCACTAATTATAACTATTGGAAAACTAGGATGACTATATTTACTCAATCCATAAATTATAATGTTTGGAAGGTTATTGAATTTGGTCCCTATGTGCCTAAAAAGACCATTAAAGAGGTTGGTACATCAGACCAAATTGTTTTAAAATCTAGAGAAGAATATGATGAAGAAGATAGGAGAAAACTATCTTTAAATACTAGAACCAAAAATATATTCTATTGTGCTTTGGATAGAAATGAATTCAATAGAATTAGTACTTGTAATTCGGCTCATGAATTTTGGTATGCTTTAGAAACTACTCACGTTGAAACTAACAAAGTGAAAGAAATTAAGATAAATATCTTCGTTAAAGATTTTGAAAATTTTTTCACGAAAGAAAATGAACCTCATGATTACTCGCTTCACCGATATTGTTAATAGCTTCAAAGGTTTTGATCGAAAATATACTAACGTTGAACTTGTGAGCAAAATGCTTAGGTCACTTATGGAAGAATGGAGCCCCATACAAATACTTATAGTGAATACAAAGGATGTAAATACATATCATTTGGAAGAATTGTATGGAACTTTAATGACCTATGAACTCAAGAAGGCCGATGTCAAGGAAAAGACAAGAAAGAGTAAAGAAGAATCAAAAGAGGAAAGACGCCAAATTGTTCTAAAACCGGCAATTGATGAAGGCACAATAAGCAACGATATGAGTAATGAAAAGCTTGATGATTTGGTCATTCTTATGAAGAAATGGAGAAATTTTCGAAACAATCGAAGATCTCAAAAGAAGGAAGAAAAGAATGAAGAAAGGGGCAAGAAAATCGTTTGCTACAATTGTGGCAAACTAGGTCACAAAAACACTGAATGCCCAAACAAAAAAATCTTCAAGAAGAAAGCTCTTTAAGCTACGTGGGATGAAAGCAATGAAGATGAGAATAACGGAAACAATAGCCAAGAAGAAATTGCCAATATATGTTTCATAGCTATTGATGGTGAGGTAAATTCAAATGAAAACTTCTATGAGCTCATCAATCAAGTGGACAAAGGATGATCAAGGTACTTTTATAAGCATAACATAATATCGAGGTATGTTCTACTCTCCTTTTAATTACAAGTACACTCAATGTTATGTTAGTATGTGAGTATGTGCTAAATTTTCAATTCAATACTCATGAATCATACACTTGTGCCTCTAAACAAATCTTAGATAACTTAATGTCATTAAAACATTATGTTATAAAGGCACCCAAAAGTTAGATATTGCATTAGAATTTCAAATTTGTGGCTAAGGAGTTCAATTATTTGTACAAAGTATGATAAATGTGATCTACTATTTTAATGAATTGTAGAACATTATGCTATATGCACAAACATGACTCCCATTGATGTGTGCAAGAGATGAGGAATGTTGAAAAGGGAAATTTTAAACTCGATTCGAATGATTTTACTTTCAATATTTCATCATTTATACCTTGATTAACATTTTACCATAAAGTGATGACTATTTTTAAATTTTCATAAACTTGGCATCTTGTGATCAATTGAGGGGGAATATATTACTATGGTTGATTTAATGTTTTGATCTTATCTTCCTCTCATATGTACTATCATTTTGTTTATGCTAAAAGAAGAATTTGAGTAAGATAAATTTGAAAATCATTGAAAATGGAATTTTTATTATTTCCTATAATCATCTTTTGATCTTAAATGCTATATCTTTTGGCTTGTGTCAACAAGGGAAAATGAAGTGAGATGATTATGCATGCCTTGATACAATGTTTTGAATACATAATTATGCATGCCTTGATATATGCTTTGAGCATATGATTATCGATTTGTATAAGATAGGGGGAATATGAAATTGCATGATAAATTTATAATATTCCTTTATGAAGAAATAGAAAAACTTATATCATGAAGGAATATGGAATAGAAGAAAATTCTCTTCTAATACTTTATTACAAGAAAGGCAAAGGCTTATACAGAGAAGCTTGACAACAAATATGTCAATGATTCTCCATAATTATAGAAACTAACAATCCCTTAATTTAAAGAATAAATCACAAAATTAAAGACTAGAGAGATAATAGGAAACAACATTCCTTATCCCTTTATTTTCAGAAAACCTATTAGGAAACAAATCCTTAGGAAATAAGAAACAGGAAATTTGTCAACACTCCTCCTCAAGCTGGGTTTCCAAGATTGAACATGCCTAGCTTGTTAATCTGTCTTTCGAACATATTCCTAGCTAGAGCTTTTGTTAGTACATCTGGGACTTGATCACCAGTAGACACATAGGTTATGTACATTATACCATCCTCAATTTTTTCTTTGATAAAATGTCTATCCACTTCCACATGTTTTGTCCGATCATGATGGACTGGATTGTGAGAAATACTTATGGCTGCCTTATTATCACAGTAAATCTTTAGAGGAAGATTTATTTTTATCTCCAACTCTTCAAGCAATAGTTTCAGCCATAGCATTTTACATATACCGTGAGCCGGCTCGAAATTCAGCCTCAGCACTACTCCGGGCTACAACTGTTTTTTTCTTGCTTCGCCAAGTAACCAGATTGTCCCAAACAAATGTACAATACCCTGAAGTAGGCCTCATGTCTTCAATAGAACCTGCCTAATCTGCATCTGTGAATCCCTCGATACTTCTGGACTCATTTTTGCTGAAAAACAAACCTTTACCAGGAGTTCCTTTGAGGTACTTTAGGATACGTAGTACAGCCTCTATGTGTTCTTCGTAAGGAGCATACATGTACTAACTAACAACACTCACAGTGAATGTAATATCTGGCCTGGTATGGGAAAGATAGATGAGCTTTCCGACTAGTCACTGGTATCTCCCAGTGTCAATCGAAGTTCCATCTTTCTTGTCTCCTAACTTTATTGTGGAGTCCATCGATGTGTCTACTGGTTTACAGCCTAGCATTCATGTTTCCTTTAATAGATCCAAGACATATTTTTTTTGAGTGACTGATATTCCTTTCTTGTTTCTAGCAATCTCCATACTAAGAAAGTAGCGTAATGGTCCAAGATCTTTTATCTCGAATTCAGTTGCCAGTCTAGTTTTCAGTCTTGTCATCTCCATTATATCATTTTCTGTCAAAATTATGTCATCCACATAGACAATAAGAATTGTACTATTACCATCTTTGTGTCGATAAAAGAAGGTATGGTCGGTATGAGCTTGCTTATACCCTTGTTGTAAGACCGCCTTTGTGAATATGCCAAACCAAGCTCTTGGGGATTGCTTCAAACCATAGAACACCTTTTTTCCATTTTTCTTGTCTTTATCGAATCCTGGTGGAAGATCCACATAGACTTCCTCTTCCAAATCACTGTTGAGGAAGGCATTTTTCACGTCGAGTTGTTGTAGGTCCCAATCCAGGTTTGTCGTGAGAGATAGAAATTCTCTGACTGTATTGAGCTTGGCAACTGGGGCAAAAGTCTCGTTGTAATCAATCCCATATTTATCTCTATATTTTTTGTAGGCTTTCCAAGCATTCCTGAATGATTGAATTTCTCCATGAATTCGGACTCTTTCCAAGATCAAACTGACGATAATGATAGGAGAATTGGTGCGCTTCAAGGAATAGATGGTACTCATGATTTTCACGATCTACCTTGTAAACACCCGACTACTATGAATGAAGGCATTTCGACGTTCAACATAGATGCTTTCCAAGAAAAAGATAAAGTGAATTCTGAGACTGTGAGAGCTAACATTTCAGAGGTCAATCAAGAAATTCCAGCTGCTCCATCTTCACTGGCTTTGGTTAACATTCCGCCATTGGAAACAAATAATCGTCAGGTAGCTCCAATTTGTTCTTTCATGGCTAGTCCTTCGCTTGGGATAACTCAAGAGTTTTCTTACTTGAAGGCTGCTTTGCAAGAAGCCATGACCAATTATCTTCAGAAGTGTTTTAAGGACGTCTTGAAGCATGGGTTTTTCAACGTTCGTTCTTGGTGGATGAGAATAATCTAATTCTTCAAAACGTGATTACCGGCTCATTCCGTGCAAATCCAGCACCTTTGATGGAACACATGGATGTATTTCTTAAAGAAGTCGACATTTATTTATCTGAAAGAAAGCAGCACTTAGAGTGTCCAACTACCGAAGAAAAGACTGAGAAGTTGAAGCTTTTGAACATTCAGCTGGAAGTAGAGGACTCCACTTGTTCTTCATTGGAAGATAAAATTAGTCAGCTAACTTTCGAGCTAGACAGCCTTCGTGTTGAACTTCAAACCCATCAGGAACATAAGAGTATGATTGGAACAGCAAAGGCTACTTTAGAAGAATTACATACTAGAGATGTTTCTAGCGTAGCATCCGTTGATCAGAGAAGGAATACACTTGAAGATAGTTTCCTGCAAGTGATCAATGGCGAGTGATCTTTGATAAAGTCAAGATTTTTTTATCTTCTTTTAAGACCATATTGTATGAATTTTGATTTTTTCATCGTTCTTTGTCTTTTTATGATGAATTTTTATTTTCTTGTGCATTTTTTTACTGCGGGAAATGTAAACAAACTGAATGAATTTATTAGTTGTAACTGTACTTGAATTTATAATTTATTCAAACTGCCTACGTACCCAAACAAGATCAAGTCGAACGTAGTTAATTACAAGAATTTGTTTTTTAATTTAGGGGATGGCCATTCACTGTGTATCCTCTTGCAGGCCAAGAGTATCGCAATGAGAAATTTATAAAACAAAGAACTTCAAGCGTAAAAATGCTTTAGAAACTTTCCATTGATAGGTCCGATTTGTAGTCCATCTTTGTCGACACTCTTGTATGCTCCGTTAGTGAATGCATGAGTAACTACAAATGGACCATCCCATTTAGGTTGGAACTTGCCCCTATTTCTCTTGTGATTATGATTGGTCTACATACGCAAAGTACCAAATCTCTAACTTCGAATGATCTTGTTCGCACCTTCTTGTTGAAGGACTTTGCCATCCGAGCTTGATAATACTCTAGGTGCATTTGTGCCTCTAATTTCTTCTCATCCAAAGCTTCTAGCTCCTCCAATCGAAGATAGATATTTTCCTCTGTTGTCAAACCTTCGTGGACAGCGATTCAAAGTGATGGAGTTTAACACTCCAAAGGAAGTACGGCTTCCACTCCATATATTAAGGCGTAAGGAGTGGCTTGTGTTGGAGTTCGATAAGCCCATAAGACCTCACCAATCCTTTTGAGTTTCTTTTAATTGTGAAAATAGTACAACTGTCATTTGAACAAGGTTAGCCTATGAGACTCATGTTCTACATATGCAGCGTTTTATCCAAATCTATTTTGTGGATTGTAAAACAACTGCTTGGACTATGACAAGTCTCTAATTATGTGATTTCTTCCCTTGTTAGGGTCTTGCATTGTAAGGAAGGAAACTCAATCCATTCAAATACTGAAGGAGAAACAGAATCTTAACATTACTCCAAAAACTTTTGTCAGTACTGAGTCATATGACGGGAAATTGGTAAAGTTTTCTTATTAACATCATTTTGTCTTCAAACCTAGGATATCCATTAGTCCCATGATTTGCCTTAATTCATGGACAACCTTTTTCAGTAGACTGCATAGAATCTTGTTGAACGTTTCTGCTAACCCATTAGCCGCTGCATTGTAAATGGAAGAGTTGTACTGCTTGAATCCAAGTTTTGAACATAAATTATTTATGTGGCTATTGCAGAAAGGCTTCTCATTGTCAGCGATGATGTATCGTGGGATCCCGTATCGATAAATGATTTGGATACGGATGAAATCCGCAACATTTTCTTTCTTTACATCTTTCAATCTCATATTGGGACAGATTTTTGACATGGAAGATGATCTAATTTGAATTAACTTTCCAACGCATTTTGAATCACCCTAATCGAACATCGGGAAAGAAAGATATGATCAAAATACTGAAAGTTGTTCGACCTGTCTGAAACGTTCCGGTCGACCAAAAGTTGACTTCGGTCGACCGAAAGTCATCGTTTCGAAATTATAATGATCTGATTTGCAACGGCTATATTTTGATCAACCAAACATTCCGATCGACCGAACTTACCCGAGAGTGTCTATTTTTGCTCTATAAATATCAAACTCTTTTCCATTCAATCCAACCAACTTACAAGAGATTATTTATTAGAAATCATTGAGATTACTTGAGTCTAAATTCTATTTCATTTATTACAAAAGGATTTCTTGATTGATTCAACTTATTTCATTCATCTTAACAAGAAATCTTGTTAGCAAAGATCTTTTCACAACTTCATCTATTCTTCATTCTTGATAAAGTTTTCTTTGCCAACTCTTTGATTTAAGTGTAAATTTCTTTTCATACTTAACTGTATTATTTGTTAAGAGAGATCATTGGTTTAGAAACTTTGATACAAAGAATTCCTTGATTGATCAAAACTAGTTTTTATCCATTCTATCAAGAATTCTATTTTGCAAAGAACTTCTCACAATCTCATCTATTCTTCATTTTTTTGTAGAAGTTTTATTTGCCAACACTTTTATTAAAGTACAAAATCTCTCTTCATACTTAACTTGTATTATTTGTTAAGAGAGATCATTGGTTGGAAACTTTGATAAAAAGTTACAAACTATTTTATCATCCATCATTCATCAAAGTTTACAACATTAACACTTAAGCTTTACTATTTGCTATTTATTGAAGTGTTATCCTAACTCTCAAATACTTAACTTGATTATATCATTGGTTAAGAGAGTTTCTTCAATTGTAAAACTATCATTTATACTTGACGGTTTCGAGAGCCTTGTGAAAACTCGATTGTAAGGATAGGTGCTCCTTGTTGTAAGTCACCTAAGGATAAGTGCTCCTTGTTATAAGTCACTTAAGGATAAGTGCTCCTTATTGTAAGTCACTTAAGGGTAGGTGCTCCTTGTTGTAAGTCACCTAAGGATAAGTGCTCCTTGTTGTAAGTCACTTAAGGATTGGTACTCATTGTTGTAAGTTACCATTATAGTGCATTTGGCCTTGCTCGTGACGAAGAGTTTGGTAACGAGAACGTAGAACACATTATGTATCGAACCCCATTAAATTGGTTTGGTATCTTTATATTATTCCACTTTACTTTACATTGTCATTTATATTGTGCTATATCCATACTTGAATTAAGTTATCATATTTGTATATTTACTTGTTATATTACACTTTGCATTTATATCTTGTGTATTGAATAGTTTTGAGACTAAGTGTCGAAAAAGTTTCAAAAACCAATTCACCCCCCTCTTGGTTAGTTATTCTTGGGCTAACATTATGTACTTTAAATGATCAACTTTTCAAACAAGACTGACCATATGTGATAACATATAATGTCTTAATTTTTTACCTGCGAAGATTAACGCAAGACATATTTTTTCAATAGGCGAATATTTCATCTCGGCGCCCACCAGTGTCCGGCTCAAGTAGTAGAGCACATTCTTTTTTTCTTCATCGTTCGCTTGGACAAGAAATGCTCCTAAAGAATATTCTTGTGTTGCAACGTAGAGAGTCAGTGGTTTCCTTGGGATCGGAGTTGCAAGTACTGATGGATGAGATAAATATTGCTTAATGCTTCGGAAAGCACTTCGGCAAGTATCATCCCATTCAAATGGCACATCTTTCTTCACCAATTTATTAAATGAATGGCAACATCCGGCAAGGTTAGAGATAAATCTCCAAATGTACGCGGTTTTCCTTGAAGACTTTTCAACTCATGCACATTTATTGGTTCCGGTATGTTGATTATAGATTCAATTTTTGATTGATCTATTTCAATGCCTCTATGTCAAATAATGAAGCCAAGAAATTTCTCAGAAGTGACACCAAATGCACACTTCAGCGGATTCATCTTTAATTGATGTCGTCGAAGCTTTCAAAAACATCATGTAAATCTTGTAGGTGATTACCTTGTTTCTTTGTTTTAACGACAAGATCATCTATATAACATTCTATGTTCTTATGTAGCATGTCATCGAACATCTGTTGCATTGCCCGTTGGTAGGTTGCCCCCGAGTTTTTCAATTCAAACGGCATAACTTTATAACAATATATGCATTTAGGGGTGCAGAATGATGTGAGGTCTTCATCTTTCGGATTCATTCGTATTTGGTTGTATCCAGAAAATCCATCCATGAAAGATAAGACTTCATACCCGGTAGTTGCATCCACCATCAACTCTATTATTGGAAGCGAAAAGTCCTCTTTAGGACATGCTTGATTTAGATCATGAAAGTCAACACAGACTCGTTCCATTTTTCTTTTTGACAGGAACAATATTCACAATCCAAGTTAGGTATTTGACTTCATGTATGAATCCAGTTTCAATAAGTTTGTTGACTTCCATTTCAATTTGAGGAATCAGTTCTGGTCGAAATCTCCTTTGAGGTTGTTTAATCGGTCAAACTCAATTCCTTACTGCAAGGTGATGTACTACAACCCTCGAATCCGACCCTGGCATTTCTTTGTAAGACCACGCAAATACATCCTTGTATTCTTGAAGCAAATGGATGTACTTTTATTCCTCTTTTTGATTGAGAAGAGCCCTCACGAACACTAGTCTCAGGTCTTCTTCAGTCCCCAAGTTTAATTGCTTCAAGTTATCTACCTTAGCTTGTCCGCCTTCTTCAAATGTAGGTGGGGCTGACTCATGTTCATCTGTTGTGATAGAGTTTTCAGACTCATGTTCGGGAGTTTCTTCAAAAGCTATGTGATTAACGGAGACTTCTTCTTCATCCTCATTATTGCTTAGAGAATGGTAAACTTTTTGATGTTTTCGTCTTCTACTTGATTGTTGAGGCCTTGAACTCAGATCAGAAGTTTTAGTTCCAAGTCGAGAAAAAGCAGATTGTCTTTGAAATGACTTCTAAAGAGCTTGTGTGTCATCACCAATTTGGGTAGAAGAAGAAATAAATTCACTTAACATTTGGAAGATGAAAGTTTTACCTTTTACATCAACCATTGGGGAGTATTCCCGTTTTAACCTTTTAAACACTGAAACTCTAGCATTCTTGTTTTCAATTTGATCAAACACTGAAGGTTTCGGCTGTTCGGGTTTCTCTTCTGCAACCTCGTAAATTTGAATCATGATTGGGTTCGAGGAAAGCTTCTCGACCTTAATCTTTCTTGGTGGATTTGGATCATATCCCAAGCCATACCTAGGTTGCGATATGAGGGTCCCGTCAAATGAGAAGGGATACGCCCACCCGAAAGGACAGCATCGAAATCACCTAATTTACGAGGCTCTCCTTTCCCAAATCCGACATTCTTAAATAACTTTTTGACTTGAGGATTATAATACCATTTGAAAATCTGTTTTGGTTCATTGGCTCCATGTTTGTCTTGTTTAGATGAGCTAAAAATAATGAGCTTTGATATATTTGGAATAGATAATGAAGCTTCCGATGATGATTTGTGTTCTCCCGGGACTCACATAAGTTGATGGGCAAAAATAATTTTAGAATACTAGGTATTGGAAGAGTTAGCTCTTTTCTCAATACCTCAACGTTAATTGATTAGAGAATCCTTCATATGTAAATTTTGATTTACCTTTGATAAGCTGACGAGACTGAGCAGCACTAGATATATCTTCATCATATGCGTTCCCTTTAATTTTAAATCCGGACATAGTCAACACTGCAGAATTACTCTCTTCATCTTCCACGTAAAATTTGGCATCAGCAAAATGAGATTCTTCTTCAAGGAATGGTTTGGACTCAGCTACTACACATTTGACTTCTCTGTCTCGACTATATTTGAAGCATTGGTGCCAAGTCGAATGTACTACTCCAATTTCATGCAGCCAAATACGTCTAAAGAGTAACTCATATGAAGTTTTAGCATCGATGACATGGAAGAAAGCCGATGAAATTAACTCCCCTATTTGCAGCTTCAAACGAATCATGCCAATAGCTCGCTGACCTTTCTGGTTGAATCATTGAATCGTGATTTTGCTCTTGGACATGTCACCAACATTAATTCCAATCTTCTTCATCGTTTTGATTGGCATGATGTTCACAGCAGATCCACAATCGATCATTATGCAATTTATCTTGCATCCTCGAATATGACTACTAACATAGAGCGGTCTATTATGTAAATGAGAACCCAATTGTAAATCTTCATCGTCAAATGTGATGGTGGCCATAAAGTCTTGTTAGGTTACAGATCCAATATATTCCAAGACTTTGCCTTCGTATTCTTCTGGATCTATCAACGCCGCAATTATAGCCATTCGATCATCGAAAGGAAGCTTAAGAGACTTTGCTAAACTTGTATCAGAAGGAATATTATTGAGTTGCAAGATAGTTCTCTTCTACTTTGAACTCTCTCTCATCCATGTTGATAACACTGGATGTAAAACATTAATTGTTGAAAATGCCCCCGGAAAAATAATCACCAGGGTTGGTAATCTAGGAGTAATGCATGAAGTGACTTCTACTCCCATTGATTTAGTAGACACTTTTGTCCTAGCTTTGAACCTTCTTTTTTGGTTGTTTCTTGGTTTTTGTTTTTCGTTACTAGGACTTGGAAGTGGCAGAATTGTTCGATGGTATCTTTTCACGAGGGTCCATCATTCCTGATTTCCTTCTAGTGCTGCTCTTTCATCAAGTTGAACTTCCATACCCAATACCCCCAATTTTGGTCCTACAAGAGAGGTAGAATGTGGCATTTTACATGTTTTGTTTGACATTCGGTATTTCTCCTTCTTACTTATGAAGGTAGACTAACCATCACCAATCTCATCTTCGGACTTTGAATCAGAATCCCAAACATCCATGTCATCTTTCATAATTTCGTAGAAGGTTGGACGATTGGGTGTACGTGGTCCATCCATTCCTAGGTAGATGTAACTGATAGTAACTTCTCCGTCTACCTCGAACTTTACTAGAATGGCTCCTTCTGGAAGTTGTGGTCCAAACTCATTAGTCGATGATTTACTGGCATCACATGTATGAGGAAATGTATGTTCCCCTTTTGTAATGAGGATTGGATCAAATGATTCAAACGAAACCATTGAGCAGTTAGCCGTTGAGTTTTCTCTTATTTCAAGTTTGATCTTATTTTCTTTGTCTAAGCAAACAATAAGATCTTTCTGCACAAAATATTTTTCCACTGGGTGACTGATGATTCTATGAAACTTACAATATTTAGGACGATCGACCTTACCAACTTCCTCAGTTCTCTTTGAGGTTGGTAGTTCGATTATCTTCTATTCGAGAAGTTGATCCAGAATTTTAGCAAAATCTGAAAATGGGTACTCCTTCTTTTCAAGTTCTTTTAGAGTCACATGACATCTGCCTTGGGCCAATCCCTTCGTAGGACTGAACTTTAGCTTTGGTTTTGGTCTTGTGTTTGATTTCGACCCTTGGAAGACTATCTTTACAAGGATAGTGGAAATTGCCATTACCTCTTTGGACTTACCTGTCTTGACATCCTTCTTTATCTCTTTCTTGGGGTCCATCTTATCATGTGGATCACTTGGTAAGTAACTCTCATGCCTTGCAAGTGTCGCCAACTCTTCAAATGAGTGAGGCATATTTACTTGGAGATTGTAGAGTAATCCCTAATACATGCCTTGCACACACATGTCAATGGAAGATGCTTCGTTTATTCGTTCTTCGCAATTGAGCACGAGGTTCTTCCAGTGTTCGATGTACTCTACAACGAGCTCTTCTTTGCTCTGCTTCATTCGAGCAAGTTTCGAAAGGCTAACATTTCGCCTGGTGCTATAGAAACGTGTTAGGAATTCTCTTTCAAGTTGATCCCAACTATCAATTAATCCGCATGTAAGTCGGTATACCATTCGAATGCAGTACCTTTAAGGAAGCGTACAAACTGTTTCACCATAGTGTTATTGTAAGTGCCTGCATTATTACACGTCTCAATAAAATGAGCAACATGTTGCTTTGAGTTGCCTTTCCCATCAAAACACTGAAATTTTGGAGGTTAGTACCGAGTAGCATCTTTATCTCGTCGATTCGACGACTACAAGGCTTGGCATACACCAATGAAGATTGCACTGAACTACCATACTAGGCACGAATGGTGTCCGCAATCATATGTCGAAGTTGGTGGATAGATAGAGAGCCAAGAGAGAGTTGAGCAGTATCACGCAAAACATTTTGAACAACTGTTCGATTATGTATGTCTTGCTCATGTTGGCGTTCTTAGACTTCCAGATCTTTAGCTTTGGAAGATCTTGAATTTTCTTGATCTTCTTTTGCCAGATTTTGCAGCTCTAGCTTGTGCATGAGTGCAGCAACCTGTGCGCCTTTCTCTTCTAGTGACTTGGTAAGTTTTTTAATGGCTAAAGCCATTTTTTGGATACGATCATCTGAGCCCGATATCGCTTCTGTGACCATCACTGGCTCAAGTGATTCTTCAGACAAACTATAGTCTCCCCACCTTTGCAGAGAAGTGGTATAAGAGGATCCAGACAAGGATCTGCCACTGGAGACGGAGCCCGAACAAGAGTTTTTCGCCGAACTCTTGGCATTTTCTGTTGAACGAGAGTTTGGCTTTGTAAAAGCAATATTTATTCTGCCTTTGTTGGAGAATTCTTTAGTGGTGGAACTAGTTGAGTTCTCCCACTTTTTGTTTGGGCTCTTGTCGCCCGAAACAGCTCAACAATTATCTTTTCGAGATGAGTCACGATTTGCTTCACTTGTTCGTTTTCCATTGTTGATGTAGTGGTTGAAAGTTGAAGATTTTGAGATCAAAAGACGTGAGGACAAGAAGGTCCCACCGAGCGTGCCAAGAAACTTGTATGACGAATTTCGCATATTAAAACACAGAAATCGCTACAAATTGTATTTTGAAAAACGCAAATAGATATGAACCTTCTTGTAATTGCAAAAACCTTCCGATTAATTATCTGAATGTTTGAAAACGAGGAGTCACGTGGCTTGAATCTTAGGCTTCAAGATTTGTCGAGAATTTCACTTGTTCGACGCTTGAATTTTGGAGCTTGGATTTGTACTTCAAAGACTTGGACTTGATATTGATTTGATTTGAAGAAGATTTTGATCTTCTTGAATTTGCTTGATTTGAAAAAGATCTTGATCTTCTTCGGGTTTGCTGGACTTGGAGTTGAGAGAATTTCTTCAACACTTCGTGATTTTCTTTTGTCCTTTTCCTCCCCCCTTTGCAATGAACTCTTGACCCTATTTATAGGGGAAATTCGTGGCCAATTTTAGTAACTACTCAATTAATTCAATTAAATTGATTATAATTGAATAATTGTGAATTTTAAGAAAAATAGTATGATGGGATTTTAAAATTTTATGGGCTTAGTAGGTTTTAGTTTGATAAATTTAATTGGACTAATTATTTAAATTGACTCAACTCATTATTTGTTTATTTATTTTTCTATGTCTACATGGATGTAGGTTTTAAAATTATCAAATGATTTGAATTTATACAGGAGTGGGCGTACTGCTTACCAAATGAAATTGGAATGGGAAGGGGGAAGGATAAGGATAAGGCCCAAATGTTGGGCTAACAAAAAAATAATTTGGCTGATTTGTTTAATTAATTTTCTAATTTGTTTAGAAAAAATAAAATAATTTAATTAATTCAATATAAAAAATTAAAAAATTATTTAGATTCGGTTCTTTTTCTATTTTTCGATTCTTGGTCTAGAATCGAGAACGAACTGACCCAAACTCATCGGTTCTCAATTAAGATAATCTTTCGGGTATTTAATTTATAAAGAACCACTCAATTCGATTCGGTTCGGGAGTTTTGTCCAACCCTACAAACAAGACATAATTTTATTTTGTGGCTTCTCTATTTGATTAGACCTGCAATAGTAGCATGTGATGGTTGTTGCTAGAGTACGAATTTGTCCTTTAAACAATTTAAAGTATCATACTGTTTCTGATTATACAAATAGGAATGAGATTAAATCACGAACAAAATGATAATTTGCGTCCACCAACTTTTCAATGTGTCCTTAAAACGAATTTGCTCTCTTTAATGGTGCTTAGGCAATCAACAATCGTCTCTCAAGAAATAACGAGTTTCATCTCTTATGAAATGATGTAATTTTTTTTTGACAAAATAGTGATTGTTCATACCAACTTTTAAATAAAGTGTCTATCCGAATAGAAAACAAATGTCCAATGGTATCTAGGCCAGTGACGTGTGTGCGGTCCAAAACCATGGTATATAGGCCTCCTTTCCTCTTTAATGAAATTAGGCGCATTTAGGGTCCAAACTCAAATGCCAAACTTGGACATTATAAAAATAAAAAAATAAAAAAAATAAAAACCAAATATTTTTCACTAATTTTCCCATGTGGGACAAATCTAAGTCAATTCAATGAAAATTACAACATTTCAAATTTTAAGTGGGTGAAGCCGTAAAGCAATTTAACAAGTTGACATATTGAGGGAAACATCGCTTTCTTACCAATTAGAAGTTTTTTTTCTTGTCCTAGTTCAACGAGTTCTTCAAATTGCTCTATATAAATTTCTTCATCTAATTCACTATTCAAAAATGTCGTTTTTACATCCATTTGATACATTTCCAAACTATTTAGGGTCCATTTGCCGTGGCATTTGAAAAATAAAAAACAAGTTTTGAGACACAAAAGTTGTTTTTGGATCCATTTATCTAATTTTATGAAAGTGTTTCTTCTAGATATAAGAGCTTTTAGAGGAAACAAATCCAATGTAATTTCCTCTAAAAGCACTTCTGAAGTACGTAGCTCTTTTAAAAAGTAATTTCCAAACAAAAATTAAAATAATTTCCTTCAAAAACCCTTCTACAGAAAGCAAAATCAAAGCAAAAGTTATGCCAAACAATCCCTAATGTTGTTGGTGCTATAAGTATTTAAATGAATGTTATTCTTGTAATAGGTGAATATGTACCGTAATAATTAAGCTATTTCTTTGACTTGTAGCTTTTAATAACAAGTCTTGCTATATACCTATCAAAAAAAAATAAAAAATAACAACGAGTCTTGCTATATGTTTAATTGATCCTTGTGCCTTCATTTCACTTTTAAAATCCACTTGCACCCTAGAACTCTATATTTTATCCTATTTTTTCTAGTGTTTTGCCAATTTGATAAATATTTGTTCTTTATTTCCATGGGGTCGTTTGCATAAAAAGAGAACCAGCTAAGATTATAAGAGTATTAACTTGATGCGTGCACCGTCGATAGTATCGGCACAATAGAAAGGCTACGCAAGTTTAAGAAACATTATTGTGACTACCTGAAGCTAGCACTTTCCAACTCTTATCTTTTATTATTTTGTGTTAATTTTAATCTATTTATATATTTAGTTCAATGTTTAATTAAGCTAAAATAACTTATTAAAAATTAAGTCAAAAATCAATAATTAATTTTAATCATATATTTCATGAGACCCACAACATTTCAACCACACATTCCATCAACTTTTATTAAATTCTAATTTTTCATCCCAATCAAACATAGGCTTAGTTAACCATTATAACACCCAAAAAACTTATTTTCATAACATTTCAACCGCACAATCCATCAACTTCTATCAAAATCTATTCAAAATTTATGTCAAATTCAGCCTTTCAATTTATTTATTTTTTCCAACATTTATCCCCGTAAAAACTAGTACACAACGATGGATTGGCCACCATTGTGTACAACTTCCAAATTGGACAGAGAACAGTGACCATTTTTCTTCCATTTCCCTTATTCGAAATAAAACATTTATTTTTCCAAAATGTCACTAATACAGAAACATTGGCAGAGTGATATTAGGTGCACTAAGAAACAGAAAACTGGAGAATGATTGTTGACTGTACGAGAATTCATATGATTCCTCCATTCCAACCAGGTTTTCAAAAAGAAGCATAGCAAGAATGACGCCGTTGCAGTTACCTCTAAAAGGAATAATCTCGATCATCAATCTAAACAGAGTTTGGTAGTTTTCCTTTACACAGGACACTGCCTTATCTTATTAAAGGAAGAGGTCAAATGCACGTATCTACGAGGTAGGTCGTGAAAATCATTCGACACTGAGATTAAGCCTAAAACAAAGTCGGACATTCTTTGTGTAACGGGAATACCTTGCTGGTGCAGTAGTGTTGTACCAGTCTTAGATTAGCTACAGGATACAGCATGGTTTAACTATTCAATATAAGTTGGCTCTAGCCCGGACATATTCTATTACTCAGAGCTTAGAGGTGAACAATCAGCATTATATCAACAAAAACTATTTCGTCCATCAGAAATTATCATCAAATTGTTCATCCAAACAAGCAAAATTACCAGATTAATCAACTAACACGTTTTGTTGCTAGTTGCTACCGCCTTCAAGGGTTCACATTTTCGCGCAACGGTTCCAATCATGTCATTCATGTCAATGGTGTTAGGATTTGTCGAGAAATCATGTTCCCAATTAAACTCGTGAAGCAATGAGCCTAACAGGAAGTGTGTCATGCGATGGCCTAATGGAAGACCTAGACAAATCCTTCAGCCTGCACCAAATGGAATAAACTCAAAATGTTGTCCCTTGTAATCGGTATTCGAGCCTAAAAACCTCTCCGGCTTAAAATCTGAAGGATCCTCCCAATTTTCTTCATCTCTTCCAATGGCCCAAACGTTAACAAAAACTTGTGTATTTTTGGGTATCAAATATCCCATATAATTAGTGTCTTGAATTGCCTTTCGTGGTAGGAGGAAAGGAAGGGGAGGATGTAAGCGTAGTGTTTCTTTGATTACTGCTTGCAAGTAAGGAAGTTTGTCGATATCACTTTCTTCGAATTTCCTGTTTGATTCTACCACACTTGAAATCTCGTTTTTAACCATGATCATTGTTTTCGGGTTGCGTAGGAGCTCTGCCAATGCCCACTCAATAGAGGTGCTAGAAGTCTCTGAACCGCCGAAGAAGATTTCCTGCATTGGAATGCAGTTGCTCAGCAATTGACAAAGAAATTATTTATGACATAAGATCAGTCAACTACGGAAAAGATTTCGAACAATGAAGAAGATTTGTCGAGAGGGTACAATCTTGTTTTCTCAATTATGTCTTCAAAGAGCAGGTGCACACAAAATTCGCTTAATTTTTAACTAAATACCTAATTTTTGGATAGTTTTAATTTATAAATGATTGGTATGGAAACTTCAACTTAGGATATAAATGTATTTTGAATCGTCTCGTCTAGAAGTTTAAGTTTTCGAATAAGGATACACTTCTATATCAAGTTCTAATCCGAGTACTTATTCTTTGATTAAAGACTGACGACTAATTTTAGTGAAAATAAAAATAGAAATATACCAGTGTAAATATGTTTATCTCCAGTTCTGATAATTTAGCAGGTTCATTCTTGCTTCCTTCAAATTCAAGCAACACGTCCAAGAAGTCTTTCCTCTTTGGTCCACCTGCCTTGCGTTCTTCTATACGCTCCTTGATAAGTTTTGCAGCAATATCTATTGCTTTCCCCATATCACAGTCCATTTTTCTTCTTAGACCTTGCAGATCGAGCCAACTAAGCCAAGAGAATAAATCTGAAATATTTGGATGGCCACTCCACTCCGTTATTCCCTTCATGGCTTCAAAGAATTCTGAAGCCTCTTTCGACTCTGGATCCACTAAATCTCGGGACAACATCAGATTCCCGATCATGTTAAACGATGCCAAGAAAACATATCGTGCCACCTGAATACCATACCTCCTTCCTTCCACAGAGTTGGCTTCTTTTTCTATCCACAAGAGCATATTGTCAATGCACTTTCTCCTTACAGACTCGGTTTCATTGATTCTCTTGTTAACAAACATTTCCACAGTGCAGAGCCGCCTCATCACGCGCCAGTAGACGCCATATGGACCCAACGCCAAGGAACCCTTGTGGTAATTCTTGGACCTCATGGTGTCAATAATGTTGCGGTCGATGAATGAGAGATCATGGTTCTTGAAAAATTCGTTGGCTACATCTGCAGATTGTATAACCCTTGTGTTGACTGAACCAATCTTTAACCACACAATAGGGCCATACTTTTGTTTGAGTCCGGCTATGGTTCTATGGGGTGCAGTTCCAAGTTGGAATATGTGACCAAATAATGGCCATCCAGGTGGTCCTGGAGGTAGCCTGTTGTAATTTGGCCTTCTTTTGTAGAATATGTTGAAATGTAAAATAGCCTAAGGGTATTTATGTCCTTTCATTCCTTAATTAGTTGGAAATGTTTCTATAAGTAGGGCTCGTTTCCTTTCCTTTTTAGTATTATTCAGTTAAATCAATTTGAAGACAATTTCTTCCCGCCTCTTGCTTTTGTCATTTTGGATCATTCTTCACAAGTTCAACATGGTATCAGAGCATGAGGTGCTCGTCAATTAGGTCCTGGAGTTTCTGGATTTCGTTGTTCAAACTCTGATTTGATTATCCTTGTTTCGATCAGATCTGTTAATGGCGAATGATCCTAGTGTTCAAGCGGAAGTTCAGAGTAAGTATGATCAGGTGAATGCATCTTCTGAATCATCAGCAGAAGAGGCAGCTAGAGGAGACGTGATTACTATGGTTAATCGACTAATGAGCGATCCTAGCAGCCCATTCTATCTTCACTTTGGAGATAATACTGGAATGCAGCTGATCTCTGTTACTCTTACTGAGGAGAACTATGCAACATGGAGTCGAGCAGCAACTATGGCACTCAGTGTCAAAAATAAGGAAGGTTTTGTTGATGGAACTATTGTTAAACCTTCGGATGTTGATCCTCTGTTTGCTGCGTGGAGAAGATGCAATCACGTTGTCTCTTCCTGGATTATTAATTCAATACCTAAGGAACTTTATCCTAGTGTGATGCACAAGGATTCGGCAAGAGACATTTGGATTGAATTGCGTGATAGGTATAGTCAGGGCAATGGACCGCGGATCTATGAATTGAAGAAGCAAATTGCTTCGATTTCTCAGTCAAATAACTCAGTGAGTTCTTATTTCAATAGGCTGAAAGGATTGTGGGAAGAATTAGAGAATTATAGGCCGAGTGGTGAAAATACTGATTATAAGCTTGAGGATCAAATTATGCAATTCATCATGGGTTTGGATGAACATTTTGCTGGTGTTAGAGGTCAGATCCTGATAATGGATCCTTTACCCTCGTTAAATAAAGTGTTTTCTCTTGTCTTACAAGATGAGAAACAAAAGGAAATTGCTGCTGGTAGGCAAACTACACAGGATGCTGCTGCATTCATTGGCAAGGTGGTTCAGAAATCATTTAATCAAATGCAGAATTTCATTAATCAGAGAAGGGAGAAACCTGTGTGAAGTCACTGTGGGTTGCCTGGACATATCAAAGGCAAATGCTATAAACTGATTGGGTATCCTCCTAATCACAGGAGTAGTTATTCCCCTAATTACAAATCTAGTAGGGAAAGATCTCCAGTGGTTAATGCTGTAGGACAGGTTCATCGTGGTCAAACATCCACTGATGAAATATCAGGAATTGTAAATTCTATTTCACAGCTTACCATTACTCCTAATCAATGCCAGAGGATCTTATCCATGCTGATGCCTCAGTTGCAGAGTCAATTTGTTCAAAATCAACAGCCTCAGGACATGAATGAATCCTTACCTACTGATCTCAATGCGTATGCTTGCTCAGGTAATCAGAATAAAAATTCATCAGTAGCAGATAAGTGGATTTTAGACAATGGTGCTTCAGAACATATGGTGTCTTCTGTAAAACAATTGGCTGCTGTAACTGGTGTGATTGGTACCTCTGTTAGATTGCCCAATGGTGACAGTGTAGCTGTCACTCATATTGGAAGCGTGATGTTGTCTCCCACACTATGCCTCAGCAACGTGCTTGTTGTGCCTTCTTTCAAATTCAACCTAATACCTGTTAGCAAGTTAACATTGGAACATAAATGCTGCCTAACGTTTTTCCGTGATTCTTGTTTTATTCAGGAACTTTCAACATGGAAGATGATTGGAGTGGGCAACCTTGAGGGTGGACTATAACATTTCCATCAATCCAAGCCTCCAATCAAAGTTCAGCCTTCATTTCATCATCAACTCAATTCTGATCCTGACATTCCTAATGCTGCTTTCAATTCTAGTTTTTCCTTTGATTGTAATAAATCTGCTCCTGTTTGTAATACTTTTGATGGTTCTAATATCAAAATGAACATTGATATCTGGCATTGTCGATTAGGACATTTACCTGCCTCCAAACTTACCTTTTTACACAAGTCTATACCTCAAATTGATGTTAATAAGGAAATAAACTGCACTGTGTGCCCTTTAGCCAAACAGCACCGTTTACCTTTTCCCAACAGTGAAGCAAAAACCTCACAAAAATTTGAAATCATACATTGCGACATTTGGGGGCCTTATTCGATTCCCTCCTTGGATGGGTCTAAATATTTCTTAACTATAGTTGATGACTATAGTAGAATGACCTGGACTTACCTTATGAGAAACAAATCTCAGGTTAAAACTCTTATTCAGGCCTTCTATCATCTTGTTCAAAACCATTTTCATTGTAATATAGGGACCATCAGATCTGATAATGGTCTGGAATTCAAATTCCCTGAATTCTACCTCTCTAAAGGTAGTATTCATCAACTTACTTGTGTTGAAACACCCTAACAAAATGGGGTGGTTGAACGAAAACATCAACACTTACTCAACATAGCTCGAGCCCTCAGATTTCAAGCTAACTTACCAAAACAATTCTGGGGAGATTGTATCCTCACAGCCACACACATCATCAACAGAACACCTACCACACAGCTTCAAAATAAATCCCCATATGAAATGATGTTTCAGGTTGTACCCTCTTATAACCATCTCAAGGTTTTTGGGTCACTCTGCTATGCTTCTACTCTAAAAAGGAATAGAACCAAGTTCGATCCGAGAGCTGTTCCTTGTATTTTTCTTGGCTATCCATTTGGCATGAAAGCCTATAAACTTCTCAACCTTCATACCAATGCTGTTTTTGTCTCAAGAGATGTCTTATTCTTTGAAAATATCTTTCACTTCCATCATCCTACTTTTCTTACTTCCTTATCCAAATCAAATTCTACCATTTCCACTCTTTTTCCCCTGTTTCCTGCTTGCTCTCAACCACATGTTGATGATCTTCCTTTCAACTTTACTTTCACTACCATCAATACATCAGCACATCAAGATTCTCCTCTCCAGCATTCTTCCACTCTTAATGTTCATTCTTCTGATGATTCCATCCAACCATCATTACCTCTGATTTTCCCCAACAACACACCTGAGAATCATACTTCACCTCAACTTGTTATTACCAGAAAATCTGCTAGGCCTAAATGTGCTCCTTCTTACTTAAAGGACTATCATTGTAGTCTCATTCCTCAGGAGCCCATCTCTAATTCAGATTCCATGAAGAAAGGTTCTGAATCAAATACGAAGTATCCCATTGAGGCTTATTTGGGATATGATAAGCTGTCTTCTGCTCATAGAAGTTATGCATTGGCTTTATCTACTACTTTTGAGCCTAGGACTTACAGTGAGGCTTCACAATATCCAGCCTGGGTTGAAGCAATGGATGATGAATATAATGCCTTAATTTCCAATAATACCTGGGATGTCACTGAGTTTCCTGATCATAAAACCCATGTGGACTGCAAGTGGGTTTTCAAGGTTAAGATGAAATCTGATGGTACTGAAGATAGGAAGAAGGCGCGTTTGGTTTCCAAAGGCTTTACCCAACAAGCTAGGCTGGACTATGAAGAGACTTTCTCTCCAGTTGCCAAGCTCGTAACTGTGAAAACCTTCTTGGCAGTGGCTGCTTCCAGAAATTGGCATCTTCATCAGCTGGATATCAATAATGCCTTTTTACATGGGGAGTTAAATGAGGAGGTTTATATGCGTATGCCCCCAGGTTATGAGCAACAGGGGGAGCAAGGAAAACAGTTAGTTTGCAAGCTAAAAAAATCAATTTATGGTTTGAAGCAAGCTTCAAGACAATGGAACATGAAACTGACTTCTTACATTCTGTCACAAGGTTTCAAGCAATCAAGGTTTGATCATTCTTTGTTTAGCAGGGTCAATGGCTACTCATTTACAGTTCTTTTGATATACGTAGATGATATAATAATTGGGGGAAATGACTTATCCCACATCAAACAGTTTAAGGATGAACTGAATCAGAAGTTCAAGCTGAAGGATCTAGGAATTCTGAAATATTTCCTGGGACTTGAAGTTGCACAAAGCTCAACAGGAATAAGTATTTGCCAAAGAAAGTATACTTTAGATGTCTTGGCAGATGTTGGCTACCTTGGGGCAAGGCCTTCATATAGTCCTTTACCTTGCAATTTGAAGTTGAAGAAAGATGAGGGAGATGTCATAGCTGATCCGAGTGTTTACAAAAGGCTGATTGGGAAAATTCTATATCTCACTATAACTAGGCCAGATTTATCTTATGATGTTCAAGTTCTGAGCCAATTTCTTCAGTCACCTAGACAACCACATCTAGAGGCAGCACATCACGTTTTAAGATACCTGAAGAACACACCAGGGCAGGGTCTATTCTTCTCCAGAAAATCTAATCTTCAGCTTAAAGGGTTCTGTGATGCTGACTGAGCAGCATGTTCTGATACAAGGAGATCGATTACCGGTTATTGAATTTTCTTAGGAGATTCCTTAGTGTCATGGAAGTCGAAAAAGCAGCATACTGTTTCCAGATCTTCGGCAGAAGCTGAGTATAGATCAATGGCGGCTGCAGTGTGTGAATTTGTCTGGCTGAAAAACATTTTAAACGATCTAGGCGTGGTCCATTCAAGGCCTGCTTTGCTGTTTTGCGACAATCAGGCTGCAATACATATTGCAAGCAATCCCGTCTTTCACGAAAGGACCAAACATATAGAAATTGACTGTTATTTGGTAAGGGATAGAGTTCAAGCCAATGAGGTGAAGATGCTACACACCACTTCCCAACAACAGATTGCAGATTTGCTTACTAAACTATTGGCTGGAAATCGTTTTACTACTCTACTTGGCAAGATGGGAGTGTTAAATATACACTTGCCATCTTGAGGGGAGTGTTGAAATGTAAAATAGCCCAAGGGTAATTATGTCCTTTCATTCCTTAATTAGTTGGAAATGTTTCTATAAGTAGGGCTCATTTCCTTTCCTTTTTAGTATTATTCAGTTAAATCAATTTGAAGACAATTTCTTCCCGCCTCTTGCTTTTGTCATTTTGGATCATTCTTCACAAGTTCAACAGAATATGAAAAACAAAATTGGTAAAAAGATGGTGCTGGAATAAACAAGGAAACTCCACTCCATCTCTACAGAACTCAAACTCATCTTCTTTCTTAGCCTAATGTCTCTATTAATATTTGCAGTACTCCAGATTTCAAACTGATAACGAATCTTTTGCTTATAAAATTACGGTGGACTTTTGAAGGAGGAGGGTGTTTCGTAGAGATTAAAATCGAATTAAAATTGAAAAATTTACAGTTATTGTTGACTTTTATTAGACGAGTGAGATCCAATAATTGCTATATTTTCAATTTTAATTAGATTTTGAGTTATACCGAACACGTTCGTGAGTACTGTGTTTCTCAGAATTTTGAATTTTATTCACATGGGAATGGCCCCATGTGAGTAAAAAATTGATTTTTCTACCCACTCCCACGCACCCCCCTGATGTGTTCGTGTACTTATAGTAGAATTCTTGAATTAAACATTACTTTCAATCACTGTCACATGATGCATGCCTCCTGAAAATAATATTAGATATTCTAGATTATGGATACTTAAACAAGTATATATCACATGGAGACTTTGAAATTAGGAAAATGAATCATTATTATATTAAATGGCCCACTTGTACTCATTTAAATCTTGGAGAATTTCAAAAAAAATGACCAATTATATGTTTGTCAATTGAAAAATGTCTAATTTTGATAACTCTTGCAAAAATGACCAAATTTTGTATCAAATTATCTTTTATACTCTTAATGAAAAATGAAGCAATTTTTTTCTTTTCAATTTTTTCCTTTTCAATTTTATACTCTTAAGGAAAATATGCTTCACCAAGGAAGAGAGGAGAGAAGTTTGGGGGAGAGACAGATTTGCACGAGAGAAAAAAAATCTAAAATTTAAATTGCAAATGGTAGGGCATGGAATTGGAAGGGTTAGAAAATGTTTGTGGACCAAATTGATTTATATGAGTTATTTGTCAACTCCATTGAAGAAGTTACAATTTAATATTGATTGATGTTTGTACGTTTTAAAGTACAGGTGTAAGCAACGTGCAATGCACGTTTGCTTAGTTTATATTTAATAGTTTTGTTTAAGAATTAATTTGTTATTAATAAAGATGTAATTTTTTTGGTTAATTAAATAATTAATGATGTAATGTTTATGTAATTGATAAATAATTAAATAAAGTGCTTCTTTCTGTCATTTCCAACTCAAAATCACAAACAGAAAACTCAAGGTATGTTAACGGGTAACAAAATGAGTTTACTTAGTCTCCATTTGATTCTCATTAATGTAGAATGAGAATGAAAAATATAGCCGTTATTGGAGCCCACACAAGAGATAGAAATTCAAAATTGATAGATTGATGTGATGGATAACGGTCATATTTTTCATTTTTATGGGTTTTTAATGAGAAACAAACGGAGGCTTAAACTTTTTGCATGACTTAAGTCTTTACTCTTTTTTAAATAATAATACAATTCATTTTATCGCTAAAGTATGATATGTATTACGATAATATATGTATATCATGTGTTAGACTTAGTATTGGTAAGTGACGGGTAAATTTTCGAGGACAAAAATATTTTAAGGGGGTGAGAATGTAATATCCCAAAAATTTTCATAAAATATAATTCAATTTTTATATACTATATTTTAATATTTTGAAAGTTAGGGACTAAATGATACATTTATCAAATTATAATTTATTTGTGTCAAATATTTAGATATTGATGGAGTTATCGTAAATATATGAATATTGGTCTCGTTGGATAAATCGTAATTAGATACATAAATCAGATTCGAGAAAAAGTCGATTCGGATAAGTTAGCTTCAAGATATTTTAGTTTGAAGGAATTATCAAAAGCTAATTTATTATTATTATTTAATTATAATTTTGAAAGTAGGAGGTGGTGAAAAAAAAATTCCGTTAAAAACAAGAAATTCCGTTAGTTTTTCCGTTAAACCAACAAATTCCGTTAAATATGCACTTTTTATATATAGAGAGAAGTATGATAGGTTATGTGTCAAAATTTTATTAACTAACAAAATTTTTAATTATATGAATTTTTTTGTTTTTAATTTAGAATTTAAAATTTTTAACAAGGGTATTTTTGTTTAAATTATTACAAAATGAACATTGAATAAATTTGGAACATTTTTGTTAGAACCATGCTAGAGTTACAGCATTGGTTCACAGTTTTTTTCACAGTCCCCTAACATGAGAGTGGGGCCCGAGATTGAGGACCCCACCCTTATATGAGGGAGTGGACTATGAAAAAAACTGTGAATTAAAGCTATACATTCAGCTTTATTCTTTTTTCTAAGGATCATGTGAAAGTGGACATTTCTTGCAATTTCTTCTTAAATGTTTTCTTCTTATCATGTGGAGATGGGGTTTAGTTTTTTATTTTTTATTTTAATTTTGATTTTTATCGAAGTCCAGCGGCGACAAGATCTAAACTTAGTTTCCATCTTACTGTAATATCATGTTAACTTTGTAAAGTTTACAGAATTATACAAGATCCAAAATAGTAATTTAAAACTTATATAAGTTATCTTCAACAGTTTTACATCGAGGGTAAGTTATGTTAGAAACTAAATTCTTGCCTCAAACTATACGTCATTCAAGATTTAAAGTTTGTAGTAGAAGATTCACACTATCCCACATTCTTTGTTGATTTCCCTATAAGAAAATAAAATTAACAACATTGTCTTTTGAGAAAATTATAGATAGTCAGATCTAGGTCGAAGATCGCTAGTTTTCTTTATTATAAATGCATCTGTGCCGGTGGACAGGGGCGGACCCAGCACCTGGCCAGCCCCCGCGGCCGCCCGTGCTGGGTCCGCCGGAAGCAAGAAGAACCGCCGGGAAGGGAAGCAGAAAGGCAGCCGGTGAGGGGAAAAAAATTCTGTGCTATTGTTGTTATTTGGAACTAGGGGAAGTTGATTTGGGCCTTGTTTACAAACAATTGGCCCAATTTACAAACAAAACCAAAATGAAAATCTGAAAACCAACTGTGAAGTCTGTGATCAATCCAATTAGAAATTAAAGTAATGTCATTAACGTGTAGAGTAGAACCTGAACCATAGAGAGGAGAGGACTAGTGGCGGCGGCGACTGGCGATTGTTGAGTGCTGGAGGGCGACGGCAACATGGGGCTGGGTGTTGCTGCTGCGGCGGTGTTCGGGTGTTGGAGGCTTGGAGCTGTTGGTATTGCTATCTTGGGCCGGCGACTGCCGACTGGTGAAGTGGTGAGGGACGGGGCCGACAACCGACGGGCAGTGAGTCGGCAGTACACGCGTCCAGGCTCCGGCGTCTCTCTCTCTCTCTCTCGGACTCGGCCTCTTTTTTTTTCTTGTGAGACATGTGACCTCTCTGTCTCTCCTCCTTCAATTTTCAGTTTCTGATTTCTGCTTCCTTTTTTTTTTTTGGCTAGTTTCCTTTATTACTTAATTTCCTTATGTTAATTGTTAGGTAGTTGTTAAATAATAAATTGTGTTGTGATTAATTGATTATTGTGATTTTTGAAATGTGAATCTTGTGATTCTTGAATTTTTTGTG
The DNA here is from genome assembly GCA_019097785.1 of Fraxinus excelsior. Taxonomy (NCBI): domain Eukaryota; kingdom Viridiplantae; phylum Streptophyta; class Magnoliopsida; order Lamiales; family Oleaceae; genus Fraxinus; species Fraxinus excelsior. The sequence continues at coordinate 41,933,079 of CM032626.1, read as the reverse complement.
ATTTGTGACTTGTGAATTGTGAATATTGTGATTTGTGAACCACTAAAGTTTATATCGGCAATTTGGTATATAATATAATTGATGTGAATTGTGATTTGTGAATATGGCAATTTGACAATTTGTGAATTGTGATTTGTGAAGTTTATATTGGCAATTTGACAATTTTAATTGAAAAATAAATTGGGGCATTTTGCAAATTATGGATCTATTTTTTCAACCGAAACGAAATTCCATACTTAGTTCTTTTTTCTCTAGTTGTGCATCTAATCCCGCCACTGATTCTAGTCGAGCACAAGAGTTATCAAATAACACAAAGAAGTCCCGACCTTAATAAACGATCTCACTCTTACGATCTCTGATGGTCGATGTTGACTAGTCAACGTCCGCCCGGACTGAGTTTACATCCTGGGTCCGCCACTGCCGGTGGATACATTTTTATTAATCCTTGACATTTACCTCACTTTACAATATTAAAAAAAAAAAGTGTCAAATATTATCTATTTGACACATTATCAACCATGGGCGGACACCGGGGGGAAGGGGGCACGTGCCCCCCAACTATTGAGAATTTTATTTTATTTTTAAAAAAAATCATATTTGGTATCAATTTAAATTTAAATTTTAATCTAAATCAAAGTTAACAATTAATTTTAATAACATATTTCATGGAATCCATAATTATTTAATTTTCATCAAAATTTACTAAAAATTTGATTTTAATCTCCACTAAACAGGGGCAAAATCAAAATAAATTTGAATTTCGATAATATACTAATTTTAAAAATTCTCCGACAATCATACGCTAATCGAATCTACAAATTACTTATATAATTTCGAAACTTATTTCAAGAACTACATTATGGGCATATCAAATATCGAAAATAATTAAAAATACATTAAACGTGAGTTTTTAAAAAGACGTCTAACTCGCATTTTTTTTAAAAAAAAAAAAAGAAAATTCAAACATTTATTATTTTTGCGATATAAATTTCTAAATGTAATTTTCATCATTTTATTATGAAATTTTCAAAAATTTACATCTGAAAAAGTCATATCTCATTATCAATGGATTTTGTTATTTTGTCAAAAGAAATGTAATAGATGCAGTGACATGATCCAAGATGGCAACATATGATTTGATGAAAAAAGTTGAACATGTTTAAAGCAGTTATGTGATTGAATGTCATGTGATATTATGTCAAAGATTATGACATTATAATATGATTGGAAATTAGTTTGGTTCAAATATATCGCCTCAAGTTAAATACTATATAGAGATAGGATATTAAGCGTTTGCTTTACATAGGTCGATACTAAAATTAATTACAATGGAAGCCTATTGGCGCACGAAGTTCGGATATATATAATAATAAACTAAGAAACATATAATAATAAACTAAGAAATGTAAAATGTAATAGAAATTTTATCATCTGAAAAAGTCATATCTCATGTAAATTTTCGGATGTAAAATTACATGGGGTATGATTTTTTTAGACGTAAATTTTCGATTGTAAAATTTCTCTCAACTTCTTTGCAAATTCGATTGTGTCCCCAAAGTTAAAGTTCTGTGTCCGCCCCTGTTATCAACGTTGCCCACCAAGGTAGCTAAGATGGCAGCCGGTCAGACCTGGTTTTCAACCGTCGGCAGAGGACAACGTTATAAAATCTACAATGGTATGATAAACTTGACACACACATTAAGGATGAATCACAATAGTTGACACCAAATACGAAGAACCAATAAAAAATAGCCAACCAAGTATATAATGACTAAATTCTTTTGTCTTGTTAAAGAATTTAGACGTTGATCTAGTCTTTAATTTTTAGAAACCTTTGATAGATTTAAGGAAAATTTAAATGCAGTCTACCAGACTAAAACCAACCACAGAACACCGTCACGTAGACTATATGTTACAAAACAAGTCAATATCTGAATTGTTCTGATACTACTTGTTAGGATTAATACCACTTATTGTGACACCAATCAATGGATTGAAATGTTGAAGTTATATGACAAAATAATAAAATATGTGATCAAGAACAAAAAGACAAGAATATGGCAGAGAAATTAGGATATTTTATTGCATCAAGAATAATGGAGAAGAGAGAAAAATATTACAATGATCCTAAAAACTAGTAATTATAAATCTCACACTATAAAATTGTATAAAAGAGTCTAGTATTTATAGGAAAACATGTAGGGGACGTCCAAAACCTCTTGGTAGAGTTGTTGATGAAGTAGGATGCCAAAAAAACTAAGTCCAAAACGAAGTAGGAGAAGAAAAACGCTCATTCGGGCCGAAAACTTGCTGCTAGCTCGACCCGACCCGGATCCCGGCGCCCGGGGTTCTGCCCCAAAATTTATCCCTCGGTTAATGCTTCAAAAAAGTGTATTTTTCCATCCAAAAATCTTCCTTCAAGTCAAACTCTTAATTATCATTGAAATTTGATCTTCGTATGACTCAAATAGCATTCTAAACTTGAATTCTTCATGACATGTACTTCAATTAGAATTTTTCGATACTTCAAATACCTCAACAAAAGAATTTGAGTCACACTCAAATTCTAACAATCTTCACCTTGACACGAATTCCTCCAAGGAATGAACAGTTTCTTCAAAAATAATAAAAAAATTTAATTTCTCCAACAAAATACAAAATACTCCACCTCTTCCAATGAATCCAAGCACTACTCTGCAGAATTATCTTAGATTCCAAAAAATCATAATGATTTTGAAATTAACCAAAATGGGTTGTAACACACCCCAAAGTAGAATCAATTACCGAATGCTTTACAGAAGGTCCATTGCTAAATTGTACACCTTTTATTCCATCTAAAGCATGCTCAATAAAATCAACATCCACATACCTTATTCCACTTGGTATGTCCCTAGCAGTTGAATACAATGGCACCGCAGGTGATGATGGCAAAGCGTATTACCCATATCTTCGAAATTCCACTTAGTTGTATTCTTCAAATCTGACCATTTATGAGCTCCTAAAGGTATTGTACCAAATTGAATGTCCATCACGGTACTGAACCTGTGCTGATTGATCCTTCCAAATTCTGCACATTCCTGCAAGATGTATAATTGAGACATTTTTCGTCCATCCAATACAATTTGGGCACCCTTACAAACCTTCAAGGCTCCACCTCAACCAAAGAACTCATAACCCTTTGAATCAAGAGTAGACAACGAGATGATATTCTTCTTCAAATCTGGAACATGTCGAATCTGGCCAAGTGTTCTAATTGTCCAATCTAAAAGCTTTAATCTGACCGTACCAATTCCAGCAACACGACAAGATGCATTATTTCCCATAACCACGACACCTTTGGAAACAGTTTCTTATGTAGCAAACAAGTCCTTATTAGGACACATACGAAACACACATGCTGAATCAAGAATCCAATCATCTCTCGATTTAGACTCAATATCAGAAATAGCTAAGAGTTCTCCATCACTTACAACGATCTCTGCGATGTCTGCTTCGCCTGAAGTATCCGAATGTCTGCTTGCAGCCATCCTTTCTTTATTCTGCAATTTGTACCAATCTTTCTTCAAGTGTCCCTTCTTCTTGCAGTAGTTACAAATTTGATTACTAAACTTAGTCTTCGATCTGCCCCTTCCAGAACCACCATAAGCAATCAGGCCTTCTCCATCTCTGGCCTCAGAAACTAAATGTTTCATCTTCTCTTTTGAATACAAAGTATCATAAACCTCCTCTATGGTGAGAGTATCACGACTATACAAGATCGTGTCTCTAAAAGAAGAAAATGAAACGAAAAACGAACACAATAGGATCAAGGCCAAATCTTCTTCATCATACTCTATTTTCAAAGTTTCCAAATCAGCGACGATCTCTTTAAATACAGTCAGGTGATCTTCCAATGATCCTCCTTCTGTCATGCGATGAGAGTATAAACGCTGCTTGAGGTTCAACTTGCTTGTTAGACTTTTAGTCATGCACAATTGTTCTAACCTCAACCATAAAGCAGCTGTTGAATTATCCTTCAAAACATCCTGAAGAATAGTATTTGATAGATGAAGATGAATGTGAGATATTACATTTTTATCCTTCCGTAATTTCTCCTCCGCGGTCAAAGCTGTGGGCATCTTCTCAATTCCCAGCAACACATCATCCAAATCCAGTTGTGCAAGTACTTCACGCATCTTAACATGCCATAGCGAAAATTTGGTGCTCCAATCCAAAAGAGGAATGTCATACTTCATGGAAGCAATCACGAACAAAAACTTTGAACAAATCAAACATTGCGCTCTACGGAAACGAACATTTGCTCCGATACCACTTGTTACAAAACAAGCCAATACCAGAATTGCTCTGATACCACTTGTTAAGATTGGTACCACTTATTGTGACACCAATCAATAGATTGAGATGTTGAAGTTATATGGCAAAATAATAAAATATGTGATCAAGAACAAAAGAAAACCAGAAGACAAGAATATGACAGAGGAATTAGGATATTTTATTGCATCAAGAATAATGGAGAAGAGAGAAAAATATTACAACGATCCTAAAGACTAGTAATCATAAATCTCACACTATAAAATTGTATAAAAGAGTCTAGTATTTATAGGAAAACATGTAGGGGACATCCAAGACCTCTTGGTAGAGTTGTTGATGAAGTAGGATGCTAAAAAATTAAGTCCAAAATGAAGTAGAAGAAGAAAAACGTGAAAAACACTCATTCGGGCTGAAAAGTTGCTGCGGGGCCCGACCCGGCCCAGACCCCGGCTCCTAGGCGACCGGGGTTCTACCCCAAAATTTATCTTTTGGTTAATGCTCCAAAAAAGTGTATTTTCCTTCCAAAAATCTTCCTTCAAGTCAAACTCCTAATTATCATTGAAATTTGATATTCATATGACTCCAATAGCATTCCAAACTTGAATTCTTCATGATGTGCACTTCAATTAGAATTCTTCAATACTTCAAATACCTCAACAAAAGAATTCGAGTCACACCCAAATTCTAACACTATCGATAATTAAATATTTAATTTCTTAACAATGTCAATATGCTGAAATGTCTTTTCTTCATCGAAAAATTAATCTCCCAACTATTGAAAATAAGTTGGGCCATGTTGAATTATTTGACTTGCTCGTTACCTCTTCAATAAGAAACTCTCTTTATTTGCATGGGTATACTTGGCAGAAACACAAAAATGCATGTCATATCAAGCTTATAGACGGCTTTACATCTCTTTTCGATTAATATCGACGTTATGTTTGAATAAAAAATAAAAAATTACTAGTTGATAATTAGTGTTGTTGAAACTATACCGAAGTTAAAGTAGAAACACACCAAAATCAGCAACAATTCTGAATCAAATCACGAACAAACGCCCGAGAATATGGAAGGCTCGAACGCGTGATCGCTATCCTCAAACTAAATTTGTCCTCTCTTCGGATTGATTGAGATACTTAAGGGTTTCCGGCAAACGATTTGTAGGAGTAATCAAGTCTTATTGCAGAATTACAATAAAGTAAAAAAAGTAATTATACTCAAACTAGAGAACACAATATGTAGAAAATAAATATGAAGAAGAAAGTGATTTCTATTATTTTTGAAATGATAAATGATCTTCTTTTTCTATGTTTTTTTTTTCAACATGTTCAAAAGAACTATGATCACCTATTTATAGTCTACAGTAAATGGATAGGAAATGGTGCCAAAACATTGTCAAAGCTACCAAATTCAAAACCACAACGGATAAAAAAAGGCCATAAACGATAAGAAAAAAATCATGCTACCGGGACTAAAACGTACCAGGACATTTAGTCCTGGTATATGGCCATGCAACCGCATGGTCCAGTGAACCATGCGGTATGCGTCTATTTTGATCCACTTCCTTTCCAAACTCGATTTTTCTCATAATTTTGAACAACAATATAACAATCCCCCACTTGTTCAAAATTATAAAATCTCATATTCAAAATTATACGATACTTATTCATAAGGATTAGATATCTTTCGATTTGAATCTAACCATAGTGTGATTCAAACAAAGTAAAGTCGAAATCAAAGGTAGTATGAAGCTTTGAACCCATTATTCCATATGACAGTACCGATTAGAACACACGCACGAGTATAATGTGTTCTCAAGTTTCTCAAACTCGCTTAGCGCTATTATGGTCTTGCGCTCATCCTTTTCAATAAACTTTTAAAAGAGAAACTTTAACTCTCTATTGATACGGTACCAACTCGAAGTTTATTTAGGTGAAGTTCTTCTAGTATCTTTATTACTTTTAAAATACTTGTACTTTAGTACTGAACTTCATCAAGTGTTTAAATTCATCCTTCACTTCAGTAACAACCAGCATTATTATAACTAGGATAGGGTTATCGCGGATATCGTTAATGTTGAAACTATCCACATATTGAATGACTTGTTGTTATCCTTTGAACCTGTGAATTACCTTTTGAGTAATGAAGGATAGGGTTGCCATCATTGGTGAACTTTTTTATTTCAATAGTTTCAACCACATCCTACTCGAAGTAGAATTTACTAAATCTCTATTTAGATGTTTAGTTAGAGGATCCGTCAAGTTCTCAACCGACTTTACATAATTTAGGAGAATTATTCCACTTTTTATTATTTCCATATGTATTTGTGTCTTAGACTCATATGTCTATACTTTCCATAGTATACTTCATTGTATACTTTTGTTAACGTGGCTTGACTATCACACATGATAGGTATAGAAGATGTTATCTTTGGTCCCAATGGTATCTCATATAGGAGATCCTTAAGCCACTCAAACTCCTTCCCAATTTTCGATAGCGCAACACATTCGGATTCTATAGTTGAGTGTGTTATACATGTATGTTTCTTTGATTTCCAAGAAACTACCCCTCCTTCAAGTGTAAACACCCAGCCTAAAGTGGATTTACTTTTACTTGTGCTAGATATCCAACTACAATCGGTAAATCATTCCAACACAGCTAGAGATTTTGTATATTGAAGACTCAAATTCTTGGTTTTCTTTAAGTACCCAAGAACTCTTCCATTGGCCATCCAGTGATCATTGCTCGGAGTGCTAGTAAACCTACTAAGTTTACTTATTGCATAGGCTATGTCGGGTCTTGTGCATTGAACTGCATACATAAGACTACCAATATCACTTGCATACTCCAATTGAGCAATAGCCCTTCTATCATTCTTTATTAATTTTGAATTTGAGTCAATTGGGGTATTATATTCTTTTATGTTCAAATGTTTGAACTTGTTAATCACATTCTCAATATAATGTGATTGACTAAGATGAAAAGTCCCACTAGTCTTATAGACTTTAATACCCAAAATGGTGTCAACTTGTCCAAGATCATTCATTTTGAATGTGGAAGATAGAAACATCTTCGTTTCTTTTATCCCGTCCATGTGATTACTTATAATCAACATGTCGTCAACATATAAACAAATAAAAGCACAAAATTATCACAAAATTTAGAATACAAACATTTATCTACACTATTATGTTTAAAACCAAAAGATATTATTGTTAAGTCAAACTTTTCATGCCATTTTTTAGGTCTATGCTTCAAACCATATAACGATTTCACTAATTTGCACACTTTGTGTTCATTTCCAGGTAGAACAAACACTTTGAATTGTTCCATATAGACATTCTCATCGAGATCCTCATTCAAGAATGTCGTCTTGACATCCATTTGATGAACATGCAAGTCATATATCGAAACTAGAGCAAATAATATTGTAATAGACATTCTTCTAGATATCGGTGTGTATGTGTCAAAGTAATCGATTCCTTTCTTTTGTCGATAGCATACAGCTACTAATCTAGCCTTAAAGATATTAAGAGAACCATCATCGTTATACTTTCTCATAAACACTCATTTACATCCAATAGATTTGGACCGGGTGGCAAGTCGACAAGCTCTCAAGTGTTATTTGACATTATCAAATCTATTTCGTCCTTAATCGCATCTTTCCAAAAGATACTATCACGAGAAGCCATAGCTTCTTTATTTGTTTTAGGGTCAATTTCAACTTGTAGAACAAAATTCTTACAACATTTACCTCATTTCCCTCTACCAAGTAAAAAGAAATAAGTTGAGAATCAATTTTATCTGATCCCAATACTTTCCACTTGAGCTAGTGATATCTTTATGAATTTCCCTCAATTCATTATCCGAAGATAACGAATCCTCAAAGAACTCCACATCACTTGACTCGATAATCACATTGGTCTCCAAGTTCAATAATCTATAAGATTTGCAATTGTTAGCATATCCTACAAAGGCACATTTAATGCCTCTTGGACCCAACTTGGTCCTATTAGGGTTCATGTTTTTGCAATATGCAAGACACCCCCTCACTTTGAAGTATCCAATATTCGATTTTCTCCTTTTCCACAATTTATAAGGAGAAACTTTAGTATGTTTTGGCGGAATCCTATTTAATATCCTACATGCACTCAATAAAGTTTCACCCCACAAGTTAAATGGCAACTTAGCATATGTAAGTATAGCATTAATCATTTCAACTAAGTAACTATTTTTTCTCTCAGCCAAACTGTTTTGCTCAGGTGCCCTAGGTGCAGAACATTGATGAGTAATGTCATATTGTTCACAAAATAAATTAAAATCACTAGAGAAGTATTCTCCACCTCTATCACTTATTAAGTTTTTAATTTTCTTTCCTAAGTGATTTTCAACTTCACTTTTATAAATCTTAAACATATCAAAGACCTCATATTTATGTTTCATAAGATAGACATACATGTATCTAGTGAAATTATCAATGAAGGTAATAAAATATCTATTTTCACCTCTAGTTAGCATATCATTTAATTCACATATATCCAAATGAATTAACTCTAAGATACTAGAGGTTCGTTTTACACTTTGATATGGCTTTTTAATCATTTTAGCTTCTACTACATTTAAATTCATTATTTACATTATATGGAATTAAATCACATTTCATCATTCTTTGCATTGTACTTTTACCAATGTGACATAATTTAGCATGTCATAATGAAAATAAATCAACAACATTAGCAAAATCAACTTTATTAATCAAAGAGTTGTCAACGGTACATAGTTTGACAATTCCTTTACTAGAATAACCTTTTTTCCAACAGATTTCCCGTTAAGGAATAATACAAGTTTACCGGATTCATAAACACATTTTATTCCTGATTTTTCTTAGAGATTTCCACTAACTAAGTTCATATTCATATTAGGAACATGTAGTACATTTGTCAAGGTAAAAGTTTTGTCGGAAGTGAAGATGATATCCATATTTCCTTTTCCAAATACCTTGGACCCATCTAAATCTCTTGTTCTCCTTCAATTTATTGATAAGTTTTGAATAATGACTTATCATATGATACATGTATAATTGCACATGTATCATACCACCAATCGGGAACATTCCCCTTGATAGCATTGACTTCTCTAGTGGTGGCCACAATGTTATCTTCTTTGATGGAATTCACTTTACCCTCAAAGTTGTTTTGTTTCCGGTGTCTACATTCCTTTGCATAGTGCCCAGGTTTTCCACACTCAAAACACCTTCATTTAGTCTTCTTCTTGGACTTGTTGAAGTTCCTAGAAGGCTTCCATTTGTTAGATTTCGCAGGCGGTATAGATTTCTCCACTACATTCGCTTTGGAAGCGCCTTCATAAGAATTTTCATTCTTATCTCTCATTCTTAACTCTCCTCAATGAGCAAATGTTTCTTCAATTGTTCCAAAAACTAATCTTCGGAACTATGCATTACTTTCTTATGGTATCATTTACAAGTTCTGAAAAGTTTAGCCATTATTGCCCCACTTGAAAGATTTCCAGGATTTTAATCTTCACCGCCTTCAATTTCTTGACTAATACTTGCAATTCATGAATTTGGGAATGCAAGGGAATATTTTCTAGAAATTTAAAATCAAAATACTTTGAAATTAAAATTTTCTTGGTACATTCCTCTTCCGATTTGTACTTACTCTCTAAGGTGTTCCAAATCTCTTTAGCCGAAGTTGTCTTGGTGTACAAATCATATAGACAGTCTGACAATGCATTAAAGATATAACCCCGACATATCAATTCATCTTCACAGTGCTTTTGTCTTTCTGCTTTTATAGCTTCAGTTTCTTCACTTGATGGTTCCGGTAATGGCGTCAAATTCGGATTAAGAATGTAAAATAATTTGAGCACTGTAAGTAGGAATTTCAACTTGTCTTGCCACCGTGTGAAGTTAATACCATCGAAACGATTAAAGCGAACAAAATCCCGATTTATTAGTTTTATCGTTGCTATAGTTGTTTCACTCTCCATCGCGGGAAAAGTTTAGTTTGAGATTGTTGTTTAAATGATGTCGGAGTTTCCTCAAACTAAATTTGCCCCCTCTCCGAATTGATTGAGATGCTTAAGGGTTTTCGACAAACGACTTGTAGGAGTAATCAAGCCTTATTGTAGATTACAATAAAACACAAAAGCAATTCTACTCAAACTAGAGAACACAAATAGGGAGAAAATGAATCTGAAGAAGAAAATGATTTCTATTGTTATTGGAATGATAAATAATCTTTTTTTACGTTTTTTTTTCAACACGTTCAAAGGAGCTATGATCACCTATTTATAGCCTACAGTAAATGGATACGAAATGATGCCAAAACATTGTCAAAAGACACCAAATTCAAAACTACAACGGATAAAAATGGTCATAAACGGTCAAAAAATAATACCCATGCGGCCGCATGATATGAAACATACCGGGACATTTAGTCCCGGTATATGGCCATGCGACCGCATTGTCCAGTGAACATATGCGACAATTTTGATCCACTTCCATTCCAAACTCAATTTTTCTCATAATTTTGAACAGCAATATAACAATTAGTCCAATTGAATATACAAGTAGGGATGACAAAAAAGCTCGGGCGGCTCGGGCGAGCCTACCCCTAAAAAAATTAAAAATTTTAAAATATCTGTCTTTGCAGGCAGCTATTTCTAGCTGCCTGCAAAGATAGCTTTTGAATTAATTAAAAAAAACAAACAAAAACCCGAGCTGGCTTGGCTCGTCGGGGCCTAGGCCGAAAACTTGGGCCGAGCCTCATTTTTTTGGTCGGGCTAAAAAAAAGCTCGAATCGAGCTCGAGGTTTTTTTTCGCTCGGGCTCGGCTCGGCTCGTTGATATAGCTAGATACAGGTCAATAAATTTTTTTGTTTATAGTTGAGGAAACCACGTTGCAAATTAAATAAGGTAACAAATAACAAGAAGATTAACTTTATGTTGCTAAGCCTAAGATTATAGATTTGTTCTTCAATACATGGAATTAAATGCACCAAAGCTGGCACTTATTATTACACATGAAACTCAAATTAAGATACATATCTAGGTGATGAATACAAGAATCAAACTACACGTTCTCTTGGTATCACCCTCAAGAGTTCAAGTTTTCACACTATAAGTCCGATCTTGTCATTCATGTCAATGGTGTGAGGGTTAGTAGAAAAATCAAGATCCCAATCAAATTCGTGAAGCAGCGAGCCTAATGCAAAGTGCATCATGCGGTGGCCCAACGAAAGACCAGGACAAATCCTTCTGCCTGCACCAAATGGAATGAACTCAAAATGTTGCTCCTTGTACTCGATTTTTTAGCCTAAAAACCTTTCCGGCTTGAAACACAAAGGCTCCTCCCAGCATTCTTCTTCTCTTTCAATGGCACAAACATTAACGAAAACTTGAGTATTCTTTGGTATGAAATATCCCACAAGATTGGTGTCCTGAATTGTCCTTCGCAGCAAAAGGAAAGGAATGGGAGGATGTAAGCATGGTGTTTCTTTAATTACAGCTTGTAGATAAGGGAATTCATCGATATCACTTTCTTCAAAGTTCCTATTTGATCCTACGACATTTGAAATCTCATTTTTAACCTTGACCGTTGTTTCTGGATTGCGTAGGAGCTCCGACAATGCCCATTCAATAGAGCTACTAGTAGTCTCTAAACCAGCTAGGAAGATTTCCTGTATTAGAAGGTAGTTGCTTAGTAATGCTTTTAAGTAATAGTAATGAAATGGCAAAAAAAACTTAAAAGCACTAGATAAACTTCTTTATAGAGTTATGTATTCAACATCTATCAATGCTAATGATTTAGCTCACTGTATTTTAGCCAAACTGGAAAGGAATCAGTAAAATTACCAACATGAATATGTTGATCTCCAGTTCTGATAATTGAGCAGGTTCATTATTGCTTCCTTCAAATTCAAGCAACACATCCAAGAAGTCTTCTCTCTTTTCTCCACCAGCCTTGCGCTCTTCTATACGCTAAGAGATGGAGATAGGTCACAGGCCACAAAATGTAATCCCGACTACAGACATCCCTCATTCTTCCTCAAATCTCTTCTCTGAGCAACAGGCGACTACTCTACGACTCCATCTCCGCGGCTCCGCCAACACTCATTGCATGGATAGACAGTTTACATTTTGTCTTTTTGATATCCATCTAACGTTCATGTTTTCAATTAGTATAGCGTTAGACACATATATGAACATATTATTTTTGTATCGACAAACTGATTGTCTTTTTGGTCAGTGAATCTAACTTGCCTATTTTGGTCCTCAAAATCATCGTTTTCAATCCTCTTAGTTAAAACAAATTCGCCCCAAGAGGGGGGCCCACCCCCCTCCACCCCTCGTATTTTCGCCCCCGCAAGATTGAAATCCTAGCTACGTCCCTGTATACGCTCATTTACCAATGTTGAAGCAATTTTCAGTACTTTCCCCATATCACGATCCATTTCCTTCCTTAGTCCTTGCAGGTTGAGCCATTTAAGCCAAGAGAATAAATCTGAAATATTTGGATGGCTGCCCCATTCCATGATTCCATGTGTTAAAGAATCCTAAGGCTTCTTTCGATTCTGGATCCACTAAATCCCGGGACAACATAAGGTTCCCTATCATGTTAAATGACACCAAGAAAATATATCACACTACCTCAATCCCTTCCTCCCTTCCTTCAGCCAAATTTTCTTATTTTTCTATCCACAAAAGCATATTGTCAATCCTCATGACATTGTTTCTTTGATTCTTTTGTTAATGAACATTTCCACTATACAAATCTTCATCATCACTCGCCAATAGACACCATATGGAGCCAAGGCCACAGAACCTTTGTTGTAATTATGCAATCTCATGACATCTATAATGTTACGGTCTACAAATGTGAGATCGTGGTTCTTGAAAAATTCAGTGGCTATCTCTACAGAAAGTATAACCATTGTGTTAATTGAACCTATCTTTAACCACACAATGGGGCCATACTTCTGTTTAAGCCTAGCTATGGTTCTATGGGTGTAGTCCCCAAATGGAACATGTGACCAAACAGTTGCCATCCTGGTGCGGTAGCCCTGGAAGTAGCCTATTGTCACGTGGCTTTGTTTTGTAGAATATGATGATCAAAATTGGTAATAAGAAAAATATACTAACTGAATAAACAAGAAAGTTCCGCTCTATCTCTTTAGAATTCAAACTCTTGATCTTCTTGCTTAACATAATGTCCATATTTATATTTTCACATATTCTTCTCTGGAGTCCAGAGTACGAGATGGAAAATCTTTTGCTTATAGAAGTATATTTGACTTTGAGATTTCCCATGAATCTTATCTCGCTTTCGGCCGCTCCACAAGGCCAGTTCATAGTATATTTTGCTGGAAGCTATTCGCGATCAATATATTAAAGTAAACATATAGTGATAGCATTGAACATGTGTAGTTTTGTTACCTATTTTAATCTTCATACAGAATTAGTTATTTATTTCTGCAATCAAAAAATATATTCTTCATGTTTCCTAGAGATACTTTTAATTGTATATAAGATATCCTAGATTATGAAAATATAATGAAATGTTTGTTTACCTTGGCCCAGAATATCACATTGAATGTGGAAATTGGGAAAAGTGTGAGTACAATATACTTTCTGTTGTCTTAATACTTAAATCAACCAAATATTTAACTGGATGCTCTCTCTCTCTCTTTCCCCTTCCTTTTTTTGTGTGTGAGAGTAATAGGTATACCTTTTCTAACTAAACAACATGTTAAGAGAAGGTTTCTATAGCTAAGAAATTACATCACAAAACCTTTATGTATTCATGAATGTAAGAATTCGCAGCATTTTTTAACATGAATTCCGGGTCAAGAAACTTACTTGAAATGATGAATTCCAAGATCTTTTGATGGTTGAATCACCTTGCATTTCAAATCTCCAACAATTTGCATTTCTTGTTCTCCAATGGTTTCAATTCCGCTCACAATGGAAGGAGATTATTATCCACAATCAAAGTGTCATTTTTTGTGAGATTTCATGTCCAAAATATGATTCTAAGGACTTTCCAATTTTGGTGTAAATTTCTATATGAATTTTCCCTTCATCTTCCATGCTATCTTTTTTCCTCTATTTTTCAATGTACAATCATTGGAGTTTATAGGGAGTTAAAGGTGGTTGTACAAAGTTGCATGTTTGAATTTCAAATTCAAACCACTCTCTCCAACCCTTTTAATAACTTGTGGGTCGGGTCATCCCACATGGGCGACCCATAACTCGTATTTTTCTAACATCTCACACTCGTACATGACGGGCTTGATCTGAACCCCAAGGGACATGAATATCATGCATTAGATCTTTCTCAAGATCTATCTCATAAAAAATTCATACGACAAATAGATCATGCAACCATATTAGAGCTCACAATACTATAAACTTATTAGGGATATATAGTAGCTCAACTAGAGGAACATTACATCTCGTTATACCCTAAACTCATTTTTCAACATTAATTCGAGTATTTCCGATCCCTCAAATATTTATGGAACATACTTGAACCCCTACATCATATCATTGTATTTACAATTATGTTCTATACCCTAAATGGTTAAACACAATTGTTTGGTCGATGAATATAAATATAAATGTTGGTCAATATAGTTTTCCTTTCCTACTTGAATCCTTCAACTTTAAATCAGTTGCTTTCCTAGACATGTCCCATCAAACCAAATCAATCATAGTTATTGGTAACATACTAAAGTAGCAACACCGAAATAAAATCTCAAAAATGGTCAAAAGTCATAAGGGTATATATAAGGTTATATAAATCTCAAGGTCTCACACAATGAGGAAATAGGGATCCATTCACTCATTTACCCAATATTGGTCGTAAAAGCACACGTGGTGCGCTACGATGTTTTCTCCCATTCTTAGGGCGCATGTCATATCATTTATAAACAAATAACATCGTACAGATCCTAGTTCAGGTATTCCTCGATACCTAAAGTTATCTTTATGTTCATTCCTCCAGGTAATCTCAAATCGAGAACTCGACCGGCTACTAAACGGGCTTCATAGATAACAAAATCCATTTCGATTACTTCTTGTAATCTCATCTTAATATATTATCAAGGCGATCGGATCACGTACATAACATGACCACTTTATCTCATCTCAGTACACCCCAAAGTATCTGAGGTAATTGTTCGTGTGAGTGAACCAATCTCAACCTGTTTGACATACTTTATATGTGCATGCAAGTTATTACCTCGTAATCTCAAGAATAGATTACACATGAACTCAAAATTGTTCATCTATGGACACATAAAATATCAAGAGTTTTTTGATACACTAAGTATCATATTCTACGTAATTTTAGAGATTCGACATTACCGACAAGTATATCTCTAAACATCTTTAGAGTATGATGATTACAGACCATCATTTACATAGATATATTGCAAGAACACTTTCTCTGCTAATGTTTCTCACATAAACACTATCGAATATTTGGTTCCATCGTGATATTTGAGATCCTCAATATATGAGATAATTGCACAACTATCATGGATCTCATATTTAAAACTAATATCATTAGATACCCAATACATCTATACCAAACAATTTCTTCAACTATCAAGTTATATACTACAAGATATGCTTCTGACTACTCTATGTAGTAAGATTGCACAAGTCTAATAACTATTTGTGTTCGACTAACTCTCATCCTTAGTCAATATTTGGATATATATTTCAATCACAAGTTATTCATTCTACAGCAAATAGAATAACTGACAACAACACTCTCAGATATCGCAATATCCTTTCTAAGGACAATATCGATACCTTCTAACTAGATTCATGACATGACAAATATTAGGAAAAGTATACATTATAACATACTTGTAACTCCTAATCGTACTAGATATGGTTCTCTTAATATTTCTTTGTGCACTTATGGAGTCGTTGGACATACATGAAGACTCATATTGTCACCTTTCGACATAGAAACATCAACAAGGTAGCAAGTTTTACAGTAAAAAAAATTCTAGTCTTTATGGTATATAACTCTTGTGATAGAGAAACAAAACTAAAATAATCTTTTTTTTAGCACAAAATATACAATTTGCTAAACCCATGTCCTTCGTCTCAAAAAATTAAGGACAACCATTTCAAAAGATCGCAATACACTCCTTCTCATGCTTAACCAATATAGTGTCATTAACATAAAAAATTAGAATTACAACTTACTATCAGACTTTTACATAAATACAGTGATTTTCATCTACATGATAAAAAATTTATATGAGATTTAAACCATGTTAAAACTCAATTACCACTGTCAAGATGACTGCATTAGGTTACAAGTGTAACTATAGAGACAAATCGATTCATATAGATTTCTTCAATTAATTCTCAAAGAGAATGAAATATAGTCTCAAAGTCTATTTTGGTGTAATCTAAACTTAAACACACTATCATGGTTAGCATCAGTATATAGAAGTGAATCTCACTACTAAGAAAAAAGTTTATCAAACTCAATATACTCAATTGAGTCTAACCTTTCTCTAAAAATTAAGCTTTATTTATCATAAATTCATTAGTCTTCCATTTAGTTTTTAAGAACCTGAATGTTCTCAATAAACATAATGTCCAATTAGAACTTCCACCACATCTCAAATTATATTGGAATTATGTACTCTATATATACTTTCATCACTTTCCTCAAATTTCTCCACTAGTTTTCTAAACCAATAATCATTGAAATTGAATAGTTTTTAGATCGCACTCAGAATCAAGAACCATTGAAATTGGATAATTCTTTGATAGCTTCCACTCGAAAGGAAACAGATTACTCTCACTTGAATCTGAAGTTTAAATCAACTCTTACGTATCCAAAAAAAACTGATTCATCAATATACATAATATCAATTTCAATAATATTCTGCAAACAATTCTTACTCTTACTAAGAAAGAAATGTCAAATGTCATATATTGTAACCCAATATCCATTCAAAATCTCACTTAAGTATCTTTTTGGACTGTTATGTGTATCTCAGAGATTCATCTCGTTCTTAATAGACTCATGTTCCCTGACTCATTATCAAGAACTTACATAATCGATAAGTTTAAGACAACCTATATTTGGTTGTCCTCATGTCCAAAGCTTATATAATTCTGAAGGTACTAATTTAGAGAGAACTATTAACTGATATGTTGTAGTTAACCAACAATCTTTCCAAAAGGAAATACGTAAATTGGACTGCATATCTCAAACCTCATCATATTCAGTTATATTCCATCCTTCTACACAACACACCATATAATTATTGGTGATTAAGGAATAGTCAATCAAATAAGAATCTCTTTCATTACATAGATAACGATATCTCGTGATAGAGATTCAAACTATTAAATAGTTCTCAAAGTCTTCACTTTCTTAATCTGATTTTCTACTCCACTTCAGAAAAGTTTGAATAAATACAGTATTTTCAACTTAAGAAAATCATAGGCATACCTGAAATGCGTGAATCCATCTATAAATGTAATGAAAATATAAAAATTCATCTTTATCTCTCAAGATATTCGAATGGATTTATTCAATGGAAGTTTAGCTTTTACAACTTTGAATGTTATTCTCAACACAAAGTCTCAAACCATTGCATAAATATCCAGAACCATAATTAAATATCACCACTGTGAGTACGAACAAAAATACCACGTATAAGTTTAAGTTAGAGATCACTCTTAGAAGAACAACTACGATCAAGTTTAGTAGTCTTTGATACTATCTTAATATCAAATGGGAGGTCCATTTCTCCACTTTGCAACATTAAGTTGTAGTATCAGTCATATAAGCTTCCACTTCATCTTCATTATTTGTATAAATATATTTTGTATCAAGTGAGTCGACAATAGAATAAGATACTTCTTGATCTCATATAAAGTAGGTTTCTAACCCTTGAATCCATTATCCACACAAGATAAGATTCAATATGTATAGTGTTGACACGTAAACAACATTAAGAGGAATATATTCAAGTGCAATATCCTTTAACTTAACCACTTTCGAGCTAAGAGATTCAAACCGTATAGTTGAAGCAATTGAACCTTTATAACATTGATCCTCTACCAAATCTATTTTCATTCACTTACTATCTAATATGTTGTTCTTGGTCCCTTTTCTAGTCTCTCCATCTATCCCGTATTTGTTCAAGCTCATTTAATGCTTAAGATCCAAGTCTTATGCAAACTAGAACATTGCTACACAAGTGTATCCTCAAGACTTAGCAACATCAAGTCGCATGTCTTTTAACTCACATAGCGTATAGTTTCAATAGAGAAAATTGACACTTCAATTTGTAAGCCACATTGACATTCAGAATTTTCATATGTTAAAAAGAGACTAGTTTGAACTTACTACTCATCTAAAAAAATGTGACCAACAAAAAAATTGTCAACTTTATGCTAACCATCTTAGCCAAGTCACATTCAAGCAAAAGATCATTTATAAAAGAACTTAACAATTCAAATGTTTAAGCACAAGAATCTATCTTTTCTCGTACTTAACAAAGTTTTGATCTTTATTTTCTAGAATAGTATGACCTACATAAGGTCTTCTTTTGCGTGATTGATGCTCTACAAACATCATGTCTTTCAAGTACACTCAAAATCTTATCATGCCAAATGTTATTGCATTTAGCTTATAACCTTTATTAAGGTTAACTATTATAGATTCTGATGACATGATCTATCAATTTTTAAAGACATTTTATTCTCAATCAATGCCCATTTATGCACATTCGATTTTGCATCAATGCAAATAAACGACTACAATAGTTCAACGTTAGGTACGGAGTCGAAAGTTCACTATGTTTTCAATCATCGCCCGCAATCCTATTGTTTCACTATCACAAACTTAATTTCATAATGCAAAATTTCATTGGTTCTAATTGAGAATTACATTAAGTCTTCTAACTTGATAGCTCCCACTCAGTTGGTGAATCAAATAGTTCTAGGTAAGATTTTCTTAAATCTTCCAATCACCTAACTATCACTCAACTGACAATTAATAAGTCTAAGTAAGAATCTCACTAATTCTACAGACCCTAGCATTTATAACAATCCACGAATTAACGATATTACGTATTCAATTAGATAATTTCATAATATGAAATAAAATCATATATATATATATATATATATATATGCACATTTATTCAATTATGACATTATCATGATATAACAAATTAATTCTTCTGGAAGATAACTTCAATTATAATAAAAAAATAAAATTAACATCATTTAAGTTTTATTTTACAATTATCAATCCTATTTAAATCTCTGTTACGACACAATCCCAACAAATGGAAAGTGGCATCAGAATTCTCATATTCTGCTTATCACCAAAAGCTTATGTCCCAAAATATTCACGCGTTCCACATTAGGTCATGTTCCAGATCCATTTACTTATATCGATAAGCACGGAACATTTTAACAAGTTCTATAACCCATGTTTTTTTAGTATTCCCTCTAAAGATGCTAAAAGTGCACATATAATCAACCATATCTAAGAGCACAAAATTGAACAATAAGTAACAATGGATCACATAATCTAATCAAGACCCACACAACTCATGAACATATATAAAACATAGTATTTTAAATACTTTTGAAGTATTTTTCATTTCAAAAAAATGAAATACTTCAAAAAATAACTCTCACTAAGAAAATACCACTTAACAAATATTCTTAATTTTTATAAATTTTTTAGAATTTAATTAAATCCAAAAGATATTTTAATACATTTTTTTATAATTTATTTCAATAATAATATAAAATAATATTTTTTACTTTCTGAAAATTAATTTTAATTGCACATAAAAATCAAGAATATTTCAAGGATCCATTGCAATTTTCGAAATTGTTATTGGAATAATCAACTTCCAAAAATTTGGGACTAATATGCAACATGTAATTGTCCAAATTGAATTTGGAATAATTAACATTCAAAAGTATGGGGACCAACATGCAATTTTTGAAATTGCATTTGGGATATTTAAGGGACCACTATACAGTTATCTCAAAATTGAATTTGGAATCATTCACCTCCATGGCAACAGTTCGGGTTTTTGTCATTTTTTTCGTAGGTCACTGTTCATCGTAAAAGAAAAATTGCAGTTTTTTTTTTAAGATTTCTATCAAAACTTCGAAATGCCATAACTTCTTCAATTCAAGACCAAAAATTATGTTTTTTGTACCGTTAGAAAGGTATCGAGAAGATCTATCAAACCATAAATGATTATCATGAAACAAAGTGTGGAAGAAGTTATCGTGTGATTAAGTTTCAGGTTTTACCGATTTTAATGCAAAAAAAATCAGATTTTCATCCAAAATTTCGAATCTTCATAACTTATTCATTTTAAGTCCAAAATTTGAGTTCTTTATACTGATGGAAAGCTTATAAGAAGATCTTTTTAACCATACTAATCTTACTACATGAAGATGAACGAGCAAATGGTAGTAAATATTCAAAGTTTCTGCAATTATATTTAGGGTTTCGTTTTTCTCCAAATTTATAAATCAAACATTTTCAAACTTTGCAGATATGATTTACATCATATAAGGAATATGCTATAAAAATTTCGTGAATTTATGTTGCATATTTCATGACATGCTATTAACAATTTGTTAATGCTTCAAGTTTCAACAAAAATGGCATACATGCATTTTTTAACATAATAATTCCATTTACAGCAATATAGTATGCAAGGGAAACAACTTTTACGGCTATGAACCAATGTAAGAATTCACAGCATTCTTTAACATAATTTCAGGTCAAGAAACTTACTTGAAATGATGAATTCCAAGATCTTTTGATAGTTGAATTACATTGCATTCCAAAGCTCCAACAATCTGCATTTCTTGTTCTCCAATGGTCCCAATCCCGATCACAATGGAAGAGAATTATTATCTACAATCTAAGTGTCAATTTTTGTAAGATTTCATGTCCAAAATATGGTTCTAAGGACTTTCCAATTTTGGTGTAAATTTCATACGAATTTTCCCTTCATCTTTCATGACATCTTTTTCCCTCTATTTTTCAATGCACAATCATTGAAGGTTATTGGGAAATAAGGGTGGTTATATGGAGTTGCATGTTTGAACTTCAAATTCAAACAACTTCCTCCAACCCTTTTAATAAGTTGTGGGTCGGGTCATCCCACATGGGTGACCATGACCCGTATTTTTTTTAACAATGAATTTACTACACTGTATTTATACTGTTATCCATCATTTTTTTCTTGGAATTCGTATGGATTATGACCCTGGATTAACACCCATTCCCCACCCAATGGGCATGAAGCAGCTTCTCTTTTAGAGGCGTGAATATTGGAATTTCTTGTGTCCTCCTGTCTTTCTAATTGAACACTCAAAAAAGAGTGATAAGACAAAAATAAAATGTATCAGTAAGATGGCCTTGAATATGCTGGAGCTGTACCAATCTTAATAAGCTTTTACCTTTAGCTGTAGCTCTTAAAATTTATAAACTCCAACAAACTTGTTATTTTAATTTATTTTATGCACTGTAGCGATAATCAAAATAGAGTTTGGCATTTTATAGACATCAAGACAAGGAGAGCGTTATGTGGAATGCCCCGAATGCTTGAGATTCTCTTTAAAATTAAAGAGGGTTGGTGCATTTCAATATTTAAAATTCATTCATTATATTTTCTTTTAATAGGTTTGTAGGTTTTGAGAGTTAGGAAAGCAAAGAGGTTGTGAAAATGAAAGGTGAAAGTGTTTGTGTTTATGACACTTCGTTATTTTGGGTAGCCTATTTTTACCTATTAATAATATCATTCTTTGGTCATTCATCACCACCACAACAATCACGATTCTTTTAGCTTTTTTCCTTACATTCTCACTCATTTTACTTGAGAGACTATTGAGTAAAGAAGGGTGTTTCTTTTAGTGGAGCTTTGAGTTCAACTACTTGTGCAGAATTTGTTTGTGTCATAAGACGAATAGTTGAGTTGTTGTATTTTGAAGGGGAATAGTCATAAAGAAGTTCTACTACACCGTGTTTTAGGCTTTTCCAATCATACAGGGTTTGAATCTTCTTAAAGTGAGTGAGATATCCAGGCCCTAGCCAGTCCGATTTCATTATTTTCATATTCATTTTGCAACTCCATTTTTATTATTGAAATTTCATCAACAATTTTAAGGAGAATCAAACAAATGGAGTTAGCACCTGAGAAGCTTGTTGACAACGTCAGAGATCTCAACAAGCCCTTTTAAGGGAGCTCATTTTAAGCGATAGAAGAGTAAAGTCTTATTTTACATCGGGCTTCCCAAAATCTTCCACATCCTCACTGAGAAGAATCCTAACAAGGTCTCTACCGATAATATGAACGAAGAGGAACTTCAAGCTCATCAAGAGAAGGTAGAAATATAATAGAGATGAGTATAATTGTTGGCATTACATCTTGAATAGCCTAGTGGATAATTTTTATGATTATTGCAATAATACTTGCTCTGTGGCAAAGAAAATGTGGAGAGCTTTACAGAATAAATATGACACTGAGGAAGTTGGTGCTAAGAAATACGCTGCTAGTCACTTCTTTCGCTACCAAATGGTGGATGAAAAAATAGTGGCAGAACAAGGACAAGATTTTCAAATGATTGTTACAGAGTTAGATCTGAAGGCATCAAAATTGGGGACAACTTCGTTGTGGATGCAAACATTGACAAATTACTGCCATCATGGAAACATTTCCAAAAATCAATGCTCCATAAGCAAAAAGAGACATCCTTGTAGACCTTGATTACTTGCATCCGCATAGAAGAGGAAGCTAGAGGCCAAGATGCATTTATGACATAAGAAAGCAATGGACATTCTGGCACGAAGGTAAATTTAATTATCGCGGATAGTCACTTGCCTAATAATTAGTTTTCTTGAAATAGTCAGATGAATCCAAAAAAGAAAAATATGAAAATTTATGGTAAACCTCACAGTCAGAGTAACCCGAACCAGAAAATAAGAGCCAAGGCCCTCCTTCTCAAAATCAAATTTATAATGCATGTTTTGTTTGTGAAAAAAGTAGGCATATTGCTCGAAATTTCAAATTTTGAAAACAACAACCTTTTCCTCATGCTAATGTAACCGAAGAGCCACTTGTGGTAATGATTGCAGACATTAACATGGTACAATATGTTGAAAGATGGTAGACATCCTAGTGCCAATAGGCATGTCTGCTATGATAAAGATTGGTTCAAGAATTACACTCCCTTCGAGGAAGAGATAACTGTTGACCTATCATTGATTTCATCCTCATTGTTTTGATTATAATAAACAAGATTAATAATGTTTCTAATAATTAATTTTGAATGATGATAGTTCAATATTAAAATCTATCGAGTATTGCCAAAATCAACACATCATAAATCGGACTCGAAATGAAGAGCAAAGTGAAAGTTAAGCATTCAAGTCAAATC
The DNA here is from genome assembly GCA_019097785.1 of Fraxinus excelsior. NCBI lineage: Eukaryota > Viridiplantae > Streptophyta > Magnoliopsida > Lamiales > Oleaceae > Fraxinus > Fraxinus excelsior. The sequence continues at coordinate 41,909,274 of CM032626.1, read as the reverse complement.
ATTCGAGACGAGAGCTTAAAAGATCAAAATCAAGACTATTAAATCGAGCTCATGAAGAAGTTCAAGATCGAAGTCAAGCATTAAAACCAAACAATGAAAGAAACTTCGAAGCAAGATCAAAGATTAGGCTTTCGAGATCATATGTAAATGTATAACACTTTGATATTTAGCAATGAATGACAATAGCTCAAAAATCATTTGGTGCACAAAGTTATTTTCATATCCCTTGCATAAAATATTTTTTATCAAAAGTAATATTGATTTTTCAAAGTGACACTTGACCTTAGATCACATTTCTTTATTAAAAAAATTCAACGGTCAATCGGATGTCCGGTACACTATACCGGACGTCTAGTATGGCAGTAATGGTCAATTTTTTTACCATCTGACGCAATGGCTAGTTGATCGTTTGGTACGTAGCGGACATCCGGTACGACATATTTTTGCACGTTGCATTGCTATAAATACCACCTCTTCTTGCATTCAAAATATATACTTTTAAGAGTATTATAGAAATGTTCTTTTGAGATAAAATATTTGATCTTTACTCTTTATTTTATCTTTATCAATTTATTTGCTTTGGAAATTTTTTTGATTGATTTTATCTTTAAAAATCATTTCTCTTTGTACTTAACTTATCTATATCTATTTTAAAAGAGAAATATATTTTTGAAAAAGTTCTTTACATTTACATTGTATAAACTTTTCTACTTTTTCACATTGAAATACTTTAATTGATTGAATCTAAGTTTTGATTATCATATTCATCCAAGTTTTTCTAACATAACACTTAAGTTTCATTCATTGCTATTTATTAAAGTGTTAGCCTACTTTTCTTCTTGTACTCGACTTTGAATTTATCATTCATTAAGAAAAGAATATTTCATTTGTAAAATTTATTAGAATTGTGGGTCGCACTGACGTTCCTTAAAGATCAACATTGTATAAGGATCGATACTCCTTGTTGTAAGTCACCATGTGGGTCATATTGAGGTCCCATAAAACTCAATAGTGTGGGTCGTGTTGAGGTCCCGTAAAGCTCAATATTGTATAAGGATCGGTGTTCATTGCTTGCAAGTCACCAAAAGTATTGTAAATAGTTGGATTGCACCATAAGTCAATCAACATAGTGAAAAATGTGTTACTCGTGCCGGAGAGCTTGGTAACGGAAGACATAGATAATTGCATTGGATCAAACCTTCATAACTATATCGTTTGCACTCTCTATCCCTTTTACTTAACGCTTTTACTTTGTGCAAATTACATTTTTCACTTATTTGATTACTTGTGTTTAGTTGTCTTCATTTATTTGCACTTATTATTTGATTGATCTACTTGCTTGAACTTGCTCACGATTATTAATTTATCAACGTGAATTTAACTTACGTGATTCTAGTTAATTATTCGAAAAAGTGTTAAAAACCAATTCACATTCCCTCTTCGTTAGCCAACATTGGGTAGTCTAGGATCACTCCCAAGAGGGCCAAGACTAAGAAATGATTTCAAAAAATATGAAATTTGCAGTCAAGCAAGAATTTCAAAGAAGTCTCGTATAAATGTTGACAGAAATATTGAATTCTTATAATTAATTCTTACTGATTTTTTATGAATTTGAAGGAATTTTAGCTCTTGGAGGAAACATATATTTTATCACTTTTTTTGATGATTTTTCAAAATATGCTTATTTTTATTTACTGAAAAGTAAAAGTAATGCTTTTGATAAATTCAAAGTTTTCCTCCAAAAAGTTGAAAATCAATTTGATAGAAAAAATGAAAGACTTAGAAGTGATAGAAGCCGAGAGTAAGACTATTACTTTTGATTCTTTTGTTCAGTCTTTGAGAATAATACATGAGATTACTACACCATATTCGCCTACATCTAACGGTGTAGTTGAAAGGAAAAATAGAACTTTGATTGATTTGACAAATGACATGCTTATGAGTCAAGTGCTTCTTCAAATATTTGAGGTGAAGCAATTTTAAATGCATGTTATGTGTTGAATAGGGTGCCCCACAAGAAAACAAAACTCACACCTTTTGAACTATGGAAAAGGTATAACCCAAACTTGAGATTTTTAAGGGTTTGGGGCTGGGTATCTTTTGTAAGGCCAACATGTCCTAAAATACCAATATTGGGTGTTAGAACTACCACTAGTGTTTTTCTAAGATATGCAGCAAATATTACAGCCTACAGATTTTTAGATATTGAAAATAATATTATTTTTGAGTTAGTTTATGCTATTTTCACAAAGATAAATTTCCTTTCAAAACAAAAAATAGTTGGGTGAAGAATTAAGACAAAATATTTTATTATAACCAAGTTCTTCTATTCCTTTTGCAAACCAAGAAAATTTCCAAATTGAACTTAGAAGGGGTAAAAGGGTTAGAGTTGAAAAAGATTTTGGCCCTGACTACTATGTTTTCAATATTGAGGAGACTCCATTTTCTTTACAAGAAGCTTTTACTTCACCTGATGATGTATTTTGGAAAGATATTGTAAATGATGATATTGATTCTCTAATCTTCAGTAACATTGGAAACTGGTATGATTACCTTCGGGTTGTAAATGGATCCTTAGAAAGAAATATAAACTAGATGGTGTAGTCGATAAATTCAAGGCTGGACTTGTTGCAAAAGAACTTCTAAAAAAAACAAACCTTGATTTTTTCGATACCTTTTCTCTGGTAACTAGAGTGACATCCATTAAATTGTTGATTGTAGTGACAGTAATTTATAATCTTGGAATTCATCAAATGAATGTAAAAACTGTCTTTTTGAATAGAAATCTAGATAAGGAAATTTATATGGATCAACTCGAAAGCTTTGTAAAGCCAAGACAAGAAAGCAAAGTGTGTAAGCTGGATAAATCCCTATATGGCTTAAAATAGGCACCTAAGCAGTGTCATGAAAAGTTTGATTTATGTATGATTAAAAATACTTTTAAAGCAAATGAGTGTGATAAGTGCATATATTACAGATCTTCTGAAAATTCATATATAATTGTTAGTCTCTATGTGGATGATTAGTTGGTATTTGGTTCAAATATGCATGTAATAAATGAGACAAAAAGCATGCTTTGGGACCATTTCGATATGAAAGATTTTGGTGAGGCTAATTTCATTTTGAGTATGAAAATCACAAAAATAGGTGATGGCATTTTTCTTGATCAGTTGCATTATGTTGACAAAATGTTGAAAGAATATAATTATTATGATTGTAAGCATGTCGCTACTCTTTTTGATTCAAGTGTTTACCTATTTCCTGTGAATAATGAAAATCACGTGATTAATCAAAAGGAATATGTTATCACAATTTGAAGCTTGCGTTATGCAAATGATTGCACTAGACCTAACATTGCATATATGGTAGGAATACCTAGTAGATTTACTAGCAAGCCAGAAAGAGATCATTGGCAAGCGTTTAATGAAATATTTATTTGGCACCAAAAATTATGGCTTGTTTTATAAAAAAAATATTCTACTGTATTTGAAGTATTCAGTGATTGTTGTATGAAATTATTTGTTCGTTTTAAACCCACCGCAAGTGTACGAATCATTGACGAGTACGATAACAAACATTGCCCAGTACAATGCATCGCATAGCAATTATTACAACTCGGGTATCCTCCAAGCAAATCTTCATAATTTATGTAGAGATTATCCATTGCAAAAAATTCATTGCCTTGCCAAGTTAGAATCATGCAATTATCTGAAAAAATATAGGGAGATAGTGCAAACACGAGATAAATTAATAGTAGGAGTTAGCCAAAAATGAAAGCAATAAAAAAATAAAAGAAAAGAAAAGTTTGAATTAGTGTCAAGATAAATATAATTAAACAAAATTCAATTCCCAACAGTGGCATCAAAAACTTGTTCACGAAAATATTTATTCAAATTAAAATCACCGCAAATGTACGATTCGTTAGCAAGTAGTAAAATGAATTTTGAGTCCAAGTATCGTTCCCACGAGAATTGATTATTTCTAATTCTAATTATAGTGACCTTAACCGAAATAATAAAAATGAGAATGTTGTTTTGATGAAAACTATGTAAAACGACGGACCGTCGTTTTGTACTATAATTCGTCCAATAGTTGCGGACAGTACATAAATACAACCAACTGTGAAGAAAAATCAGCTAAAATATTGTTTCATATTATATTCAACAATAAAATGACAAATGTACATGAGATTTACAAAAATACATTTCTCTTTCTTCAAATATAATAGAGCTTTCAATGTAGATAATATAGAAACCAAAATTCTTGTTCAAATGTTCAAAATGTTGGAGAAGATGGGTGAGGAATATAATGAATAACAAGATTTTGGGGGTAACAAGCACATGGATGGAGGGCACGTACGTTGATACTAGAGGTGTCAAGATGGACGGGTCGGCCAGACCCGTAAAAATCGGCCCGGTTCGACCTGGGGCCGCGGGCCGACTGTGACCCAAATGGGCGGTTCAAGGGCCAAAGAGATGTGACTCGCGGGTTTCGCGGGTTTAGGCTTCACGGGTCGCGGTTAACCTGCTGGCCCGTGAAAAAAACAAATCAAAAAATTTTGAAAAAAATGGGGGATGTACTTATGCTATAAATATTTGATAATAGTAATTAGACATGCATTTAGTTGTTATTTGTTTAAGTTAAATTTAACTTTACAAAGTTATAAATAATTCATGTAACATTTAGCCCATGTTTGAGCCAAATTATTGTAGAATGAGAATGAAAAATATAGTCGTTATTGGGGCCCCACACAAGGATAGAAGATTTGAATTTAAATATTGATTTAATGGATAACGGTCATATTTTTCATTTTGATGAGATAATAATGTAGATCAAACGAGACCTAAATTTGAATTCTATGTAAAAATTTCTTGATATAATTATGAATTTATCATTTTGTTCAATTCTTAGTTTACATTTAACAAAAAAAAATATTTTTTGCTATAAATATGAAAAAATTTATATTTTTATAATTTTACTTATACAATCATACGGGTCAAATCGGACCGAACCGTGACCCGCATGGGCTCGACTCGATGGATCAAGGGGCGGGCCTAGATTGTAGTTCAAAATTGTGGGCCGACCTGTAATCGGCCTGGAACCCGCAGCGAGCGAACTTTTTTTCACGCAGGCCGTTACCGGGCTCACATGTTGGCGGGCCGATCCAGCCCAGACCACCCAGATTGACACATCTAGTTGATACGATTGGAGTTTTGGAGATGAATTGGGAAATTTAATTGGATTGAAAGGATATTTGTGTCTTTTCATGATAGAAATATTTTAGACATTTTATACCATTTACTTACTAGGGTTTTTAATTGAGTTCATTTGACAAATAAACGTTGAAAAAATACTTTTTATTCAACTAAATTATTTGACTATTCCTTTTTAACGAAGAACCCCTTTATTTATTTACTGTTAAACTTTAGTTTTACCCCACTGAACTATGTAGTGAAGAAGAAAGAAGCAAGTAGCAAGTAGCCGTTAATGGCGACTGAGTGCGGTGAATTATTATATAAATTCTACAGAGCCCTAACTTATGGTTTGTCGCCGTTAGTATACCTACACCTACGGTGGCGCAAATTTCGAGGCCTCGAACATCCCCTCCGGTGGCGGGAACGTCTCGGCCGCCCCTCACTCAGCCGTCCTCCTGGCCCTCTTATTTGGTTCCATGCTGTCTCTCTAGGTAATTGTATTTTTCTAAATTCATTTTGTAAATTAGTGTTTACTACGATCCATTTGTCTGAGACATGTACATTCACTGTGGTTGTGAATAGGTGAAGGAATGGCAGCTATTCCTATCATAAAGTGCTGCGTGGAAAGGAGGCCTGAAGTTACTGTCTTGATGACGACCACAACTACTTCAGCATTGTGAGGCCAAATTTGATTTGAGTACTTTGTTTATTTGAATTTTTACGTTGAATTTTTTGTTGTTTGTCTTGTATTAAATTATAATGAGTTTTTAAAATATGAAAGGAAAACTTCTGATGCAATCTCTGAAAATTTGCGCTACTAGATTATTGCTTCTGTGTTTTATGTTCTCCTTAGATTGATTGCTATCGTGGATTTTGAATTAATTAGAACGATTGTGGTGCTGACTGTGTAATTTAGTAGTTACATTGAAAGTATTAAAGTTATTCTTTTAAAATAAAGAGGGGGTCCTGAGATATGGGAGAATGGAGATAGGCTATTGTTTGGATTTGGGCATTTTATGAACTAACGATGGACGCATTCAAAATTTACGTTTCAAAGAGAGTGAGAATTCAGTCATATGAAAATAAATTGCAATAATAAGGATCGATATCATTTTTAGTTTTGTGCATTTTTTTATTCTGCGTTTTAGTTGTGGTTATTGGATGCTATTATATCTCATGATAGCCCTAAGTAGACCATTGGTATACGTGATTGATTGCCTTTATTCATTATTATTTGTTATGTAAAATCTTTCAGGTCACTTTTGATAGTGCAACCTTTTACAGTGTATTTCTCTTGGACTTGTGGTCCTCATTTGGGGAAACAAGGTAGAAAGGTCCATTTTGAAGTCTGAATGAAAGATGTATGTCATGAAAACAGCTTGGATAAAACTTAAAGCAAAAAATAAATAACATGGAATGGAAGCAGTTATATCCCTTTTGTATTACTGATTTGGTTTGAATTAACAGCATCTTACTATTTTTAACTTTCTTGAACAAGGTGGCCCCACTTTTAAGGAAGTTGAAGATGTTGAGCTTTGAGGCTTGATTGAAGGAAATGTTTTTATTATTCTGACTCATCCCTAATTGTAAACTTGGGATGAGAACAGAATGTAAATTGAAGAACATCTACTCAAGATAGACCAACATTAACTTGGTGTGTAGTAGATACTAAGGATTTAGTTGCTTTAGACCTTGTGGAAAAGTAGATTTATGTAGTTGACCCAAATTAATTGGGAATAAGGTGTAGCTTCTTGTTGTTGTATATAACATCTAGTTGGATTGCCCCTTTTAAATTATTAGCAAGTTGGAGTTTAGTGATTTGCAGAGAAGATGAAAAGTCTCCAGCTCATTTGATGTGCAGTTCTTTTGTTTTACTTTATTTCTGCAATCACTTGGGCAACATCCATCTGTAAGTTCTGCTTCCTGATGTTTGATGTCTGCCAGTAGCATGGTGTTTTGGGGCGGTCCTCTTTTTGATGATGCAATTCTATGTCATTGGTGGTTGGCTGCTTTAGGTTAAATTAATTTCCTCAGTTCTGAATTTTCTACCATTAGAGAAAGCGTTCAGTATAATTTATTTGTTTTTGAATTGACATGACAAGTTTATACTGCCAGCAAAAATCTTTTCCTCATGGTAGAATCTAGATTAGCTTACACTTTAAGAGCATGTTTGAGCCCTATTTTTTTTTTTTTCTTAAGAATGCATTTTGAAATAGTAGATTGATGGAAAATGTGTGGTTGAAAAATTAAGAAAACTTTGGATTTGCGTGTAATATTATTTTATTGAAGAATGTGAGGTTGAAAAAAAAGAGAAAAAAATATATTTTGGATATAATGGGGATCAAACAAGGGCTAAATATATGCTTAGTGGCTGATTGACTGATGTTTTGGACTTCAAAAGCAACAGATTATCTCCATCTACTTGTTAGTATCATGGAACAATTTATTTTGTTACCACTTCCACTAGCCAGTTCAAATTAATGAAACAGCAAATGTTTTTCTCTGGCTCGGTTCCATCTCTATGCTGTCAAATAGTTTCTGACTTAGTTTACCCTTGACTTTGTTTTGAGCTGCTGTATCAACTGTCTGGATTTATATGGATGAGGCTTGCATTAAGGTAGTTGGCTTGATTGTATTGTCATTTGTCAATTAGTAGTAAACAAAAGATACGATTTATCTGTTAAATTAGTTATTAGTCTACATCAATTTCCTTACTCTAGAATACAGATTATCAATGTTTTAATAGGAGTAAGCCTCGTGGCATTTTGAGGCATAAACCACTTTGTAAACCAAAAAATTATTAAAATGCAAAATGAACTCATAAAAAACCGTAAAAAATAAATTCATAATATAACGGTTTTAAAGTGTGCAAACATATAAAAGAAAATTCTATAAAGCAACTAAAGAAACTATTATTTTAGTTAGAGGGTCAGTAGAGTATTCCCAAAGTAGATATATGAGAAACATTTTCCATTTTTAATGTTTTAACGGGCAATGGACTATTCCTAAAATCAATTTTTTTATGTTTTATGGGCACATGCCTAAAATAAAGTAAATAAGTTTGGAGAATTAAGGAGCACATGCCTCACAAGTTTCTAGGTGATGCTGTAAGGCGTATAACTTACTCAAGGTGTATGCCCCCTTAAACTGCCTCAGAATCAGTGCCTTGACGCATTTTTTGCTTGCCTTATTCTCAGAGGAATCTCAATCCGGTTTTCTAAAGCCATGTTGCCTATAAACTTTGGCTTAAGTATTGAACTTCTTCAATGTTCTAAACTCCTGGAAACTTCTAATGATTCATTGTGGAATGCTCCATACAGAGATGCTCTTATAGTTCAGTTATGTAATGTTCAGCTATTCAAGCACCACACCGACACAGTGACACTAGAAGCTTTTGGGATTAATTTTGGTGCTAATTGGAAAAGAAAGGATATGATAAATTTTGTTATACTTGATTTCTTACCTTTCTTGTGTATGTAACTTATGACGGAACCAGTAATAAAGTGAGATGTTTGAATTTTGAAGCAAATCATGTCCAGAAGCACACACTTAATCAGATGAGTCAACTCTGAAAGCCTTGTCGTGTATGTGTGAAAACTGATATTGAACGGCAAAAGGGATTAAACTTGAAATTGTAGGCCATGCTAATATGTAAAGGAAAATTTTTCGAAGGGCCTTTCTACCATAGTAAAGGTGATTAATGTCCACTTTCTAACACACCTGCATCCCTGCATCCCTGCTGCCCTGCCCCCTTCACTCTTTCCTCACCTCCCAAGGTAGCAATGGAGGGGGGAAATCAAGATTCAAGGGAGCTGTGTGGGGGGAGAGGGGGAGGGGAAAGGTGTGGGAAAATTAGAGGCAGCAATGGTGGTAAGGGGAGAAGGAGAAGACATGTTAGGTGGGCTGGTATAGTGGGGGTTGGGTAGAAGGAGACACAAGTTGGAGGTGAGAAATGAAATGAAGACAATGGTGTCAGCTGATTTACTGTGAAATTTTAGGATCCTGAGGTGAGTTCAAAGTCTTTCAATCTTAACGTCTGAATGCCAGCTAGTTTTCTGAGTATTTAGAGAATTTGGGCTAGTAGACGTACTGACATCTTCTAAAAACTGTACAGCTCTTTAGCATGCAATGCAAGAGTCCCTTTTAACACTGGATGTAGATTAGGTTGCATTATCGCATTTGTGAGTATGACCCTTCATTCATCCTCGGAACTTCTTGTCTCACGCTTTTTGAATTGATGTATGTCATTTTCCTATTTGATATGAAAAAAGAGGAGGATGTTTCGGTAAAACAATATATATTAATATTATACAATACATAAAAGTATTAGTCCATTAATCGTGGATCCTAGTTCCTCTAGAAAGATCTAGGATAAAAGAGTAGCTCTCCTTGTATGAACATTATGTGAACCATTCACGGGAACGTGTGATATTACACAAGGTAGAATAACATGTTGTATGAGTGACTTGCAGCAAAACGTTTTTGTTCATTGCCACTGGCAATAAAGATGGAAGCACTTGGAGGAATCTAGGTTGACAATAAAAAACAAATAACATTTTTTCGCACAAAGAATGGTTTCTGGAATTTATTGGCTAGGCATTTGGGAGTGACACTGACATGATTTGAACAAGTATATGGTTAAAAGACAAATCTTAGGGTTCATGTTAGAACTGTGTTGTTTTCAAAGGTTACTACGTTGAGATGATTCTTACTCAATAATAATATTGTTTGCAGAATCATACATGCTGATAGAGCTGGCAGAAATTGGTTTTCCTGTATATTTATTGACAATTAATTAATTTCCGCCTAAAGAAATGACAGTTATTCACATTTGTGTATGTATTTTTCTATTCCTTATTGATGCTGATGGAAATTGAAATTTTGGCTGTTTTCCACGTCTATTCTATTTTATTTACTTCAGATTTTTCATTTATTTCTGCAGTGAAGTGATAAAAAACCAGCTTCCGAGCGATGTCAAATATCAGGTGCTTAAACTTAGCCCTTGTTTGGTACCCATTATTTCCAAAATATATTTTTCTCTTTCTTATTTTCAATCACACATTCTTCAATAGAATAATATTAACCGCAAACTCAAAACTTTTTCTTATTTTTTAACCACACATTCTCCATCAAATCACTATTTCAAAATGCATTTTTGTCAAAAAAAAAAAAAAAAGAGGGGGCTTAAATAGGCTCTTAGTAAGTTTTGCTTTATTTTAATTAATGTTACCATTTATATATATATATATAATCATATTAAAGCTGAGATTTTTTATCAAATGAGATATACTTTTAAATGAGTTAGCATTCAATACATTTTTTATTTTTAAGTTCTATCAGTACTCACATGTGAGACCATTTCAATGTTTTAAGTGTTCTCGTCAACAAGATTGGCTACTACAATGAAAGTTGTCAAAATGTGAAATAATTAGATGTGAATCATGTGAGGATGAATAGTTCTTACGATATATTGTGTAACATTATAAGTGAAAAAGAAACTTCAGATGAGCAGACCTATTACTTTTCCATGTGTAGCAAATTGCTATTCGACCTCTATATTAGTTACTGCTATGAAGCTATAATTCATTATTGATAATTTACTGTATTGTTGACATAAAGCATTTGTTTGGCCCCCATTTTTTAGGAAGAATTAGTTTTTGAATAGTGATTGATGGGAGAATGTGTGGTGAAAAAGTGATAAAAAGTTTTAGATTTGTGTGTAATATTATTTTATTTGGAGAATGTGTAGTTAAAAATGAGTATCGTAGAAAAATGAATGGGAAAAAAGGAGAAAGAATGGGGCTCAAACATGGGCAAAATGATTCCTAAGTATGTTTCATCTATCATTTTTGTTCTTTTTATCCATGTTAGAGTTAGAAGCATTAAATAACTAAAGCACCTCCCTGTTTGTATGATGCTTAATTAGATCAAGCTGAGAATGACTTAGCTAGAGCGAGAGATTTCCGATTTGAGTTGTAACGCAGTTGGGAGGGAAAAACTATTTCACTGGCATAGGGCACTTTATACAAACACACACACATACTCACAGATGTCCGTATTGATAAGAAAATGTTGTGTATATGTCAGCACTCAGCACATTTAAGCTCAAGTTTTTGGAGGAAGTTTATCAGTTTTCTAAGTTTTGATACTTTTATCTCCTCGTTCATAGATAAAACTTTAAATGATAGTTTCCTCTAACACTAGCACCTGGATGAACCAGTTTGCTCCACTTGACTTACCTACCGCCATGGATGCTTTCCTTGGTTATTGGAAGCCAAGTGCAATCATACTATTGGAAAGTGAATTGTGGCCAAATCTCATTATGGGTGCCGCTAGGAATGGTGTAAGCTTTTCTCATTTCCAAGCTAATGTATTGTTTCTAAGAAACTGTTTGATTATTAATTATAATCTCCTGGAACTTTAGCAATTTCATTATTCTTTTAATTCCCTTGTTTTGCAGGGAGCAGCATCAGTGGTGTTCTATTTTTGTAGATAACATTTTCTATTTCATGTAATATTTTACTTCTCATAATTAGTTAAATTCACACCTTTTTTTCATTCTTCAGATTGCATTGACATTGCTAAATGGCAGAATGTCCAAAATATCTTTTCAAAATTGGTCTCAACCGGCAATTCTTCCATTGATTAGATTGATGCTCTCAAAATTTTCGTTGATTCTCCCATTGGTATGTTCTTATTTTAAGTCTTATAAAGAGTTTTAAATCCCTGTCTATCTTTGATTTGCTACTCTTTCTCATTTTGTTATAGAGCACAAACCAAGGAATTCACTTTCAACTGTTGCAAGCTCCACCTTTCATTATCAACTTCTCGGGAGACCTAAAATGTGGTATGGCCATAATTTCCAATTAGTTCGATGCCTTAACAATTGTCAAATTCTCAATGACTTTCTATTTTAGCTGACTTGATTTATCAACCCCTTGCTGGATCCAGCTTGTTATTTTCTTTGATAATCTAGTGCACCATTCTCAAATACAGCTTTTTCTTGAGCTCTTTAAGCTGGCCTTTTACATTTCAATCACTTACCTCCGTTTGCCAAACTTTATAAGTCATTTATAAATGGTCAAACCAATTTATAAATGGACAAACTTCATTTTCAAACACATATTTGCATGGACCCATAAGTAGTATTCACCACTCATTTCTATCTGTTTATATATGCTAGACCGCTTGTAAGTTATTTCTAAACGGAAGCTTATAAACATTTTGTTTGTCCTTTTGACCATTAAAGCGCGCTCCATTTCCTTTGACGACGAGTCTACTGAATTTATTTTTGATGCTTTGTTTTCAGCAATTGATGATTTTGGCATTCTTGAGGGAGAGAGGAGCATTCTGGAAGATTTACAGGTACAGCTTGCTCATAGAAAGGTGTGGATGGCTTCATCCATACACAAGGGTGAAGAGGATGGTGAGTGTTTATAGAATTCGGGTAACTGCTTTTAAGATACCTGATATATGATGACCCTTGTGTGATTTGATATTAAGGAGATATGTTAGTGAAAGAAATTATCCAAGTAGGATGGAACTCTAATTCTTTTAGCCTTTTCATGTCATTCTTATGTGGAGGAGATATGTAGGAACAAAGTAATTTGCTCAGGGTAAAGACTTCTTTCTGGGTGGTCCCAATTGAAATGTTACTTTCCGTAATAGGAATTTATTTTGTTATTTCTCATGCTAGTGTATACAAGATGAAAATAAATATGCATTAGAAGATATGTCTCTTATCTTCAAATTCAACTATCGGCAGTAATGTATGTTAGAATAACGAATAGCTTTGCATACTTCACACCATTATTTTATAAAACACCTTACACCTCACAGGTAGTCTTTCTGAAGTGGTCTTTGTGTGTGTTTTGATGAGTGGAGGGGTTTAGGGGAAAGAAACGCGAAGAGTGAAGTTCAAGACAAGAACTTGCCGTGTATTTTTAACTGCCGCCAAATTTCAATGAGCATGATATGTAATTTCTTCTCTGTTATCAAACTTTTGTGCAGTCAATGATAAGCTTATAGTATTAGAGCTTGTTTGGTACAGCTCAAAATTCAATTAAAATTCAAAATATAGTCGTTATTGGGTCTCACTCGTCTAATAAAAGTCAACAATAAAGGCATGTTTTTCAATTTTAATCCGATTTTAATCTCTACCGAACACGCCTTTAATTTAAATGTTTTCAAACTTTTGTGCAGTTATTCTAAGAGCTCACAATGTGCTTAAACAAATGCATCCGGGTATTGTCACTATCATTGTTCCACGACAACCACAACATGGGCAAGAGATCGCTCTGGTATGATTTTATTACAGAGAAGAGTTGACTGATAATGTTTCTTCATAAATTTACCCATCCCTACCTACTAGACGAGTGCCAGGTTCCATAACAGGACGCGAGGCAGGACAGGGGCAGGGGAATGTTAAAAATTGCCACACCTCCTAGAATGTCCCCTGATTCAGTTCCTAGATTTTGAGATGCTCAAGATACTTTTAGTAATTTCTCTGTAACGAAATTATGGCCCTGCTGATATGCTTTGCTGTATTATCTCTAGTTTCTTGTGAATGATCGAGAAGATAGAATGTTCCCTGATGTGATTCCTAGATTTGAGGTGCTTCTGAAGATACTTTGAGCAACTTCGCTATAGACAAATTATCACCGGTTGATATGCTGTGCTGACACTGTATTATCTCAATGATCTTTTGAATGCTTGACAAAGGACACTTTTGGTCTCTTTCAATTTTATGAAGACACGTATTTGCATGTAATTATATACTTTTAGAACCCCACGTCATCACTTTCCTAGGGACAGAAACACAACTTGCTCTTCTCCATATCTATATGAATTGTACTTCATAAATTTTACTTTTTAACACAATTTTCCAGTCCTGTTTCAAATTGTAACTGTTTAAATGAAAGGCTGAACTTACCACGGCATTTGCTCTAATAACACAGAAATTGCAGAAGGAAGGAGTTCTTGTGGCATTAAGGTCTCGTCGTGATAAGCTTACACCTGGAACAAATATATACATCGTTGACTCATTAGGTTTATGTACTTTCACATCATGCTTTCTTTCCTGGATAAACATTTTTTGTTGAACCTCGAAGTTCAGATGCCGTCATTAACTTTTTTTCTTTTCCTTTCGTTTTTCAATTGTTAGTCACTCATCATGGCTAATTTTATTTTTTGTTAAACATCAGTAGCTCCAGTCTAGAATAAAGGTATTAACCAATATTTTTGTTTTGCACTGCAATATTATTTAGACTAGGGAACACCATAGTTCTTATTTCCCAGCATGCCTTTAAAGGCATTCTCCTCCAAAGTTATCTTTTATTATGGTAATAATTGAGGCTTTTTGGCTGAACTGAATGTGATTCCATTACTTGTAGCATTGGTTAGAGGATGAGGGATAAACCAAAACTAAAACGGCATGCTGTGACTGCAAAAGATTTGATTATTCAAGATCTTTTTCTAGATTTAGTTATAGATTAAATGCGGTGGGGGAGAAATGCTTCATGTAGTCGACCTCAAAGTTATTGGAATAAGGATTTGTTTTTACCGCTGTTGCTGATTTTAAACATGATTTTCTTTAGTTTGTTTCATGCTATTGATTTTCTGTTAAACTAAATTGGACTCTTCACTGATATGCATATAAATTTTTAATAAGATGTTCACTTCAAAGAGGTGCAAGCCTTGCTTGGCTTATTGCACTTTGGCTTTCTCAGTTCTCCACTTTCTTACCCTTCACCTTTTTCATATTCATTTAGTTGATCGGCTGATTGCAAATTTTTGAAATTAATGTATAAAAAAAAAAGTTATCCTCATTTCACACAATCTTTTTCTTTCCCTTCTGAAGTTCTCTTCCCCTCATCTGTTTGATTTTGAAATTGTGAAAATCCATCAGGTTTCTTTTGTCATGCTTCATTCACATTAGAAAAAATCTTCAGAACATTCTAAAATGTAAGAAAAAACTGATGTTCAGAGTTTTACTTCCCTGTAGGCTCTGACCTTCTTAGGATTGTCCAAATAAATACTCATGAGTTACTTAAAGATTGCTTGTATTGCTAGAGGAAGATGGTCATAGTCCTTTAAGAATATAAAACTTGTGCATGCTTTCTGTCTCCACTTGCTAGCAGAGATATTATTAAAAAAGCTGTCATATTTCTTTGTAATTCATAGGCGAACTGAGAGACTTCTACAGATTGACACCAATAGCTGTTGTAGGAGGGTCTTTCTTACCGGGTTCAGCTGGTCATAATATATCAGAAGCTGCTGCAGCTGGTTGTGCTGTTTTGACTGGTTAGTTCTACATGAGTTTTACCTTGTACATTTCTTTATATGGCGCCATTGAATTATTCGAAGTTTTCCTTCTTCTTGTTATCGATTTATCAGGTCAGGACATAGGCCACTTCTCACAGATGGCACTAGAAATGCAACGTTTGAACCCTTTGTCAGTTCTGCAGGTATTGAGGACCATAATTCATATTATTGCATCATTTGTATTGCATATTAACTCACAATGATTAGTAAGACCTTTCATTTTTTCAAATTATTTTTTGTGTGTGGGGTGGGGGCATTGTGTTTAGGTACTTGCTCCTATGTGTTCACTACAGTAATTATGTTTGAGATAATAAATTATTGCAATGTGATAGAAGTCTTTGCAGTTCCATCACTAAAACCCATGTAGCAATGGCCAATTTAATATTGGTAGTACATTGGAGAGAGCAAAACACAGACATAAACTAGTGCTCATTCCCAAGGCAGACGAACATAATTGAAGATCTCTTCAAGATTGTGAAATGTAAATTTAAAACTATGTTGAGGAGCCTCCATTCCGTTGGACAACAAATTGCTCGCTATTTACAGAGTATCTGGCAATCTTGGAAGGTTCAACCATGTGTCCGGCACCCCTGCATTGAGGGGGTGGCTGCATTCCACTAGTCACACTCTTTGTACCAATAGGGCAAGGCTAGCTTCTAACCGCAGTTGATGATCACAGGATGTGGTTGCTTGGATTAGAGTATTTTATGTATTAATATGGGGGCGGTAGTGGGACATAGAGACTCCCAGGTTGTTGAATTCAACTTGATTAACAAGCATTGCAACTTGAGGGTTCCTGATTTTCCAGAATAATGATGGTGTAGATAGACAAAGTACACTAATTTTATGACCTTTCAAAAATATATGCAAGAAAGAGAGGGATCAACGAGTAGAATCTGGAGAATGTAATGCACAGAGAAAAGTATGCTATCTCATTTGTTTCTACGACGTGCTTAAGACGAGGCTCAACTCCAAATAACATTATGTAGTTATGTTACCATATGGTATGGCACATATCTCTTCGTTGGACACTTCAGAGTGGCATGTGGAAGTAATACTGGTAGAAGTAGCGAAGAAGAAACTAAAAGCAATAGTTCAAGTTATATCTTCATGGATTCAATTAATCACCACTTGGAACTTTCTTTCCTATATTTCGCTCCTTTGGAGTTAGCTCTTCAATGTACTGCTTCATTTTTGCAGATTTCTGGAGAAACGCTTGTAGATGCTGTTAACGAGCTCTTCTGTAATGACAAAGTTCTGGAAGAACGCCGTACAGCTGCAAAACAGGCATATCATGCTTTGTCTAGGGGAGTTGTTGAAAATGTATGGCGGCAGTTGCACTTTCACATTTTCAATAGATCCACGTGAGGGATGAATGTCGTGGCGCAGAGAACCTAAACGTGAAGGAGAAGGTTTATGTTTACTTGTATATTTAGGTGAGACCATTTGACCCTAGTGCCTGTTTGAATTTTGTGACATCTGGAGTTGGAACCAATGGGACAATGCAAAAACTTAACCTGGCTTTCGAACATGAGAAAGAAATTAATTTTGGTAAAATTTTGTTTTAGAATTATTGTATATTTTAAATCGGCATTTGAGCTTTTGTAAAGAAAAATGATCTAACGTATACATGTATACAATTATTAAAATGGATATTGATTGTAAAAATATTCACATTAACCTTTTTTACTTTATAATAATAAGTAATATTATCAGATGTTTTTTAAGACATTGTATTCACTATAAGTATTTTAAATTCAAAGAAACAAACATATATTAAAATCTATAAATTATAAAATTTCAAATAAAAACGTAGCCCATATAGTAGAAAATGAATTAATTTAATTAATTAAGGTTAATATTAATATTAATATTTTAATTATAGATAACTGAGGAATCTAAAACCATAATCTAATAAGTTAGCCTTCTGCTGTTTTTTTTTTTTTTTTAATTTACTATTATATGTTACAAATATTTTTTTTAAAAAAATATCTAAAATAGTTTCTTACTATTTGACAATTAGAAGTTAGGCTTCAAATCAATCATAAACGGGGCCTAAACCCAATAAGCGTATTGTGAATTAAAAAATTTTCACTGCAATATTCAGTTGACCCTTAGTTCCAACATTCCGTGGAAGTCGTAAATGAATTTTTTTTTTTTTTTTCAACTCGTCTACAACCGTTTGTCATACTTTTCTGTACAATTTAAACTAAATCATGGGACTCGATCTATACGTCCTTGGTTTGAGATTAGCACAAAGGATATTAGAAATGCAGTAAGAGTTTATCTACTTGTACATAATTTTTTGTACATCAAGGTATCCACCCTCTCACATCAGGGTGAGGCCCGTTTGAATAAAAAATATTATCTCCAAGTGGGCCCCACCCCATGTGAGGGGGTGGACACCTTAATGTACACAAAATTATGTACAAGTAGCAAGACTCATGCATTAATCATCTGTTCAATGATATGTGGGGAATTGCCATATGATTTATCATCATTTTTTAAGCCATGCCCGAAAGCGGTCTCGGGATCAAGTACTAGAGAGCATCACAGAACAAAAAATCTTGAACAGCTGAGAAATTTCTGCGCTCAAATATGAAGGGAAAAACTAGAATAATGTCAGAACAGAAGCAAAAAATAACCATAACCAAAACTAAAACTAGTATGTCAGGTCTCCCAAAGAATATAACTAGAATTCCTTTACTTCACAAGTACAAGATCAGATTTTATCAAATAATAATGGATCCACTCACTTTCCCAATACATAAAACCAATATCACAACATAAGTCGTCTTACAAGAAGATGGCCAAAGATATTATCAAGAGATTTTCTAATACAATTCAGTATAAGATTGGGAAAATGTACCCATTAGCAGTTACCTCGTACATTTGGTATAAAATTAGGGACCTTTTTACCACCTCCCCGCATTGTACAGACAGGTTCATCGAAAAGCAATCGATTTGAACTCCACAGATGTTACTTGAACAGAATTTTCAAGAAATCACAGGTTTCATTGCCACAAGAATCTTTAAGCCAGATAAAGTAGTCCCCCAAACACTAACTAATAGGCCCTGTTTGATCAATCAGGATGCCGACCTGTTCTCCACATAATGCCCTTGAGATATTTCCAGGCTCGTGAAGATTGAAAATGACAACTGCCAGAAAAGAATGCATCTTAATTGAGACAGAGTATATAACAAGTAGAAGAATTACTTCTTCTCTAGCATGTCCAATACAAAACTATGCAAGGACTAAACAGTAGTACTTTAAGTACAGATGAGATGAAAGAGACAGGTTTGAGATGCATAAAAATTAAATAAGTGTCCCACTGTTTATGGAAGTGAGTGAGGGTGAAAGTGGGGAGGATGAGTTGGTTGGTGGCACGAAATGAGTTACGGACCTGGAATCCCGTTCTCCTCACAGAATGTCATAGCCATCATGTCCATTGGAGATGCACCTCTAGAAGCCAAGTCCCGGAAGGAAATGTGCTCTGCCGCAATATTGTTATTTCTAGGGTCGCAAACAAAAAGACCATCCAAGTTTGTTCCTTTCATCACAGCATCAGCATGAACTGAATTGAATCAAGGTTTGAAATTTCTATCAGAACTGGTAAGAAATCAAGATGAATTTAAATCAATAAATCAATGCTATACTTTCCGATGCTCTAAGAGCAGCAGCTGTATCAGTAGAAAAGAGTGGACTTCCTGTCCCAGCTCCAATACCGCCAAATATCACCACTCTTCCTTTTTCAAGATGCCGGATGGCTCGTTGTCTACTATATGGTTCAGCAACCTCTGGCATAGAGAATGCACTCTGCAAGCGTGTCTGCACGCCCATTTTCTCCAAAGCCGACTGTAGCAGTATGGAGTTCATCACAGTTGCCATCATTCTGGTTTCAATAAGAATATTATCATTGTCAGCCAGCTCATGAATGAGAACAGGTTAACCACTATGACACACCTCCCTTTTTATTTAATAACTTATTTACAATATAAATAAGTTTTGAGGCTCCTCAAATTTTTAGATGAGGAAGACTGTGTGCCTCTGGTGAACAAACAAAAGTACCATAAAAAAGGCTGCATAATATATTCAATTGCATAGTATGAACTGTCCAAATTAATTAAGTATTTCATTAACGAAAATGCCTTCTCGCATTTGATGGCCAAGGTGAGTCAGAATTGCTTTGATGACTGAAGGTTCATATTAGAGAAAGGAGAAAGAGGGGAGTAAAAAAGTTAATTATATTTTTTAGTGCAAAAGATTGTAATAGAAAAAATTGGTAGTCATTCAAAAATGGTTTTAGAGGCTTCTAAATTAGAAGCCCAATGTAAGAAATTTGAGTTGCACCAAGCACAACAAACTGACCCTTATTCCCAGACAATCTAAAGTCAAAGTATCACATCTCTCACAGGGCACACCCTAGCTAACCCTTACCTCAGCATTTTGCAATCTAATGCAAAGCTTCGTTGGCAAGGGGATAAACCAATCGAATACAAAGAAGATTCATGCTGTAAGAAGTAAAAAAAAATTATGATGGTTGACAACCAAGCTCAATCATCCTCCTATATCTGAGCATGAGATCGGATATGAAAAAATAGGTGAATAGTGTTGCAGGTGGAGCATATAGTTGAAACTTAAACTAGAGAGGTCGGCAAGCTTAGGAGAGCCATGACCATGAGTTATACTTTAGTGGAATGGAAGGGCCATAAAGAATATCCTACCAAATTAAGGAGGAAGTTATGCATTTTAATTAACGAATGCAATGATTTGTTCACGGAATTTTGATTACACCAGTTAAGAAAATTTTGGTAATTATGATTTTATAAACTCTCTGTAACATAGTTAATTGGTTTCATGTTACATTATTTGAGTGAAAGTACCTGTATAAGGATATGGGTAGCTTCCAAACTAACCAACCCTAAAATTTGTCAACTACACAGATAGGATCAGGATGGTTAGCAGACTGTATATTGTTACATTTTTCGATTTAATTTTTATTTATTTATTTTTTTTTTCCAAAAAAGAGTTCATGATAGTGCTGGAGTTAGATTCCCGAAACTTAACATTCCAACAATTACCAACACCAAAAATCATATGCTTATGGTTTATCGAGTGAAGTAGAGATCCGGTTGCACGGTAAATTCTGACTGCATAGGAGTCTATAGTATATTTAAATTGCAATTCATTTCACAGTCTAATAAGATAAAGAATTACTAAATTCAATTTATAATTTAAAATGATGTATAACTTCGAGTCAAGAAACATACCCAATTTGATATGCAGTACACCTATCCAACCCTGTTGAAGTAACCCATGTGTCCCCACAAAAGAAATTACGGCCACCAACAACAATGGCAACCTAACGCAATAATTGAAGGTATCCACAGTTGATCAAATTCAAAGACACCAAAATTCCAACCAAAAGGGAGGCGTGTTAACTAATACCTCAACACCATATCGACAAGCTATTGAAATTTCTCTTGCAACCAGCATGGCTACCTATGATTAGAAAATCAAAAGAAACTAATCAAACTTGAGGCCATACCAGTCATGAGATAACTTAATCATTTTTTAAGAAATATGTTGCATTGCAGTTTTAATAATTAGGGTGTGTTTGATTGTAAGCATGAAACTTGCATGAAAAAAAACATAAGTTCTAGGCAATTGAATTGCCTAAAACTTATTTGCATGGAAATTATAAATTAAATGTGTTTGATTGATTTAATTTTTCAACCTAAAAAATGTTATACTTGTTCATCTTTTATTGGTGGGTAGATGAGAAAGAAGGGGCATAAAAACCTTTCCCCCCCAAAAGAAAATGTTTTCCTTGTTTTTGAGGAAAATATGATCCCATTACCAACTTTTGGAAAATATTTTCCATAGAAAAAATGTGAATCAAACATCTCAAAGTAGGAACTTGGGTAGAAAAATGACATTTTTCATTGAAAATAAAATCAATCAAACAAACCCTTTATGTCTCTGATCTAAAGGAAATTAATGTGGATTTGAGGAGCAAAATTATCACCACTCATTTCACGATATACTTATGAGCACAGTAATAATGTAAATTTGAAGATGTATTTCCAGAATTGATCGAGCTATAACAATCAATTTCCAGTAAATTTGTTAATGTTATAATAAATTAAAAGATATTAAAATGTAATCATTTGTTCAAATTCATTGCCAGTAATTAGACCAAACAATGAAAATAATTTACCAAAATACTATCAAGAAGTAATCATCATGCATGCAAAAGATAGAAAATATGAAAGAAGAAAGTCTTTTAAGAAAATTATTTAAAAACGATAGTTTAAGATTAGTAAAATGAGAAACGTATATTTGTTTTCTTTTATAGAAACACCAAATCAGTCAGATAGTTTGGGAAATGTCAGTGTAATTCGCTGGTTAGCTTGCAAATTGGATCCAATTATAAGATAATAAAATGGAGTTAGCATTAAACCTTTGGATCTATATTATTTGAAGTTCCAGCTAGAGCAGCGCCACTTATTTTGAACACTACTCTTCGCCACCTAAGATTAGCAGATGGTTTCGACTTCGTCGTCATAATCTGACCAGCGGGACTTGCAGTTGCAGTTGCAGTTGCTGTTGCTGTTGCATGTCTGCCAGCGGAGAATGTTTTAGATCAAAATAGAAAACAAAGAAGTCAGAAAATAAAAAAGGATATAGATTCTACCAACTGAAATTATGTCCAAGTCAGCTTACATCATAAATTCAAAACTCAAGAAGTATAGACTCCACTATGAAACAACTAAGATCCACCCATATCAGGTCCTTTAGCTATTGTTCTTGAGGAATTGCCCGGTCTGGCCCATTTGCTAGATCATCTATCTAATTCGCTAATTCAAAAAGAATGGACCGATAATGGGTTTTTTGAGAAATGGGGAATCTTCGGTTTTTCAATAAATAAGAATTCTAACTTCCTTATAACAGAAAAAAGTCACAAAACTTATCGAATTAACTTCTCATCGAGATTCAATCCAAATCACGATGGTCTTTTCCCATCACAAGCTAAATAGATTAAAAGCATTATTAGTCGCTCAATTTACAACCAAGTTTCGTGTTAGAAAGTGACCCTTTTTGTTTCAGTTTGATGACTCGGTTAAAATTTGTCAATTTTCTACCAAAAATGCCCATCATACAGAACTTATCTGAATCTCCATCATATATATAACATATTGCCTACTGAGGCCTTCAACAAATAAGTTTTCTTTTGTAACTAGTTTCTGTCAGTAGTTCACTAGAAAATATATGCTGCAATTCAGTGAAATTGACAATACAGATTACAATTAATCAAGATACATTTTTCATATATACCTCTTTGGCTGCCTAGTACAAATGGAGGATCCACCGCTGACGGAGTTCTTTTCCTCGTCTGCAGCAGCTTTAACCGCAATACTGTTCCCAACAATTTGCTCCATCTGCTGGAACCACGGCCAGTGACTCGCCGATAAGCCGCCGTTGCTCAACCGATGCCTCTCCAATTTATATCGCTTTTTCAAATTATCCACCTTGTTCTTACACTGCTCCACGCTCTTGCTCTGCTTATCGCATCTCTCGCTAACCGTAGCCGCCACCTCCTCCCAGTCCCTTCCCCTCAAATTTCCCCTATTCAACTGCACAAACTTATCAGTATACGCCTCCAACAAGCACGCGATGGCCGTGTCACTCCATTCTTCTCTGTCCTTCCTGTAGTCACCGGCCGAAGAGGAGGCGGAGTGTAGTCTTGTCCTTTTCGAAACGCCGTTGCTGATTTCATCGCGCTCGGAAGCGCGTTTACCGGATCGGGAGCTCGGATCCGGTTCGGAATCGAACGGATCGGAGTCTTGGTCGTAAGGATTGACGCTAAACGGCGGCGTTTGGATGGTAGTGGAAGGTTGGGTGGAATCAGGGTTTTGGTGGTCGTCGAGAAGGGAAAAATCGTCGTCACAGGAGGCCATGGACGGCGTTAGGGTTAGGGTTGACGGAAACGGAGATGAACAGACGGACGTGAGAGAAGGCGTTTGGGGAATTTGTGGGGGTTGAGGGAGAGGCGTTTAGTGTGTGACGAGTCCGTTAGGTAAGCACGTGTTGCGTGGTCACGTGAGTGGGCCCATTTTTTTTACGTTACGAAAAGCTTCTGTTTTCTAATTTGCAAGTGCGGTCCTTAAGTTACGATGAGACTTATATTTGCACCTGCAGTCCTCAACCTTTGAATTCGATCGCATCTTCATGCCAGCTCCTTCTTGTCCTCCTTGTCACCGTCACTTATCTGGTCACTACTTTACCCTGCTCGTCGTCAATTAAATGCCCATATCCATCTTATAGGTCCTAATTCCATTGTCCCAATTTTTTTAAGGTAGTGACATTAGCGAGAGACTGAAATCACCGTCCACTCGTTTTCAATCTCATTTATACAACATTCTATCATTAGTACTTTAGTAAAAAAAAAAAATGTCCAATCATATTTAGCGATGGAGAATAACAATTTAAATGAATAATGAACATACTGAAATCTTTGACAATCTTAGTGGAAGAAAAGTGATATACTTATATGTGTGGATAAAAATGTGTATTTTTACGCAAAATTTTTTACTAAGGAGGTGTGAAGCAATGTTAAAGGGGTTTTAGGTGGCATGTTGGGGGAATGGAGCACAAGTTCATATTCGGTCTTTTAAGGATTTTGAGGGTATCGAGACCAACTTCATTTATAGACCGATTACACAAGCCAAGGGCAAGATTATGGGATACAAGGGGAATGGGAGTTTCTCGTCAACGTTATTGTTGGACATTACTTGTTAAGGCACTCTCACTCTCCATTTCATGTATTGGATACTTTTCTGACATCTCTAAAACTCGAACACTCTCCACTCAATAACATGCCCACATTGATCCTAAAATGCACTTATAAGCTCCATGTAATATGGCTTGTTTGGGAGAGGTTATAAGTTGTGGTCATACAGAATGTGTGAATTATATGTGTAGTTGTGAATTTCACAAAATATGTAGATAAAAATATATTTGACCTATTGAAATCATAATTTAGGAGAGAGAGAGAGAGAGAGAGAGAGATTTGCCAAACATGCACATTTAGTACATGTGTTTGACCTAAGCCTATGCTTGGTAAGTGTTTATAAACACTTGCTAAAAGTCAAATCATTTTTTTGTCAAAATATATTGTGAGACTCATAAGTAGTATTCATTTATCTATTAGTAGTTTTTATTTATTCATAAACATAAACACTTGCCAAACATATGCTCAAGACATCGTTAGCATGCAAAGGCCTTCCTTCGTGTTGTTAAAACGTGAGACAACTGTTTGCATTGCAATGGTGAAATCAGTTGTCAAAGAGTATGTAATTAGGATGTGGGAGAAACAAACGGGCAAAAATCTTGGCTAGGGTTATAATATTTCATATCTTTTCTAGTAACTCTGCACAAAATAATTATAGAAAAATAATATTTTATTTGTTCAGTCGCAATTACAATTTGATCGCGTATGATTCTATTTGACTATTTCCCTTGATAACATCTTTTCTACATCTAGCAGTGAGCCCTTTGCTACATGGAGTTAGGGATTTTCAATTGCCCTCGATCCCTCCCCCCGAATAAGACATATTATAAAGTAGGCCGGGAATACATAGTTACAAGATCCTTGCCTTAGGAAAATCTTGTGCCCTTTGCTGTAACCACCATTCCTGTTGTCGAAAGAAATATGTGAAAAAAATTTCCTTTGTTAAATAGGTTTCCTTTTTTAGCTTCAACTCTTATGGTCGACTCATCCTTTTCTATATAGTTAGGAGGCCCGTTGCATTATGAACTACCTCATTGGAGCCCCCTCGTACATGGTACATAGATTTTAATGGAGCGGTTTTAAGATAGGGTGAAGCTAGTTGCTTCTAGAGAAGCACTTTTGGTTCATATGAAGCTTAAATAAAGGCTTGCTATGATGTAGTCGATACAGCCTACATGGAACTCCAATCTTATGTAGCATGCACGTGGATGTACATATACTGAAATAATAATGTTATTTAATACTACTGGTGCTAAAATATCATCATATGTGGCATGTTGATAACAATAGATGACAACTCCAATTTGTTGGGCCTGGATACACACGATATTAGAACAAATATGCTAAGTATAAAGATTGTTCAACAAAATAAAGTGCAGAAAAATAGAGAATACAATCGATATGTTTCGGCCTAAGCCCCGCAGGTTCGGTGACCGCTTCTAACACTTACATCCCCCGTTGAGCATCCATTAATATGGATTATGCTCGATTCCACTATAAAGCCCGAATCGGCAACCAAGATTACAAGAATATTCAGAACAATTACAAAGAAAGTACAAGAACACTTATCTCTCACAAATTCAGCAGTTGATCTACTCGAATCACCAAGAATCGATCTCTAAACCAACAGAATCAACATTACAGCCACTCAAACACTTCACACAAATATTCACTCAGAATATCACCACTAAGGAACACTCTATATCACAATACCAAATCAAATCAGAGATTTGATTATGATTTTACAAAGGAATTAGAGAGAAGTGCTAAGAATCGTGCAGCCAGAGAGAGAGAACGAATGGTATGAAAACCCTAGAAGAATAACTTCTCGTCTGTCAAAGCCAAGTGAATAGCCAATAATAATAGAACTCTCCAGAAGCTCATACAAGGGCCAAAAATTATTCCACGTGTCAACCATCCAGTGAGTTCTTCAGAACAAGTAAAGTTGCATTTTATAAAACACGCATTTGCCAAATTTGGGAGCGTCCAATTGAACCGGGTTCAATTCCAACAATCTCCACCTTGCTACTAGAATTTAGGCTATAGTGTAGTCCAGAGCACAATGTCATACTAGTTTCATTTGCTCATAAAATACTTGTACAAATATCACAAAGACTCAACAGATAAAAGCTTCAAACAATTTAAGAATTTATTCAAATGAATAATTTTTATTCTCATATCTGAAGGATTGATTTGTGTGGGGACTCTTACAATTTTAATAATCCCTCTAGATATGATATCTCTTATGAAATGATATTTAATATCAATATATTTTTATTTATCATGAAACATGGGGTTTTTGCTCAAATGTATTGCACTTTGATTATCAGATAATAACAAAATATCATTTTCAGAAAAACCAAGTTCAGAAATCAATCCATTTAACCATATTCCTTCTTTAGCAGCATCTGTAGCAGCAATATATTCTGCCTCAGTAAAGGATAAAGCTACTACCTTTTGACTTTTGTAGTTGAGATTTCCACACAAAGTATAAAAATAAGGGAAGTTGATTTTCTATTATCCTTATCACCAACAAAGTCAGAATTTGTAAATCCTCTTAAGATAACCCAATTTTTATTAGATTTAAACATTAATCCTAGATTGGAAGTGCCTTTCAGATATCTAAATAACCATTTTAAAGCATTCCAATGTTCTTCTCCTAGATTACTCATAAATCTACTCAATATACTGATGCTAAAAGCAAGATCAAGTCTGGTACAAATCATTAAGTACATCACAGAACCAACAGCATTTGCATAAGGTACTTTAGATATCCTAGCATATTCTTCTTTAGAATCAGGACAGAATTCAGAAAAAAATTTAAAGTGATTAGCAAGAGGTAATGTAACATGTTTACAGTCATTCATGTTAAACTTTTTCAAAATATTAATCACATAATCATGTTAATTAAGAAACAATATATTTTTCTCTTTATTTCTCCAAATTTGCATGCCTAAGATTCTTCTAGCTGAGCAAAAGTCTTTCATATCAAATTCAGATTTCAGTTTTAACTTGATTTCATCAATTTCAGCTCTATCATAGCAAGCAAGAAGCATATCATCCACATAAAGTGCTAAGTAAAGAGAATTTCACCTCCATTACCTTTAAAGTACAAACAAGCATCATATTGACTTCTTTTAAAACTAAGTTTTAATATGAAATTATCAAATCTTTTATATCATTGTCTCGAAGTCTGTTTTAACCCATATAGAGATCTTTTTAACAAGCAAACAATATTATCGGGATTTCCTACTTCAAAACCAACATGTTGTTTCATATATATGATTTTATCAATATCACCATATAGAAAAGCAGTTTTGACATCCATCTTATCAATTTCTCATTTAAAATGTGCAACTAAAGCAAGTAAACATCTAACAATGGAATATTTCACAACAAGGGAGAAAATTTTGTTGACCTATGGTTGATTCCATGCTTAATGTTTTGATTATAACAAACAAGATTAATATTGTTTCTAACAATTGATTTTGAGTGATGATAATCCAATGTTAAAATCTATCGAATATTGCCAAAATCAACACATCATAAATCGGACTCGAAATGAATAGCAAAGTGAAAGTTAAGCATTCAAGTCAAATCATTCAAGACGAGAGCTTAAAAGATCAAAATCAAGACTATCAAATCGGGCTCATGAAGAAGGTCAAGATCGATGTCAAGTTTAAAGCCAAACGTCAAAAAAGATCAAGATCAAGAGTTTAAGAGCCGACGAAAAGAAATTTTAAAGCAAAATCAAATACTAGACTTTTGAGATCATGTGTAAAGGTATAACATTTTGATATTTAGTAATGAATGACAATAGCTCAAAAATCATTTTGTGCACAAGTTATTTTCATATCACTTGCATAAAATATTTTGATCAAAAGTAAAATTGATTTTCAAAATGATGTTTGGACTTATATCATATTTTCATTCAAAATATCTTGCAAAAAAAATAAAAAGGTCGACGGTTGACCGTACCGGACGTTCGGTAAAATTGATTTTTGGGCAGCGGTCGAATTTTTCAACAGTCCATTTTTCTGACATAAAATAACGGCTAAATCGACCGTTTAATTTTTACCGGACATTCGGTACGGCAGAGTTTTTGACAAATTTTTATCTATAAATACCAACTCTCTTTGCATTCAATTTGGACAATCTTCGAGAAAAATTGAGAGAGTTATTTATTGAAAATCTTTGAGCTTAACTTGTTTTTAAATTATATCTCATTTACAAAGAAATTTTTGATTGATCCCAACTAGTTTTATCAATTTCATCAAGAATTAAATTTTGCAAAAAAAAAAAAAAAGAAAAAAAAATTCAATCTCATCTATCTTCTAAATCTTGATAAAAGTTTTCATGTCAACATTTATATTGGAGTGTAAATCTCTTCTCGTCCTTAACTTGTATTATATTGTTAAGAGAGATTATTGATTGAAAACTTTGATAACAATAAAACATATTTCACCATCTATCTTTTATCAAAGTTTACAATATCAACACTTGAGTTTAATTCATTTGTTATCTATTGAAATGTTTATTTCTTTTCTTCTTGTACTCAACTTTGATTTTATCATTCGATAAGATGAGAAGATTTGAATTGTAAAATTCATTTATAGTGTGGGTCATATCGATGTCCTGTAAAGCTCGGTAGTATGGGTCATATCGAGGTCCCGTAAAGTTCGGTAGTGTGGGTCATATCGAGGTCCTGTAAAGCTCGGTAGTGTGGGTCGTGTTGAGGTCCCGAAAAGCTCAACATTGTAAAGGATCGGTACTCCCTGTTGTACGTTACCACTTTAATACAAATTGGTCTTGCTCGTGACGGAAAGTTTAGTAACGATGATGTAGATCATTGCATTGGATCGAACCCCATTATATCAGTTTGTTATCTTTACATTATTGCACTTTACGTTAAATTGTTATTTACATTGTACAATATCATACTTGAATTAAGATAACATATTTGCATATTTACTTATTGTTTTATACTTTGCAATTATACCTTGTGTGTTGAATTGTTTTGAGACTAAGTGTCGAAAAAGTTTCAAAAACCAATTCACCCCCCTCCCCCTCTTGTTAGTTATTCTTGGGCTAACAAATTTCAATGTAATCAACACCCTCCTTTTGAGTAAAACCTTTTGCAACAAGCCTAGCCTTGTATCTAATGTTTTTACTATCCCATTCCCCCTGTTTTATTTTGAAAATCCATTTACAATCAATCAATTTCTGCCCCTTAGGTTTCTCAACAAGTTCCCATGTCTTGTTTTTCAAAAGTGAAGACATTTCATCTTCCATGGCAGCAATCCAATTTTTCTTTTCCTTACATTTTGTGGCATCATCATAAGCATTTGGTTCACTCTCAAAATGTTCTTGATAAGTGAAAAAAAGAGACAAAGTCATCACTATCAAATCTAGTAGATGGTCTGATCTACCTTATTTCTCTATCCCTTGTGAGTTGATACTCATCAGTGGGGACACGGAAAGCAGCAGTATCAGAATCAGGAACATGATCAACTTCTTGATCAATTTTAGTCACAACGTGTGTATTAGTTCTATCTACTAGAGGTACAGAATTAGCATATTCAATTTGAGGAGACTCCATCACAATTTGAACATCCTTTTCAATCAAATTTTTATCTTTTCCTTCTAAACATGGTATTAGAGATTCATTAAAAACAACATCCCTTTTAACAATCACTTTATACCCCTTTTTCAGATTTAACCCACAACCTATAGCCTTTAACATGTTCATCATAGCCTAAGAAAACACATTTAATAGATCTATGTTCCAATTTTCCAACATTTTGATAAGCATAAGCAGCACACCCAAATATTTTCAGATGAGAATAACTCACAGAACCATCAGACCATACAAATTCAGGCACATCAAAATTCAAAGCTTTAGTAGTACTTCTATTGATCAAATACGCAGCAGTTTTAACAGCTTCACCCCAAAACATTTTAGGCAAACCAGAACCAAGCAGCATGCATCTAACTTTATTTAACAAAGTCATATTCATTCTTTCAGTTATTCCATTTTGTTGTGGAGTATAAGTAACAGTTCTATGTCTCATAATGCCACTTTCTTTACACAAATTATTGAATTCATCATTACAGAACTCCAAGCCATTGTGAGTCCTCAAGAATTTAATTTTTTGTTCTGTCTGATTTTCAATTTGAGTTTTCCAGTTTTTGAAAACAGAGAAAGTCTCATCTTTTGTTTTTAGTAAGAAAACCCACATTTTTCTGGAATAATCATCAATGATCAAGAAAAAATATTTAAAGTCAAACAGAGTACAAACAATAGTAGTACCCCATAAATCAGCATATAGGTATTCCAAAATCTGTTTTGATTTATGAATACCAGTAGGAAAAGGCAGTTTGACTTATTTTCCCATAATACATTGTTCACAAGAACCAAAATCACCAAGATTTTGTTTTCCAAACACTCCTTTTGTTTGTGAAAAATTTAGAGCCTTTTTCCCTATATGACCAAGTCTATGATGCCACAATTTAGCAAGAGTAAAGTTTTCAAAAATAGCAGAGGCAGTCAATCCAAGCAAATGTTTTGCTTTCAAGAAATAGAGACCACGTATCTTAAGGGAACTTATGATTAAATCATTGCCCCTAAAAATTTCAATATGTCCTTGTCCCATGTTTATGTTAAACTCCATATCATCTAACATACCTAAGGACGCCAAGTTTCTTTTTAAATCAGGTATATACCTAGCTCTTTTCAAAAACATCACTTTACCATTTTCTAATAGAAGTTTTATGGTCCCTATGCATTTAACTTTACATGTATAATTGTTACCCATTATAACTTGCCCTCCAACAACACTTTTTAAGTCAAGAGAACAGTCTTTATTAGAGCACATGTGGAAAGAACAACCCGAGTCTAAAATTCATTCATCACTCAATTGTTTTTCCATGTTTACAAGGACCAACCCAAAATCAGATTTAGCTTTATTGTACACCAAAACATTACACCCTTCATCGGATTTATTATTTTTCAAATCATTTTTCTTTTTGAAACAATCTTTTGTAAAATGACCCAATTTACCACAGTAATAGCACTTTTTCCCCTTAGCTTTAGCTTTGAACTTGTGCTTATCATTAAATCTATTTTCAGAAACAGGTTTATGATGAAAATTAGGTTTTCCAAAAACTTTCCCTTTCACAAGTAGACTATCCCCAATGTGACCACTACTAGAATCAGATTTCAATTCAAGGGCCTTATTTCTTAAGAAATTAATTATAACATCAGTGGTCAATTCTTCTCTTCCATATTCCAAAGCCACCTTGACGTCCTTATATTTGTCACTTATGGAGTTTAACAGGACTACAGCTATCTGATCTTTTGAAAGTTTTTCATCACAGGTAGCTAAGTCTTGGGTAAGTTTTGTAAATCTATTTAGGTTATCATCCAAATCAATAGAATGATCCATTTTGAAAGAAAAGAATTGTTTTAACAAAAAAACATTTGTTGAGAGTAGACTTGGTCACATCTTGAGCATGGAGTTTGGTCCAAAATTCAGAAGCAGTTTTGGTTTCACCAATACATCTTATCACATTTTTCAGACAAATACAAGAAAATGGTACTCCATGCAACTTCTTCAAGTTCAGATTTCTTTGCAGGATTCATATCAGTAGGCCAACTATCATCTATAGCTTTTACACATTTCATTTACATTAAAATAGCCCTCATCTTTTTACTCCAAAGAGTAAAATTAATTTTTCCATCAAATTGACTAACTTCAAATTTTGCAGAGGCCATAGTTTTGTAAAACAAATCAGGTTCACAAAACCAAGAAACAGTTTAATGCAAATAATAGAGGGAGTACAAAGATGTATGAATCAGAAATTCACAGTAATACACACGGTAGTCCAAGAATTTCAAGTAAGGTACACAAGCAAAGAACATACAAAAAATATTTGAAATTTAAGAGATATCACAGCAACAAAGATCAATCAAAAAAATAAAACTCTTGTTGGGTATCTACTTAATCATGCGCAACGGAAATAATGTAATTTCGATTCCCAAATAAGGATCTGCTTTGTATTTAGATAGAAACTGTGATAGAAATAATACCTATGATGAATTCTGCAAACTCCTTTGCTTATTCTCGAACTCGAATTATCACGATCTACAATTCAAGTTGTCTAATTGTCCAGCCTCCAATGGTAATCCACACAGAGAACAAGAATGGTGGCTAGGGTTTTCTTTTCTCGTGCTAGCAAGAATAATGAAAATTTCATTAAGTTTTTCAAACTTTAGCAGCCTATTAATATAAGTCCAAACGGGTTTGATCCGTCTCTTAAATTTAACCCGATCCAATATTTAATTAATCAAATTAATTAAATCCGATCCATGAATTAATTAATCCAATTAATTAATTCAGGCCTATTAATAAGCAACTCAATTAGTTAATTACCCAATACTTGTCAATTAATTAATTGGTAAATTATATTCTTCTGGTTCTCTTTTGTGTGTGACCCATTAGGTTCCCGATCACGATACCTAACGACGTGAATTATTATTTTGAGCTAATCAAAATTGATAAATTAAAACACCCCTTTTAATTTATCATCAATTCACATCCGTCGTCCCAAATTGATATCTAACAATGTGTTAGGGCAATACATGTAACGGGAAATGTCACGTGGTATGACAAAACCAAACTTGTTCGTTTACCGTGAAACTAGAATCCTTTCGTCAATATGATTCGATCAATTACGAGATATGTATATGTGTTAATCTCAATCATCGATCATATCTTTTATCTCATTGTTAAGTCAATGTAAGTCGAAAACTCCTTTTCGACTTATGAGTTCACCTTGACCAAGGATTTCATTATCAACTTAACTGGATTAAAATGTAGATCATAATCTCTTACTATCTAAGATTGACGAATCCTCTATTGATCATTCACAACCTTCATATGATTCTTGACATACCCGAACGATGCTGTATTAGCGACCATTGACAGAGTAATATCCAACATCACCAAAGTATGACTATCATCATATAAGGCACTATGATGACCTCAAGTCAAAGGACCAATTCCACTACCGAACGTTAGAGATTAACCACAGACACTCAGATAATTATCCATGTGAAATCTCCCAACAGATCTCCAATGTTTTGTTCTATAATAAAACATCCACGCGTTCATTCAAGTGGCATCACACTTTAACTTGTGAGATCAGCTACTTACTTCACAAGTAAGAAACACCACAAGTGATGGTCTATCCGTAATAACGATATTCGTATCTCATTATTACATATGACCATGGATGATTTAAGATTCAGTTATATGTAATTTTATCTGACAATTTCAACTCCTTATGATTAACAAATCACCATGACTTGAATCTACGGATTCTATTATTTAATTTATTAGAATATTAATTCAATTAAATAATAGAAATTGTTATAAATATGCATCGATTATATATACATTAAAAGTATTTATGTTCAAAGTTGATTGGACATAGGGCAAAACACTTACAACTCTATGTTTCACAGATTTCTCCTTCAAGATTCTCTATGTGTACACCCGTTCTTGATTAATCTCAGATTCCCAAGGCCTCACAAGAGCCTTTGGACAAAGACTAGGATCAAATGGGTATTTGTACATGGTAAATCAAGGGAAAAATCAAGAAACCCTAGGTCTTGAAAAATTATTCTAGTAGGAGTTTAGAAAGATCTCACCCAATGAGTTTAAAACTCAATTTTCCAATTTTTGCTTAATAGCAATTCCAAAGATCTGCTACATTATCAACTCAACCTTTCTGCTTCAAGATCCAAGTAACGTGTTCTCCAACCAAAGGCTCTAATATGACGAATTGAAGAGAATTTTACGTCTATTGAGAAATTGCTAGCTAGAAAACAGAACTGCAATTAAATTCCCAGAACACTATCTGATGTTTAATTAGGTTAAATTCACTACAATTAGTATATAAATATTTATGTTATTGCCTTAAATTTCAAGAGGCGCCCATGGCCTAATGGATAAGGCGTCTGACTTCTAATCAGGCGATTGTGGGTTCGAGTCCCACTGGGCGTGACTAATTGGAATTAACCTTTTCAATCTGGCTAATATTCAGTTTTTCTTTTTGGTATTTATAAATAGGCAAATATCCTTTTTAACAGGAACACGAGAGTTTTAAAAAAGACCAATTAATTTTTCTGGTTTTCAATAATTTCTCTTTACAGAAAGACAGTGACTTCGCTATAAAAAAAAAAAAAAACACAAACGACATAGTGAGAATTTTCTCATTTCTATTGAATTAAACAAATAGTAACAATTATCATTCACAGTCGACCTATCTAAAAAATGATTCAAATCGAAACACAGCATCTAGTTTCATACTTGAGGGCATCTATGATATTCATCCAGTGAATGTCAAGAATTCCAGACAATAAGCATGTGAACAAATTTATTTTCAAAGGCTTTTAAATAGTCAGGTTTAGTAAATGCAGTGTTTTAAAAGATTGAAATAAGTTGTCTAGATGCACCTATGCATGAGGTATTTCCAAACGTCCATAGTAGGGGAAAGCATGAAAAAAGACGACCAACTCCTCTTTTGACCACCTAATGTGAGTTTAGGAGTCAAAAGGTGAGTACATTTTCTTTATATATATATATATCAATTGTTTCAGAGTCATTTCTTGGATGATTAATGGTCGGGTATGACGGATACAGTATACTAGAAGAATGTATAAACGAAATTCGATACACCAAGCCGTTACACAAATCTCTTTGTTTCAAATTGTGCCTATGCACTAAATTTGTGTGAATGATTTCTTGTACCATTTAGGGTGTGTTTGAGCAACATTATTTTGAAAGAATGTATTTTAGAATAGTAGATTGATGGATAATGTGTGATTGAAAATAAAAGAAAAGTTATTGATGTGATAAAAAATATTATTTTATTAAAAAAACGTGTGGTTGAAAATTAGTAGAAAAATGAGAATGCAAATTTTAATGTGTATCAAACATGTGCTTACTTCAAAAATAATCTCGTACATTCAGTTGTTTAATTTTTAAAAGTAGGAATTTTTATAGTTATAGAAATTATTAAATAATTATAGATTAATGATTCTAATTGTTTAATATATTTTATTTTATTTATCTAATGCTCATAAAATAATTAAAATAATATTGGAAAAAAAAATGACTTTTTACACATATATTGGTCAGGCTCAAGGCTTGACTTTGTGGTATAGTCATGCCTTACCCTTTTAAAACATTTGTAAATACATTGTTTTTTAGAAAAAATAATGGATGCATTATTTTTAGGTCGACAATTGCTATCAAAAGACTCATACATTATCTAAATTGAAATGAAATTGAAAGTTTTATGACTAATCTAAAATAACAAAAATATTTGTTCACCAAGGTAAAACAATTTCTATGTTTTTAACCCACGCTAAGTTCATTAAGGAAAAAAAAAAAAAAAGTCACAAACACAATACTTTAATTATTTTCATATTTAACAAACTTACAAAAAATTTCAAAATCAAATGATAAATCATATTAATATATTTCGAATCCACCTTCATTTCCACATCCAATCCAACCCAAGCCAACTCACCCCAGCACATGCATTGCACTTGCAATCCACAACCTCCACGCCACCTTCACACCATCGAACCGATATGTTGCAGGTGTAACTCCTTTGTCTTGGCTTGTGAACCTCACAGTGGTCCTCATCGCTCAAGTTGCAGCAATGACAGCATCAACTACTGTCGTCGTCTCATTTTCACCACCTCCGTCAACCCCATTTTTCCACTTCACATTAATTTTCAACTACACATTCACATAATAAATTTTTTTACTCGTAAACCTAAAATTTATCGTTACTTTTTAACTACACATTTCTCAAAAAATACTACTTAAAACTATGTTTTTAAAATTTTAAGAATATCAGACAGGGGCTTAAAGAACTGTGAAGAAAAATAAAAAGACAAAAAAAACCCTCTCCAAAACCAATCGTAGCAGCAATGGCGAAGATACCCCTGACATGACACGTAGCATTATTGAATTAACTATAGTGACTGATGTTTTGCTATGTGTCATTGACATCTCGATGTACGCCTTCTCACGTGATAGAGGGGTCCGTGCTTTTTTTTACTGGACGTGCGCTCCCTATTATGAGAAGGAGTACCTAGAGATGTCAGTTGCCAAATAGAATAACCCATAGTGACAATGTCACCCCCATAATTTTTGCTGCCACCTTCTCTTTCTTATGGTTCATCCATTTTCTCTTCATTAGTATCTCCTTGTGAAGTCCACCACTTACCAAATTATTCCTGTCAATTTTTATTTATGGGCTTCAAATTGTCCGACAATTTTTTACATTTTTTAAGGGAAAACTTCATACATAACATATTAAGCCCCTGTTTGAAACTCATTTTGGGAGAAATAGAAATTTTGGAATAGTGATTGATGTGAGAATGTTTGGTGGAAAAGTGATGAAAACTTTTTGATTTGTGTGTAATATTATTTTATTTGGAGAATGTGTGGTTGAAATGAAGAATAAGAAAGAGAAAGAGAAATTAATGAGTGTCAAACAGGGGCTAAGTTTAACTCATTTCAAAATTAAGAAACAATATTTATTATTTTAAAAATCAGATATTAATTAACTTTTATTTATAAAATAATTAATTAAATATATTAAGGTCACAATTATATACTATTTGATAACAATTTATTGAATAAATTGGTTAAAAATTATTTCTCGATCACGAATCAGAAATTTTGTAGTCACAAAATAAAAATTTTTATAGGTCACAATTTATTTTTCGGTCACAAATCACAAATGTTAAAGTTACGACTCAAATTTTTAGGTCGCATATTGTAACGACCCGAGTCCCACTTAACTGGTTGTCTCGGCCGTTAGATTGACGAAGCACTGTTCCCACTGTACCAACATGGGGTCTTTTTAACATACTTTGCCCTCACTCGTAAGCACCCCGAGAAAACTTCCCCGTCATGGAATTGCTTCAAGTCAAACATGCTTAACTGTTGAGTTTCTAACGATGGACTTCCGAAAAAGAAGGTGCACCTTGTTGGTATGAATAGTACCTATCAAATCTTTTTAAACTTTCCTGGTCTGGGTATTACACATATTATTTATTGGTCACAATCTCAAATAATTGGTCACAAACACCCTCACTCCACGCGCACCCACCTACGACCAACGCACCACTGCCATAACCACCACCACCATCACTATCACCACCACCTCCACCGCCAGCAACTCCACCTACACCATCAACAAAAATTACCCCAAACTCCAACACCACCAAAATATAGAAATCACCACCACCACTCTAACAACAAAAATCAGAACCAACCACCTGTAACACCACCAATATCAAAGCAACACTAGTAGCCAACCAAAGGGTCTCCTCATCGCCAATGTCACTGGAGCCCCTACCACTACCACCCTCATCGTTGCCACCATCACTAGATCCACCACCACCGTCAGCACCTCCAACTAAACACCCAACAAAAACCATCCAACCCCCCAACCCACCCCATCCCACCCCACCCCACATGCAGTAGTACCACCACCACCACCACACCCCAAACAGGTTTGTCGTCGCTACCAGCATCTCACCATGAAAGTGTCATCACAAACAAACACCACCAACGACTCTGGTTGCAGCGGTGACATCTTGAGCTATCACAAACAAACAATAACAAACTGCGTTGACAATGATATCGTCGGTGGAGAAACGCCATTATTAGAGTTGTCATCACAAAAAAACAATGCTTTAAACCAATCAAAGTCCACATACATTGTGTGGCACAAATAGCGTCGTGATCACTCATTGTTGTAATTGCATCGTGCGGCCTCTCACGATGTCGTCATAAAGGTACTGCTATGAGCAAAAGGGGAAGATCGCAGCGTCCCCACCCAAGATCACTGCATTGGAGGTGTCGTGAGCACAACCATAGTACCTCTTGTGTGGTATGGAGAGTGAGAGGGAGAGACATAATATATTAAAATATTTTAGGGTTTGAAATTCGGTAGGGTGAGCGTTTTGGTTGGTGGTTGGTCTGTAGATTTATTTAATTTTATAATATGATTATTCATATTTCAAGATTATGATGTATTCTGATTTTTGTATAAAAATTTTTAAACTTGATTTTTGAAGTTGAAACTTAAAATATCTAGTTGGTTTTAATTTCCACTTTTGTAAATTACCCAACACTATTAATCCCCCCTTTGGCCAACATTAAATTATAATTCATTTTTCTCTATCTTCTTATCAACCACATATTCTCTAATAATATAATATTACATGTAAATTCAAAAACCCTTCCTTCTTTTTTAACCACACATTTTCTAAAAAAATTAATATTTATCTCGTGAGGATTAAAATTATATTTTAATAAAAATTGATGAAATGTATGGTTTAAAACTTGTGAATTCCATAAAATATGTGGTTGAAAGTTGTGAATTTTGACTTAAAAATTAAAATATGAATTTGAATTTCTACCAAATAAGGGCTAAGGTGTTGGATAGTAGCTTGGGAAGTGTATTGCATTGTGGTTGCTTACAAAGAGTCGAACAATGATTTTTCGTGTTGTCAAAAATTTGAACAATTAAAAAAATATTAAAAAATCATATATTTTATTTTATTAAAATTGGAAAAATTAAGTTCAGATATTTGACCTTTGTCAATAGATTTTTGGATAAAAAATCGTTAGAGATCTTTCGCCTCGTGTTATTGAAATGTTTGGAACGTAACTGCTACGATTTAAACGTTTGGAATCGCACTGCCCATTTCTAAAAGGTGTGAAACCTCCTTTGTAAACTTCCCTTAAATTTAAGTTATTATGGATATGAAAATGAGAAATTAACCAAAAAATAAAGGCAGAAGAAGCCATGCTTGAAAAGGTTTTGTACAACCTTGGAGACAAACCGAAAGTGACTACTACAACCACCGACAACCATGTTCCTAAAAGACACCACTTCACATTAATCCTTTTACGAGTCAATGAACATACTGTTTCACGTGCTTTAATTTCAACTACTACTTCTGATTAATCCTACGACGAGTTCATGGCTCTGATGTTTCACGTATTTTAAGTCTCTAATACGATGGTGGAGATTTATTCATACTAACGGTGCGAGATGGGTCGAGGTCGGAGGTTAAAATGGTATTCTAGTAGAGAGATTTTGAAAAAAGTGTTCAAATTGCGTGGAATGTATCTTTTTCGAAGAGAAATACGAGTAATTTATAGATTTAAAATACGAGAAAAATGGCACAACGAAGTTTCACAAAATATCTTTGAAAATATA
Organism: Fraxinus excelsior; assembly: GCA_019097785.1. Lineage (NCBI taxonomy): Eukaryota > Viridiplantae > Streptophyta > Magnoliopsida > Lamiales > Oleaceae > Fraxinus > Fraxinus excelsior. Next base: position 41,869,640 of record CM032626.1, on the reverse strand, counting down.
ATCTTCTTGTGATATCAAGATAAAAAGACATTTAACTTTGAAATTTATCTTACTTTTCTAGAAACGTAATCGTATATAATCTTAAACGTTTTTACGAGCGTGCGTTGTAACTTTTATACCAAAGTCCAGACGAATTTATGACGTCTGAATAATAGTTATACAAATTGTCCTATAATCATATAATTCTATTGCAATGTAGAAATAAACATAGTAATATCGATTCGATTCGAGCTCTTGAAATTGAAATACTCGTATGTTTTTTTCATTCAACAATATTACAATCATGCTTGATTTACAAGTTTGACGGTTTTAAAAAATAAATAGTTTTCCCTCCAATCATTTTTTAACAACAAGACAAGTGTCAAACATGATGTACACTTTGGAGTGTACAAATGATATTTTTCCCAATATTATGGGACTTAGTATGTTAATTCCACTCGCTAACTATGTAACAGATTTAATTCTTGTTTGGACACTTTTGGAAAAAAATATTTTTCTTCAAATTTAATCATACATTACATTAATTTTTGTACTTCAAATGTGGCCAACAAAACTCAATGTCTCCCACGTAAAAAAAATGTACTTTAGACGTGGGTCTCCTATGTAAAAAAAAAATGGGGGTCGGCTTTGGAGAGAATATGTTATATCAAAGAGGGCAAAGTTATAGCTTGAAAGTCTAGATTTGAATTATCTTTGAGATGACAAATTGTGTGAATTTTTATAATAGAATATGATGGATACTGAATGTATGATGAAAGTAGATGTGGCATCATCCATGTGGCAGAGGCCTTTTGTCGATGATATCAATCAATCATAAACATTTAATGTTAATACAATTTTATTGTCCAAAAGTCTGACATAAGACTTAGACTCGATCTGATTGGTTGAATAGGACAGCGTAAGCAGTGAATTGTCACGTCAATCATTTACTGAAGATTTCATAAAAGAACTCCTGATAAGCCCCTTTACAGCCTCACCCCGCGTGAAGCGCTCTCCATATGGGGTCGACTCTCAACGGAGGTTCGGCTAAATTGCCACTTGGGTAGAATGACGTAGAGTGCAGGCCCAAGTTTGTCCGTTGTGTAGTTGCCACGTAGGAGTTTTGAAGTCTCGTTTGAAAGTGACGTAACACATTTCATGAGATCTTTAATTTTTTATCAATTTTTCAATCATACATTTCATCATTTTTTACCAAAATTTATTAAAAAATTAATTTTTATCAACACCAAAGAATGGCTTAATATTTTCAATGTAATGAAATTTGTATAATTTTTTTTCCAGTTTTAAATAAATAATTATCTATCGTCACGTTAAGATAAACTTTTTTAAGGTTAGCCAATCATATTTCAAATACTAATTGACCACTCCACACACAGTCTATACTTTTATTAGATTCCGTCACGCAACGCAACACAACACGAGAAGTTGGACTCATTCCTTGAACTAGCGAGGCATAATTAACTATTAAGATTATCTTTTTGGAATAAATATTCCTATGATCTTATTAGACATTGATTATGTTACTATCAAACCTTATTAGTCACTTCACGTGAAACCATGTGGCATGTTGGCTGTCTTCCTGTTTTTTCCTTCAAACGTGTCAAAAACCGGTTAATTGTGCGGCTCGTCCCACTTTTTACTCTTCCACTGAACATAATATAAGTAATTTTTTATTTTTTATTTTTCTGAGAGTGCAAATATAAATTAATTAAATTAGATTTTAACTGCAACTAATTAATAATACATAAAAACAGTTATTATTATATATAAAACAGTCATGTTGCAGCCTTTTTTTGGTCGAAAATAATCCATTTCATTGTCAATATTTTTCCACATAATTTTCTACTTTTGTACCATTTGATTGACAATTTTTTTCACAAAAATATTTTTATACTTTTAATCATGTAACCATATTTCCTTGAAAATAAGAAAAATATTTTCTTTAAAATGAGTTGATTTTTACTTTTCAAGTAAATCATTCTCTCTTATTATTGTAGTGGACAAAGAAAATGGCGTTCATCGAATTGCATTGTATTCACTATTCAACTCCAACTTTTGTTACGATTAAGTGCCTAAAACGAAATTTAGTTCAAAGTTGAACGACCTCCTGTTATTTTTAAACAGTATAAGCTATGAACTTCAAAACATTTTTTTTTTTGGTTAATTTCACAAACGATGACTAAATTTACATCAAAAATTTAAAACTTGCACAAACGGTCACTGAAATTTAAGTTTCTTTCACAAACGGTCACTGAAGGACCGTTATAATTTTAATTCAAACTTAAAGAATCGAAAGACGTGAACATATAACCTTGAGAATCTCAAGTGCAAACATCATTAAAATCACCCCTCTCCTAAAACCATTTTCAGCCACCACTTTGAGACGAAATTCCACAACTTTTCGGCTACCAAAACCATCAGACCAACATACTTCCTTGAGCCCTTGTTGCCCTTTACGCAACTCACCCAAAAATCGCCCCTAACTTTGACGAATTTGGCCGAAATTTCGTCTCAAAGTTGGTCTCTCGCACAGCACAAAGTTGTCGCCGCCATTTCGGAACGAAATTCCACCACATTTCGACCACCAAAACCACCGGACCAACACACCACCTTAAAGCCCTCGCTTTCTTCTACGCAACTCACCCAAGAATCGCCGCTAACTCTAGCGGATGTGGCCAAAATGTCGTCCTAAAGTGGCTGTTGGAAGTTTTGTGCTGTGCGAGTGACCCACTTTGGAACGAAATTTCAGCCAAATCTGCCTGAGTTAGAGGCGATTTTTGGGTGGATTGTGTAGAAAGCAGCGAGAGCTTCAAGGTGTTGTGTTGGTCTGGTGGTTTTAGTGGCCGAAAAGTAGTGAAATTTCGTCACAAAGTGACGGCTGATAGTTTTGTGCTGTGTGAACGACCCACTCTGGGATGAAATTCCTGCCAAATTCGTCGGAGATAGGGGCGATTCTTGCATGGATTGCGTAGAGGGCAACGAGTGCTTCAAGGTAGTGTGTTGATCCGGTGGTTTTAGTGACTAAAAAGTTGTGGAAATTCGTCCCCCAAGTGATGGCTGAAAATGGTTTTGGGGGAGGGGTGATTTTGATGATATTTGCACTTGAGGTTCTCAAGATTATATGTTTATGTGTTTTAGTTCTTTAAATTTGAATTAAAATCATAGCGATCCTTCAATGATCGTTTGTGAAAGAAATTTAAATTTCAGTGACCGTTTGTGAAAGTGCGTGTAATTTGATGACCATTTTATAATTTTGATGTAAATTTTGTGACCGTTTGTTAAATTAACCCCTTATTTTTTGCCAAACGAAGAAGAAAAAATAAAAAAAAACATTTTTTTGACAAATTCTCCAAGTAGCATAAAATGTGCACACCAAGCGAGAACGGTGTCCCCTCCTCACCACTCTCCTTCACCACCATTAACGTCGTTGCTCCGCCTCCGCCTCCACCTCCACCTCCACATCACTATGGTTCTTAGGTTTGCAAAACCAACCCCTCCTTAATAACATCCAGAGATAATAAATTCGCGGTTGATAAATCCAACTTTTTGTATATATATATGGGGGCATCATTATCGCTTTTGACGGAGAATGGGTCGGGAAACGGGGGTCCTAGTCTGGGGGACATACCGGAGAGCTGCGTGGCGTGTGTGTTTCTGTACCTGACACCGCCCGAGATTTGCAATCTGGCTCGTCTCAATTGGGCCTTCCGTGGGGCTGCCTCATCCGACGCCGTTTGGGAAGCCAAGCTTCCTTCCAACTACCACAATCTCCTCGACATCCTCCCCCATACCGACGGCGATACCCACCACAAGCTCTCCAAGAAAGCCATATTTGCCGTTCTCTCGCGGCCACATCCCTTCGACGACGGCAATAAGGCACGTAAAAATAAAAATTCTTTTTACATAAGAAAAGGAAATATATATATATTTTTTAAATTCGCGTTATAATTTATACCATCACTCTAATCTTCTACTCTCTACGTGGAAAGATGATAGGATGATGGATCTAATTTTGGATTTTTTTGGATTTTGTGCTACTTAATTTTTCGAAATGATTAGGGTTTTGGTTCTTTATTTATTTTCAATTATCTGTTAAGAGTGGAATTCGGAGAATTTAGCATTCTGTGCAAAATCTTTTCTAAATTTGGAACAAGAACGTGAACCAACCACCAGAATTTCTTCCCGTGGTTTGGAGAAATTTGATGTTGATAGTTGAGTGTTATACTCGTATTTATATCTTAAACTAGTGAGTTTTTCAGTTGATAATTAATTAATTTTTGTTCATCTCGATTCTAGTCTCTATGCATGGACTTCTGTTTTGAGGGTTGGTGAAAGTTGAAATTTGCTTATTAGTATATATGTCCTTTTCTTTCTCAGCTCTTATAGGTGTATACATATAATTTGAGTTTTATGGGTCTATAATTATTGAGAATTTTTTCATTTTAGTGCATTGAGTGATTAGAAATCTTCTATTTGGTACTTCCAATTTGGATTTATGCGGGTATCGATACTGATTCCTGTCTTTCTAACTTGGAGGAATTGCAGGAAGTATGGTTAGACAGGTTTTCTGGGCGGGTTTGCATGTCAATATCAGCCAAGGCAATGGCAATAACGGGGATTGAGGACAGGAGATATTGGAATTGGGTTCCTACAGAAGAATCTAGGTTTGGTTCTAGCCATTAATAATACCTGATGCCAGTAGATACCTTCATCTTATTTTTAGTTGATCCAGCCTCTTCTGTATGTTATGTTCATAAGAGTATTGTTCTAAAAATCATAAAGCTTGGCTAGGTCAAGCTTCAAGCTTAGGCAAAGCCTAGGCTTAAAACAGTATAATGTGTGGCCTTGAGGCAAGGCCAAGCTTCAAGCCTAGATGAGCTTTTTAGAACAATGCATAAAAGATGTTAATAGTTTTGAACTTTTTTATATATTTTCGTTGGATTACGATCCTATTTAAAGTTAACCAAGCATTGATTACGAGAAAATAGTAAAATTTCAGTTATCTGTGGATATTATAATGTTATATCAATGTATGAACTTAAGCATATACACTAGAACATCAATTTCGCTCATATTTAACCGGATAAAGAGATTGCACATAGATCAGATGTGAGAGAGTTACTTTTGTTTATCAATTTGGGACTCAGTAATAGTATGAATACTAGAATATCCTTCTGGGTGGTAGATTAGCTTAACTGCACCATGCACTAATGGGGGTCCAGAGCTCAATGTATGGTTTTGACTCTTCCCCGTTCCAGGCCGTGACTCATTATAAACTAAACTGCATCATGATTAAAATCTGATACTGTGTATATTTAAGTTTTAAAGCTAGGATTACATAGTCACTATTGCGTGCTTAGCTCTTATTTGGGCTCCATTTTAATGAGGTTTAGGAAAATATGTATTTTGGAATTTTTTTTTTTTTTTTGGAGAATGTGTAATTAAAAAGTAAGTAAAAGTATTGGGTCTAAGTGTAATATTATTTTATTGAAAAATGTGTGGTTGAAAATGAGTTTTGAAAAAATGTATTTTTGAATTAATGGATGGAGCGCAAACAAGGGTTTAACACTTACAAGTGCCATGTCCTTAGCACATCTGTAAGTAGCAAAATATTAGGTGTTGCATTTGCATTTGAATGCAAATAGTGAATATTTCTGCTTTAGATACTTAGTTGGCATATCCTTGCCTTGTGTAGTGGTGACATCATATCTAATAATCTAAATAGTGCTTGCTGATTATCTTGGCCTTGAGTAGAGCTGTAAATAGATCGGATATGGATAGGATATGCCCATGTCTAATCCTATAAGAATAATTATTTGATTCGATCCGATAATCTTACTGCTTGTTAAATCCATACTCGATTTTCTATGTTAACGGATATCCGAAGAAATTAGGAAAATAAAATCAACGTTGAAATTAATTTTTTTATTTTTCCCATTTTTCCAATTTTTAAACGAGTTTAATAATTAGCCCCTGTTTTGAGCACATTTTCTACCACATGAAAATGAAAAAAAAATGACCATTTCACAAGTAGTTGAGCCCCACCTTAGAGAGAAGAAGTCAAAAAAGGGGCTGAATTTGATGGCGAACGGTCATATTTTTCATTTTTCTTGCTAAATAATGCGCCTCAAATAGAATGTTATAATTTTTCGACTTTTTTTTTTTTTTTTAAATTTTAGCCAATTGAATTGAAATATCCAAAAAATTGCATACCCATTTATTGATTCACGTATATATGAGGACATCTCCAAAATTTTTGTTATAAACTTTTGATGTTGGATAAGAATCCATTTTGTTTGGTTGTAGTACATGGTACCTTTGGTTTGGCTGTTTTGTATTGTATATTTGATTTTACGGTAGTGTATTGTACTATTATATAAATAGTTATTTATATTTTATTAAATTAATTTTTTTCCTATCTTTTACTAATTTATAAAAAGGCTTATTAGCACAAAACGTCCCTACGTTTGACAGTTAGTGTGCAAAACATCCCAACGTTTCATTTTTTTGCATTTTTGCCCCTATTTCAACGTTTCAGTGTGGAAAACGTCCTTTTCACTATTTTTCAGTGTAAAATGACCAATTTACCCTCAAATTTAAATAAAACAAAGAAAATGAAATTAAAAATAAAAAAATAAATTGTAATTATACTCCCAAACTTTTTAAAAAGTGCAAGTGAGTCCAAAAGTCTTATTAAAAGACTTAAGCACAAAACGTCCCTACGTTTGACACTTAATGCGGAAAACGTCTTTACGTTTCAAACATGTTTGTATTTGCTCAATAGCACAAAATGTCCCTACTTTTGACACTTATTGCATAAAACGTCCTTACGTTTCATTTCTTTTTACATTTTCGTCCTTATTTCAACGTTTCATTGCGGAAAAACGTCATTTTCACTATTTTTCAATGTAAAATGACCAATATACCCTCACATTTAAATAAAACAAAAAAAAGGAAAATAAAAATAAATTACAATTGTGCTCCCAAACTTTTTAAAAAGTGCAAATGAGTTCAAAAATCTTATTAAAACATTCAAACCATCAGTCTTTTCCTCATCTCTCGACTTTATCCTCCCTCCACCACCTAAACCAACAGACCCCATCATTCAAACTGTTAATGTTGACCACAACTATCAGCTCCAGGATTGTAGAGGGAAGTGAGATGATTTGAATGGTGGTGAATGGTTTGAATGGTGGTGGGGTCTGGTGGTTTAGGTGGTGGAGGGAGGATAAAGCTAAGGGAGGAGGAGAAGACTGGTGATTTGAATGTTTTAATAAGATTTTTGAACTCATTTTCATTTTTTAAAAAGTTTGGAAGCACAATTGTAATTTATTTTTATTTTTATTTTCCTTTTTTTTGTTTTATTTAAATATGATGGTATATTGGTCATTTTACATTGAAAAATAGTGAAAATGACGTTTTTCTGTAATGAAACGTTGAAATAAGGACGAAAATGTAAAAAGAAATGAAACGTAAGGACGTTTTACGCAATAAGTGTCAAACGTAGGGACATTTTATGCTATTGAGCAAATACAAACATGTTTGAAACGTAGGGACGTTTTCCGCATTAAGTGTCAAACGTAGGGACGTTTTGTGCTTAAACCTTTTAATAAGACTTTTGGACTCACTTGCACTTTTTAAAAAGTTTGGGAGTATAATTACAATTTATTTTTTTATTTTTCATTTCATTTTCTTTGTTTTATTTAAATTTGAGGGTAAATTGGTCATTTTACACTGAAAAATAGTGAAAAGGACGTTTTCCACACTGAAACGTTGAAATAGGGGCAAAAATGCAAAAAAATGAAACGTTGGGATGTTTTGCACACTAACTGTCAAACGTAGGGACGTTTTGTGCTAATAAGCCTTTATAAAAATTTAAAACTCTCCAAATATTTCAATTAATACTATTATACTATATCTTAATATATTTATTTTGTAAACTCTTAAAACTGCATTTGGTGCTATAATTTGTATTTAAATAATTTTTAGATTGAATAAAAATTCAAAATCATATTAAAATAAATTTTTTACACGTTTTTTTACTCCTAGGCGAGTCTAGCCTGAAACCTCCACACATTGCACATTTTAGAACACTGCGACACGTGGATTAACTTTCTTATTTTTTTATGTTTTGAATTTAATGACTTTTTTATTCTAAATTTTTTCATTTATTTATTTTAGTGACAAATAATATGTCATAAAAGTATTTAATCAACTCAACTATTTATAACAAATCGGATCGGATTGACCTATATTCATATTTGATTCATTTAGTTAACGGATTATCGAATTTGGATCTTAATCGAATTATCGTAACGAGACTCTAAATCCATCTCCCATTAATTCCACCGGATTCAGATCAAAATCCAATCCATTGACATCCTTAGCCTTGAGTAATGAAATTTCTTGAATATATGGTATTGGATTGTATTTAAGGGATATATTTTTTAAGGCAATAAGCTATCATGAATGAAGTGTTGTATGTCCAAAGTTCAATTTAGACATAAGGAAGGTGATAGATAAGAAGGGTTAAGTTGCACTTGGCTGACAGTTTTCTATATCAGCAGAGTCTTCAATAAGTGGTTATGCATCCCTAGCATAGTGATTATCATGCTTGATTAAATGCGTTAGACTTGGTGCTGACTCTTTAACTTATTGAGATCAATGGGCATATAACCATTGCTGAAGCTTTTGCCCTCATATTAACAAGTCTAGAACTTTTTTTGCTCGTAGAAACATGGAGCCATAAAGCTTAAATTGAGGATGCAAATATATGTGAAGTTTTTTGTTAAGTGCTTGAAGGCTTCTCCCGGGACAATTTTATCCAGGATCAGATGAAACAATAAATCCTTCTACCTTTGTTTTGTTAGAGAGCTATATACTTTTTGACCTCTGATGGGCTCATAAAAACACAAAAGTTTATATAACTTGGTTTATGTCTTCCTTTATGGTGCTATAATATTATTCATGCACTATGTATTATTGTCACTTGTCAGTCTTGCCAGTCTCCCTTTTTATGGAAATATTTGTGAAACCTATCAGCCAAATGACTATAAATAACCTAGTTTTAGTTCAACTCTGCTTGACGCTGGAATCATGAAGCTCCTGTTTGGTTTAGATAAAAATCAGATTTGATAAAAGTTGTGGGTCCTTAAAATGTGTGGTTGAAATGAGTTTGAGGAAAAAAATGAGTTTTAGAAAATGGGCAAATAAGGGCGAAATCATATTAATATCCATAGTTAGTGCAAAATCTGATTGCTGCTGTACAAATCAGGGTGAAAGGGGCTTTTATTATACTTGCAAATTCTCACGTCTAACGTGTTAGGCACTCCGAGGTTATCTGCACGCAGTTTTGGCAAGTGACTACTGATTTAACATTCTGATGAAATCTTGTTTGTCTATTTGAAAATGAATGTTTGATATGTTGAGAAGCTTCTGTTTGTCTATTGTAGAACATAACTGAGAATTCTGCATGAAATGTTTATGGCACCAAAATTAATACCATCTGCTAATTTAACCAGCCATATTTCTTCATATATAGATTGCAACGAGATTGGAGCTATTTTGGAGTATGAAATTATCCCTTATGTGCTGCCTTTTTATTACAGATTTCCTGTTATAGCCTATTTGCAGCAAATATGGTGGTTTGAAGTAGCTGGTGTGGTGAAGTTCCCTTTCAATCCAGACATATATACTTTGTCTTTTAGGATTCACCTTGGAAAATTTTCCAAACGACTTGGACGCCGTGTTTGCAATTTTGAGCACACTCATGGCTGGGATATAAAACCAGTACGATTTGAATTGTCTACTTCAGATGGTCAGCAAGCATCAACTGAGTGCTTTTTAGATGATACTGAACATGATGGCGCAAATGGGAACCACAAGCGTGGCTGCTGGATAGATTACAAGGTAGGTGAATTCATAGTTAGTGAATCAGATCCTGAGACTGAAGTGAGATTTTCTATGAAACAGATTGATTGCACGCATTCGAAAGGGGGACTTTGTGTTGATTCTGTATCGATTATTCCCAGTAATTTGAGAGAGCGTAGAAAAGGGTTTTTGAAGTGACAATGATGTGGCATGTTCTCGATTTATGAGCAACCCATGAAGGCCCATATTGGGTTATATCGTGCAGCTTATACTTCTTGAAACCGTTGATATATGGAGGATATAATCTAAGATGTTTTTGCAGTAGGTATGTGTCCTCTGCCCATGTAATTTTTATGGTTTTGTAAATCATGCAGTTTTGCTGCATGTAAATCTGCAGAACATTAAGAAAATGTGCTATATTTGTTGCCTGATTTTTTGCCAAATACAGTTGATTTTCTTTAATGAGATTCAAAAGAGGTACAGCTCTATACTTAAACAAACCAGTGACATTGGTACTCCTCTTTTTTTCCCCTTAAAGATTTAAATGTGTAGAAATATTCAGAAACATTGATTACTGGGTAGATTTTGATGCCGTCTGCTTTCCCCTTTGTTAAGACACCGGATTAACTCGGTCCTATTTACCGGTATTATCTAGTCATTCTGCTGCTGTGTTTATGGATGTTTCTGTACGGTTTTCATTAATCTTTTAACTTTTATTTCTTTCTTTTTCTTTTCATCATTTTTCCCACCCCTTGCGATGGATATCTCGTGATTTTTTGTTTTTCATAGTTTGTAAGTGATTTCGGAATGGTTAGGTGTCGAGGGACTGTTGCCACAAATTTTAGATATGTGCTTTTATTTGCTGATGAGGACACTATCAGTTCATAGCACCAGCACAAGTCTAAGACTGTTGTTATATGGTTAATTTGTACCATGATATCATTTATGATGTTACTAATTTTGTGGCATTCTGATTTGCTTAATTGACCAATTCTGTTTCTCATCTATTGTCAATTATAATGCAAAAAACTTGACCCACTTATAACTGTGGTAGACATGGATATATATGAAAGAATACACTTCTTCTTTAACTTCGCTATTTCCATCCAGTTCCTGGAACAGAGTTCCTTCACCTGCCACTTTGTCTTTATAAATGATATTTTCTTCAGTGACTGCTATAGCTAGACATGGCACGATTATCTAAAAGAGATTTGAAATGCTTATACTTTGTGTTATATATATAATTTTTTTTTTAATCTTTTTACTTGACTATTTTATAGTTGTAACTTGTAAGAAGCACAGAAGGTGGGTTCATGTGATTTTATTATCTTAATTTGGATCTATTTCAGCATAATAGTAGTTGAGGAAAGAGAGCCAAAAAGAGTACATTTTAGGAAAGTGAACATTGATTTTCAATGGAGTAAATGATACTTTAGGTGTAACTGTTGTTTGGCCATATTATTGAGTACCATTAAATTTCTTGAGCAATGAGGGAGTATAGAGTAGAGTACCTAGAGCTTGGTTTTTTTTTTTTTTTTTTTCATCTAATTGGTTCTTCAAGTTTTGAAGTAACCATTAATATAAATTTTGGGTGTGTAATTCGTGTATGCTTCATAGATGCTCACATTTAGTTGTATTTTCTATCGCCACACATAAAGAGGGGTTCTTTTACTGTGGTTTATGTTTCACCCGTTGTGTACTTACTTGAGTCCCCATCATAATTAGGCTGGAGTTCTGTAGTACGAGAAATACCATAGTCCCTGCATATACGAAAAGACACGTCTCTTTGTGCGTGCCCGTCCCCCTTTGAGAGAGCGGGGGGGAGTTGGTTTAGTGTATTGATTGAATAAGTGTAATGTGAATAGAGGTCACAGGAGGAACTTTTTAAGTATAATTTACTGATGTTTAAGATCTGTAAATTTTACTTTTAAGGTGATTCAGTGCTGTCCTTTGCTTAGATCACATTTAAATGATTTGTAAATATGCTATACTTGTTTTTCTGTCAAAACTTATTATGCTTTTGGTTATTTTTAGCTACAATCTTTTCCTATGAATTTATTACACTAGAAAGGTCTCAAACTCCTGTTTCTCTGAAGTTTTTACATTCACCCCAGTAGAGTGAAAATTTTCAGGCTCTTTTCTTTTCCATATTATGGTTCAGGATATAGTTTACCCCTCGAGAGGCCGTGCATTAATGTCTGAGTTTGGTGATTTTTATGAGGGTGCTGTTGCATCTGGCAGAGTATGTAACTTTGGTGGTTGGGAAGTTTAGTACTCCTACTTTTAGTAATGGCTGCGTTTACGTTATTTATAACATGGCGTGGTTCCACAGTAGATTTGGGTACTCATTGCCTCCCATTAAATCTCTTTAGGAGGGTGGAGAGGGGACCGGCCATAACTCCGTACTCAACTCTCTAGCTGACAGCCTTGGCCGCCTCTGGACAACTTCTTGTCCTTGTACTGGAGATAATTAAGTGAATAAGGAGACGCTGGCTTCAATTTATTCGCTCTTCATTGCATGTAGCCACCTCGCAGTGACTGGAAAATTTCAAGATTATCTTAACCGTATGAGCATCATTTACTTGCATTTTACATGTTTGATATGTAATATTAGGTAAAAAATGAAGTGCGTTTTGAATGCGCGGGTGGGCTAACTTGACCTAGCTACTACAGTAACTGTCTGGGTTTTGTAGAAGTGCCCCATGAATGTTCGGGTTTCTAGGATTTATGTTGTCTTTTGTTTGTTTGAGGTTGAGGGAGTAATGTGCATTCTTGAATTTGGTCTGCCCAAATGGGGTTTTTGTTTCTCTCTTACGACGGTCGACGTACGTGTGTGCATGTTTTATTACATAGTAGGATCATTTTCGTATTTAAGTGTTAACACTGTTTACTGCAAAAATAACCAGAATTGTACAGCTAGAATTTATTGCAAAAGTGGAAAATGGGCGGAAAGAAAATATTTTTCAGGGAATTGAATTGCCTAGAAATTATTTAACTGAGAATTGTAATTATTTGTGTTTGTTTGATTTTGTTTTTCATGAAAATGTTGAAAGTTTGGTGTTCGTTTTGACTTCGTTTTTATGGAAATTGTCCATCAAAGTAATAATATTTTTTACTATTGGGTTTAGAATTTGTTCTAGTTGTAAAAAATAAATAATTATCATATCAAATATCATTCGTTAGACTTTGTTTTATATGAAAAATGTTAATAAAAGTGATAAAAAAAATTTCACCATTGTGTCTAGAATTTTTTTCAAAAAAGAAAAAAAAAGCGCTAGAAAATCATTTTTCACCAAATTAGTGGAAATTGGTTTTTCACAAAACCAAGGAAATGTGAGCATGTGAGCCAAATCAAGAAAATGAATTCCATAAAAAAAAAAAATGCAAAAGTGGAAGTTTGAATTTATTTTTCATGAATAATAATGGTCAATCAAACCGGGCCTAATATTAATTGAAGGATAAATTTAAAATTGTTAGTGAGAATTTTCAAAACAAGGTTTTTGGTGATGAAAAATAATCATGTTAGTAATATTGTTATATTTAGCATCAATTAATGTTGTTACAACTGAGATCAAGTGTACGAGGATTAGTAATTCCCCTAAAAAAAATTTTGTTATATCTTGAATTGAGAGGAAGGTTCATAGAATATTTGGATGCACCGAGTAAAAATTTACTCTCCCTAATATACTTCGAACTTTTATTATCTGCAACATTTTTAAAATTGAAAATCCATCTAGTCGTCCCCCTAAAAAAGTAAAATATTGCGAACAACGATCCTATAGTTACATTATTTACTAAAATCGACGTGTACAAATATTGCGAAAAAAAGTATCTTTTTGTACTATAGTACTTTAGTATAATCGAATAGTTTCATCACTATTAAAAGGCCAAAAAATAAAAATAAAAAGGCATCCTATGTTTGGTCTCGGAATCTGCACTATTTCATTTTTAGAAATAAAAACTTGGAGGGTCCAAATTAATACAATCCTATAGATATGTCCTTATTGAGGAACAGTTTTCCTTGGACGACAAGACGAAAATGGACAGCCCTCATTTATAGCAATAATTTAATCTCGTTATTTATTTTTATTACTTTATCTGCTTCATTACTAGTTTACTAAAAATGTATGTAACATGATATCTTTTAAAAAAAAAGGGTTTAACCCCAACATCGAGACCCCGCCCCGCCTCGCTCCTAGAGTATTGTGGAGGAGGTAAATCGTGGAATGTGCCTCAACAGGTCAGGGTACAAGAGCTGTCATACTGGTACCCACAAAGAGTCCAATTCCAAACCTTATTGAAGGCAGAAATCGAACATTCGCACTGCGATTGTCAGCTCGATTGAAACTATATAATGAATAGTGATATAGCCAGCTACAAAGAAAGAGATCTAGAGGGTGTGTGGTAGAGATTAAAATCAGATTAAAATTGAAAATATAGCCGTTATTGTTGACTTTTATTAGACGGGTGAGACCCAATAACGGCCATATTTTCAATTTTAATTGGATTTTAAGCCGTACCAAACAGGCTCCTAGTTTTATTATTATTATTTTTTTTACTTTGATTGATTAATTAGTTAGGGGCAATTATGTCCTTAAGTAAGGGTTTTCATTTTTTGGTTTTACTTACCCCATAGTTTTTGTTTGTCGCACTACGTTTTAATTGCGATGAATATTCTAAATCTTTTTTATTGTCAAAATTAAGTTTTTAATTTTTTTTGGTCACATTTTAATATCATTATCCATAAATTAATTAGCACTTATTGTTTTCAATGACATTCTCTCTCCAAATATTCTGTAGCGTGTTTGAAACAAGGGACAAATATTATTTTAATATTTTTATTTATTTAAAATTATGCGGTACAAAGAAGTTTTTTTGAGCTCTACTAACACATTCGAATGAAAACGGTCACCGATGGTGATATGTGCTGATTCATTAAAAATTAAGGAAAAAAATATATGACGAAAAAAGTAGGGACATAAATGTGATAACGATCAAAGAATATGAACCTTCATTGTAATTAAAATTTTGTCCAACTAACAAAAACTATAACGTAAAATAGTTACTCTTTACTATTTAAACTTTTGTTACAACTATTGTTCTAAAAAACAAAAAACATAATTAGGCGTTGAGGTAAAATTTCAAACTTTACGAATTTAAGCGAACCTAGAAAAGGCATAGGCATAAAAAATATTTTTCTTATATTAATTTTTTAATCATTTTAATAATTAAAATAATACATACCAAACATCTAAAATTATAAAATACTATACTTTATTAATAATTCCTACCATTAGTCAATTATACAATTCAAGTTTTCAAATTGTAAAAATTAGAATATTTTTCATGTTTTCAATTTTCAATTGGATAAATCATACTTAACAGATTTATAGGAACTTCATACATGCTTTTGGAGTTTGTAACAAATAGCGAGTTTCAAGATCATAATTACATAATATAAATAACACCATAATTTAAATCGTATTTAACTGTTTTGCTCTAGTCATTTTTACCTTTTGTACATATAAAATCTTTTAATGAAAAGTTTTTTTTTTTTAAACAAAGAAAATTCATAAGCTAAAGTCAAATAAAAGGCTCTTAGAAAAAAGGAAAACCAAAAAAAAAAAAAAATGAATAAAGAGCGTTTAAGGAAAACGAACGAGGAGGAAAAAAATTCAACCATTTAGCAATTGGGAAAAAAAAAAGCATCTAGGCGCGAAGCGTTTTGCCCAAGTCTCGAGCCTAGATGAACTTTTTAGAACACTGGTTACAACACTGTCTTTTCCTTGTGTTTATTAGTGAGTAAAGTGGAATTTTGGAGTTTTTTTAGTCTTTCATCGTAAATTATTATTTTGTGGACTCTACTCTTTGTTGATAAAATTAATATTCGATGTCTGTGTTTAATAAACGAGATCATGATTTCAATCAAACTTCAATACTCGACTAAATTATCAATGTCTTCGGAAACAACTGTTAAAATTTGAGATTTCATCTTAAAAGGCTAATCTTATTAAGAGGAGTAGCACAAACCTTTATAAGTTGGTCAATGTTTTCATCTTTGTTCGATGTGCGATTTTATCCCTTAACATACCCCGCAAGATGATAGCTCGTTTGAGCAGACCAATTTTGAAATTCGTATGCTCATTTTTTGAATCTTAATTGGATCGAATTATTCGTTGAAGCTTAACGGGCTCTGTTGACATATTAAGATTTGAGGTTTCATCTTAAAAGGTCAACCTTATTAAAATGAGCAATACAATCCTTCATAAATTGGTCTATATTTTTATCTTTATACGATGTGGGATTCTATCCCTTAATACAATCTTGAAATCCGCGTGCTCAATTGTTTGAGTCTTAGTCAGATCGAATTACTTGTTGGAGCTCAACGGACTTCGATACCATGTTAAAATTTGAGGTTCCATCTTAAAATGTCAACTTTATTAAGAGGAGTAGTCCAAACCTTTATAAGTTGGTCAATATTTTCATCTTTATTCGATGTGGGATTCTATCCCTTAACAACAACGCGATTTATTCTTACAGCATGATATGCTCGTCTCATTTCGTACATTTTACGATAACGAATGTATAAATTACATTGATATATAGAAATGGTCGTTTCCTCTACTTAAATAAAATCTTAGTAAAATTGGATTGAAACAACAAATATATTTTTATTATTGGAGCCAATCACGAGAAAAAAATAATTTAGTGTTTAAAACATATTTTAATTAATGACGTACTATTGTATAATATTACTTTGACAATATATTTAAGTGTGCCACGTGGGTTCACACCTTATTACGTCATTGTTTGATCCTCATTATTTTTAAAATAAATTTTTCTCTCTATTCCTTTTAACAATAAATTTTTTAATAAAATAATATTATACGCAAACCAATTTTTATTTTTTTACCGGACATTCTTCATCAATTTACTATTCCAAAATGCAATCTTCGATAAAAAGGGGGCTCAAACGGGCTTCTCAATAATCTAATGTATTAAAACACATCATCAAACGTACAAATTAATTAATTCTCAGAAGAAAACTTTAGTTTTAGTCCATAGAATGAATGGCCAGTGATCAGGTCCAAGAGCTGAAATTTATTCCAATAAAGTATTCATAATTACACTCTTTATAGTGTGTTTATATTGTTTTCAAACTACTTATTTACTTTGAAAACATTTCATGATAGTTGGATTAAGGGTTCGTTTGGAAGAATTTTCGCTTCTCTTGTAGAAGAGTTTATCGAAAAATCTAAATTATGTCAGTTTCCTCCAAAAACTATTCTATTTAGATAGAATACTTTCAGAAAATTATCTAAACATGTTTAAAAACAGTTTTGATTTTCAAAAGTTCCATCGAACAAACCCTAACTCTATTTCTTTGGAGATCGTACATATCGAGTGACGATGATGTAGAGCTTAGATCGGGACGCTAAGTTTTGACGACCGAACATCGATTAAAAAAAATGATGATTTGAGTATTCTACACTTGATTTTTATTGGAAACTCTAATAAGTAGAGAAGTAAGAATGCGTTAGATCTAAATTAATACATGCCACTGCTCTGTCTTATTTTCCCCAACGAATTTTCCATTCTCTCTTTTCTTCTTCATGCATTATTATTATGATGGTACATTAATTAATAAAATTTTAATTACTTCGTAAATCAATTAGTTATGAGCTGTAAATCCTACTCAACGCTCATTTTGTAGGATCTGATTATAGACCCAACCCCATTCATTGAATGCAGTTGCAGAGAAAGCAAAAGATCCAAAGAGAAGGGTTGTGATCAGCTTTCTCTCTAATTTACCCTCTTTTTTGTGCTTCTTTAAACCTTGTCATTTACTGGTGCTGTTACAAAGACGTGGCAGGCTCTGTACTGATTCTATGTTTCCTGCTTAAGAAGCCACTTCAGAGAAGAAGGGTGGAGGAGGATAGGGTGGGGTTGAATAGCAGTACTTACTAGGAGGAAGAAACTAGTCAGGATGAGGCGTGAGAAAGGGAAGGCATACGTCTGTAGTATAAGGGGACCAGATTGAGACCTTTGATTGCTATTTTCATCTTCTTCAAATTTAACCGACAATCTTCTCTTTTATCTCTCTCTCTCTCTCACACACACAAACACACACGATACCTACTCACATTTCTCCTGCTATTTATTTATTAGAACTTGCGTCCGAAGTTGAAGCATAAAATCTTACAAACCTTGTTCCACTCTTAAAGCTTCTCAGATTCACTTTGTTGCATCAGAAAGGAAGTGAAAAACCCTTCAACTTTTTTCTTCTTCATTCTACAGAGGGAAAGGAGATTTAGGGTTTATATTCGCAAGCGAAAATGGATTGGAATGGTAATCCTAGAGTGCCTTCCGTTTGTCGACCAGATAGTTCTTCTTTCAGCCTCCTCTACAACTATAATTACGATCAATTTCCAGGTAAATCACCAGTCTTTTGTTCTATGACAACGTTAAAAGATCATTAGTTTGTGCTATTTTATGTGTTCTCTCGCATGGAGCTCGCAGAAAACAAGTGCATAGGAAGAAAAACTGTGTATACTTTGCATGTTAATTTCTGATTTCATTAAGAAATTCTACTATGGACAACACATGAGAGAGATATAAAGAATTCTAATCTTTTTAATTGATTTGCAGTCTTTTTGTTTTGTGTGTTTAACTTGTCAGATAAATCTGATCCATCTTAATTTACTTTGTCTTCCATTCGTTAAAATTTGTAAACATCAACTAAAAGTAATAGTTGTTTCTGGTTGCCTTCATTCTGAGCAACTTTTAGTGTTCGATCTTTTTCAGGTTTAGAGATGAGACAGTTGATGCAGACACAACATGCATTTCTCCCGACTATGGACAAGAACAACAATATTAATAATTATGGAAACCAGGACAAGAAGAAAAGATTAACCAATGACCAGTTGGAGTCATTGGAAAACAGTTTTCAAGAGGAGATTAAGCTGGACCCAGACAGGAAGATGAAACTGGCCAAGGATCTTGGGCTGCAGCCACGCCAAATTGCGGTTTGGTTCCAGAACAGGAGAGCTAGGTGGAAGGCGAAGCAGCTCGAAAGATTGTACGATGCGCTTAAGCAGGAGTACAATGCTGTGTCCAGAGAGAAACAACAACTCCAGGAAGAGGTTAGTGTAGTTGCATAGCAATTTCAATTCTCTCTAAGCCTATAGTCACGCAAAAGACTTGGTCTTTTAACCCTTTTTTTTTCATCTTTAACAGTATCCACTATCCAGCTCCGTTTCTAACTTGTGAATTTGTTTCTGTTTCAATGGCAAGGTTTTGGCATTGAGGGCAATACTCAAGGAGCAATTGACAAAAAAGCAACCCTCCACCGGTTACACAGAAGTTTCCGGCGATGAGACAGTTGAAAGCACATCGATTCCAAGCTCCGACAAGCCTCGAGGAGGGACGAGTATTCCTCACCAGATTGCAGAATGCAACTATGTCCTGAACATGGAAGACTATAATCCAATGATGCCTCCATATTGGACTGCTCTACCTTCTTGTCCCTGAACTCTCTCTATCTTGTTTATACTTAGTTTAATAATTCTTATTCAGGTCCTAAGCTCTAAGTTCTTACTACTTCTTAGAAAATAGGAATTAATTTCTTTGTGACAGATTTAGTTATAAGTTTTAATGTTGAGGTTGCCAAACCTCAACTTATTTATTTAGGCTAATAGGCTTCTAGCGACCAACAATGCTTTATGCTGAGTCTGCTATTATTAATGTGGTTTTAACTTCTTCATGTGATAAGCACCATTTTAAAACTAAGTCAAATGTGAAAGAAAATAATGTTGTGATGTGTACTTTTGTTATTGTATAGTAGTTTATATTGTAACAGCTATTGTCACATTGTTCAAAGAAGGTGAGATGCATTTTTATTTAAGAATGAAATATTACCACTGGACTTATATTTGCGCCTCTAATCAAATGAAATGGGATGAAAATTGTGGAGAATAAAAATTGAAATAAACAGTTTGTCAATAGTGGTTGGCAGTAATATCAAGCTTTAGAATAGCCATCAAAATAGGTAAAAAAAAATGTTACTTGTACAGATTTTTTGTGCAGACGAACTTATAGATGTCTAGATAGCAAAATTAATTAATTGGCCGGTTTAACTTTGTTTTTTGTCCAAAATCCAATGAAATCTTGCCTGACATTTTGTAAACCTCAGGGGTACTTTTAGTTTGGCCATGTCGGCATATCCATTTTTCACATAAGCCAATTTTTTTACCATTCGCCACAATGACCTTTTAACGAGTGAAAGACAAGTATATCATTAAATATGTTATATAATTACAAAAAGTATGGTGTTATTTAAAAGACAATAATACCCTTAAGTTACAAAGAAATTCAAACGCCTCCTACTTAAAATTTCAAAATCAAGTCATTTTCTTTATTTGTTTACTCCAAAACAGATAAAAATTGTTTCGTTTTTCATCTGATTCAACGTTAAAATTTTATAAATTTATCAAACGCTCAATAAAAAATATTGTTTATATCCATCCATTCGAATTGATAAGTACGAAAAACAATTAGTCCAGCCATTTAGGCCAGCCTAGTCGTCGGCCCCAATTGGTTGGGTCGACGGTTAACCTCATTTCTTTGTTGCCATATATTTTTTTTAAAATATATGTTTCGTATTGCAGATATGAGATCAATTGCAATCCCGATTTGTTACTTTGATGAATTTGAAATGACTAAAAATGATTGATGGGTATGAAAATGAATGAGTGAAAGACGTGGTGCTATTGCAATTGTGATAACATCGAGTACATCATAGACAAAAATGTACCATGATTTACAGAAAAAGCTCAATGTCGATCCCTCTTTGTACGACATGGAATCGAGACTTCTATTCAACGAGCATACATCTATTTCAAATCCACCTGTAAATGTTACTTCTGAAGTTGAAATAAAGGTTCTAATTGAATTGAACCAAAATAACATGATTTATATTTGTGTAACTTTAACGAGGAATAATGTCCTCGATAGTGAACACGAAGATTCGGATAGAGAGGATTGTAATGTGAATGATTTTTGTGACACAATTGAGATAGCTCGTGAGGATGATGTAGTTATTCATGAGACAATTGTTTCTCACCATGATCTCACTGTTACATACATAATTTCCTTGATAGTTCAAGACAACAAAAATGAAAATGAATTTACAAATGAGGATTTAATTGTTTTTTTTCCATCGGAGACATGAGTCGGATGAGAGCTCACATGCTGGAACGAGTGCACGATCCTCTAGTTGTTCATGTGTAGTTTCCAGTGATGAAGATTTGCATATCGAGCAATTGTTTGAATCAAATAAATATTTGCAGAAAGCTGTGCACTGGATTTGAACGGGTTCGGTCGGGTTTTGCCTATCCCTACATGGTGTGATTCGATGACTAGAATAAATGTGTCAAAATATGCTACCATTGGGGGAAAAAATATATTGGAGTCTATAAATTGGACCTTCTCAATTCCATTTTACTCAATCTAAATCAATTCCAAATAAATAACTTCTAATTCTTCTCTCAAGATTTTGTCAAATAATATTATTCAAATTATTTTTCGAGTTTTAATGTTCGATATTTTTGTATTCGATATCATCCGGTCTAGAAAAGTACATTCAAGCTCCGTTCATACGATAAAACTAATATTGTGAAAATAAGCGTTCAATTTGGGAGACATTAGCACCAATGCAAAGGTGAAATATGTCTTTGGAAAATTGCAATCGCATGACTCGTTTCATTTTATCTTCTATAAATCTTTGATTTGCTCATTTTTCATGCACGTATCTTGATTTTGGTAAGTCGAAACTCTATCCGATAATGTACATGTTAATAAAATATAAATCATGCACATATTTTTAGCTAATGAAATATAATATACCACAAATTTCTCCAACAATAAGACAAATTTCTTCAGATTTTTTTATATTATGTTTTTTACTGCATATATCAATTATTTAAATTCAATATTAAAACAATCTGGTAATGCTATTTATGTGTTGAGTGCATGTAAATTTTGAGTTTTAAATGCAGCAATCCTGATTCTGAAATTGATATTTATTTCAGAATTCTAAAATCATAGTGTTGTGCATTATCATTATAATTTCGTGCAGAAATCATTGAGGCCTTTTGTGCAGAACTTGGAGTGCCCCATTGGGGGTGCTTACGACTATGTCGCGAATGGAGGGATTGGGAATACTCATTGTTGAGTAATACAGAATTTTATATGCCCCTATTTTGTGTATTCATTTTAAATGGATCCAGTAACCCTTCACGTGGATGAGTATTTAGAAATCAAAGTAAGTAAACTTTTATCGTAAAGTCCAGTTTGTCCTTGGGGAAAAATGAACATGCACGAATATCGTAATTGACATGTATAGTTTACATGCCAATATAGAGGGAAAAACTGCTTGGCAAGGGATTAAATCCCGAGTCAAACCAGGGACACCATTTGGTGCCCCCTATTGGAGGGGGTCTGTCAAAGGAGCACGACTCCAATATAGAGAGGGTTCATTGCATAGTTGAGTACGTGTCGTTCATTTGACCCATTTTTCTATTTGTAAATGGTATCTAGGTCTAGGTGTTGACTGTGATTAATTTTGATTGAACTATGCTGCTTGGCCAGGGTTAAACCCCGAGCCAAAAACTTGGCGCCCCCTTATTGGAGACAGCCCCCCTCCAATAGGAGGCCAAATGTTTTTGACTCGGGTTTTAACCCTGGCCAAGTGCATTTCCCTATTTTGATTGGGCCAATTAAAGTTTAGGTGATCGCAGTACATTGTGGGACTGCAATTTAACTAGAATGAACGTGTGAATTGATGTTTGGATTGAACTGAGCGAGAGGAGAGGAATATAGGAAAACCTAAGATGACACCTGTTATTGTTGAATGTGCCCAACAATGACGTACACGTAGTGATGCATGACAATTCTAAGGGCTAGGATGACATGTTGCTGGAGTTCAAATCTACACTTATCACAGCCATTAAGGGGGCATGATTGGTGTGTGGCGAATTCACATCAGAAATTGTCAACACGAACGTTTAAGGTTATATGAGTTATTTTTGTAACACACTATTCTTGTAGCAATTCTCTATTTGGTTTTAACGTACTCTAACCACAAGCATCATATTCTCCTCAATTTGTCCATTAATATAAATATTTTAAATTAAACAAGAATCACTTCGGAAAAAGAACAAGTCTCTAAACATCGAGATATGAAGTACAAAAAAGTAACTTAATTAGAAATAAATTTTAGTTACAACACGTATATCTTAAGAATATTCAACCAATGTCGTAACAAGGCTTCCACTAATTCATCGGAATTTTTGAAATAAATTCAGCTACACAAATGATATTCATATTCTCTAGTTTGGACTACAAATTTACTAGTTAAGAACGTGTTTGGCAGCTTATAAATAACTTTTTTTTTGTCATATAATTTTAAGGCTACATCTTTACTAATTTCTCGGACAAGAAATCATTCCTCTGCATGGACATCACGAAGTCTAATGTTGAGTCTCCTAAGCCATATCGAATGCAGTATCATATGAAAAACATCGTACCGTTTCGGAGGAGAATTAACCACAAAATGTTTCCTCATTTGAATCCCTCTTTTCTGCATCTTTATATACTGCCTTTGAGGAATACTCAACAAAATTTTCTTCAAATTTGGTATATCCTTCACCGGAATTATAACAGAAAATGTCTTCCAATTCAGAACATCACTGAATGGAATCACATAATCATCTTTAATAAGCACTGGAACACACCCCATGTAAAGACCCTCCACCATTCTTGGACTAGCCACTTCATATCCACTGGGGCAAATGCAATATCTGCTTTTTCGAACCATCCCATAATAGGATATGTTCTTTGGAAGGTATTTGTATATTTGAACATCTGGATCTTTGTTTTCCCAGTGTTCAAGGAGAATTGGTCGAATGGGGCCGTGAACTCCGCCGGCGTAGAAAACGAGTACGGGACGTTTAGACGGCGATGGACCGCCGAGCATGCCATCGATTGTGCCGGTTGGAAGGAGGATTTCTGGGATGGAAACGTCTCTGATGGCGTCAAATCTTTCTGAGGTATTTGCATTGCATAGAGCTCGAATTGCATTTTGGTGTAGATATGGAATTTCAAATGAAATTTCAGGACCCTGCGATTTTTATCATTTGATGAAATATTAATTAAAAGCAACATCACCATTGGTAATACTTCATGTAATTAATATAAAATGATAAATTTAGCGATCAAAATGAAAAAAAAAAAAAAACTGGTAATTTCTTACCCAATCATGGCAAGCAAGCATGAAATGATCAGCGCCGAGGCTTCGGTTCCAGTAGGGATACTTTTGAGCAATAACATTGACATAATCGGAGGCTGTGTTTTTCATGAGACTCCAGTCGTGTGATTCAGCCACGTAAATTACTTGAGTTAGCATTGTCACACTGAATGGAAGGAAGAAAATATGGGCCTCCATCGGGTTACTTGTCCGAAAACGGCTAATTTCCATCGTCTGAATGAAAAATCCCTCGATTGCATACGTTTGCTTGCAGGGACCATAATGAAACACCGGGGGTTCACCTTCTTCGTAAACATATATCTTGAGTCGTTTTTCCATTTCTAAGTAGCTCCTGCACTTTTTGCCGAGTATTTTGGTTAGGACGAGTGTATCATATGATTAGGTTCCGCACAGTTCAACATGTTGTTACCGTTTGAGTACCATTTGAAGAGAGTATAAAGTTCGACGTGACTTTCGAGGGACAGACTGTGCAAATGGAGAAAAATATGTACCTATGAAAGGCTTTGGGATTCCAATACATGGGACCATTGGGGACATAGAAATGATCTTCTGTTTGGTTCCCATGTTGAGCTTCTCTAATGGCACCTCGAGCTCGTCCAAGACCAACTTCCAGCTTCTCCAAATTGATGTACTTTTTCTGTGATCTAGGAATCCTGGTTCCATTTTCATGTACTTGCTTTTCTCGTACCTGTGGAACTATATATTAACAGATGATTAACTGTTCAAATGCTGTCTTTTTCGAATAAATTTCCAGGTTAGAGATTCATGTTCAAGAATTAAGTGCGAGCAAAAGCTTAATTGTTGACATTTTTTTTATTTAAAAAAAAGGCTTAATTGTTAAATTAACACCACTTAAGAGCAAATGTAACATTATGAAGTACTTCAACTATCTGCTAATTCAAAATCGTGATGAGTTAATTTCAAGGATGCATTCGTACAAGTGAGATAGATGTTCTTGATGTAGTTTCTTCGTATTTTTCTTTTCTTCATCGAGATTCATTCGATGTTCAACGGAACGCACCATGGGTACAAGATTGAAAAGAATGCGAAGCTTTTGTTACCCAAAGTCGTGTTTGTTCTCCTTTCCAATTATAAAATTGCTTTATTTTTTTCTCGGAATATATATTTCCATATATTGGCCTTCATATTTTCAAAAAGAGATGCAAATAAAAGGCGTTTGTTCGGTATAACTTTTCGGGTGTATGTCAAAAACTAGTAAAAACATAATGGACAATTAATTCTTGAGGTCTAGTTGTAGGAAAGATACCAAAGCAGAAAGACTGAAAGTTTGATCTTGGGGTAGTGAAACTTCGTAACTTCACCAAAAAGAAATTACAACTCAAAAAGGAATTAATTCTTTTTTTAATTTAATAAATCAAACTAAAGAAAAGTGGGCACTGGAATTGGCTTTCCTTCCTTACTTTTTTGCCTAACCAAAAAAAGAAGAAAAATAGGAGAGTATTGGGGACCTAAAACATGTCGAACATCAAACGTTAATAGGCAAGAAAGCATGTTAGTTGTTGATTTAATGTGTCTTAATTTTAAAAAACTCTTCAATTTTCTTTTTGAATTATGAGGGATGCAAATTAAATAAGGAAATCAAATCAACATAAATATAGATATACAATCGCAAGAATTCAACTTTAAGATATTTGCTCGACTCGCGCTAATTATTTCATCAAAAAGTCGCGTATTCATTTAAATCTTGTGATCAACGGTTAAGTGTGCGTTGGAGAACTTACGGGCTGTTTCGGAGTTGAGTCTTGATTGGAATGCAATTCCGAGGAATTTGTTAAATGATCAGCCTCCGGCAATCTTGATTTCATGTATTTCTCTACATAGTCTGTACTAAAAATGAAGGCCTTAGGACTCATCGAAACCACTACACCAACAGCCACAACCAACGGTACCAAAAACCTTAACACCTTCGAAGATCGCCACATCCTTCACCAAAACTATTCGCCTCTTCTTCTTCTTCTTCTCAGTTAGTGTCTCTTCAAATCTATCTGTATCTCTTTCTCTGTATGCATGTGTGTGCTGTGGATCTATATATCCTGTGGGAGTTGAGTTGGACTTTTCGTGGAGGAAGAGCAAAGAATTGGTGAGTGTATTGCAGCAAAGAAGTATTCATACAATGACGGAAAGCCAATCAGTTTCATAAGATTTTCCTTTTTCGTGAATATATTCCTTACGTTCGACCGTGCTCATGATCCAATTAATGTTTGGTTAAAGCATAAATACGGTCTTTTATAGGACATTTACGTACATAATTATAATAAAATACTTATCATTACGTTGTAAAGGTGGTTAGATATGTCACCACGATTGTATTGTGTTTATACCGTATTTTAATTGCAAATATGTTCATCAATTTTTGCTCATTGTAGCAATAATTTCCTTAACTTTCTTTCGTCGAATCTTATGTTCAACCTTCCATTAATTAGTACTTTTTTTTTTTTTTTTTTTTTTTTTTTAAAATATTTTGTTTCTATACTTTGAAACAGGAAAAATATATTTTTTTTCCGCACTTTTTACTTTTTAAAAATATGAATCTATTATGGAAAAAATGTTGTTTTATGCTATTTCAATGAACTCTTATACATAAAATGTGCTAATTAACGGAAAGTTTAATGATAAGAGTGACAAAAATTGTTACGGACATAAAGTACTATAATGAGCAAAGATTAAAAATTTTAATGCAATTAAAATATAGTGCACGAACTAAAAATTGTGGTGTGAATATAATTACCTTGATTTAAAATTTGAAAATAAATAATTTAAATATATAAATGCGTATACTTTTAAGTACGAATTAAAATAAATGAGTTTTCTATGCATCGAATTTGAAAAATAAGTGGTTTAATCCGTGATCTCAACTAAGACTTTAATGAATTTTTTAAACATTTATAATTTAGGTGTCTCCAACTCAAATTTTAATGAAATTCATTAAAATATAGGTGTCCGCACCAACTTATGAGTCTCTATGAATTTTATTAATTGAAAATATTTTAATAGATTTTAGTTGATTTTGAGGTCAATAATAGAAATACTAAGCATTAGAAATTCGAGCCTCATTCCTATGAGAGGGAGTAAATGCTGTATTCTTTATTTTCTTGCTCAATGTTTTGTCCCATTGAATTTTTAGCCATTGTTTTTATGAGCCAAATTTTGTAGTGTATGTTCGTTAGGATTTTTATATTAAGGTTTTAACGAGATATATTATTTATTAATGAATGTTTATAATTTATGAGACAATTAACCATAATATAAATTTATGTTTTTACAGTCGTATGTTATAAATTTATACCATATATTTTTTTAAATTTGTATCATTGCTCCCGAAGAAGTATATCAATATTCTAGCTGGATGAAAAAAGAGCAAATATTACCCACAAAATAGAATATTATCTATATTGAACCGATCATCCCCAGAAGTTGATCGGACTAACAACATTAAAATATTAATAAATTAACTACCACTTAATCTAATTGCACATTATACAGGTTGAACTACACATAATGAACTTGTAAATCTTGTTGCTGTCCACTAATATACAGCAAACTTTCGTGAATCAACGACTTATAATCCAAGAAGTTGAATGTTGAGTCTTCTAAGCCAGACTGAGTGAAGTATCATGTGGAAGACATCGTATCGCTTTGGAGGGAAATTAACCTCAAAATGTCTTCTCACTAGTTTTCCCCTTCTTTGCATTCGTATGTATTGTCCCGTCGAAATTGCTGTTAGAATTTTCTTCAGGTTCGGAATATCCTCTTTTGGTATCACGATGGCGAAGGACTTCCAGTTCAAAACATCGCTGAATGGAGGAACATAGTGATCTTTAATGAGTACAGGAACACAACCGGTATATAATGCCTCGACCATTCTTGGACTTGCAACTTCGTAACCACTTGGACATAAGCAATACTTGCTCTTTCTCATCATTGCAGAGTAAGAGACATTCTTAGGAAGGTACTTATGGATTTGGACATCTTCATCTTTGTTTTCCCAATGCTCTAGAAGAATTGGCCTAATAGGACCATGAAGGCCTCCGGCAAAGAAAACCAAAAATGGTCGTCTTGATGGGGAAGGAGCACCAATCAAACCGTTCATTCTACCACCAGGTAAATTGATCTCGGGAATTGACACGTCTTTTGAGGGTTCAAACCCTTCCGAGGTATTTGCGTTGCATAGAGCCCTAACCGAGTTCTTGAATAGCTCAGGAACAGATTTGGAAATTTCAGGACCCTATGAAATGCAGTTAGATAGAATTAGAGATCATTGCAAGAAAATTGAACCAAAATTAAACCCAAATACAGTATCAGACCCAGACCGGAGAAGAAAATTGTATTTGGTTTAAGTTGCCACAAGCAGTGAAGCAAAGTAATTTTCATTACCCAATCATGGCAAGAAAGCATGAAGTGATCGACCCCGAGACTTCGATTCCAATACTGATATTTACCAGCAATAAGATCAACATAGTCCTTGACAGTTTGCTTCATTGGACGCCAACTATGTTTAATATTCTTGTCATAAATAAAGTGAACTATGGATGTCACGCTAAATGGAAGGAAGTAAATTTGCGCATTGTCAGGATCCCTCGTTCGAAAATTTGAAATCTCCAAGTTATGAATGAAATATCCCTCCACAGAATATATGCTCCCGCAAGGACCATTGTGAAAAATAGGGTGTTCTCCTTCTTCATACACAAACACCTTGAGCTGTTTTTCCATTTCCAAATAACTCCTGAAGCTCAAAACACATTAAATCTCCGCTCCAAGAATATGACAAATTAGTTTGTACCATATTTTCTCCCACGTCATACTAATGTATTCAATTAAAACATTAATTACCTGTGAAACGCGTTCGAATTCAAGTACATTGGACCAGTTGGAATGTAGTCTGAGTCTTGCATTTGGTTTCCATTTTTTGCATCTCTAATTGCAGCTCGAGCTTGTTGCAGTTTGGCCTCAAGCATCTCTAAATTGCTGAATTTTCCTTTTGTTCTTGAACTCATTGGAAGAGCACGAGTTTCATTGAATGATGGTAAAATATTGGATCTATTTCTCGAGATAATAAGAATCTCATCCTTCTTTTCTACCTGTTCCCAGAGTAAGCTCAAAATCTACAATTGAATATCCAATACTATACGGAAATAGTAGTAATTTATAGTAAACTTTAAACTAAAATTTAGAGATTCAAGGCTAAAACTTTAGAGTGTTCAAGAGACCAAAATGCAGACTAAATTTATTAGACAACAATCCAGTTTGCTCAAGGCCAAGTTCCTTTGTTTGAAAAATGCAGTCCAGATCAATCATTCTCCACCTTATTTTCACTAGGTTACTCTCAATTCTTTTTCATATAAAAAAAAAAATCATTTTTAAACAAATTTAAAGTCATGAGTCATTTTGGAATCCAGTCACAAAATTTAAAGAAAAATAGGCATATACAATTTATTTATATTTTAGGTGGCAGGTTTTATGAATAAAAAGAAATAGACAGAAAACATATACAATTTTTAACTTGTGTAAAGTAGGCATATACAAATTAAACAAGAGTTTACAGGATCTTACAGTGTCTTCTTGTGTATGCTCTCTGGTTTCAACGGCAAGCGGTGGCGCAGTGGACCGGTTGAGACCGTAGTCATCCGAACGCGCCTCCTCTCTTTCTCCACCACCCACCACCCTCCACCGCAAATCCAACTTCACTCCGCCGTCCTTGGGCGTCGACAAAGCAGCACTTAAATTCAAATTACCAGCAAAAGGAGCACTACTCACCCAAGGATAGTAATTTGACTTGAACAGCCAATTGGAAGAGCTTGAACCCATCAAAGCCACCAGCCCAGTAACCACAATCAATGGCACCATAAGCCCAAAAAGCATTTTAAAAGAAGAAGTCATCCACCATGAACACATCCTACTTTTACACCCATCCATTTCCACCACCACCCTTTCTCTCTCTAAAAGTTCAGTTTTCCTACTCACACAAAGTGTATCTAATCTTGACTACCCCTGTATATAATTTCACAGTGGCAACAATTGGCGAAAGTTGGTTGTGCCACCGCTACGCGTCTGCTAATATGAGCCTCTAAAATCGAGTTCTACATGCAAAATATCTGTTTCCAATTTTGCCCTTTCGCATATCACTATTTCCAATGATGTCATAAATACGACAACTTTCAAACATCAAATCTCGAGAGTACAACGTTGATGGTCCTCGCTCTACTGAAACGCCACTTTTTTTTTCGTAGGTTTTGAATTTTGTAATTGTGGCGCTGTTCATACCGCTTTGTTTGACCATAAATGGTAGTATGGCATGGAGAAATCGAAATTTTGCTTGGACATAAAAGTTGGAAAGCAAATGGAGTTAACATACACCAAATCTATTCACCCATGCGGCCATGCCATATGTAGGGCTTCTTTGATAAAACTTATAAAAAATTAAAAAATGTCTATGAAATGAAGAAATTATTTTTGAATATTTTTTAAAAGTGCATTGTTCGACTAGAATGACTTTACAAAAATCCGATATTTTGTGATTCAAATTTCATGGGATTTGGTGTTTGGTTGAATAAAAGAAATTTAATGAGTTTTGACTTTAGGAATTCTAATTAATAAAGATAAAATTTAATTGAGAATTGTGAGTTTGGTTTAGAAAAGGACTTTGAGACTGTGAAAACATCATTGAAAGAATTAAAATCGAAAATGGGCGCCATGTCGCGACGCTACGAGGGAAAAACTAGGCAGAAAGCCTTTCTCGGCGCACGCCACTCGGACCAATTTTTTTGGAATTTTGAGGATTTTATAAATTCTTTGACAACTTGAACCCCAAAAAGAAGCTCATATATATATATATATATATATATTCCACATTGTTGTATCTCCATATACACATTCAACTACACCTTGAGAGTTAGAAAGCTTAAATTTCAATTGAGAGTATTAAGACCTTGATATTGTAAAAATATTCATTATTGATTATAGTGAAATTCTCCTTTTCTTCTTGTGGTTTTTTCTCACATAAATATTTGGTGTTCTTATTTGTTCTGATTTGTTTTAATATGATCTAAAATAACTTTGTCATGAAACTCTTTTACAAGAAAAAGAAGCAAAAATAGAAGCACTACAAAACGAGTCATTAATAGGATAGACAAGGCTAGTGATTTCCTAAAATCCTTTGGAACATTTTGAGATTAAATTGCCATCTCTATATGTTACATAATTATCACCGAATTTGAAAAGAAAAATATTTTTTAAAAATATAGTACCTATTGCTTCCTCATTTTCTTTTGAAGCGAATTTGATTATTATTCATTTTTTAATTTATCGACCCATGTCATTCTTCATAATATGCATAATAAATTGGGAGGTTTAGCTATAATAGTAATAATTTTTGTATGTCTATTCGCTTTACCTTTTTTTTTTTTTTTATAATACATTCGGTCTAATAATGTGAATAAATTTATTTTTTTGCATAATATTCTCACGACCGCGCTACATGTACATAATCATTTACCGAATTTTTTACCGAATTGACAAGTGGCGGCCCCCTATTGGGGGGGCTCGCGGGCCCACGGACGCCCCCCCAATAGGGGGCCACCACTTGTCAATTCGGTAAAAAATTCTGTAAATGATTATGTACGAATAGAATTATTCATATTTTCATAATGGTCGAATACTTGTAAACATGTACTAATATAAGTTCATTTTATACGCAATGTTGATTATTCGATAATCAATTAGACTTTCAATGGAATTTGATAAAAGTTAATGAATTGTGTGGTTGAAAAATTGATATAAATTGTGAGTATCATAAAATGTATAGTTAAAAATAAATTTGAGGGAAAATAAATTTTAAAAAATAAGACCAAAAAGCCAAAAAGAATGGTATAAACACTTCCTTTCTGCATCAATTTCTGGAATTGAATAAAACTAGCACGAGTTTTGTTACAGTCGAAGCATGGATCAGCAATCTTGAGGGGGTGTTTTTGTACTTTCAATTCTGGATCCCCTATCACTTCTTAAGTGTCATCATTAAGCTTCTCCTGCTTGCCACGTATGAGGTGGTGAAACGCGACCAATTCTGAAAGACGACTCTTTCGTCTTTGAATCGAATTTAAAAGTTGAGGGTCTACGGATTTTATTTTATTTTTTAAATCCATTCGAGAATAGGTAAGGATTTTTAGACCGATTTAGGGCTTGTTTTAAGATTTTTTTTTTTTTTTTTTTTTTTTTTCTAGTTGAAAGATTTGTGTTGACTCAAATATGTCCGATCGAGTGGTCAACAAATTACTGCCACCTCCCCATCTATCTATGCATCACCTGCTTGCACACTAGAATGGTTAACACCCCGAAAAATTTAGAATAAAAAATTAATTGTTTTATATGTTATGTTTTTATATTTTTATAGTTGATGGATATTCACGAAAATATATTTCGAATTAAAATCATCGCAAATGTACGGTTCGTTACAAGTAATAAAGTGAATTTTTTAAGTCTGAATATCGTTTTCACAAAGATTGATTAGTTATAATTCTAAGAAACAAATAAAGGAAAGTGTTTACGTTGATAAAATTATAAGTAAATTAATGATAAATATGCAACTATGAATAAATTAATTAACTAAATGCAAATTGGATATAACTATAATTTGAGGTGTTTTCTAATATGTGATGAATGTGCTAGGATCACAAATTCCTAAGTAATAATCTTTTTAACCCTAGTTCTACACCTTGACACACGATTGCAATTTTGACAAATCAATGTTCCTAAAATATTCAACAATCTCTCTCGAGTAATGTCAAATCTATTCTCATACATGACCCAACTATATTTCTATGATGAATGCAAATATACGAGAATGCATGAATTTTTATGAACACTTAAAGATTTACATAAAACATAGCGGTATATTTCTATCCCCTATCGACCCTATGATAATTTATATATGTCGAATTTATTTCCCTTCTCTCGAATGTATGAAATAAATCACCAAACTCACACAATTATCGTGCACTATAATCATGGAGAAAATAAGATCATATAAGTCATTCAAATATTCCACAACATGTTTTTGATGTCAATAATGTAAAACTAAGAATTAAAAATCATAATACAAAGTTCATCGTTCCTGATTACGCCCAAAAAAATAACGTGGTAGTTGTAGTGCAGCTTTGGGGTGTCGTATCCACAGGAAGATGGAAAATGCTTAAGGGTTCTCAAAATGGATGAGTTATCGTCTTTAATGTGTAGTGAAATTCAATGTTGAGAAGTGAAATTAAAATCAATAATTTGATGTGGTAAAGCGTCGAAATTCCCTCAATTGGATTGGATCATTCACATCAATTATTTCATTTTTATAACACAATTAAAGACTTTCATCCCGGCACTCTAATCGGAAAATATATCGTGAAAACCAATTTAATTTACAAATGTAATCTTAGAATCTAAACTTATGACATATTCACACAATTTTATTGGAACAAGATAAAAAATCGACCATATACATCAAACATATAGCAGTAATTAATCCTCCAATAAAGTAATATTAAAATTAAAATTCAACAATTAGTTCAATCTAACGATAGAAGAAGCATGACTGGATCTATGAAGGATTTGATAAAAGTTAAACTAATCTCAACAATAAGTAATTGAAATTGAAACTCAATAAATAGTTTGATTAAATAATGGAAAAAGCATGACTGAATCCATGAAAAATCTAGTAATTATTAAACCGACTTCAATATAAATTCATGAGAAGAAAAGTCTAAGTCCTAAGAATATTCAGCAAGAAAAGATCAATTAAATGAAATAATAGATGTGAAATCACCATATCCAATTGAGTTCCTCCCTTTCTTCATCAAGATTGTTAGTTGTTCATGAGTTTCTTTAGCCAAAATCAATGGAAGAATGATGAATAATCAAGAAGAATGGTTAGGAGGCATTCTGGAGTGTTTTAGGGTTGAGAAATCGTGGAAAACTTTGTTTCCATACGTGTTTTAATCAAATAAGGAAACTAGAAAATTTCGCGCCCAGAATGACCTATGTGACCGCATAGTATAATCCCTTGCGGTAGCATAGAAGGCTGAAATTGGTTGCTGAAAATCTCTGAAAAGTCCAATGCGACCGCATGAAAATAACCATATGCGACCGCATAGGTTTAATGTTTTCCCGCTTGACAGTTTTTAGTATTCTAGTCATAACTTTCTCTTTCGATATCCGATTGAAGTGATTCAAAATGCGTTGGAAAGATAATTCAAAGGGCCACGACTTTACTTCAGATGTAAAATTCCAATTCGATTTTTTGCCATGTTAGAAACTAGTCTAAAAAGTGAGGCTGGAAACTGGTACAAAACTTTTCAACTTGAAAGTTGATATGAGATAATGTCTTGGCTATATTTCACCCATTTGACTCTTTCTTCTTCCAATTGACTTCTAACACTCTCGAATTTTCATCACAATGTTGGAAACAAGTTTGTAGTATTTGCACTTTAGTCCCTGAACTATCACTTTCTTCCATTTTGGCCCCATTTTCGCTATTTTTTTCAATTTTCCACCGCTTTCACCCATTTGCAACCTAAACCAAGATATAGAAGTACTGTGTGCATTTAGGTATCAAATATTCATAGAAATACAAATATTAATGGGTGAAAAACGTAATAAATGTGTTATTATCAGTTCCCTAGCACAAATTAATCTAGCCTAGCATAGTGGGGAGAAGAAAATCGAAAAAATAGATGAAAAATGACATCATCCCGATTAATCTTCAATTGAATCTTCGTATTCTTGGAGTTGATTTTCACGTTCTTGCCTCTTTTCTCTCTAAGAATCTTGATAAAAACTCCTTCCCCACTTTTGGAAGGCCCTAGGGTTTTAAAAGACGACACGAGATTTGTTTCCATAAGAGTTCTGTTGAAATAAGGAAACCCGAACTTTAAGCCTTTACTATGAACATAATCAGCGAGTGCATTGATTACAAAGGAAAATGTTGAAGCTTTTGGAACAAAATTCCCCAGCCATTTATGTTATATAATTCACAGAGAATTACTCAATTTCCACAAAAAGAAACAACTTACAGCGAAAATAAGAAATGAGGAATTCAATGAGGAGAATCAAACTTAACAAAATCAAACCTATAATAAAAACAAAACCAATTAATTACAATGATATCAGCAAAATAAAGGGAAAACCCTACAGAGATCTGATAAAAAAAAAAAATTGCACACAAGTTTAACTATTGATCTACAATTCTCCCGTCAAGAAAAAAGCCCTCCAGAAATCTAATCACGAAAAATTTAAACAAAAATCATAATAGGTAAAGACAACAACATTGAGAAAAAATTAATTAAAAACCATAAAGTTAAATGAAGGGAAATGTACAGATGGAATTAGAATCTGAACGAGGAGAGGAAATGTACCATAATGTTGCCAAAAAGACCTACAGCTCTTTAAAGTATTTTAAAGTTTGGCTTATTTCCATTCCATTCAAACTTGCATAAAGGTAAAAGAAAAGGGAAACATGTGAAAGAGAGGCAAACCAGGTAACTGTGTGTGACTGCGTGTAATTTGTAAATAAAATACAGTAAATACTTACTCAATATTCAATAATCACAAATTCAAGCAGCTGCTGGAGGACGGAGGTCACGGAGCCAATGCATTTTGCAGCTGGTTGCTGCAGGAGTAGGACGGAGGTTGAGTCGGAGTGTCAGACCTTATGGCTTCTAGTTTCCGCTGCGACGCAGCTTCTTCTATCTAGACTGGAGGCGGCGAAGCTTCGTGACTTATTCCGTCTGGCCTTCTGCTTCTTGCCACAGTGATTTAGAGACGGAGGAGTGATGGAAGGTGGGAGAGAGCTTAGAGACGGAGGAGTGCTGTGGAGAAATGAATGAGGGTTTCTTTCCTTTTCATAAATAAATAACATTTTTGCAACACTTAGCAAACGTTGCAAAAATGGGTATTTCGCAACATTTGACAAACGTTGCAAAAAGTGTGACATTTCGTAACGTTTTATAAACGTTGCAAAAAATGTTACAAAAAGTGAGACCTTTCACGTTGCGAAAAGTGAAAATTTTCGCAACGCTCAACAAACACTGCAAAAAGGGGTCTATTGCAACATTTTTCTGAAAAACGTTGCCAAAACTCATTTATATTAACCAATGGTAACATTCACTTACTAAAATGTTGCCAAAGATCCTTTCGACAACATTTATCAATAAATGTTGCCTTTTTAGTGTTGCAAATGACTCTTTTTGTTGTAGCGTCGCATGATCTTCGAATCAAATTGAGTTAAGTTCATTTTAGATTCTTAGCTTAGTTCCTGTGTCGAGGGTTTTATAATATGATCATCTTGCATAACGAGGTATAGGTGTAGAAATCATCTTGCGAGTCTATACGTATGTAATAAGAAATTCCCGAGTTAACCTTGAAGAGTAGGGGCTTATGGGCTCATCTTCAATAATAAGACAATTACCAGCTGGCCTTGACGTACGAAGACATATGGAATCGCCTTCAATGATAAGATGATTATGAGATGGCCTTGACGTGAGAGGACCTGTGGACTCGCATACATTCAACCTTTGCCTTTTCTAGTTATTAGGGAAATTCAAGTGTTCCACTTAAACCTCAATGAAGTTTTAAGAATTTTTTTTTTTTCTTTTTCTTATGAAATTCAGTTAAAATTTGATATTTATATGAAGAACATGCTAAAATATTGTAGTTCTCAAACATAATCTTACACCATGCAATGTATACATATGCTTTTTGGGTATAAATTTCTTTAACATCAGCATTAGGCTTTAATTATTTCTTCAATAGCTTCTCATTCATCCTCTCGACTGCTCTTTGCAGAAGGTAAATCTCATAAAATTCTTATGTTCTTCTGGATTTAGATAGAAGAAATTTCTTCTTTTAATGACTATGAATACTACACATTTTCTTCTGCTCTCTCTTCTTCTTATAAGTTAAATTACAACTATATTTGTAAAATAAGATTCTTGTACTGAAAAATACTAAAAATTACCCACTTTATTCTTCATCATGTTATACAGTTCCTAAATTAACATCTGACAACCTTGTCAATTAAATTCTTAAAAAAGGGAAAGGAATCCCAAATCACATTAAACATGTTAGTTGTTCATAAAGTCTTAATATTAGTGATTTGAAGGTTACAATTATGTAAAAAAATTGAGTAGTAGATTCCATACCAAATTTTACTATGAAATATTAAAGGTCACACATTTACGATCACGTTCATATCAATTTAAAACCAATATGTCAAAATTCTTGACGAGATTGTATAAGTGAATTAAAAAATTTCAATATACGGGATTACACATAAGTGAATTGAAAATTTGAGAAAGTCACAATTATCATCAAAATGATCTTGAAGTTTCTACCAGATCACCATGGGAATTGCATAATTAATTGATAAGATTTCATACTAGAGAAAGATTAATGATATGATAATATCTAATTTAAGATCAAATTTGCATTTTTCTTCCTTCTCTATCGGTTATTGAGGAGAGACCGTTAATTACAAAATTCTACAATTTAAGATATTTCCAAATAAAAAAAATGGGGATTATTATTTTATTTTTTCCCCCAAAAAATAATGTTACCCCCCCCCCCCCCCCCCCCCCCTTTGTTCTTAACGTTTTCCACAAGGAATCTTGACCAAAAATTGCTGATAATATGAACCATAATTCAAGAGTTAAAATCATAATCTAAGCTCCTCTCTGATCCCAATTTTTTTAAAATTCATTTTTTGTTTTCAAACTCATTTTCAACTACACATTTTAAACGACTCACAACTTTTATTAACTTTTCAACTACATGTTTCATCAACTTTTAATTAAAATCTACCAAAAATATAATTTTTAGCCAAACCAAACATGGGCTACATTTAGTTTTCAAAAACGTATTAATTGCACTTCTTATTTATATTAATTGCACTAGTTTTTTTTTTCTTATCAATTAATAACTACTCATTAATTAACCATTTTATCCATTTAGACATCTCTAAAAAGAGAAGATGCAAAATAAATAAAAGAGGCTAATGATATCTTGAAATTTTATTGACATTTATCATAAACATGTTGTGCTTACCATAAAACTCATATAGATAGATATGAATATGCTTCAAGATTATGTTTTACAGTAGTGTTATTTTTTAAAATTCTTCTGCTAATCTTAATATAAATATTCCCCATGCTACTTCATCATTTTCATTGTTCTTCATATCTAAAACAGTGATGGGGTGGCACAAAATTTTGGTGGCGACATTAATTTTATTCTCTTTTTACCTTTTTTCTAATGCTGTTGAGGTTACTTACGATGGAAGAGCTCTCAAGATCGATGGTGAAAGAAAACTCATAATTTCTGGCGCCATTCATTATCCTCGCAGTACTCCTGAGGTACAAATATAAGCATGTGCATTCATAAAAAGCGAAAACGAATGAAGAATTAGTGGGTTGAATTGATTATTAACAGTTAATTTATGTATTACTTTTTGCAGATGTGGCCATCATTGATGAAGAAAGCGAAAGAGGGAGGACTTAATGCAATTGAAACTTACGTGTTTTGGAATGCCCACGAGCCTCTATATCGACAGGTTTGCTATATTTTTTTAATGAAGTTAACCACACCAGTGATGACAAATGTTTGCTATATGGACATTGTTTGTGTGCGATACGACTTGAAATTGATTATACTTGTAACTCACTCTTTCTTCATGCATGAATTTCAGTATGATTTTGAAGGGAGTTTAAACCTTGTGAAGTATCTCCAGACAATTCAAGATGCAGGGCTTTATGCAATTCTCAGAATTGGACCATATGTTTGTGCAGAATGGAACTATGGGTATGTATAACCTTTTTTCTTGTTTTTTGAATCCATAAGGCCTACAAAATTCAAGATTTGATATTTTATTTAATGAATATAGCTTGATTTAAGGCCACAAACTTGACAAATTTCCTACAGAGGGCTTCCTGTTTGGTTAAAAAGCATACCTAACATGGTCTTCAGGACTAAAAATGATGCCTACATGGTAAATTGATCGACTTCTTTAACTCATTCATCGTTTTTCTCATAATTATTTTCTTATCTTCGCTGTTTTCTGATTTTCTATCTCAGAATGAAATGAAAATTTTCACTACAATGATTGTCGACAAGATGAGAGGTGAAAATCTTTTTGCTAATCAAGGGGGACCAATTATAATTGCTCAGGTTTGTAATTATATATACTGCCTTAATTATCTAAGCCTTTATACTTAGTTGTTTAAGTTTGAAGCTAGAAGGTTTCTTGATATTCCATATCAACTTTGCATCTGAAATTAACAACAGATTGAAAATGAATATGGAAATGTTATCGGTAAATATGGAGGGGACGGAAAATCATACATGAATTGGTGTGCTAACTTTGCCGAGTCTCTGAACATTGGTGTCCCTTGGATCATGTGTCAAGAGGATGATGCTCCATCACCAATGGTATGAATAAGATACCAACTTATTTATTCTTAATTATTCGTAGTTTTGTTTGTTTACTTGATTAATTACTCACAATTTTGATGTTCTATCGTCTTACAGATTAACACATGTAACGGCTATTATTGTGATCAATTTACTCCTAACAATAATAATGTTCCAAAGATCTGGACTGAGAATTGGACTGGCTGGTTAGTATCAAGATTTGCTGCTTCAAAGTTATTTTCTTATTTTTTTTTCTTTGATTTCCTTATTTATGTTTCTGATCTTGCATGGATTTGTTTACTTTAAGGTACAAGGGCTGGGGTGACAAAAATCCTCATAGAACTGCAGAAGATGTTGCTTTTGCAGTTGGACGGTTTTATCAATATGGTGGCACGGTGCAGAACTATTATATGGTTTGTCAATCGATTTCTTCTTGTGTCTTTATATATATATTATGTAGTCGACTCCAAATGTATGTTTGCTAATATTGAAATTCAACTTGTAGTATCATGGTGGTACTAATTTTGGTCGAGTATCTGGTGGACCATATATTGCAACAACATATGATTATGATGCACCCCTCAATGAATATGGTAATCAAACAATCATATTCGTAAATCTCATTTTTGTTCATCTTAAAATTGTTAATAAATCTGGTTTGATGTTTTAGGTGAACCGAACCAGCCCAAATATGGACATCTTAAGGAGCTACATTCCCATCTCATGTCGATGGAGAAGATTTTAACTTACGGTAACGTGACAAACAAAGATTATGGAAATATGATGTCTGTAAGTATATGCATTTTCCTTTTTGTTTCGGTTTTTCTGTAAAAAAAAATATTGCAAGATTAAGTAAACTAACTCTTTGTTTCAACTTTCAGGATACAATCTATAATTACGATGGGACAAGGGTATGTTTTTTTGGCAATGTAAATCAGAATGATGCTATAACAATCAACTTTGAAGGCACAAACTATACTATTCCAGCTTGGTCTGTCAGCATTCTTCCCGACTGTAAAACTGAAGTTTACAACACGGCTCGGGTAAGTGCTAATCTCACACTAATGCATTAATACTTTTGAAAATACTAAATTGACTTTTTTCATTTGATAGGTTAGTACTCAAACATCTGTAATGGTGAAGAAACTCCCTGATGAAGCAAAAGAAAAAAGTCATTATAATTTGGAATGGTCGTGGAGAGTTGAGAAATTTGAGCACTTCAAAGCCCACCCTTTAAAGGGTGTTACTTATGCTAATCAACTCCTTGATCAGAAACTTGTTACAAATGATACCAGTGATTACTTATGGTACATGACAAGGTATTGATCATTTGATCTCTTTGTAATGTAATTAACTAAAATTATCTTTCCTTTGGCCAAATACATTTTGGATTCGTCGTTAATAACTCTGTTGATTTCATACAGTTTTGAGATTGATGAAGATGATCCTGTCTGCTGCGAGGATATCAATCTACAAGTTCAGAACAGTGGCCATATCCTTCATGCATTTGTCAATGGCAAGCATATAGGTAATTCTTGCTTATTTTCTGCACATAATTCTGCTCATTTTCTCTTGCCAAAAATAACACGACCTGCAATATCAGGAACTAAATATGCACAGGGTGGGAGTTACAGTTTTTGGTTTGAGAGAGCTGCTACGATAAAGAAAGGGATAAACCAAATTTCTTTTCTCAGTGTCACAGTTGGACTGCAAGTAAGAATTGTAAGTGTTCTTAAAGTTCGTTGTACAGTCTGCTGTAACTTCTTTCTATTATGAACAGAATTATGGTGACCATTATGACAATACACAAAATGGAATCATTGGTCCGGTCAAAATAATTGCACCGAACAGTCAAGAGAAGGACTTAACGAACAATAAATGGGCCTACAAGGTAGGATTGAATGGTTTTGAAAGAGAACTTTTCAGTGAAAATGGGGAGAAAAGAAAGTGGCATCCTAATATTCCCCTCAACAGGAAGTTTGTTTGGTACAAGGTACTTCACTAGATACTATGTACTGTATGTTAATGGTTTTGGTACAGAAAAGTATACATCACTAATTGAAATCAAAATTTGTTGTAGACAACCTTCAGAACTCCAAGGGGTGAAGAACCTGTTGTTCTAGACTTGTGGGGACTTGGAAAAGGAACTGCTTGGGTGAATGGACATGATATTGGCCGATATTGGCCAAGCATTATTGCTGATAATAATGGCTGTTCTACATCTTGTGATTATCGTGGATCGTATTACAGCAGTAAATGCACGACTGGCTGTGGACAACCTACACAAAGATGGTATGTGATTTTCTACCATCTTTTCTTGTCACTTAAATTTTATTTTGTTACTAAATACACGTGTTTTACAGGTACCATGTCCCACGTTCCTTCTTACGTAAAGAAGAGAACGATTTGGTTCTTTTTGAAGAGTTCGGGGGGGATCCTAGGAATGTAAGTGTTAATACTGTAACAGTTGGCCAAGCTATTGGCCATGCTTATGAAGGGAATAGTTTGAACTTGTCATGTAATGGTGGTAGAGTTATATCCGATATCAAATTTGCTAGCTTCGGTGATCCGAGAAAAGTTTATGGAATTCTTAGGAAAGGAAGCTGCCATTCTCCCAAAAGCTTATCAATGGTGAAACATGTAAGTTCTTGGATTTTCTCCTATTTATGTATCTATTTTAACTTCAATTTGCCTATCCATTTATCTCATTTTGCTCTATATAATTTGCAGGCATGTGTTGGCAAAGAAAGTTGCTCAATTGATGTATCTGAACAAACTTTTGGATCTAGTGGCTGCAGATCATCAGTGAAAAGGAAAAGGCTAGCTGTTGAAGCTGTTTGTTAGGAACTATCAGTTTTTATGTATCAAGTTT
The DNA here is from genome assembly GCA_019097785.1 of Fraxinus excelsior. Lineage (NCBI taxonomy): Eukaryota > Viridiplantae > Streptophyta > Magnoliopsida > Lamiales > Oleaceae > Fraxinus > Fraxinus excelsior. The sequence goes on along the minus strand of CM032626.1, from coordinate 41,827,110 downwards.
TAGGTGAATTATAAGGTAGTTTCGCTCTAGGATTTGTTTAATTTTAGATGTTTTTTAAGATCTTTAAACCAATTTCCTGGTAGATTCGCCAATTCATGATTGTTAGTTATTTACACTTCGACAAGATGAATATTACTAACTATTAGAAAAGCAAGATTTTGAGTGATTTATCATGTTTCTTTGACAAGTACAGAGGTTCTCTTATGATATGTTTGGTATACTAAATTATATCTTATTCTGTAACATAGCCTACCGAACATATTGTCGATCTCCATTTTTTATTTCCCAAGCTTACGTGAAATTACCTTTTAAGATCTGTCTTTCAAGTGATTTGCATAAAGTATAATCACAAACATAAGACATCACCTTACTCTTCAGCAATTAAGCAACAATGTCCATCAATTCATCGGATAAGTGAGTAAACGGCCAAAGAGTATAACCGAACATTTCTTTATCAGTTTAAAGTTAAAAAACATTTGTAAGTTTACATATATGTTACAATAGCTTCAGATATTTGGACAATTAACACCAAAAGTAAAAGAATAAACTGAAAACGCCCTAAATATTTGAATTGTGACTACTTAAACTAAAATCTTGTCACCAGTAATCTTTGCATGAGCATTTACCATTAGAAAAATAGTGAAAACCTGAAGCATCTCTTACATGTATCTCCCTTTTAGTAAGGGTTGAAACGTACTTCAAGAATGTATGGCAGTCTCCACAGAGAAGGATGTTTTTTATGACCCGAACAGGTTTTCCCGGCAGGGTCGTTAGAAGCCCAAAGGTGGCTGCTAGTTTTCCACTATGGTACAGCAAAAAATTCTTTTTGTGATGCTCCTCTACGTCATGGAGTACAAAGCTTGTATCAGGTACATAACCAGCTTTCGAGCATTCAAAGAACAGTATCCCAAGTGCACTGTAAATGTCTTTAGATTGTGAATGTGATCTATCCCGAGCAAAGAAAGAATGAACCTCATTGTGATGAATGATCCAACTCCGGCCAGGGATTTTTTGAAACCCTTTTTCCCTCATGTCTTCACGAACAAGTTCCGAGCAGTGCCACCTACCAGATGCAGAATAAAGATTTGATTTTAATATATATGTAGATGGATCTTGTGGCTCCATTGTCAATATTTTCTTAGCAGCCCTTTTCCCCATTGTTGCATTCAGATGTAATCTACAACTATCAAGCAACGCTCGCCAGACAGAAGCATTTGGCTCAAATGGCATCGTGTTGATTATATCCTCTGCTTCCTCAAGAAGACCCCAATAACCTAAAACAATAACCATGCAGGTGTAATGTTCTGAATTGGGCTCGATATGGTAAATGGATTTCATTGAGAGAAAAAAATCACGACAATGAGAAACTAAATTTGAGTTAGTGTGTTGATAAGCTGAAATTATTAAGACACATGTAATGGTATCCGGCTGTACTCCTGCCTTCTGCATTTTCCCCCACACAGACAAGGCCTTTTCCCCTTCCCTATGAAGGATATGTCCAGTCAACAAACTGTTCCATGAAACTGTGTCGTGTGCAGGCATAATATTGAAGCCCTTAATTGCTTTTTCCATGTCATCACACTTAAAGTACATGCTAATTATGGCATTCCCAACGCTTGTATCAGACAGGAAATCATGTTTTAAAGCATAACAATGAATTTGTTCACCAAATTTCTGAAGCCCCAATGCTCCACATATACCAAGCACCGAAGCTAATGCAACTTCGTCCATACAATTATACTCTTCGTTTTGCCACTGGCAGACTAAAGAAATTGCTTTTTCTGGTTGACCATTTCGAGCATATCCACAAATCAATGATGTATAATTAATTGAATTGCTCTGATTCAGCGGCAATTGATTGAATATCTTTTCAGCATCATCCATTCGACCACACCTGGTGCACATGTCAAGCAACGCCGATTCAGTACAATCATCTAAATCAAAATATGATTTGAGTAGAAACCCATGAACCTGTTCACTGATCTTGCAATCCATAATCAATCCACAAGCATTTACAACACTAGTCAAGGTGAAATCATTTAACTCTATGCCTTCCTCCACCATTCTACAAAACAATCCCAAAGCCCTGAAGCCCTCGCCATTTTGACAAAATCCTGCAAAAAGAGCATTGTAGGAGACACAATTCTTCTCGGGCATTTTGTCAAAGATGTCCACAGCCAAATCAACACGTCCACATCCCATATATGCTGTAATCATTTCAGTCCATGTGAAAATATCTCTCACAGGCATCCTCTCAAACAAAGTCACAGCATTTTTCACACTCCGGCATTTGGAGTAGAACTCAATTAGTGCATTATTCACACTCATATTGCTCTCGTACCCAATTTTGTAAGCATATGCATGAATTTCTCGGCCTTCCCCCATAGCAAGACATCCCGCACAAGCAGCCAAGAGACTTGAAAGTGTAAAAGAATCCACTCTAAAACCATTGTGTTTCAACATAATGCGAAAGAACTCAAATGCTTTATCATACATACGTTCATTAACCACACAAGAAATCACAGTATTCCAAGATACAACGTCCCTTTTAGGCGTATCATCAAACAAATCGATAACAAAATCAAAACAACCGCATTTACTGTACAATCCCATAAGCGCATTCACAACATAAGTGCAATCCAAATAACCCGTTTTAATCAAGAAGGCGTGGACTTGGAAACCCAACTCTAAATCCAACGAACGCATACAAGCAGTTAATAAAGCAACAAAAGTATACCCATTTGGTTCAATACCTGAGCATCTCATCTCAAAAAACAGTCTTACAGCTTCGTTTTCATAATTCAACTTGGCAAGACCAGAAAGCATTGCAGTGTAGGACACAACATCAGGGCTTGAAAGGGTTCTAAAAACTTTATGAGCATAATTTATTTGACCCAATCTGAGATAAGAAGCAATGAGAGAATTGAATAAATAAGTGTCTTCCTCAATCTTGAGAATTGAGGCATGGACCATTTTGTTAAATTGAGGATTAGTGTAGTAGACAGATAATCTCAGTAAATGAGGAAAATCATGGTTCGATGATGTTTGAGAGGTTTCAAGTGGCTTCGGAGTGAAAATGGGTTGAAAAGATGGTAGCTTGGAGAGTAAAACTGGTGGGTTTGAGAAGAGTGGGCTTTTGGGAGGAGAGAGAGAAGTAGGTGGTTTAGAGATAGAAAGATAAGATGATACCTGAGGTGGTAGTAGAGCAACGGAGTTTGAAACCTGGTGACGGGATTGGGGTTGAGAGGAGGCAGAGAGGGTGGTGGCGGGATGGTGGTACTGGTGGATAAGGGCCGCCATGAAAGTGGAAGGCAACGAGCATACTGATTCTGGGTAGAATTTGACGATTAATACTCTACTGCTAAACACGGTTTTGCTCGGGTTGGTAACCCAGAGTCTTTTCTTTATTTATTTTTTATTTTTTTGAAAAAATAAAATAACAACAGCTTTTTAAAATTATTTAATCGGACATGACCTGCCTATTATAACAAGTTAATCGATCAAAAAATGACCCTGCCAAATTCGTGTAGTATTTTAACGGAATGATCGTCACCAACGGTTCCTTTTCATAATCATCCAAACATTTCTTTGGCAACGAGACAATGACATGATTTTGAAAAATATCAAGAATCACCCAACTCGATACATTTGTAATCGCAATAATGATATATTATTCTAGAAAACGGAATAGCTACATCAAGAAAATAACTTGCTTGTAATTTTATTTTACTATCAACCCAAAGAGTTTCTTACATAACATAGCTGAACCTCATCCTATTTTTCAACCAAATTTAGAAAACAAAATCATTTGTAAACCCTATAAAACATGTGATACATGAGATATCATTAAACTGGAAAACAGGCTATTGGTGGCTTTAAGAGATGAGATCAAATCCCTGTTCCAGTAAACTTTGGGCAATCTTTTCGTTAGCAGATTCACATGGGTGGAATCCATCCCAGAACACATACTCTGTAGCATTTTTGCATGTTCCAACAGAATTTGCATTGCATAGAAATGATGTCTCGATTGTACCAGTCCCACAACAAGCCTTCCTTGATTCAAAGAATCCTGTACAAAAGCTCGAGCTATTAGAGAGCCGACAATTTTCAAGAATTTGTGGCAGTGAAATTTGAAACCAGTGATGCTTAAAACTTTAGAGAACGAACTTGTATATTTATGAATAAAGTTAATACCATAATCAGTGGGTTTCGTAATGAGCTCCAACAGAGGATTGTAAATGTCAAAGACCACAAGTTTGAGTCCAGGAAGTTTGCTCTTCAAATTTATGGATGTGCTGTTGAGTTTGTTGTTGAATGAAACAGCATCATGGTTCAATCTTTGAATACACTGGTTGCTTCCTGAACCAAATAGAGTAATGGCTGCTGGCAAACATCCAGTTGGTGGTAGAGTTGTAACTCCAATTCTCCTTACCCCCAGATCATATAGATCCTGTCCCAAAAAATCCGTTAAAATTATTTCATCTAAAAGTTTAAACTGTCAAATACGAGACATAAAATTTATCTAAAGTCCGTCTTCAACACGCCCTTGTGTAGGCTGGATTCAGGTTTTCACCGTAGAAGGTGAGGTCTGCTCTAGAAGTATGTAGAAGCACCTTATCTTAAAGCTATTACCTCTACAAGGTTATAGTAGGATTTGAGGAGAATGTCTGAAAACTGATCTGGTGAGTAGGGTCTGTTAAGCATTGGATTGATGTAATAATTCTGGATAAAATCACTGCTTCCTGCACTTATAAGGTGGATTCCTCCAGAGAATATATCATTAGCTTTGGCCTTCCCCACCAAACTCACCACTTTTCTTTGCCACTCCTTGTAATATGAAAGCTGCTGTGGTAATGTCACAGCCCTCTGCAAATACAAAACCATGTTAAAGAATATGTACACAAATTTACATATGCATACATGTTAGTATCATGTGCTTACATAAAGCTGTGCAGTTATGTCATAATAACCAGAAGCAGCTGAAGCTAAGTTGACACCAGTGAGGATGTTCCTTCCTTTGGCTTCTTGGCTAAGATAAGCAGGTGGATATGAAGTGAATCCAAGGTACTCAGCTGTGAATATCCATGAAAATACATGCATGAGAGTAGAGAGAGAAGCAAATAGATGAGAAAATTGTTAAGAAAAACTACATACCAGTGAAATCTGTGGCAAGCTTTCCGTTACAAAATCTTCCTGTAGGTTTATGAGTAATAAAGTCTCTTCCATAAGGAGGGAAGTTGGCCTTTATAAGTGTTTGCAAATTATTGTTGTTTCCCACATCAACAACAGAATCTCCAAAAATGCACAATGCAGGAACTAAAGGATCACCGAGAACAGACAACACTAAAGAAACAGCAAGAAATACACCTAGTACACACTTTAAGAATCCCATTTTTTTTTCCTTTGCAACCAGGGAAAGACAAAAAGAAACTCTTTTACTAAGCTTCAGGTTGTGGCTGGCGGCCGAGGAGCTGGTGGTGGTAGTAAGTAACAACTGATGACTGAATGGAACAGGAGCAGGGTGGGAGAATTTATAGAGGGCTCTTGTGAATAAAGGTCAAAGTGGGGTCCAAATTTTTCAACTGAGGAAACATGTTTAGCACCTTATGTTGCAGTTAAAGGAACTGAATTTATCATCGTCAGAAAGCCATAGAATTTCTAAACAAGAAAAGGAAAAAAAGTGAGTTCAAATTTTCTATTTTGGTCAGTTGGTTTTAGAATGGGGACAAAGTTTTCGGTTAAAGTTAACACACTTTAAGATGGCCTAAAATGTTTCTCATGAATAGTTCTCTCTTTTTTACTTTTTTTTTTTTGTTTCTAAATGAGCAAAAATAAATCCTGGGGTTCCAGGTTCTAACTATTGTTTAATATTTGTTACACTCGCAACTGAACATGTGAAAGATAAGAACTTATTTTTCGACTGCAATTTGTTCAGAATAATGGAGCTTACGATTTCAGAATAATTGCAAGTTTCTCAAGAAAAGCACGTTACTTGACTAAGCAAATCTTTCAAATTCAATTGCATTTGGGGCAGAGGTAGCGATGTCAAAAAAGTTCGGCGCCCAAGCCAGGCCGGCTCGTGGCTCGGTGGGGCCGAGCCCCATTTCGGAGAGTCGGCTCAAGCCGGCCCGTGAGCTTTTATTATTATTATTATTTGAGTTTAGATGTATTTTTTTATATATTAATATTTAGTTATTATTTATAATACGTATAAATTGCACAAATTTTAAGTATGTTATAAAAAATTATAGATTTATAAAGAATTTAAATAAAAAAAAAAACACGAGCCAGTTCGACCTGCTAAGGCTCCAGCCGAAAGCTCGGAGCTTGGCCCGAGCCCGAAAAAACTCGGACATATTTTGCTCAAGCCGAGCCTAAGCTTTGAATTTCGGTTTGTGACTCGCTCTACTCGACTCGTTGACATGGCTAGACAGAGGTGTACACACAAAAATAATTCTCTCGACGAGTGTTGATTTACATTAGAACATCAATGAGTTGATATGTATGATCACTAGACATTGTGACAAAAAGATGCCCAAGAAATCTACCTTATGAAGTTACACGTGATTGATAGAGAAACAATCGAGTGTCAAAAAATATCTTAGATACCTAAACTTTAAGACAACCAACAATTCTACTTTTTTGTACAAAATCACAAAGAGAACAAGAAAAACTAAAATACTCAGTTTATAAATTTTCCTCTCAATAAACCTTTTTTATTGACCCAAAAATTGGTCTGCTCATCATACCAAATTGCTTCCTTTTCAATTCGCCACTCAAGGAGTTAAAAAGTTTCAAGAATTTAAACAGTCTCATTTCAAACAAGTTTGACAAAAACTTATGAGTAATGCTATTCATCATTATTGGGGTTACAAATACAGTTACGTTAATATGACATTAAATAATATGTGAAATTAAATAAGTCATTTAATTTCACATTTCATTTAATCTATCATTTAGAGCTACCTAGACTGTATTTGTAAATACACTGGGGATGAATAACATTACTCAAAATTTATGGTACAATGCCCTACCTGACTTTCTTGGGAGTTCAAGAGTCATGTACATCAATTTCACCATGCACCCTGAATCAATATCAAGTCATTGCTCCTTTTACAAACATATGAATCCATTAGCAATAACAAATCATCTATCATGTCAACTAGAGGCTTGCCATAAGGACACCATACCTTATTAATTGATATCATGGTCTCTCATGAAGAGAGAGAGACATGCTTAGCGGCATTGTCCTTCCTTGGACCTTTTGGACTTTTTCTTGACATGTCCAGATGGGACATGTTCTTTTTAAATTATGGTGCAATCCAAATTGAATCAAAACATTCTTAGCTTGCATTTGTAATAAGTCAAAATTGATTTTCTCGTCAAACTTGTCCACATCATATTTGACACTTGATATATCTTCTTCGGGTTAAATTCACTAGCGGCCACCAAACTTTAAATTTGGTGTCCACATGGCTATCCAACTTGATTTTATTTCATCATGACCATTCAATTTTATATTTAGGATCCGTTTGATTGTAAGAATGAAATTTGGGTAGAAAGAAAATGAATTCCATAGAATTGAATTGCCTAGAATTGTTTTTCTGATAATTGTTAATTAATTGTGTTTGATTTGTATAATTTTCCATCTGAAAAATGTTGAAATTTTAATTTTTTTTTTCGTTTGGCTTTGTTTTTCATGAAAATTGTTCATTAAAGGGATTTTTTTTTTTTAATTTGTCCATAAAATTTGTTTCCATTGCCAAAAAATTAAAAATAATAATAATAATAAAGAAAAAAAAGGTAACCTGGAAAACCAATTTCCACCAAATTTAAGGAAATAAATTTTAAGAATTAAAATAAAAACTTATTTTAAAACAAAAAAAAATAAAATAAAAAGTTATTTAAAAAAGTTATATATATATATATATAATTTTTTTTTTTTTTTTTTTTTTTACAAAAGTTACTTATAAAAATTTTAAAAAAATGTTCTTTAAAAAAGTAAAATAAAATAAAAATTATTTTAAAATAAGCCTTTTACATTTTTTTTAAAATAAGTTTTTATTTAAATTTCTTTTATATATATAATGCAAAGTTACCATTTTACCCCTTTTAAAATTAATGAAAATAGTAAAAAGAAGTTGAATGGTTATGGTGAAATGTTTTATAAAATTGGATAACCATAGTGAAACATTATATAAAATTAGATGGCGTTGGTAAAATAAAATCAAATTGGGTGGTCATGGTAATACTAAATATAAAATTGAGAGGTCATGGTGAAACAAAATCAAGTTGGGTGGCCACGTGGACCCCAAGTTTAAAGTTTTTGTTTAAGTTTTATCACACCTAATACTTTCACTCTCTGTACAAAATATAGAGAAAAAAATAGAATGTTAAGATTACAAAATAAAATAAAAGTGCGTGTTAATTTATTGTAAACCTGTGTTAAAAACCTTAACCAAAAAATTCGTCTGCCCAAGATAATAATCATACCAAATTGCTACGCTTTTCAATTAGGCAGAATTATTGCCAAAATTGCCTTCCCAAAGCAACAAATTTTGCTCCCAAATGAAGAATCGATGCCAAAATTGCCTTTCCAAGCCACAAAACTTGCTTCCAAGAAAAAACAAAGGACCAACAAATCGAAATGGTGTTATTTCAAAAAAAAAAAAAAAAAAAAAGTTATGCATGAAACGCAGAAAATGAGCAACACCAGCTTATGGGCCTGTTCGCTAGAGATTAAAATCGAATTAAAATTGAAAAACTAACTGTTATTATTGACTTTTATTTGACGAGTGAAACCTAATAACGACTATATTTTCAATTTTAATTGAATTTTAACCCCTACCGAACGAGACCTATATAACATTGCTCAAAACTTAATGCACTTTTACTTGTAAACTTTTCCACAATTATTAAGAAGAGTGTGCTTATGCTTGTAAGATAATCTACACGTCAAATCTGTTCCAACTTCACAAGATATACCATTGCAGCCAAAGAAGAATCTTTGATCTTATCCAAATTCACCCGCAGGCCAAGCAAGTTTTCTTACACATAAAAAGCTAGTTACCATCCGAGAACGAATGATTTAAGTAAAGATGCAGATGTTTCATTCACACGTGTGACTTGTTTTCTGCATTTCTTTTGAGACCACGGTACAAAATAATATCAATTACACCAAAAGACTGATGAATATTGCAAGACCACTGATAGAGTTGGATTAACAATAAGGGATGAATGTTACCAATTCATCCTGAAAGATCAGATTCAATATAAATTGATAACATGGTTAGCTTTTGGAACAAATGCTAATGAGCATAATTGCACAGCCAGAAAACCACATGAAGACAGTATTCATCAGAAAAAGCAAATTTTGAGGCTAGGGATGCACTGTTAACAAGTAATGAAGGTTTTCTGCCCTAACAGATGATGTGAAAGATACATTCTTTCAGCAAATTAGCTTAGATAATTATAAACCCGACCAGATTAAGGATAAATCAATCCACTTTATAAAACAAAGAACTGTTTTCATCGCATTAAAAGCTGGAATGCTTCATTGGTGCTTTCTATTTCATACTCGTATCCAAGACTGTTTGCACGAGAACGTAACTCATCCCTCTCAGAGTGAGCCACTTGAATACCTACTAACACATTTGCACCAGTTTCTCCCTGTAGAGACAGTGAATTTGGTCAATTAAGAAATAATAGCAGCAGAAATGGTGTCATTACTACGTGCATGAAAATGGTACTAATAATGAAGACAGGCTAGGAGATCGCAACCTGTCCCCTGTAGTGGAATAAGCTTATATTCCAACGTGGACTTAAAGCATCCAAGAATTTCATCAAAGCTCCTGGTCTCTCGGGGAAAACAAATCGACAAAGAAGCTCATTCTTAACATTTGATCGGCCTCCCATCTGAAAGAGATCCAAACTGAAGTCAAGTCGTAAACTGATTACTTAATGAGTTTCATAATCGAGCTATCTATGTAGAGGACAAAGGAAATTTACAATTTCAGTCGAGGACCTAAGTGACAATCTGGCCACTAATCATATACAAAAAAAGTATCAAAGATAGCCCAATTAATCCATGTAAATGAATATTTCGACATTAGGATGAATAGAAAGCTAGAGTCAAAATAAATTTCAAAAGCTATCAAGATCAAATTCACAATCTTCCAAATCCAGAACAGACATTTCCATTTACACTCAATGAGTGAAATTAACTGTAGCCCAGGGCTCACCATTAGCATGCCTAGCTTATATACTAAATGCAATGCAACTGCACACACTGCAAGTGACATAATTGACAATATGCATCCATATTCCACCAAGAGAGTTTTGTTTAAATTCTTTCCAATTCAACATTAATTCAGTCAATTATTCAGGTTTCAACTCTTCATCAATTGCTATTAACATCTTGAATAGAGCAGAAAGCAGACTATTTCAGAAATTAGGCAATCCACAGTTAAATTAATTCACAAAAGATGTTTTTACTGGCATAAGAGCAACATAATGAAGAGTCATAACTATCTATTTGTCAACAATCTATAATTTATTTCAAAACCAACTCAAAAAGAATGAGTTACAAAATTACACCATGCATAATTACAGATGTCTTAATATTAAATGTCTAGACAAGTTTGAAAATAATGGATCCAACACTTCAAAGTGAATTGCCCATATTATATGTTCTACAGCAGTATGGATGCTTTTTGAAACTATATTTGTATCAATTTATTACTTTTTTCGTCCCAAAAAACTCCCAAGGTTATCATTTGACTCTGAAAACAAGTCATTCAATATGAATGTAGTGTGCATAAAGCAATGTACAAACAGAGGACCGAGCTGCCGAACAAAAAATACTCAGCTCAGATCAGCAACTAGCCCAATTACCCTCAAATCATCATATCTATTAACCTGAGTTTTTTTCTCTCTTTAAGTGAAATAAGATTGTAACTTTTACGGTACTACAGATAAGCACATGCACTGACCAAATTCGAGATATCAATCACATGCAAAAACTTCAAAGCTTTATGTCATAAAATAAAACAAGCTAAAAAATGCATGGAACTTCTATGCCGAGGAAGATCTCCATTAAACTGGAGATATGTATCATATTCCATCCTTCTCTTTCCAGAATATCCAAATTACCAACATGAAGCTGTGTCTCAAACCAGTCTGACCAACTTGTCCAGTGATTTATTACTTAAGTAACTTCTAAGACCTTCTCATCAGCACAAAAACTATAATGTCCGGCAATTTACTTAAGCATGACCTCTTTATAACTTCACGAACTCTTGCACCTTGTGCATTTTCTGTTGGCAAACGTGTTGAGTCTAAATGTGAAATTTCAATAATAAACCTCCCACTCCCTTTCAGACTTTCAGTAGGTAAAAGAGAAGTGCAAATGCAATGGTTCACCCTTGCTGCAAAGAAAAGCGCAGTGTCCAAAAACTTGAATATAGGATAAACTGTGTATACAAATCTAAGTGAATGAACAACATACTTTGCAATTCACTTGATCAACAAGAGCCCATGATAGATGAAGCCTTATAATTCATTTTTGAGAGAGAGGGAGAGATGCAGGACAATCCTATTGTAAATAGGATTAGGATTATATATTTATAATAAGATGTTTAACTGTAATAAGTTTTATCTTTTTATTCTAATATTTTGTTTAGAATATAATTTCGTTTCTTTATTGATTATAATAGGATTTATAACTTATTTTAGATTAGGATTTTAGTTTATTTCCTTTTAGAATTTAGTTTCCTTATATTAATAAGATTAGAGAATAGTTTTGCCCATAAATACAAAGGCATTGTACATTTTTTCAACAAGAATCAATTATTATTCAATAAATGCAAGACATGATTGTTCAAATATCATTCATATCTATTGCATAATACTTATTACAAGAATTTCATAAACGATTCTGCACCAACATTGGTATCAGAGCAAGGAAATTGCATTAATCCGATGGTCAACGAAGGTATTGGTGGCAGTCGAATCACCGACAACGAATGAATGCTCGACAAACTCGAACAACAAATCAAGGGGATCGATAAAACTCTTCACAACATCACGCAGATGCTGATTGCGTTGAGTCTTAAAGGGAATCGCGAGCCCGTGAAGAAGCAAGTTGACAAAAATTTGCAAACCTTAACTGCTATGAATGTTGGTTGTTTCAATAAGCATAGAACACGACAACATGTGGCCAAAGAATTTCCTCGAGCTTCAACCAAGTTCGAATACACACAAATTATCAAGGATTCTTTTCTTCAACAAAACTCGAGGACGAGTTTTTTCAAGTGGGAGAGATTGATATAGGACAATCATATTGTAAATAGGATTTGGATTATATATTTATAATAAGATGTCTAACTGTAATAAGTTTTTCCTTTTTTATTCAAATATTTTGTTTAGAATAGAATTTCTATTCTTTATTGATTAGAATATGATTTATAATTTATTTTAGATTAGGATTTTAGTTTATTTCCTTTTAGAATTTAGTTTACTTATATTAATTGAATTAGAGAATAGTTTTGCCTATAAATACAAAGGCATTGTACATTTTTTCAACAATAGTCAATTATTATTCAATATATACAAGACATGATTGTTCAAACATCATTCTTATTTATTGCATAATTCTTATTACAAGATTTTCATAAATGCTTCCGCACCACAGAGAGAGAGAGAGATTGTTACCAAATGTCGCAAGTGATCTTTCACCAAGTCATTATCTGTCAGATTAACAGTATGTAGCCGAGCTGATTTCATCCTTTCCACCATTGCTTCAAGTTCTAGTTTTGTGTGTAGGCCAACACTATACAGAACAAGAAAAGAAAACTATCTGAAACGAGTCAGATTATCAAACTTTTGTTCTTAGGCACATTAAAGCGTATGCTCCCATCCATAATATGTGTTACCTCATTCAGTAGCACAAGTTTCAAAGAATAACGAATCCGGCATGAAAATGTTTTCTTCATTATAACCGAATAATGCACTTCATTCAACAGAAAATTGAAAGAAAATAGTTATCTTGCCTGTACAGGACTAGAGCCTCTTCCTTGTCAGAATTATATCTGTATTTGAATTCCGTAATATTCATAGGTCCCACCTGCAACCAATCAATGGCACTTGTTTAAAATTGAAGCCACGGTTGAAATAATAAGGAAGTATTCAAGAAAAGTAAAGCAACACACAAGCTCACAAAATCTCTTAAAGCTTCCAGGTTCCTCCGACATGTAAGTTGCAAGTACAGCTTCCCGCTGTCTCCCAACATCGGCAAGCTCAGTCACCAATCTCAATCTGTCAAAGTTCATATTAGCTCCACTGGTTACTGCTACGACATTTTCATCCTTGAGGCCATAGTACTTGCAATATGCTTCAGCTCCAGCAAGGGCAAGAGCGCCTGCTGGTTCCAAAATGCTCCTTTTCTCCTCAAACATGTCCTGTAAGAAAGGCAATTTAGGAATAACCCATTAAAAGTCAAAGCTTCAATATTCAATGCCCCAAGTTATACATCATTCTGAAGTAACGGGATGCAAATAACAACTAGCTCAGTCAATTGGAAAGCTAAGTCTGTTCAGTATGAACAATGCATATGGTAGGTGATGACATATTATAAAGGATCATTTCTTCATTACTATAGCACCTTCTCAAGCGTCATCAGACCAAAGCAAATCCTATTTACATTTTCATCAGTGAGTGCTTAAACTAACTGACCCAAATTGTCATTTAATTAATCATGTATTGACTTTCCAAGAGTAAGGAGACAGACCTTACAAATACACCGAGGATTCAATAAAAAATAAATAATTATAATTCAAAGTGTTCGCAGGCATACTAACTACAGCCAATGAACCAAGGTACTTTGTATTGTGGGGTTGCTAGGGAAGCCAACAATGTGGTTGGCTAGGAAGCACCGACACGGACATGAGTGTAGGACATGACACGACATAAAGACGTTGACACGCAATTTTTCAAGAAAATATCGAAACAACACATCCCCTACACACAGAATAATATAATAATAATTTTTCTTTTCATTTTTTCTTTTTTATATTGTAAAAATAAATTTGGTTTCTTAATTCCAGAATGTCGACATGTATCTCTCAGCGTGCATGCGATGTGTCCAACTATACGAAACCAAAAAATAATTAGAACATGCAAAATAAAATGTGTCGGTATCATGTGTCGGTGTATCTCCTGACGTGTCAATGTGGAGGCGACTTGTTCAACTATACAAAACTGAAAAATAAAATGGTCACACCACTTAACATTTCCGAAGTGTCAGTGTCGTGTAGGTGTCAAATGAATTGGCGGCATGTCCAACCGTTCAAAACCAAAAAATAATTTGGACGTGCCACTTGGCGTTTCCAACACGTCTCGTCATCAAGTTGGTCTCCCACGACTCTCCAATCCTAGGAGAGTGTTGGTGCATCATAGGTGGTTGGCATTTCATTTTGGGTTGGAAGGTAAATTTCACAATTATTTACCAATAAAAATATTTACCGAAAAAGGAGAGGATACTGATAACTCCAAATAGAGTATGCTGCTTTAGATAACTGGTATAGACATACGGATAATAAGAGAGAGCATATTCTTGTAATATTTACGAGAATAAAGCTAGTATGGCATCAAATGCGAACATTTGCATAGCAAAACGTAGCCAAATAAGAAAAAAAATGATACAATACTAAAGACAAACCAAGCTTTCACAAGAAAAATTCCAAAATGCTTAGTGGACAAAACTAGAATTCTCGAAACCTCAAGTTCCAACAGTGGCGGATAAAGGATTTTGAGTCAGCACAAACGACCATTGGCAACAATAAAAAATTAAGAGCCCCGTTTGATGCACATATTGGAATAGTGAATTGATGGATAATGTGTGGTTAAAAATAAGGAAACGTTTTGAATTTGCATGTAATATTATTTTATTGAAAATGTGTGATTAAGAAGAGAGAAAAATATATTTTGAAAAAAAAAAAGAATGAAATTAGGTCTAAAATTTAAATATAACAATTATTTTGTTCAAACTGGACATATATAATTCTAATGTACTAAGCAATATTCATCAAATGATATTGTGGCCAAATTTTGTATAATTCAAAGGAAGAGCACGGGTTCGAATTTTTACAATTACATTAAAACCGCTAAAATTTAATATATATTGTTCTGGTAAATTTAGTGTTAAGGTTTTAGAGAGCGAGTACAGTCTTGGTGGGCTTCTTATGATTTTCGGGGGTCCCCCAGTTTTGTGTTGGATCATAAGTTGAGGGCTCTAAAGAGGGATTTGAAGAGGTGGAATGAGGAGGTGGTGGGTAATGTGAACTTGCGTAAAGTTCAATGTTTGTTCGACATAGAGGAGCTGGATAAGCTAGAGGAGAGACAGGAGTTGGATAGGGAAGAGAAGGAGAGACGTGGAGTATTAAGGGAAGAACTTGTGAGACTGGTAGAGATGGAGGAGATTGCTTGGCGACAAAAATCCACGGTCACGTGGTTGAAAGAGGGGGATAAATGCACTAAGTTTTTCCATAGGGTTGCCAATTCTAACATGCGAAATAATTATGTCACAGTGTTGGAGGTGGATGGGGTTATTTTGGAGGACCCACAGGACATTGGGATCCAAATGGTGAACTTCTATCAACATCTTTATAGGGAGCAGTACGAGTGGAGGCCAGAGTTGGAGGGATTGGAGTTTTCTACTATTACGGAGGAGGATGCTAATTGGTTGGAGAGACCATTTGGGGAGGACGAAATTAAGGAGGTCGTGTTTAGTATGAATGATGATAAGGCTCCAGGTCCAGACGGATTCTCGTTCTCATTTTACAAGGCATGTTGGGAGGTGGTGCAACATGATATAATTGATGTTTTTACTTACTTTTTTTAGCGTGGTAGGTTTTTGAGATGTTCCAATGCAACATTTATTGTGTTGATTCCTAAGAAACCGGGAGCGACTGATATTAAGGATTTCCGCCCTATTAGCTTAGTCAGCGGGGTGTACAAGATGATTGCTAAAGTTTTGGCAAATAGACTCAAGGAGGTGCTAGGGAAAGTGGTGTCCAAGTTTCAGAATGCTTTTGTGAAAGGCCGTCAGATTTTGGATTCTGTATTGATAGCGAATGAATGCATTGACACAAGACTGTGTATAGGGGTCCCAGGGTTGCTATGCAAGCTTGATATTGAGAAAGCTTATGATCACGTGAATTGGAAATTCCTTTTGTATATGCTTAGGAGATGTGGATTTGGGGATAAGTGGTGCAAGTGGATTCAGTTCTGTATCTCTACAGTTTCGTTTTCAGTTTTGGTCAATGGTACCCCCGAGGGTTACTTTCGGAGTAGTAGAGGATTGAGGCAAGGAGATCCATTGTCTCCATTACTGTTCGTTATTGTAATGGAGGCTCTTAGTAAGATGCTAGAGAAAGCGAAGTGGGAGAACCTGCTTACGGGATTTACGGTTGGTCAACTGCAAGTGTCTCACTTACTATTTGCAGATGACACCTTGATTTTTTGTGATGCAGAGGAGGAGCAAGTCAGAAATTTACGTAGGTTACTCTTATGTTTTGAAGTTGTGTCAGGATTGAAGGTTAATTTGGGGAAATCTGAGGTTATTCCAGTATGGGAGGTCACTAATGTGGAGGAACTTGCTATTATTTTAGGGTGTAGGGTCACGCAGTTACCTATGACATATCTCGGACTCCCCCTAGGGGCGCAGTTTAAAAGTACTCATATTTGGAATGCCATTGTAGAGAAGGTGGAAAGGAGGTTAGCGGGTTGGAAGCGTATGTATCTCTCAAAGGGTGGCCATCTGACTCTCATTAAATCTACGCTCTCCAACATCCCTACTTATTTTATGTCATTGTTTCCTATTCCTGCATCAGTGGCTAACAGATTAGAGAGGATTCAGAGGGATTTTCTTTGGGCAGGTTTGGGAGAGGAGAGGAAACTTCATTTGGTGAAATGGGCAGTTGTTTGCTCTCCTATGAGGATGGGATGTCTCGGTTTGAGGAGGCTTACTTTGTTTAATAAGGCTCTACTGGGTAAATGGCTGTGGCGGTTTGGTGTGGAGAGGGAGAGTTTCTGGAGGGAAATCATTAGGGCGAAGTATGGTGTGATGGAGGGAGGATGGTGTTCGGGTGAGGATCGAGGGTCCTATGGGGTAAGTCTTTGGAGGTACATTCGACGAGGCTGGAATGACTTTAGGAAATGCTTGACTTTTGTGGTGGGAAATGGCACTAATATCAGATTTTGGGATGATTGTTGGTGTGGAGATCTACCATTAAAGTTGAGGTTTCCTTCTTTGCACCGCATTACTTTGAGGCCTTCCGCCATGGTTAATGAAGTTGTAATCAGCCACAATGGGAGCGAAAGTTGGGATATCACTTTTCAGAGGGCTTTACAGGATTGGGAAATGGATGAGTATGCATTGTTTCTTGCGGGTTTGTATGAAGTGCAAATTCGGGTAAACGAGGATGATTGTAGCCGATGGAGGATGGCACAGAATGGTATTTTTTCAGTCTGCTCTTATTTTAGATATTTTGCGGGTCCTGTGGAGAGTTCATTCCCTTGGAGGATGGTATGGCATTGCAAATTACCCCCACGGGTGGCATTCTTACTATGGACGGTAGTGAGGGGACAGGCATTAACGATGGATAATCTTCGAAAAAATGGCATTTATGTTACCGAGTGGTGTTATATGTGTAGGAGCGATGGGGAGACATGATCACTTGTTTATTCACTGCGATGGAGTCCGTTGGCTGTGGAATAATATTCTGGCTTCTCAACATATAGATTGGGTGTTGCCTAGACGTATGGAGGATGTGTTGCGGGCATGGAGGAGAAAATTTCGAGACAAGGATAGCTAGCTAGTTTGGAATCTTATCCCGGGTTGCATTGTTTGGTGTGTATGGAGGGAAATGAACAACCGATGTTTTGAAGATCAAATACGTGCTAGAGAACAATTTAGAGAATTATTTTTTATGACTTTGTATACTTGGTTTAACGCAGCGACTAAGAATCCCATAGAGGGGTTGCCTAACTTTATTTTTTTCCTTTCTTGTTTAAAATGATAATACACTTCCTGTGTATTCTTTTTTATTAATGAAATTCCCTGATTATTTATCAAAAAGAAAAAGTAAATTTAGTGTCAAAATTCAACAAGTACCATAACGAGCAAGCTTTCAATAATCCTAAGGAGAGCTCACATGTTCAAATCTCCCCCCTATAGCATTAATTTTGGCAAAAATTATAGAACTAAAAATATTTCACAATAAATTGGTCGGGAAGGGATTCAATACTGGGATTTCCAATATGAATATGCAAGTTCTAACCAACTAAGCTATAAGAGATGTTTAAAATAAATGAATTACCAGTTATATAACCTAAAAAGTTTATCTATTTGTCAACAAAAAAATTGTTCCCGACGGATCCAGCACGCGCGGCCACGGGGGCTCGCCTGTGCTGGATCCGCCACTGAGTTCCAATGTCATGACTTGATAACTTATTGCTAATTTAATTCTTTAGCTGATAAAATACCAAGAACAAGAAAATAAAATATAATTTTTGTACGATATAGCACACCATGCACAGAGGTAACCCCAATCAAAACAGCAAATAAACGCCATGTGCCAAGAAGAATCGAGAAGATATTAAAAGATAAGAAGAACCTTAACGAACCAATGGTAGCTGACCTTAATCGATGCACAAATAGCATCACGGCTAACAAGAACCACCCCATCTACCAGTTCTCTGCACAGGCGGAAAGTCTCTTCACCAACCTCTTTAACTGCTACACCATCGGCAAAACCGCCCACTAGGTCCAACATAACTCTCCTACCATGATGCAAGGATAGTGCCATTGCATTAGCATCAAATGGCTCCACTCCAATAATCTTCACTTCTGGGGAGACCCTTTTCACATACGCAGCAATACCAGCTATAAGCCCACCACCCCCAACAGGCACAAAAATCGCATGTATTGGGCCTTTCATTTGTCGGATAATCTCCATTCCAACTGTTCCCTGCCCTATGATAACATCTGGGTGATCAAAAGGAGGAATGAATATACGGTTCTCCTCTTCGGCCCGCTTTTTGGCATATGCTTGTGCTTCATCGTATGAGTCACCCACAAGAACAACTGTTGCTCCCAATCTCTCAACAGATCTCCACTATAAATGTATAGTAATAGATTTAAGAACATCCATGGAAAACCATAATGGAATTGTAAACGTGATTCAGTAAGTAATAACCTTGATTTCAGGTGTGGTGACAGGCATAGCAATCACAGCATTGCAGCCCAATCTCTGAGCAGATAGTGCAACTCCTTGTGCATGATTTCCGGCTGATGAACATATCACTCCTCTTTCCAGCTGTTCCTTTGAAAGTTTTGCCATCATATTATAAGCACCTCGCAGCTTGAACGAGAAAACCTGTCAATCCAAAAGAATAGCAAGAATACTTTATATCATCGACTCAATTTCTAGTCAACAAAGTATCGCACCATAAACTTGGAATCTTCACATTTTCTCATGATATTTCGTGGAATAAAAAGAAGAACATCCAGAAAATGAGTAAGCTCACAGCTAGTAAATTTTAATTTCATTTGTGAACCTTAAGAAAGATGATTGAACTAGGAACTAGGAAGTAGTTAGAAGATTTCTAAAACTACACCAGAATCAGTAAATTTAAAATTTTGAAGTGAGAATCATACTTATTGTACCAATAAATCAATAAAGTTGAGACCAGGCAGCTTGTATCTTTTAACCATGTTAATCGTATCAACCAACAGAAAATGAGAAACATAAAAGGTACATACAGGCTGAAGATCCTCTCTTTTGAGCCAGACATTAACCCCCAGCCTTTCCGATAGCTTGGTTGCCAGCTGCAATGGAGACTCGTACGCCACGTCATACACCTTCGAGGCCAAAATATTCGTCAAGTACTCCATGGCATTCAAAGAACCGTTACTAACCCCACCATTATCTGGAATATTCGGTATCAAATAACCGGTCTCGCACTGCAGAGAGCCCGGAGACACTCTCAACAATGGCACCGCTGAAGGAACTCTTATTGTTTCCCTTTCGACGGCCGGTAATATTTCCGCCGCATGTTTCGCCACTACGCCATTAATTAACTGTTTTACTCTAATGGCGGCGGAGGATGTTTTGACAGTGTCATTGGCAGTAAATTTGGAGCGCAGGAGAGGTACTTGCGCAGGGACAAAACGGAGAACTTCCATTTTAACGGGAAGAGGAGAATAGGGCTCGTTGGTATTTATATCAAAAGAAAATGGTTTCGGGAGAGTGTAGAGTTACAGGACGGTGATGAAAGTAGCAGGCAGAGAACCGCAATCAATCCCGGAAGGTTTCATCCTTCAATTAATGGAAGCATATCTCCCAATTGTTTTTCATTACAATTTTTCATATTCATACTTTAAAACGTGATATAATAAACATCAATTATATCTTAACTAGAATAAAAGAAAGAAATATATAAAACTCCACATTTACCTAAGGCAACTTCAAATTTAGACAAATTTTCGAGCAAAATCATCCGCATTTAGAAAATCGTCTTAAAAGCTCGTTTGGGAGAGATTAAAATCAGATTAAAATTGAAAAATTAGTCGTTATTATTGACTTTTATTAAACGTGAGAGATCCAATAACGGCCATATTTTCAATTTTAATTGGTACCAAACGGGCTTTAAATATTTTATCCTCCAATTTCAAGTCCCATGAGAAGTACTTGTAATTTTAACGTCCAAGTTAATATTTCTCGATTACATGGATACTCCATATGTGTATGCCTTCGTTTGGTGGGAATTAAAATCATACTTTTAGTAAATTTTCATAAAAAATTGATGAAATGTGTTGTTGAAAAGTTGTGAGACTCATAAAATTTGTGATTAAACTTAATTGTTAAATTTGATTTAAATTAAAATTTTGTGCCAAATAAGGACATATGTATGTGTCAAGGATCGAGAACCTCATTTTTAAACAATGAGACTTGTAATCTCATGATTTTTTCTGCTTGTACAGAAAAATCAGATAGAAAATGAACAGATACTCACATTGGGCCCACCCCACATGTGAATTAAATATTGTAAAAAAAAAAAATGAGTCCCACATATTTGTGGGTTTTCTGTATTTTTTTTTCTGTACACGTGGACGGACTCTAATCTCACTTAAATATTCCGATATAACCTTCTAACCTCGTTGTTTTGGTGCAAAATGCATATACATATGTGATCATAATCATGATTAAGAGCCAACTACTGCATCCCATTTTTTGCTAATTGTTGGTAGTGATCGTAAACAATTTTAAGTGCCAACTGCTTCTAATGTCTTGCTATTAGTAAATAGTAATGATGATCGTTAAAATCACGTGTGTGATTCCATACGCACGTGCTATCTCTGTTCTAAAAGAAGCCCTTTTTCTTTTCCCACCGTCCAGTCCCATCTCTGTCATTCCCACGCATTTCATAATGGAAAACGCTATGTGTACAGCTTCCACTTACCAGAAGCTGTACAGAAAAATAAAAAAGGGCACGTGAAAGGGGCGTGCCTCATGTTGGGCAAAAATGGAGGGATTTGGACCGCGACATTCAGCTTCTTTCTTCCTCCAATCGCGCCCCTTTGAAAGAGCAAAAAGATTTTGCCCTATCTCGTTGTGAAAACCCTTGAACCCTCGATTTTGTGGGATCGTCTTACCTAATCGATTTTGCAGCCTCCGCATTAGCCGTTACTGCGAAGCTGGACGGAGCTTATTCACAGATCTGAAGCTGAAAACGGTAAATGCTATGAAAATCGTCTCTTTGTTACAAAATCAGCTAGCAAATAAAACGAAATCAATGAGTTTTGAATGATTTTTCAGTTTGCAGCCTCCGCATTAGCCGTTACTGCGAAGCTGGACGGAGCTTATTCACAGATCTGAAGCTGAAAACGGTAAATGCTATGAAAATCGTCTCTTTGTTACAAAATCAGCTAGCAAATAAAACGAAATCAATGAGTTTTGAATGATTTTTCAGTTTCATTTTTTTTCAAATCTAGTTGGCCGAAAAGAAAGCACCTGTTGACGTTAAATGAGTTTTGAATGAGTTTTCTTTTTTCAGTTTCGGTTTTTCCCCATTTGACTGAGAAATTTGAAAAGAAAGGACCTGCATTATAGTGTTAATTATCCACTTTTGTTAAGATAATGATGATTTGGGTGCATTGTAAATGTGCTTTAGACAAAATTGAAGACAAACTTTTTTCTCCATTTCATGTTATTAATTTGTTTGTAATCTGACTTGGTGTACTTATATTGTTGTAGTTTATGAAACAATGGAGGGTATGAATGAAGACCCTTTGCTGGGTGCCGATAGTGTGATAGTGGCGGACAATATAAACATTGTGGAGGAGGAAATGTTAGGAGAAGATGGGGAGAAAGTGCCGGAGGTGGGTATGACATTTGATGATGAAAACGAGGTTTTGGATTTTTATAAACGATATGCGTACACTGTAGGGTTTCCAGTGAGGAAAAGGAACTCTAAAAAGGGGGATGATGGAGTTGTTAGATATGTGACATTGACATGTAGTCGTGAAGGACGAAGAGGTAGTAATTCAAGCACATCGTTGAAGCCGCAACCAACGAGTCAGATTGATTGTAAAGCGAGGATAACTGCATCGTCAGACGATAATGGAATATGGAGAATAAACATCGTCCACCTCGAGCACAATCACAAAACAAGCCCTTCGAAGTCAAGATTGTATCGATGCAACCGAGGATTGACTCCAAATGTGAAACGGAAGCTCGAGTTGAATGACATGGCAGGGATTCCGTTGCACAAAAGTTTCAACTCCGTAGTTGTCGAAGCATGTGGTATGAGAATATGTCTTTTGTAGAAAGAGATTGTCGCAACTACATCGAACAAGTGAGACGGTTACGACTTGGAGAAGGTGATGCCGCAGCATTACAGTCATACTTTTCACAAATGCAAGCACAAAATTCGGGATTTTACTTCAGTATGGATGTAGACGACGAGTCACGGCTTAAGAATGTATTTTGGGCAGATAATAGGTGTAGGCAAGCTTACAAAGAGTTCGGCGATGTCGTTACATTTGATACTACGTATCTAACGAATAAATATGATATGCCTTTTGCCCCATTTGTGGGCGTGAATCATCACGGACAATCAACGCTGCTTGGATGTGGTTTGTTATTGAATGAGGATACATGTACGTTTGTCTGGCTATTTAAGACGTGGTTGCAGTGCATGCATGGTCAACCCCCTCATGCCATAATTACTGATCAAGATAGAGCCATGCAAAATGCAATTCACATTGTTTTTCCGAATACTAAACATAGATGGTGTCTTTGGCACATTATGAAGAAGTTACCGGAAAAGTTTGGATACCACATTCATAAAAATTCGATTTTCTCTGCTATACACAATGCAGTGTATGATTCCCAAATAGTTGATGAGTTCGAATCGGGTTGGCTATCAATGATCGATTGTTATGGGTTGCACGATAATGTTTGGTTGTCTGGCCTTTATGAGAACAGAGGTCGTTGGGTTCCGTGTTTCTTGAAGACCACCTTCTGGGCAGGCATGTCCACAACGCAACGCAGTGAGAGTATGAATGCTTTTTTTGATGGTTATGTCAATTCGAGAACTTCATTGAAGCAGTTTGTCGAACAGTACGAAAGGGCCTTACGGAATAAAGTAGAAAAAGAGTTTCAGGCTGATTTTAAGTCTTTCTCACAGATGGTTCCTTGCGCCACGGACTTCGAAATGGAAAAGCAATTTCAAGCTGTTTACACTATTTCTAAGTTCAAAGAAGTCCAAGCTGAGTTCATAGGAAAGGTATATTGCGACGTCAATTCAGTTACAGAGGGTACTACCGACACAAAATACGATATTCGAGAGTCTGTCGTACATCCCGGTGGTCGGAAGAAGAAAACATTTTCTGTACTCTTTTGTGGCGACACTATGGAGATTACTTGCAGCTGCCACCTATTCGAATTTCGCGGAATTATTTGTCGGCATGCAATCACAGTTTTGGACCGTATCGACGTTACGTCAATGCCGGAGAGGTATATAATAAGAAGATGGAGGAGAGACGTCAGTAGAGCTCACATGAGAGTCGCAGTTAATTATGACGGGTTGGCTAGTACACCTGATCAGTTGAGGTACGATGAAATGTGTAAGGCATTTTCGGAAGTGGCAGACCTCGCTGCACCCAATGAATGTGGTTCACATGCGATATTGGAGTGGATAAAAGCTAAAGCTCTAGAACTCAGGAACTCGGGTTCAAGTGGTGGTAGTAATTTCCTTTCGCAGCCTACTGTTCATTCAACAACTCCATGTACAACTTCGCATAATGGGGACGTCAGCGTACTAGATCCCACAAAGTCGAAAAGAAAGGGTGCGCCACGAAAACTTCGGATAAAAGGACCTTTGGAGTCCAGTTCTAGAAAAAGACAGGTACATTTGACTATTTGATTTGTATAACGTTTATATTCAATACGATCTTTTACTTATATTGTTATGCAGGGAACGTCTACTTCAAGCAAGCCACGGAGAGCGAGACCTCCGCGCTCTCTTGTCGAGGAAGCTGCACCCATCGACCAGTTCAGTCAACAACTTCAATACTCGCAGCCAACACCTATGTCTACTTCACAAATGGTTATGGTTCGTACATGCATTTCACAAACATTTTTTTTTATGTTTTTATGATTGTACTTATAAAAGCCTACGTCAATGCAGGGTGATTTGGAGAGCCACATTTACGATCAACATTTACAGTCAACCGCAGTCATAGAATTGGGTGAACACTGCTCAACATTTGAAGAGATTTGAAGGGATGAATCTGTTTGTGTTAAATAGTTGATGTGACGATGTTGTATCATATTTGGTTTCATGGTGTTTGAGATATTTGAAGAACAATTTACATTTGCTATTTTCAGATTTGCAAAAACTTTGTATCACAATTTCTTTCCTGACCATATTATAATTATTTACGATTTTTTCGAACTTGTGTTGCTTAAAATACTACCAATAGCATTTCAACATTTTGTCTGGGCACTAGAACAGGTCTAGATCGTTTTTGAGTTTTATTTGATGATGCTATCAAGTCTTTTGAGTATTATTTACATTTTATAGTGACTTAGTGGACTGTAAAACAATTCTTTGAGTTTTATTTGATGAAGCAACAATTCTTTTTATGATCTGTTCCATTTGAACTAGGAATTCATGACTTAGTGGACTGTAAAACACTTGGGCTAATGCTAAGAAGGCGGGTCTGTAGTTAATTTCTTGCAGCAGTTTGAATTGATTGAGACTAAAAAATTTCTTGCAGCAGTTTCACCTGTAGGACATCAGACGTAATTGGGAAAATTTCTTTGTGTTGTGACTGCATATATGAACTATCAACTTGGCAATGTGGGTTCTAACTTCACCATTTGTTATAGCTTAGACTTGTTTGGATTCTAGGAGATCAAAATGGGTAGTGTGTGGTTTTACTTGTACAAATTTTATACTCCAGAATGCCTTTTTCTACTTCATTTATATAATGCAAACCAATTAACCAAATGTCTTGACAAAATAACAAAAAAGTTAGAAGCAATAACATGTTAGTGTTGCCTACAATATATCATAGTTTTGCTACGAGCTTAATTGAAAGGAACCATTCTATACATGGAGATCAAGCAAGGCCCTTGCCTTTTCCATTCACTTCCGCACTTTCTTTCCCCTTACGAAATGTGATGTTCACCGAAATCTCGATATCTTCTCTTCGGGCTATTCAAGCTAGTTTATCGAACATAGTCGACAAATCTTCATCTTCCTCGATTGCCGCATGATTCACCGTTTCATTCGTGGTACTTGATTCACCGATCCATTCTTCATTTTTAACCCAATCAAAATATCCACAATTTCTACTGCATGTTTTGAATAAGCGCCCTTTGTTATTGGTCTCCCTTTTAGCCTTAAAACATTTCACCAATCCATGTGCACAATCTGGGCAACGCCGTTTCATTGGGCAATCATGAAAGAAGTGCTCCGTGCTTCTACATCCATGACAAACGCCAAAATTTCTACTTCTCATCCTGGGCGGAAGCAACAAGAAGAATCATAAGAAACGTGGCAATTGAATCATCATCATCAATAGTACACTCAATAAATTTACAGCGTTTTTCAGCTACATCTCAGTAAAAATTAATGAAATTGGCACTTCAATTCACAACTCAAACACAAAATGTACTTGTGACAAAGAAATGTACACTGCAATTCAAACACCACCAGCACAATCAATTCACAACTCAAACACAAAATGTAATTCAAAATTCACATATTTTCGCTGCAGACTGGATACTCACAAAATGTACATACTTCAAAATGTTCAAGTTAACAGCAGACTAAAAAAACAAAAAACACTCAAATTTCAGCCTCATTTCAGTGAAAATGAATGAAATTGGAATTTGAAAACTGAGAACTTCAATTCCCTTTCAGTTACACTCAAATTTCAGCCTCATTTAAGTGAAAATGAATGAAATTGGAATTTGAAAACTGAGAACTTCAATTCCATTTCAGTTACACTCAAATTTCAGCCTCATTTCAGTGAAAATGAATGAAGTTGGAATTTGAAAACTGAGAACTTCATTTCAGTTCGAAACAAGGCAACACGAAAACGGAAGCACACAGAAAATCAAACTTCCAATTCCAACTTCAACGAAACCACATATCAATTACACGCAACCGCATATCAATTCACCGCAAACTACAGACTAAACGCATCAGTTCAATATTTACTGAAATCAGTTGAACAAAACTAGGCAGTACAGGGACGGGACCTACTTGCTGGCGGAGAGGTCACGATGAGGAGAGTATCGCGAAAATCGTCTGACTCTGGGATTTGATAGTCGCCCCGTCCGTGGTTTGAAAATCGGCTTCGTATCGCCCCGTTCGTTTTCCTTGAAAATTTTTAAATCCAGGGTGAGGGGAAGCAAGATAGCTTTGGCCAACGACGGATTACAACCCACGCCACTGGTCGCCGCCGGACGGAGGTCGGGAAGGAGGGGAATCTAGGGTTTTGGAGAATAAGGAATGGAGTGGAGAGTTTGAACGAAGAAAGAACTGGTGTCGTGCTTTCTCTCTCTTTTCGTTTCCTTCCTCTTTTCTTGCCCTTTTAAACGTCCACTCTGCCACGTCATCTGTACAGCTTCTGGTATTTCTTTTCTGTAAGTGTAGAGCTATCCTTTCATAATTTGTTTTGTATCAAATGAAATATCACTGTTGATTAATGATTCTTTTTTTGATACCCAGGTATCCCAGCTAACACTAGACTATTTCCTGGACCGCCCATCACCGGTGCCTCAACTCTGGGCGGAGGTAAATCGCGGGTTACGCCCAATCAAGCCAGTGTCCATGCAAGCTTTATACTCCTGGCCCCAAGGGAGCCCTCCTACAACCGGTTATTACAACATCAAGCTGCTCCACCACATGGTTTAGGTATTACAACACTTGGCTGCTCCTTCCGTGATTCGAACTCCCCACCCTGGGGTTGCAAGCCCATCCTTGCACTGTCTTTGCCATCTCGGATGTGCCCCGTGGCTGTTGATTAATGATTATTTATTGAACTGTACATTGTGTAGAGCCTGCTAAACAAGTGGGTCCCAAACCTTGTTAGTCAAACTCTACTTAATGTGGTTAAAAAAAGGAAAAATTATTGATGTGATGGAAAATATTATTTTATTGAAAAATGTGTAGTTGAAAATGAGTAAAAGAATGAAAATTTTAATGTGCACCAAACATGGGCTAAGGGTGTGTTTGAGCCACATTATTTTGGAATAATGTATTCTGGAATAGTAGATTGATAGAAAATATATGGTAAAAAAATAATGAGAAGTTATTGATGTGATGTAAAATATTATTTTATTAAATAATGTGTGGTTGAAAATAAGTAGAAGAATGAAAATGAAAATTTTATTGTGTAATATTATTGACAAAATGTATGCCGCCATCATTATTTGCCTGTTTGAGCCAAATTATTCCAAAAATGAGAATGATTAGTCAACCGTTATACAGTAAAAGGACTCCACTTTGATAGCAATCTTTGATTTTGTTGACAGCAATAAGGTAAAAAAATTGTGAAAAAACATTAAGGTCCCTAACTTGTTTTACACATTATTTCATAACAAAGACAATTTTGACATTTCATATTCCAAAAGACGGCTGCCTTTTTTTTTTTTTTCAAATCTTGCGGCTACATCACTGTTTATTCTACTGTTGCAACAATCTCATTTTGCGTTAAAGCGAAAAATTAATGTGCACCAAACAAAGGATAATAGCATATTTGAGTTCCATTTTTCTTAAGAATGCATTTTGAAAAATAAGAAAAAAAAATTTGATTTGCGTGTAATGTTATTTTATTGAAAAATGTATGATTTAAAAGAAGAAAGATGAAAATATATTTTGAAAATAATGAAAATAAACAAATGGCTTAAAATAGTATATATATATATATATATATATATATATATATATATATATATATATATGATTAAAAAGAATAAAGATTTGGATTTACGTATAATATTATTTTATTGAATAACGTGTGATTGATAAAAAAAAAAATGAATTATGATTTTAATTGGGCAGCATGGATAATTCAATAAAAAATTGATTTAGTTAAGATTTGGTATGTTTTCTAGAAGTAAGGAAGAATATATTGTATTTTAATTGCTTCTCTAAGTACTATATAATTAATTAGTGAATAGCTTATTTAATTTATTCTCTAGAAGTATTATACAAGAACACGAGAGTCAATTAGATAATAAAACAAATATTTCCCCCGTTATTATTATCGATTAAAGTCAAAGCATAGGCATAAATATTAAATAATGGAGCATTAAGAGTGCATCAAGACTCCATTATAATTTGGAACGAGCCGTTTGTACGACATTGACGGTTTAATATCATCTCAAAGTGGAATGTTATAAAACTATAATTCACTTATTTTAAAGAAAAAAATCAATGGAAATCGGTCTAATTTACTCAGTAGTATCAAAATGAATCGAACTATCCAGGCCAAATATAACACATTCTATTAAAAATTTATAGTGAAAGTCACATAGAACCAGATTTTTTAAGTTACAATTTCAAAAATTAGATGTACAGTTTGTTTATACAAAAATTAGATGATAATTCAATATTAATAATATTATAAAATTAAATTAATATATATACCCATCATACTTTCATCCACCCCTCCAAATTTAACTTCCTAACCTTACTCATTTTCCCTCTCCCTTCTCTTTACCTCCCACCATCGTCAGTGAGGCTCTTCAACCTCACCACGATGCTATTCCTCCCTCTCACACATAAACCACATTGCCACCTTAGACCACCATCTCACATCACTATGCGGTGTAGGGTATGAGAGAAGCCTCACTAGTTGCCTCGTCCCACCACGTTGCTCTTATCTTTCTCAACAATGACATCGTAGTGGGTACATTCGGAGGATGTTTCGAAGGGAAGTGGAAGGCTCCGACTACATTGACGCAAGATGAATTGACCGAGATAGTGGAGCTATCGAGTTTAGAGGCAATTTGCAATGAATCTATTTAAAGTGAATCGGGTGGCAGAGTTGGTGTTCGCCGTGCCAAAATGCAATGGCTCTAATTTTTCATCTGATTTTGTTGGTGGTGTTTGGATGGTGCCGGTGTTTGTGAGGTGGTCGTGGTCATGGCGACGGTGCAGTGGTTGTGGGTGGGATGGGGTGGAGGGGAGTGTCTGTAACCAATTATTTATTTGATTATGACCATTAAATTGGTTGATTTATGACCAATAAATAATATGTGACTTAAAAAATATTTTTGTGACTTACAATTTATTAAGTTGTGATCGAGAAATAACTTATGAACAATTAATTTGACAATTTGTGATCGTTAAATAAGTTGTAACTTATAATTTTTTTGATGTTGTGATCTATAAAAAATTTGATTTGGGATCAAGAAATAATTTGTGAACTAATATAATAATTTGTGACCAAATTGTATAGAATCGTGACTTTGATATATTTAATTAATAAAATATATATTTAATTAATTATTATATTTAAAAATTTAATTAATATTTGATTTTTGAAATTTTAAATCTTTTTTCTTAGTTTTCAAATGGGTCATGCTTATGGGTGTTTGATGGATATTATTAAGGAAATAATGTTTTTTAAATAGTGATATGGTGGGAAATATGTGGTTAAAAAGTAAGGAAAAGTTATTAATTTAATGAAAATATTATTTTATTGAAAATATATATGATTGAAAACAGGGGCAAATTCAGCCATTTAGTTCAGCTAGGGCGGGGAAAGTTGACCGGTGATCGATGACCGGTGACAGTTGACAATCAACAATCGTAATAGTCAAAAATATAATTCAGTACATATGTAAATGCACTAAAACGTAAAAAAGTATATACATATGAAAATACAATTCATTACAACTCAAAATACTAAAAACAATACAATTCTACTCTGTAATTGTAAACTTAGACAATTACATGCTACAGGAAAAGGCGGGGGAACATATGAATATACCCTAGGCGGTGGAGGTGGAGTATTGTACATGTAACTCTGACCAGGAGGAGTCCCATAATATGAAGAGCCCCGATCCATCGGTCGCTGTCGTTTCAAATGCATCTCCACTGTCCATATATTTACTTTATTGTCATACAAACACAAAGAAACTCACTATTTCAGTACTACATCAAAATCCATGAACACAATGTGTGGTATGCTTTATATGAACAAACCTACAATTCTTTTTAGTGTTTTACCCATGAATTAGCATATTGTTACTATTCTTTCCGAACCCAAAAGAGGGAAAAAAAAAAGATTTAAGATTCTCGATAAAAATGTGGCATTAAGGTAAACTTTATGACAAACCGCAAACGCCATGTTACAATCATTTGACTAAGAGCCTAAAAACCTGTTTGGTACACAAAAAACAAAAATACCAGGGAGGCCGGGACATAAAAATCTACTCCTAAAGTAAAATCAAACTCTATATCTACAACTATTAAAAACTAATAGAAATGGAAATCATTTCATTTTAAATATAAGAAATAAAATCTAAGAAGGACTATAATTCATTTACTAAATTTGTTGCCAAAAAACCTACCTTCCAATTCATTCTAAACACAAGAACAATATTTAGATGAATCAGACCCATACTTTACATTTTATTCCAAAAATTAGAACTGAAAAAGCAATTTCCTCCTTTTCCAAAGGCCAAAGGCGCTCACCGTTCACCACCATCCACCGGTCTCGTCGATCGGCGGCGTCAAAGA
This sequence comes from Fraxinus excelsior, assembly GCA_019097785.1. Lineage (NCBI taxonomy): Eukaryota > Viridiplantae > Streptophyta > Magnoliopsida > Lamiales > Oleaceae > Fraxinus > Fraxinus excelsior. Next base: position 41,795,778 of record CM032626.1, on the reverse strand, counting down.
GCAGGTCTGCCATCCGCACCTCCGCAGCATTCAGTTTCTTTTGGTTGTCTCCCTCCCGTTTTCAATTATTAGGTTTTGTGGCTAATAAACCCATAAATCCATTCGTGGATCAATAAGTTCAATAACCATGGATTGGGCCTATTAATTGAAAAGGCCCGAATAATGAGAGAGGAAAAAAAAAAAAAAAAAAAAAATTCAGGCCCAATGGCTGTGTCTTCTTCATCTTCATTTCAGGCGCAGCCGTGTCTTTATTTCTTCCCAGTTCCCGACAATCGGCGGACGACCTGAAGCTCCAAACGGATCCAGCACGGACGACCGCGGGGGCTGGCCAGGTGCTAGATCCACCCCTGGTTGAAAATGAGTTTTGAAAGAATGTATTTTGAAAAAATGTGTGTGTCAAACATATGCTTAATTTCTTAGATATGAATTTATAAACAACCCAACATAGTTCGAGCCAGTTTACGAATTAACCAATCGTAATGGGCTACACCAGGCTTGGTTATAAGGTTTATCCAAGGGAAAAATTCATATTTAAGGTGTATTCTTTACCTCAATTCAAAAGTAAGGTAAATAGTTTGAAAATTCAAAAATCAGGTATGGATTTAATTAATTAAAAATATTTATTAAATAATGATAATAAAGTCACAGTTTGTGATTAATGGTCACAGATTCATAATTATAAGTTACAGATTTATTTAATGGTCACATATTGTCAAATTTGATTATTTCAAGGTCACAGATCAAAAAAATTTACGTCACATATTATTTCGAGGTCACAGATTTTTAAATTAGTTGGTCACAGATTATTTTTCATTCACGTATTATTAAATTTTTAGGTCACTATTGAGTAATTGGTCACAAATATTATCAAATATTTGGTCACAGATTACCAAACATTTGGTCACAGACTACCGACGCTACCAGTGTGGCGGCCACCACCACCACCACCACCAACACTGCACCATGCCCAACTGTCGCCACCACCAACTCCAAAGAAACACATCGCCGCCGTAAAAAACGCCGCCATGACAGCACCAAAACACCACCACCACTAGTTTGCCAACAAAAATCATCACACCCACCACTGCCATAGCCACCACTAGTCGCCACTGCCGCCACCATTTTGCAACCCACCAATAACAACTTGCACCACTACCACCTCACCACCACCGCCATATCCAACACCACCTGCACCACCATATTTGCCACCATCTCAAATCCCCAATCCACCCAACCTCGACCAAATACCAACAACACCATACACTCAAACTCGACCCCGATCTACCTACAACACCATCACAATACCACAACCATACACAAAAACACTGTCAAACCCACCCACCGCCAAAGCCACTGCACACTGGCAGAGCCAGCACCACCGCACCCACGACAAATACACCTACCACCACCCACACTCTTACAGCATCGATCCCAGTCCCAGCACCACCAACTTGTTGCACAACCATCGATCGCAAAAGCAACTCCAGTCATCTTGCATCTCATTGACAGCGCCGTCTTCTTGCAGCGACGCCGGTATCGCATCGGAACCGGCTCCAGATTCCAATGTGTAGCCGCTACAGTGGCGACGTCGTGAACACAGCTGGCGAGGTGGCACTGCATCCAACGTCATGCAGCATCGATTTTGGACAGAGAGATGGGAGGGGGAGAGAGTGTCGGTAGAGAGAACGAATCTTGAAAATGGATTAGGGTTGGTGCGAATTATTAGTATTATAATATAATTTAAATATTCAATTGATACCTGATTTTTGAATATACAAACTTTGGACCTGATTTTTAAAAAGCTATCTCTAAACCCCTGTTTTTTTGTAATTTCCCTTAATCCAATTGCCCCAGATATTTAAAAGAATTATTTCACATGTACATTATAGTTTACATAATGAATTTATTTCACCAATCAATGATGAAATGTTACTTAGACATTATATAAATTTTGATGTACATATAGAAAAACTGTACTTAAAAATGGTATTTTGACAACTACCCTACCATTAAACAAAAAAAGTACCTCCTTTTTCAGATTTTTTTTCCTGAAAAAATACTTTGTTACTTACTGCTCAAGTTAATCACGAAAGGTTGATGTTACTTAGCCCCTGTTTGACACTTATTTTAATTTCATTCTCATTCTCATTTTTTTCTCTTTCTTCATTTCAACCACACATTCTTTAAATAAAATAATATTACACATAAATCTAAAACTTTTCATCACTTTTTCACCACACATTCTGTCATCAATCATTATTTCAAAAATTCTATTCTCATTTTAATGAGATTTAAACACACACTTAAAGTATCAATTTTACATAAAGAGTTTTATACGAGTAACGTGTTGTTTTACATATATTACTTTTATTAAAAAATCAACACTTTATAGTAGTTGCTTTATGTTAGTTTCTATATATATGTATATATATAAATAATATTTTACAAGCGCTACATGTTATGTTACCTTGTATTGTGTTACATGTAGGGTAACGGTAAGTGGGTAACATACGTGTTATTCCATCCCAAACTTTAATACACCCCTCAACAGCGATTTTAACCATCATCATCGCCTTCTGCCACCACGATCACGACACACACCACCAATCTGGTCTAGTTAAATAAATAAAGGGTAACACTAACACTTACGTGCATTTCTCCAGAGAGAGGTAGTTGCTTGACTTTTAATGTATGGCTCTGCAAAGTTGTATGCTTTATCATCAAAGTACAATATTCTGTGTTTATTTTTATGCACATACTTCTTCATCTGCTGCCTTCCTTGCTTAAATACATAATATTTTCTTGTTCTAGATTTGTAGCTAACTTTGATAATTTCTCCATCACCGATTCTCGTCTTTCGATAATATACATGGACCAACTTATAAGATTATTCTAAATCATGCAATATTTACTGCTCAGTAAACTGAATCGTGCCACTATGTTCATTATCATTAGGTACATTATGTCGCTAAGTAGATTAGAGTTGTACCTTGTTGTCTATTCCAGTTATTTAATTCTTCTAAGGTAAGTCGTTACATTATTTCTGTAATTACAAGATATGAATGTTAGTACGACACTCCCTCATACAGGAACATGCTATACCTTGTGCATAATCACAGACATTTCTCCATTACTACTCTTTGCTACCGAACTTAAGCCAGTTGAACATAGTATATACACTTCTCTATCCTACCGGTGTAAGATTAAATTTTACACTTGATCAATCGAGATACTCAACCGTTCAAAAGATTATACATATATGTTATATACCAAAGTCATAACAAACCTAATACAAACACCCATTCATGAAAATCAACAAAAACTCCTATGAAGAGGATCAATCTGCATTCTAAAACTCCAATAAGAGAGTAAAAAATTGACAACAAAACTAGCCAGCAACCAAAGTGGCAGTAGCTGAAACCTGAACATTGGGCTACAAGCAAATCAAGCCTAATCTGTACAAAGTGATTCATAAACACATTAGCAGTCTCGTGCTAGATATTTTCATTTTATCTTCAGAAAACACAAATAAAAAATTACCACACATCAGATTAAGATACTAAGATTTTAATTCTCATAGGCATAAGTCTAATAACTGCAACTCCATCATAGCTAAATAACTAAGCAAGGATGCATCAAAAATTCAAAAAGGTAACTAGATGAAAACGACAGGATTCTTTTTTGCACTTAAATGGCCATGAATGTCAAAGAAACTTGTGTTTGCAATTTGATCACTTTCCTCTCAGTTGACTGCAACTTGGGCAGAAAGGTAATTTGAATGAATTGCATCTTGGGTAGACCCTTTGGCCTTTGAGAGCTCGAGAACCTGAACAGCTTCTTCCACTTTGGCAGCTAGTGACTCCGGTGACTCCAATAATAGTAGTAGTTCTGAATTGTCCATCTCCAAAAGCATCCCTGTTATCTTTGCAGCAAGATCAGGCTGCAAGGAATACAAATTTGCATAGAAATTCCGTTAGCATAACCTTTGCGGCAAGATTAGGCTGCAGTGCATACAAATTTGCTTAGGAATTCCAATAGAATAATCATTTTTAACCTGACAAAAAAAATAAGAATAAAGTCATTATATGAGATAGACATAAAGTTGCTAAAACACTATACTTAACTTTTCTTCTTTTCATTTGTGCAGAGCACTGTTTTATGTAAAACAGTTTATTTCCATTTAAATGATCATCACATCCAACAATCTATTATGATAATCGGCCATCTAAAGAATTATCATGAACCAATCAATTGATCTTATTCCTAGCCCAGTTTCCAGTAATAATCACTTATTTTCAAGCAAAGAATCTTGATCATAAATCTATAATTGCAATAGAAATGGTTTTAACCAATTCACAGGGTTCATATATATTTGAATCAAACAAAAGGACCAAAAAATATACAAAATCCATACATCCAAATATAGAAGTAGAAAACTAAAGGAAAATTATGGAGATGATTTACCTTATGTTGACTGACAAGCGGATACAGACGCTCCCCAAGCATCTGTTTCTGCTGCTCTGGTGGAGCTGCAGCAAGCTGGCTACTTAACATCTCTGATCCCTCAGCACCAGATCCATCAGCAATGGGAACTTGAGATCCTTTGCTCATCTCGCTTGAACTCCCATTTGGCACATATTTGACATGCCCAAAATGCTGAAAATGCTTACACATTTTTTATACTGGTATAAAGTTGCACAAACACTACGTTTTGTAGCTCAGGAACTCTAGTGTGACTTGAACAGTACATAAAACATCAAAGTAACAACAGTATCTTTATTGAAATTTTTAGAAGTGGGATATAATTCACAAAATGAGCAGGTATTTTGTGAACACTTATTCATCCAAATAGAATTAGTTCAAGCCTCGGTAGTTAAAATTGAAATATGGTATAACTTTGATCAAAATAGGAAGATGTCTGCACAATCTAATAAGCTTATTTGGCGCCGTCTCCCTTAACATAATAAAACAATGTTGAAATATTTGCCATTCTTGTTCTTACTGAAGTTCAAGAAAACTTTAGCAGCAACACACATTGCATAAGGGCAGTAACCAGCCATTTTCTTCCTGGAAATATTAGCCTGTTATATGTAAACAAACTCCATACAAATTTTTAGACTGAGCGTCCAGTGGAGTAGAGTTTTTTTTTCAATGCAATTATCTTCTTATCAACAAAAAGAAAAGAAAAATGAATGAAGGCCAAGCAGGGAAAAGATGTTCTTTACTTCAGTGACATTCCTGATTCCTCTACTACCAATTCATGTTAAAGACATTGAGAGATAGAAGAATGGTATAAAGTAATTAATTATAGCATATATTTTCCCCAAATATAATCAAGGAACAGTACATGGAATGATCAATTAGCATACGAAGTCATAATATAAGTGATAAAAGACACTGGAGATACTTGAATTATAGTGTGAATTGAAACGTGAATCTCCAAGATTTTATTCACTTACATAATTACAATACTACAACTCCAATATATAGTATAGGAGATGGAACTAATAAGGTAACTTACTAAACATGGATAAGGAAAACTTTCCTACTCTAAATAAGGTAATACAATCAAACATAATCAATACAAATAAATCCCAAATCTCGGGATTTCTACACTCCCCCTCAAGTTGGATCGTAAATATTGACCATATCCAACTTGCCAATGAAATTCTCAAAATCTCATCGTAGTAATCCTTTGGTGAAGATATCTGCTATTTGTTCTTTTGTAGGTACATAAGTCATGCATAGAGTCCCATCTTCTACCTTTTCTTTAATAAAATGTCTGTCCACTTCCACGTGTTTGGTTCGATCATGTTGAACTGGATTAAGTGAGATGTTGATAGCTGCTTTGTTGTCGCAATATAGTTTGATTGGAAGTTTTACCATTGTTTGTAATTCTTCCAATAATTTTTTGATCCACAGTCCTTCACATATTCCTTGTGCAACAGCTCTAAACTCTGCTTCAGCGATATTTCTGGCTACCACATTTTGCTTCTTACTTCTCCAAGTTACCAAATTTCTCCATACAAATGTGCAGTAGCCAGTGGTTGATCTTCTATCTTCTATTGCACCTGCCCAATCCGCATCAGTAAACACTTCCACTTCTTTCTTTTCATTTTTCTTGAAGAAGAGTCCCTTTCCGGGAGTACCTTTGAGATACCTGAGAATTCTGTATACTGCTTCTAAATGGACTTCCTTTGGAGAGTGCATATGTTGGCTAACCACACTAACTGCGAATGCAATATCGGGTCTAGTATGTGAGAGGTAGATTAGTTTGCCAACTAGTCGCTGGTATCGATCTTTTTCAACTGGTTCTCCCATGTTTTCTACCTTTCTTCCTGCCTCTATCAGTGTGTCACTTGGTTTACAACCAAGCATCCCAATTTTTGTCAGAAGATCAAGGATGTACTTCCGTTGTGAAACACTAATACCTTTCTTTGATCTGGCCACCTCCATTCCCAAGAAGTATCGCATCTGTCCCAAGTCCTTTACTTCAAACTCTGTGGCTAGGCCTTTCTTGAGCCTTTCTATTTCCATGACATTGTCTCCCGTCAGTATAATGTCATCAACATATACAATTAGAATTGTTTTCTTCCCTGTGTCAGATAGTTGGTAGAACATTGTATGGTCTGACTGTCTTTGTCGATATCCTTGATTCCTCAATACCTTTGCAAACCTGTCGAACCATGCTCTCGATGATTGTTTGAGACCATACAAGGATTTTTTTAGTTTACACACTATTTTCTTCCTCGCCTTTATAGAAGCCCGGAGGTAATGTCATGAAGACCTCTTCTTCTAATTTCGCATTTAAGAACGCATTCTTAACGTCCAGCTGTTGGAGAGGCCAATCCAAATTTGCTGCTAAGGACAAGATAACTCGGATGGTATTCAATTTTGCTACAGGAGCGAATGTTTCTGTGTAGTCAATGCTGTATGTTTGTGTATACCCTTTTGTAACAAGACGAGCTTTGTACCGTTCTATTGTCCCATCTAATTTGTAGTTCACATTAAAGATCCATTTGCAACCAACGGGTCGTTTCCCCCTTGGTAACTTTACCACATCCCAAGTTTTGTTTTTTTCCAGTGCTTGCATTTCTTCCAAAACTGCTTTTTTCCATTCAGGAATGGTTATGGCCTCCTGAATATTCTTCGGAATTTCTGTATTATCAAGGTTATAAGAGAAAGTGCGAAATCCTGCAGACAGAGCGTTATATGACACAAATTTTAAGATAGGGTGGAAAGTACATGACCGAGGTTGTTTTCTGAGAGCAATGGGTAGATCATTTTCTGATGACTTATGAAGATCTGGATCTATCATCGGGTTTAACTCTTTTGGTGCTTCAGACGTGAGAGTCTCTTTGTATTTCGATTTTGGCTTTCTTGAGTAAACTAATATCTCCTTGTCAACTTGCTTTCCTGCATCTCCCCCTGAGTTTAAGTTTACTTTTGTAGATGGCATGTTAGGACAAGGAAGCGGGATTGATTCAATATTTATGATAGGTTCAGTAGGGGAGAGATCAACGTCAAAGAATTGGTCTTTATCCAAAAATCGATCTTCACTCTAATTCTCCCCCTGAAGATAGGACTTTTCATAGTAGGGAGTTTTTTCGAAGAATGTGACATCGATGCTAACAAATACTTGTCTCGTGGATGGATCATAGCATTTGTAGCCCTTTTGGGTAGAGAAATATCCAATGAGAACACATTTACGAGCACGGGGATCAAGTTTACTCTGATGATGAGGGTGAATGTGGACAAAAACAGTACAGCCAAATACTCGAAGGGGTAAGCTTGAATCAAGACGGGAACCGGGAAAGAAGTTTTGAAATACTTGAAGGGGTGATTTGAAGGAAAGAGGACGACTGGGCATCCTATTGATGAGATAGGCAGATGTTAAAATGGCATCTCCCCAAAAAACTTTAGGCATATTTGGGTGAACATCAAGGCACGAGCCACCTCAAGAAGATGTTTCTTTTTCCGTTCAGCAATTCCATTTTATTGGGGTGTATCAACACAGGAACTTTGATGTATTATTCCTTGTTTTTGGAGATATTCATTCAAAGTAGTATTGAAATATTCTGTACCATTGTCAGTACGTAATATTTGAATTTGAGTCTGAAATTGTGTATGAATCATCGAATGGAAATTTAGAAAAACAGTTCGGACATCAGATTTTTCTTTGAGGAGATAAACCCAACAAATTCTAGTATGATCATCTATAAATGTTACGAACCATTTTTGTTGTGTTCGACTCGGGATTCATGAAGGGCCCCATAAATCACTGTGAATTAAGGTGAATGGTTTCGATGGTTTGTATGTAGATTTTGGGAAGGAGGCACGATGGTGTTTTGCTAGTTCACAAGTTTCACATTGGATATCAAATGTCTTTTTATTCGAAAACATGGAAGGAAATACATGACGTAAATACTGAAAATTGGGATGACCCATTCTAAAATGTCATAACAAAAGTTCACTATCTCTAGGAATAAAAACAGAATCACAAGTTGCAACTTGATTTCGCTTACTCTCATCAGCCTCCTCAAAGTAGTAGAGTCCCCCCACATTCCTTAGCACTGCCAATCGTCTTCCCCGATGATAGGTCCTGAAAATACAAGAAGACCGCAAAAATTTTGCTGAGCAATTGGAATTTTTTGTTAACTGGCTAATTGACAGTAAGTTACAAGACAGATTTGGAACGTGGAGAACATGGTCCAGGGTTATAAAAGTAGAGATTTGAATACTCCATTTCCCTGCGACTGGTGAGAGCGAGCCGTCTGCGATTTTGACTTTGATATTGCCAGCACAAGGGGAATACGTAGAAAAAAGGTGGTAGGAGTCCGTCATATGGTCAGACGCACCGGAGTCAATAATCCAAGGAGGTTTGGTTAATTGGCTAAATGTATGTAATGCTCTCAAAAAATTACCTTTGTAGACTAGTGAACTAGATGGACCCGAAGATTAAAATTTTGAAAACATTTTGGATAATTGCTCCAATTGTTCAGGATTGAATGCACCGCCCTGAGTAGCATTGTTTTCTTCGATTGGATCAACAATTGCTTGGTAACCTCGATTTTTGTTGTTTTGTCTTGGCTTCCAGTCAGCTGGTTTTCCGTGTAGATCCCAACATGTATCTTCTTTATGTCCCGATTTACGGCAATGATCACACCAAGGACGGCCCCTTTGTTGTTTTGGGCCGAACCCGTTAGTGGGTGTTCCTTTAGAAATTAGGCCCATTTCTATAGACACATGCCCTTTGTATCCATTTAATGCTAGCCCTCTAGGAAATTGGGCTGACCCATGACCTTTATGTAGTTGGGCTGATCCACCAAGCCTAGTTCCTTTAGAGAATAACCCAGATCCAGTATCTTCTTCAAGCCCAGACGTTTTCCCTTCTCGAAGCATCACTCATCGCCGATTTTCTTCTCTGCGAACTTCGACGAAGGCCTCGTGAAGTGATGGTAGGGGTCGCCGGCCAAGAACCCTACCTCGTACGTCATCTAGCTCCCTATTAAGTCCGGCCAGAAACTCGTATACCCGTTCGTTTTCTATCTTCTTCCTGTACCGTCGGGCAATCCCATTCTTCATCAACATTCTGATCGAGTTCCTGCCAGAGTGACGACATCTCCAGGTAGTAATCAGTCACGTCTCTCTCCCCTTGCTTTGTTTGCCAAAGTTTCGTTTTAATTTCAAAAATTTGGGAGGAATTTTCTGCGTCTGAATACATGTCTCGAACAGCATCCCACACATCCTTTGCTGTCGGGAAGAAGAGATACGTCTTGCCAATCGGAGGTTTCATGGAATTAACTAGCCATGCAGTCACCATTGAATTTTCGGAGCTCCATTTTTGTAGAAGTTCGGCGTCGGTTGAGGCAGGTTTTTCCTTTTCTCCGGTAAGATATCCTAATTTCCCTTTTCCGTTGACGATGAGTTTTATTAACTGAGCCCATTCTCGATAGTTTTTTCCATTCAACTTTTCAACCGTGAGTTGGAATGAGGTGTTATCGAGTCCACTTGAACCCATGGTGGAAAGGGATTCAACTTCACTGTTGAAGGTTTCTGAGGTTGTTGATTCCTTGCTGTTGGTGGTGTTTTCTTCCATCGGTTCTATGGCTAGGTTAGGATAGACTCTAGCTCTGATACCATGTGAATTGAAACGTGAATCTCCAAGATTTTATTCACTTACATAATTACAACAGTACAACTCCAATATATAGTATAGGAGATGGAACTAATAAGGTAACTTACTAAACATGGATAAGGAAAACTTTCCTACTCTAAATAAGGTAATACAATCAAACATAATCAATACAAATAAATCCCAAATCTCGGGATTTCTACATATAGTCACAATAAAAGTGTTAATAAACCTGGTGCTTGCTTGAATCTTTTGATAATACTTGTTGCAAATGTGATGGATATGTGGGACCGCCTCCCTGTGGTAGCACATGCCCATTCATCCTACCCTTATTTTGTCTATTGGGTCTTGTATTATTAGGAGTCTGTAAAAATGAGGGAAAAAGGAAGAAAATTACCATCTTGAGACTGTGTAGACAATAACAGATGACTGGCATTCATGGGAACAGCAATTTATAAGACTCGAGTGCTAAAACAGATCTTACTAAAACTAACTAAGGGAACTGGAGATGGTTGAAAAGTAGGTCTGGAAGGATCTGCAAAGCCATTTGCCCTCCATCCTTGCCTCATTCCCAGAGGCTGATACATCAAACCAGGGTGTGCTGGAACTTGTGAAACAATACCAGGAGACGGGTAGTAAAGAGTAGGATATCCGCCAGGAATAACAGCCGAAGGTCCTACCAACCCTGCAATACGGTGTGCATAGTGTAGCTGTAGCTAAGCTTGTCTTTCTTCTTTCCTTTGAGCAATAACTGTATACAGTGGCTTCCTACGCAACATGAAACCTGTAAACATCCATGAAAAGACTTCAACATCACGGTACATAACACTACAATACTAAATGAAATCAAGAATCTTACTGCAGGAAAAGAATAAGAAAGTGATTGCGGACACAAGGTTCAACATCAAATGTAGGCAACATAGACAGTAGATTTCCCAATGGCATTTGCAGAGACTAGGAAATGACAAACTACTATCCAGCATATGAAGAAGAGAGAAGACTAAAAGGCAAGTTTCTAAGAAGCCATTTGCAATTTCTATGAAACTGATTTTTCTACTAGCTTTCCACCTGATGCAACCAATTTTGCACAGGGTTCAAGAAAATATAAGAGCATGCATACCATGGAGAATAAAACTTCCGCCATAAAAACATTGTACCCACACGTTCACCAAACTGAAACTTCCAAAATTTCAGACAAAATAACCTCAGGTGTTCAAAGAAATCAGTGGAAGTTTTAGAATTTCCCATGGTATCTATTGACAATTTTAGTCCAAGAGATCAATTTATGTATTATTTAAACTACCTGACGCTAACGAGATCCTGAATATGGACTATCATATTTATAAGAGACTATCCACAAAGCGCAGGGGAGAGGAGAGTGAACAGTGGGAATATGACCAAGGCTTCGGTTTTGAGCCTCTACTTTTATATAAACAGTTCCACACACTGAAGTGCAATCCTTTATTGTTGATCAAAGAGAATCTAGTATGTTGGAATATTCTAACAATTTGGGGCCACATGTAACATATTAGAATGTGTGTGCTATTATTTAAAGTATTTAGTTAATTAAAGTGATCCACTAAAGATGAATTTTGACTAATGGATATTGGATTTCATGAAATTAAAGTGTAGAGACCGGAAGTTTGTTTTAAATTGTTGATGGGCCGATTTAGAACAAATGAAAGATAATGAATGGTCATTATCTTATGAATATATGGGTTATGGTCCCCATTTAAGTGTGTTCTTCAAGATTTCTACATCCTCATCAATAGAAATCAAGATTGAATTGAAGTTTACAAATCAAATTGGAAGATCGTGATCCTTTCAGGCTAACAATCTAATTATCATAGATTCATGTATGTTTTATGTTTATGTTCATTTTCAAATTTCAATATGGAGATGGATCTAAGGTTTTTTTTATGTGAAAATGATTTGAATAAAGTATATAGATTGATTGTTCCTTTTCAATTTTCTATCAAGTGGTATCAGAGCACTCCATAATTGAAATCTTGAGAAATTGGAATTTTAAGATTCTGAATTCTATGGATTATTTGATCATTATATTATACATCAAGAATTATAGCATGTTATTATGGTATCATGTTATAATATTGTTATTAGATTTTTCATGTTATAATATGGAATTCTAACATATTGTGTTAAGGATCAAATATTTGAGCATGTTATAATATGGTTTTTTGTATATTATTACATGAATATAGCATGAATTATAAGGATCTACGATTTTCTTCAAAATCCGGATTTTTAAAATTGGGATTTTTTGAATCTATTAAATTTTAAATAAATTTCAGTTTTTTTAAAAAAATTTAAATAAATTTTTTTGCAGCCGTCGACTGCTGTTACAGGAGCCCTGGCGGGGCTGCTGGCTGCAGTTGCAGCAGCCCGCGACTGCTGCAACAGGCTGCTGCAACTGCAGCCACGCCGGCGTTCCTTGGAGGCGCCGGTGAAGGTATATTAAATATCCATTAAAGTTTTCGGTTATGGGAGAAGAAGAAGGGGCATTAATTTGAGTATTAATTTGAAGGTTTTTAAATTATGGAAGATTTGGAGGCGGGGGCATGGGCTGCAAATTAAAGATTTTAAAACCCCTGCTTGCAATTTAAAATTAGGGTTAAATTTTATAAATCAGTCCCTAAAGTTTAAAGTTAATCCTAATTGGGCCTTAAGGTTACGGATTTTAATAATTCAGCCCCTGAAGTTCTGAAATTAATTAATTTGGGCCATTTAAGTTCTGAATTTAATTATTAAGCCCCTGAATGTTCATAATTGGTTTAGTTTGGCCCCTAAAGTTCCGCATAATTGATTTTTAAATCCTAAACTTTCCAATTATTAACATTTAGCCCCTAAAGTTTTCAATAATTAATTTTTGACCCCTAAAGTATTGAATTATTAACCCTTAGTCCCTTAAAGTTTCAAAATGAATAAAATTAAGTATTCTACTTATCAAATTATGGTATAAAGGACTCAATTGAGTTTATAATATTCAAAAGTGAATTGATTGAAGCAATATGTTGCCAAAGCAACCTCTTTTGTGAAAATTAATTAACTTAGAATATTATAAAGAATTAGTGTGTATGTTTATTCATGCAGATATTAGCCGGCCCAAAGGAAGGTTAATATTTGGTTGAATTTGATACACACTTGTGGTGGTAAACATGTGACAATTATAAGGTTTCCATGTGAATAATAAATCAATCCAAATATAGGTTTATTATTTGACAGGAGTTATTGTCAATGTTTGATCACTACACCAAGAGTACTACTTACAATTAATATTATTGTCCAAAGACTTGATATTAATGATGTGCTATGTATCTTGAGATGAGATTTACCATGATTTGAATTTATTGATTATTGAATCTTAATATTGATGTGAGCATAATTATTCCATTTTCTCTCTACAGCTAATTCATCTGCTATTACCATATCTGTTAATAACAACTCTATTCCCAAGCTCAATGGGACAAACTTCAAGGATTGGAAAGATAACGTGTTAATTGTTCTCGGCTGCATGGATCTAGATCTTGCGCTCTGGACTGAGCAACTCACTCATCTTACGGATGAAAGTTCACCTAATGAAAAAAGGAGCTTTGAGAAGTGGGAACGCTCTAATCGCATGAGTCTGATGATCATTAAGTGCGGCATTCCGAAAGCCTTTCGAGGCGCAGTATCTGAAGAAGTGATTAATGTTAAGGATTTCCTTGCCGAAATTGAAGAACATTTTGCGAAAAACGATAAAGCTGAAACAAGCACGCTTTTGCAAAGCTTGATTTCAATAAAGTATAAAGGCAAAGGAAACATGAGGGAGTACATCATGGAGATGTCTCACATTGCTTCAAAGTTTAAGGCACTAAAGTTCGAGCTATCTGATGACTTGCTTGTACATCTGGTATTGATATCGCTTCCTGCACAGTTCAGTCAATTTAAGGTCAGTTATAACTACCAGAAGATAAATTAGCTCATTTCATATTGTGTGCAAGAGGAAGAAAGGTTGAAGCAAGATAGAACTAAAAATGTTCACTTGGCAAACACTTCTAAAGATAAGGGCAAGAAAAGAAAGAAGGAATTTCAAGCCGCTCCTAAGGATCCAACATAAAAGAAACAGTAAGAGGACAACAAAGAGGCATGTTTCTTTTGCAAAAATACTTGACATGTGAAGAAGAATTGTACCAAATATCTCGCCTGGCGTGCAAAGAAAGGTACAAATCTTACTTTGGTTTGTTCTGAGGTTAATTTAGATTTAGTACCTAGAAATACTTGGTGGTTAGATTCTGGTGCTACTACTCATATAAGTATTTCTATGCAGGGATGCCTGAGCTACCGAAAGCCAAATGATGGTGAAAGATACATCTATGTTGGTGATGGCAAGTCGGTGGAAGTTGATGTAATAGGCATTTTTAGGTTATTGTTGGGAACTGGTCATTATTTGGATTTGAAAGACACTAAAGTTGTACCGTCTTTTAGACAGAATTTGGTTTCTGTTTCTTTGTTGGACAAATTTGGTTATTGTTGTTCATTTGGAAACAATCAGTTTAGTCTTTCTTTAAATTCTAATATTATTGGTACTAGTTTATTATCTACATTTGATAACCTATACTTGCTTGATACTATTACATCATATAATGAAAACCTGCATGTGGAAACACGTGGTACTAAACGCAAATTAAATAAAGAAAATTCAGCAAAATCATGGCACAAGCGCTGAGATCACATCTCTAAATCTAGAGTTGAACGGCTTGTGTCAGATGGTATTTTGGACTCCCTTGACTTCACAGATTTTGATATATGTATTGAATGTATCAAGGGAAAATAGACCAAAACAAAAGGATTAGGTGCTAACAGAACTTCGGATGTCTTAGAATTGATACACACAGATATTTGTGGACCATTCCATATGACTTCTTGGAATGGTCAACAATATATTTATATCATTCATAGACGAATTACGGGTACCTATATCTTATTCATGAAAAGTCTGAGTCACTGGACATGTTCAAAGTGTTTAAAACGAAGGTTGAGAATCAATTCAACAAAAGGATAAAAAGCGTTAGGTCTGATCGTGGTGGTGAGTACTACGGCAGAAATGACGGTTTAGGTGAACAATGTCCAAGACCATTTGCTAAATACCTAGAGGAATGTGGAATTATCCCACAATACACCATGCCAGGGACGCCTAGCATGAATGGTGTAGCTGAAAGACGAAACAGAACTCTTAAGAATATGGTAAGGAGTATGATTAGTCATTCTAATTTACCAAAATCACTCTGGGGAGAAGCATTAAAGACTGCAGCTTATATTCTGAATAGAGTACCAACTAAGGCTGCTGCCAAAACTCCTTATGAACTTTGGATAGGTAAAAAGCCTAGTCTAAAGCATTTTCATATTTGGGGATGTCCAGTAATAGAATTTAACCAAAATAAATTGCACATACAGGTGCGATGCACATTCACAATAGCTGCATGAAGGAACTAACTCTGCATTGCAATCACCACCATTATATTGCTCTGTAATGAGATCATCCTTTGTTGGTTCCTCGTGCAACAAAAATTGAGTATTTGCATCATGATGAAGAAAAGGTCGTATAATAGTATAATTGTGTATTTAATCTATATAAATCAAGCAAAAGAAACAAAATATGCACACAGGTATGGCTGAATCTCTGGAACCAAAATTTATGTACGTAGTCACATGCATATCTTTAGATACCTTGCTAGATTTATTTTCCATTCAATATAGACTCACACATAAACATACTCACCATGGAAAGTGTTCACAGCTTTAATCGTCTCCTCAGGCGTGGAGAAACAAACAAATCCAAACCCCATACTCATTTCTTTATCATCTAGCATAAGCTTCACAAAAATAATTGAACCACACTGACTAAAGTGTTCCCGCAGCTCATCATCAGTAACGTCATCATCAATGTTCTTCACGTACACATTTGAAGCCTGAAATCAAAAGGTTGAAAGAAAATTATAAACATATAGATAATATAACAAATTTTACAAGCCTTTAACGAAGGAAATGATTCCTCAGAACCTGGTATTTCAAGATTTTTTCCTCCTATTCTCTTCAAATTGACGGCGTAACATTTCCTCACGCTCTGTTTTCTTTTGTACCCAAGCCACATATAAAACCTTTGAGCCTACTCAACACACACAACATGGTTAGAAAAGAGTTTCAAATAGCAGCAGTTGTGACAAGTGAGAACTTTATCAAATAATAAACCTCGGTAGAATTTCATGACTATACCAAGTTGTGTTCCATGGAAAGCTTCCAATGCACGTTTGGCATTGCCCGGATTCTCAAAGTTGACAAATCCAAAGCCTCTTGATGCTCCATTCTCATCTTTTAAGATGGCTAAGCTTATAATTTTTCCATATTCGAAGAACTTCTCCATAAGGAGGTCTTCAGTGACATCTGGATCCAAATTCTTCACGTACAGATTTGTGTATTTAGCCTCAGGATTGGTTACGGCCCTGTCACTCTTCTTCACAAACTTGCCAACATAACTGTGCAAGTATAATGTTATTTGATTATGGAGCAAAACAGTTATTGGCGATAAGAAAATAAACTTACTGTGAGCTTTTGTGGTTCTCCTAACCTATTGGGCTGACCCGATTTTGTGCTACTTTCAAAATTGGCCCTTGGATAAATTGAAGGGTTGAGATTTATTCTTCATTGAGATATTTTCTCCTGCCTTGACTTTTTGGTACAAGGCTTCACGTGAGTTTTTCCTTCCTTCACAAGCTAGATTTTATCTCTCTTTTGGGGTTACTTTCTCTTCCATTTTCCAGAGCCCGTTTCCTTTCCTTCTTGGTCCCAAAAATTGATCCTTAGCCTATCTAATTGAAGAAACCCTTGTATACTTAAGCCTGAAATAGTGGCTAAGTTGTGTTGGAGTTTCTCGATGGTTTTGGTCAATTTAAGGGTAGATTCTTGGCGGTTTTTGGTAGACCTCTTGGTCGATGATCCAAGCCCAGAGTGAGGAGGTTCTAGCTGGTTCTCTAACTCTCTATGGAAGGTGATTTGCATAAACATGGAAATTGTTCCTGAGCCTAAAGTCTCTGTCATTTTCGGCCAGTGAAGAGAAGGGGAGTAACATTCTGTCCATTTATGCTTTCGGTCCTTATATTTCAATTTCTATGGTTTCTATTATATTTTTTATACATGCTAAGTTGTACTGATGAGTTGAAGATATTTAACTGTAAATGTATGGTTACATTGTGCTTTGAGCATTGAACTATATTATTGTGATGTTGGAGACTATAACTATAAGTAAATTTCCTAACACTTGCACATTACAAAATAAATCCATATATAAGCACACATGCAAGAGCTTATAGTAAAGGCAAAGAACACTTACATCTGTCTGTCTCCAACAGTGGAGCCGTTAAAGTTCTCAATGGCAGCATTTGCAGAGTTTTCAGACTCAAACTGGACAAAGCCAAATCCTTTGCTTTTCCAATCATCAGATGCGACAACTTTACAAGACAATACATTACCAAACTTCTGAAACACTTCTTGAACTTTCACACTATCAATAGAGTCACTTCAATTCTGTAGACAAAGCTCAGAACCAGTTCAATATTATCAAATAAGTGAATCACGAAAGAATTAAAAACAATTATCAATAACTCAACAATATTTCTGGATTAGAACAGCAATATACCTTGACAAACACATTCCCAATCCCGCTTCTTCTTGCATTTGAATCACGATGAGACCACATAACCCTTATCACTTTCCCATTCAATGTAGAATGATTTTTCACCTCAATAGCATGGAGAGCTGCAAAAAGAAAATGGGAAAATAATTAGTATGGTGACTCTAATAGGTAAAGACCATACCATACTCGATATCTAACATGTGAATCAAATTGATGGCACCGAAAAATTACAAGCCTCACAGAAAAAGCTCAACCATTATGATATGTATTAGACTAGTGTCATCCTCCCTCGAATCTAAATAGTACAGAAGACATAATAACAGACTGAATTACCGAAGGCATATTTACTTAGCAATATTTTGCATAATCTCTTCCCTCAGTTACAGTCCAATTGTAAATTGATTTGGTCAAATACATTAAAATAAAGCCCCTGAAAAGTAATAAAATTCAAACCTCGGTTCAATCCTGTACAAATGGGATGACCCACTCGGTATGCTCTCACACAAAAGATAACGCATGCACGCAAAACTCATAGATGCATCATGATTTTGAGTAAACAATCAATTGAAGAACTGTCTCTTTCCACTTATAAAAAATAAAATCAATTGCAAAAGGAATTTTCTTCTTCAACCGTTAAAAAGGGGAAACCAACAAAATAGTCTTAATTTTCAACTTGACAAACAACTTGAAGCAATTCATCAGTAAATAGTGAAAAAGAATAAAAAATGGTCTCATGTACCCATGAAAGCCTGCAAAAGAAGTGCATGCATCAATGTGCATAGGTGTGGCCATTTGTAATATTGCTGAATCAAAACGTTTTTATTCATTTATCTATTTAATTTTTATTAAAACGGCCAATCCTGGCAATTCAAACAAAAAATCCCATGGGACGAATTAAAATCAACGAATTCAAGGTAAATTCAATCGCAGAAACCGATCAGAACACAAAAACACTCCGATCCACTCCCACTTACACTTTGACTCACGCATGTAGTCATAGATAAATATAATTCGAATGCATGTTGAAAAAATAGTACCGTCTTGCGGGGAGTTGAAGTTGACGTAGCCATAACAGAGAGAGCGGCCGGTGGAGGAATCACGGCAGACGCGTACAGACGCCAGAATCTTAAACTCCGAAAATGCATCAAATAACTGCATCCGTCACATCCTGATGCAGGTCCCCCACATACAGCGATTCCGGTATCGCCGGTACCATCGATGCTACTGCCATACTTTCGCCCAACAAATAAATATGCGTATGGTGTGTGTATATCTGTATAGAAACTAAAGGTTTAGAGAGAGAATTAGGGAAAAAAATTAGATGGTAATGAATGAATCTCAGAGCAAATAGAGAGAGAAAAGGAGATTTCGATTTAAACGGAAAAAAATTGGAAAAGGGAAAAGGGAATTATGGATAGAAGATGAGGATAAAATTGGGATTTGAATTAAAATTCCATTCACGACGAGTGTGCGTTTTTGGTTTGCATGGACGCGGGAGTTTTGTTGCATACCACTATACCAGAAGGGGAGTTCATTTAATGGCCTAGTCAAACTAAGTTTTAGTTTAAAATGTCCACCAACTAAGTTTTTTAGTTAGATGGCCTCAAGATACAAATAAAAGGAAAATACAATTTGTAAATTACTAAAATATCCTTGTATTTAAAAAGACACTGCACTGATATTCGTAACGATATTGATATCGTTCCCGTAACAAAAAAACGACCTGAATATCGTTTCAGTATGAAATACATGTTGATTTTCGTAACGATATGGACATCGTTCCTATAATAAAAAACGACTTCAATATCGTTTCCGTACGAAATACACACTGCTTCACTGATCTTCGTAACGATATAGAAATCGTTCTCATAACAAACAAAAAACGACTTGGATATCGTTTCAGTATAAAATACACGCTAATTTTCGTAACGATATGGACATCGTTCCTGTAATAAAAAACAACTTCAATATCGTTTTCATGAAATCGTTCTCGTAACAAAGTAACGACGTTCATATCGTTCCAGTATAAATTTGTCGAGTTGGAACTCATTTCAGTCAACATCGTAACTAGAATGACATATAAATGTCGTTT
The DNA here is from genome assembly GCA_019097785.1 of Fraxinus excelsior. Classification (NCBI taxonomy): domain Eukaryota; kingdom Viridiplantae; phylum Streptophyta; class Magnoliopsida; order Lamiales; family Oleaceae; genus Fraxinus; species Fraxinus excelsior. Next base: position 41,775,861 of record CM032626.1, on the reverse strand, counting down.
CTTCCCATATAAAACGACAAATATGTCGTTGTAGTGTCAAACCCACGAAACAAAGTAACGACATTCATATCGTTTTAGTACAAATTGGCGAGTTGGAACTCGTTTAAGTCAAAATCGTAACTAGAACGACATATATGTCATTTCTTCTTATATGAAACAACGATGATGTCGTTATAGTGTCAAACTCATGAAATAAAGTAACGAGATTCATATCGTTTCAGTACAAATTTGACGAGTTTGAAATCGTTGCAATTCAAATAATAACTAGAACGACATCGGTATTGTTTCTATTTACAGAAAACGAGAATTATATCGTTATACCTAAAAAAGGACAATTCGATCATCCATGACCACTTACCATACATTCTTCGTATGTAAGACAACAAAAATAGGTCATCGAGTGAGTTTAATCTTACTCCAAGAAATTAGGGGAACATTTGTGTTTCTATAATTCTCTATCATCTTCGACTTATGTTGATAGAAAGAAAGTATCTCCGTTCGCTCTTTCTGAGCCATGTGAGTGCTACATCAACCCACTTGATGACCTTTTTCGATCTTCCTATGTATGTTGAAGACATGATGTATGGTTGTAGACGATCGAATCGTTATTTCTAGCCAAAACGATATAATTGTCGTTTTTCATGAAAATAAACGATATCGATGTTGTTATAGTTATTATTTGAACTGGAACGATTTCAAACTCGTCAAATTTGTACTGAAACGATATTGACGTCGTTATGTTATTTTATGGATTTGATACATAACGATATCCATATCGTTTCAATACAATTTTGCCGACATTGATATCGTTTCAGTTTAAATCATAACTAAAACGATACATATATCATTTTAGTTTATATACAACGATAATTATATCGTTTTGGCTAAAAACGACGATTCGATGTACATGACAACCCGACATGCGTTCGACATACGTAGGATGATCGAAATTAATCATCAAGTGTGTTTGATCTCACTCAAAAGAAACTATGGCGATATTTGTATTCTTATGACTATATACAACTTTCGAACTATTCTAATAGAAAGAAAGTATCCTCGTTCGATCTTTCTAAGTCATTCGAGTGACATCAACCCACCTGATGACCTTTTTCGATCGTCGTACTTATGTTGAAGGTATGTTGGGTGGTCGTGGACGATCGAATCGTTATTTTTAGCCAAAACGATATAATTATCGTTTTTCATGAAAAGAAACGATATCTATGTCGTTGTAGTTATTATTTGAACTGGAACGATTTCAAACTCGTCAAATTTGTATTGAAACGATATGGACGTCGTTATATTATTTTGTGGATTTGATACATAACAATATCCATATCGTTTCAGTACAATGTTAACGACATTGATATCGTTTCAGTTTAAATCATAACTAAAACGATACATATATCGTTTTAGTTTAAATAAAACGATAATTATATCGTTTTGGCTAAAAACGATGATTCGATGTACACGACAACCCGACATGCATTTGACATACGTAGGATGATTGAAATTGATCATCAAGTGTGTTTGATCTCACTCAAAAGAAACTATGGTGATATTTGTATTCTTATGACTATATACAACCTTCGAACTATTCCAATAGAAAGAAAGTATCCTCGTTCGATCTTTCTAAGTCATTCGAGTGACATCAACCCACCTGATGACCTTTTTCGATCGTCGTACGTATGTTGAAGGTATGTTGGGTGGTCGTGGACGATCGAATCGTTATTTTTAGCCAAAACGATATAATTATCGTTTTTCATGAAAAGAAACGATATCTATGTCGTTGTAGTTATTATTTAAACTGGAACGATTTCAAACTCGTCAAATTTGTACTGAAACGATATGGACGTCGTTATGTTATTTTGTGGATTTGATACATAACGATATCCATATCGTTTCAGTACAATTTTGACGACATTAATATCGTTTCAGTTTAAATCATAACTAAAACGATACATATATCGTTTTAGTTTAAATAAAATGATAATTATATCGTTTTTGCTAAAAAACGACGATTCGATTGTCCACGACAACTCGACATGCATTCGACATATGTAGGATGATCGAAATTGGTCATCAAGTGATTTCGATCTCACTCAAAAGAAACTATGATAGTATTTGTGTTCTCGTGACTACATACAACCTTCGAACTATTCCAATAGAAAGAAAGTATTTTCGTTAGTTCTTTCTAAGTCATTCGAAAAACATCAACCCACTTGATGACCTTTTTCGATCGACGTACGTATGTTGAAGGCTTGTTGTGTGGTTGTGGACGATCGAATCGTTATGTTTAGCCAAAACGATATAATTATCGTTTTTCATGAAAAGAAACGATATATATATCGTTGTAGTTATTATTTGAACTGGAACGTCGTTATGTTATTTTGTGGATTTGATACATAACGATATCCATATTGTTTCAATATAATTTTGACGACATTGATATCGTTTCAACTTAAATCATAACTAAAACGACATATATATCATTTTAGTTTATATAAAACGATAATTATATCATTTCTGTTAAAAACGATGTCATTTTCATTTCTATTAAAAACGATGTCATTAACTACTACGATACGAAAGTTGTTATGTTATTTCGTGAATTTGACACATAACGATGTCATTATCGTTTCAGTACAATTTTGACGATATTGATATCATTTCAATTTTAATTTTAATTAAAATGACATATATATCGTTTTAAGATATATAAAACGACAATTATATTTTGTAAGGTATATAAAAAGTATATATTGCAAGTCGTAAAAAGTTTACGTGGGGATAAGGGGAAACAATAAAAAAAATTAATGGTTGAACCGGTGGATGATTACTTAAAAATATTATTTGAAATCAAATTAAAGATTTTAAGTTAATTGTCACTAATTATTTATATATTTCGAAATCATAAATTTTGTAGACATTCAATTCATCTTAATTAAAATTAATCTTTTAATACATAATACGTATATAAAATAAAGTGAAATATTTGACTATAATTTTTCAAGATATTCAGAAATATAAGGTTATATATATGTTATTGCATTAAAATAAAAAAATATTGTTCAATGTTTTAATGGTGTGAGAAGAATCATTTTTCTTAAAGGTTGAAGGTTCAAATTCTTGGATTTTGTAAATTTGAATATAATTTGTTAAGATATATATATATATAGGTTATTGCAAAAATATTAGCAATATTGTTCAATGCCCTAGTGGTGAGGATAACATTTTAAAAAACTTTTTTTTAAAGGTTGAAGGTTCAAATCCTTGGACCTTGTAAATTTGAATTTGATTTGTCAAGATATATATATAGGTTATTGCAAAATAATTATCAAAATTGTTCAATGTCCTAATGGTGTGGGGAGCATTTTACTTTCATTGAGGTGAAGGGTTCGAATCCTAGAACCTTAAAAAAAAAAAAAAATTCCTCATTTATTTGGTTATACAAAGGAGGGTAAAATAGACATTTGCAATTTTTAAATAATTAATTCTTTTTTCTTTTTAAAAAATTTGGTCAAAGGCCATCTAAACAAAAACTTCTTTTGTGATGGTCATTCCAACTCATTTCCCATACCAGAAAGGGAAAGAGATTGTGTGTGGACACGCGCCTCTTTAGGTGCGTTGTGTGGACGGAGTAACTCAGTCACGTGTATTTGGATGTGCTACAAATTCTATTTAATCTAAATAAATTAAACTTTAATTTAAATCAAAATTAACAATATATTTTTCATATATTCTGCATTTATTTGAAAAATACTTAAAATTTTGTCATTACTGCAATGAATTTTGGCAACTTGAAAGTTGTCCGAAAGTACTATAAACAGAGTGAGTGTAAAAAAATCGAAATTCCTTTTTCATGGAAAAAGGAAAAAAATATATAAAAAATTAAAGGTTAGCACACAACTCACGAGTGAGATTTGTTTTTCATTATTGTTATTTATGAATGGCTTTTGTAGAATTCAAAGGGATGCCATGGTTAGGATTAGGTAAAATTAGGTGGAATTCTTGAGGGGCCTTGATGAAATAACAAAAATACTTGTGGGGCCTTGACGAAATAAAGACCGAAGAAGGAGCACGACATCCCAACGAGATTAGTACTTTAAGAGCATCTTCAATAGAGTTGTGAATTGTACTAAAAAGTGTGTTACATCACTCCAAAATGTTTCTATAACAAAAATGTGAAAAATGTCTACCAGACTGTACTGACATCGTTCACTTAATTTTAATAACTTATCTCCATTGGATGATTTATTCTTTTAAATAATTTCTCTTCCATCTTTCTATATGTTCTCTTTCTTGTACATATGAGTCTATGACCCATAATTGATTCAATCCAAATCCCCATTGAAAATGCTCGTCTCCATTTCTATTCTATTCTACTTGTCACATGTACAACAATTCACATTATTACATTGAAGATACTCTATTAGAGACAATCGCCCATCTTTGGCACGTGACGTACTATTTGATAACACTAGTTAAATGTTTAATTAATATTATTCATCGTGATTGACATTTAGATGATTTTAATTGATTTGTCATCTACATTTAAAGATGACAAATCAAATGATGCCACATCACTAATGATTAGCAAGCATTGCTCACTAATAGCGCAATATTAAATGGATGTATATGAAATCCACTTTATTAATTTTATCATTTAATGTTGCATCACGAGACGATAGTCTATAATAGAGATAAATAACATTATTTGATTGTAAAAGCAGATAATATAACTCCAAAATTGAAATAAGGAACAGAAATACTGTAATTCTCAAGTCTTCTTTTGTCATACCACCAAATATTACAACTCAAACAATCGCGCAGCGTCCTGTCCCAGATAAGAATGTTTTAACTACAAACTGACCAACTCCCAAAATTTCTACTCATCTGTACAAATTTCACCACCTAAGAAGCAACACTGTGAACAGATTTGTTCTGCTCGATCATGACCAACATTCTGATTCTTCAAGCCTCATTTCAAAAATAATTTAGAACTTGGTTCACGCTCAGGATGGAGGAACAATTTGGATGGGAAGAGGGAGAGGGAGAAAGAGTCCAATTTTCTGTTAGAGTCGGGGTATAGGTTGCGGTTACTTCTACCAGCAGTCGGGGTGAGCAAGACTAAAGACAAGGCAGAGCCTTCAAGCCACCATTATTCCCACGGAAAGGGAAAAATAGAGGCTAAGGAAACAGCTATCCTTGGGAAAGAAAAATGGACTACAATTGACTGCCAACGATAAATAGAAATTGGCAAAGCCAAAAATTGGGGTTACACTGAAAATTAATTTACAGAAAAAGAAGTCCAACCACTACTAATATATGCAGCAGAAGAGCATTAATGCTCTTATTTACCACCAACTCGAGGAGCACACCACTTGATGAACCGCTGCTCTCGCTCAGCTGCCCAGCATTGACAAATTCATCCTTCCCGGAAGTTATAGAGACGTTCACGGACAATGAACCTGAAGAAAGACGTTCAGATATAAAATAATGAGCTACACGAAAGTTCAACATGCCATAAAATATTGTTAAAATGATTAAACAAACCGGAAAGAAAATTCAGCACTTACAATCATAATCTGCCCATCCTATTCTTTGACGAGCCAAATCATAAACAAAGATTTTATCTTTGAGAACAAGATCTGGAGACAAGAAAGTTATAGATAAGTTTCAGTCTCAATACTCTTAAGGTGACTTGTTTATCAAAATTTAGAATATTTTGAAGTAATTATCCCAAGAATTGCTTAGTTCACAATGTTAAATTGAAATCTACTTCACATATGATGTTTAACGTCTATATTTACTTGCTATTGAAAAGTATACATTTGGGTTAGCAGTATCCGTCGGTACTCAAGTCAGCAAATTTTTATTACATCATATTCAACCTGTGGTGTTCTTCCTTCTAAAGCATGTAATAACTAATTCATAAGGGCCATTGCACCATACAGGAAACCCACAAAACCCTCTTATGGCTCTATCACAAAATACGAGTCCATACATGTCATGCAAAGATTATTTCGAAAAATTGTCGGGGATGAAAAAAATAAGTCATATTACACCCAAGATAGCTCGTCTAGTATACTAGAGGCAAAAGAACAAGAACATAGCAAAAGACTGTTCTGTTCACCCTCCAGCTTTGACTTCCCAGAATATTCATACTACAAGTAGTTTAAAGGACAGAAGCCCACTCCTCACCAACACACTAAAAAAATGGAGGAAAGGAAAGGAAATGATCATTTGATACCCACACAAAAGGAAAAGTTCACTTGCAATCTCAAATGCTAGCAATACTGGTGTGTATATTATTCACATGCACATGCACAGACACCCAGATATCTGCTCAATTTCTAGAAGCCTGCTAACAGTGCACACAGCAAGCCTTTATTTCTACCAAAAAGCTTTTGTTTGGACACCATCTATTACACTTGATGGGGTATAGGATGCTTTGACATGAGCTAAAAGAACTACCATCACCTCTGCACTCCCATTTAGGGGAAAATTGAGACGAGATGCTCAAGAGCTACTCAAGCTTGGACTTCGTCAATGGTCACCTTTTTGAGAGTTCAATCAATTAAAATACTCTGGACAAGAAGGGTGGCGGGGGTGGTGGCGGGGAGTGAAGACAACCTACTAGATAAACTGTCAAGTCATTCACAAATCAAACTAACACCAAGACACTAGGTTGCATGACCAAACCTAGTGGAATCATTACGAATTTCCTATTTCTAAATACATTTGTACAGTTAGTAATTTATAGTCGTAAAAATGAATGGCGCAGATGTGAAGGCAAAATTCCAACTTTTGATTCTATGATGACTTCAAGGTAACATAATTACTGCTGCCTATTTTTGTTTGAATTGACTGGATATTGATTGATGGGCTCCAGTTTAAACAGAAGGTGGTCATTTCGGGATACTGAAACTTGCTCTAAGCATGACCAAACCTAAAGTTTGGCTATCACATAATGAAGCCAATCTTGAGCTACAACATTTGGGCCATTTGGCTCATCCCATTGGGAATTTGGGATCCAGTTTGAAGCCTGAAAATTCTGTGAGGTCACCTATTGAACAACACTGAACAATGGCTGAATTGCATGCCCGACTTCAGATAACCGATTATGGGTGGGTTCCTCACCTTGGTGGTTCATTGTGAGCTTTATTTTATTATCTTTTCTTGAACTTGAGTATGATAGGTACAAATATGCTCATGGGTTAAACCACAGATGGATAGCCTATAACTTCAACAGAACTACTTGAGAGTTAAAGAAAATGCAAGAAATAAAGTATCTATATCATTTTCGTTTGGAAAATATCCTTCCAGAATAAAGTATCTTAGCCGGTAACCAACCTCCTAAAATTGTTGTGCCAGGAGATTGGACGTTAATAAAGCCAATGCACCACATTGCATCACCATCCTGCAAGAAAATAGTAAAAACAAGAATTTCATATAACAGACAAAGAAGAAATATAAGTTAACACTGTGGATTAGCATGATCCAGAGTTAAATTTAAACAAATAACATTGTCTTTCACAGGATGTTGGGGAAGCAAAAAATGACAGTGTAGAGACAGCTGCAATACTTACAACAAATCCCATATGCACAAGGTAATCCTCTGGCCTTAAAACCATGGATACATCACCAGCAAAATTCAAAGAAACTGGAGGAAATATCTGAGCCATGCTGCGTAGGAACAAAAATAGATCTTGGTCAAGTGCCAAACAATGACATATCATAAAACCATTTTTGCCAACAATCATTACGATTAGAATAATCTCAGAGAACTATCACTAAAGTGTTGAATGAAAAGAACCTAGTGGAGAATAGATAGCACTGATTTCCTTTTGAAATGATTGGCCTTGCAGATTGAGAAACAGCAGCAGTTATCTGCAGACACAGTAAACAATCAGGAAAAAAAAAATCAGCAACTAAACATGCTAATTTGGAATAGTAAATTGATTCAAGCACAGTAAGAGTATTTCTAGGTGCATGTGGAAGAACTTTCATGAGACTTCATCAGTGGTTGGAAGAGATCTAAACAAGTGTATGATTATCACACCTACCAAATTAACCAACCAAAAATAAGTGCCCACCAAATCGGTTAAGTAAAAAAAAAAAAAAAAGATTTCATGTTCTGGTTCCAGAAATTTGTTTCAGAAATTTAATTTCAAGCCTCTAGCTCCAGTTATGCCGTGTATTTAAGCATATCTCAGACATCATCAAACTGGTATCTTCACCACTTACCTAACTGTCACTCCAACAATTACAACAAAGGCGGTGAGAGAGAAAGGAACAGGGGATGAAAACTTACGGCGCCAACAAAAGGATCATAAGCTTCTTCAACGAGGTATGCTAAAGTAGTTCCAGAATCAACAATAGTCCCTTGGTTGCCTGAACTCGTAAACACTGCTGGATCAATAGGCAACACCTGCCCATTGACAGCTATGCTCTGTAGAAATAAATTATAATGTGGCCTGAAAGATTGGAAGTAAAGAATCAACAATTTGCAAAATCGTGATATGAAATGACGTCTCAATATTTCTTAAACAATAGAAAGCAAGAAAATTATATCATCATAATCTTGTATGAAAAAGATGTGAGGAAACTGGTAATATGCATACACGGCTCTATGCACTACAAGGTTATTTGAAGCTATGTTATATGGAGCCAAAATAAAATAGTTTCACGCTGTTAAAAATACTTACTGCGATGGAACAAGGGGAGTATAAACGATTCTCGGATCCAAAACCTCTCCAAGAACTAGTATACCTCCACCATTTCCCTCTCCTTTCAAGCAATGGGAAAACACTTTAGGAGTAATCCCATGTGATGACAATTGCGATATTACTGAAAGACCCTGCTGGCCAAAACCAAAAATTCCATCAACTGCTCTATCTGATTTAGTCAAGTCCCCGGACATAGCGGTGCTGCACCTGCTCCCAAACATAAAAATAAACGTTTCAACTTTCATTGAACTGTACTACAATTTTTTAATTGTTACAAAACTACTGTTGAAGGAACAAGGAAAAACATATATTAAATGATAAAACATATCAAAACACGATGGGTTCAAATGTTCAACGATTCAACTCTTTCACCTTGGGTTCAAATTGCTCAATTGATTCAGAATCAAACTAACTATTTTTTGCACCTTTAGTTCTATTCTTACAGTAAACTGCAAAAGTACCCTTCAACTACCAAGTTGTCTCTGTGAATGTGGATTCAAACCAAATTGCAAAATCATGATAGTTATGAGGGGTATCACTTTCTGTGTAACATTTATGAGATTGATGCAGTCATTATATTAATTAGTTTTTAACTAAGTAGCAATGAGTTTTTTTATTTTTTTTGTTGGAGTGTGGGGGAGGGGTTGTTGTCATGGCTGATTGAAAAATTCTAATTGAATTATATCTATATCTCTTCTTGTTTAAGTTTTAATTATTGATTCCAAATCCACAGGCACGCGTGCATCGGACCACTAGAAATACAATAGCATAGAAGTCAGAATAACAGCCCACCCAAAAACAACGGGAGCAGAAGAATTAGCGATTAATGAGGTTCCCAAAATTGTGTCAAAATAGAGCAGGTCAGATACATAGAAACCAGCAGTGCCACTTCCATCTCCATATTGGAACGAGTAACCACACTGATTGCTTTGAGTAGAGCATTCAGCAGATGCAGTTTGGACCATAGAAGCACATATGTGGTCTGCACAGGAAATAGAGGATACTGTTGATGAACTAGCAGGATCAAAGGAATTGAGCTCAACCTGCAAACGAACTAAAATATCAGTTTATTGTGAAACTCACAAGGCTTCAATAAATTGTCAAATTCCACCAATGAAGGAGAAAACAATGAGATTAAGGACAAGATCTCACTCCAAGACCACTAGTCTGGGGGCAATTATTACAGGAACTGCAAGTAACCCACAAGATGTCGCTCCCGGTATCAATTTGCACGTTGAATTCTCTTGGAGGAGAACCCAATTTCACTTTGGTAAAATAAAGTCTACAGTTGAAGAATCATTGATTAGAAAAGGGGAATATAATTTTATGTTATATTCGAAAAAATAAATCACAATAAATTGAAACCAACAAAGTGAGAGTATCAACATTCAAGAATGAGTTCCCACAAATGGAATCTGACAATTAGGAAAAGCAAAACCAATCAGCATTTCCATTCGAAATGACATTGACCGTTAAATACATACTATTTAATGACTGAAACTATTATAAATTAAAATAACTCTCTGTTGAAATTGTTGAACGTAAAGCAGCCAAGAATTATCAAGATCAAAATTTGATATAAAAAAAAAAACTCATTAATTTCTTGCACGTACTATTAAACACACTAAAAACAAGAATTAAAGAAACAATAGTTTATATTCCAAATTGAAGTTGTAATAAATTTTTAAGAACTAAATATATTTCTAATATACGTCACTCACAGAAACAAAAAGTAAAGAAACAATCAAAATTAAAAGGTGCAATAAAGTTACCCCACGAGATAGGGATCTGAGGTACCAACGACCGGGAAATCCACGATGCCACCGGCAAAGCTCTGTAAGATTCGAGCGTGCCTCGCCCTGTCCCGAGCTTTCAGCGCCTCCAGCTCCACCTTCTGGTCCGCCGGAAACGCCCTCTCCAGAGTCAGCACTCTCTTGACACCGCCGCCACTCTCCGCCGGCATAAAGGCGGCAGTCGCCATCACCATCACCATCGTCATGGCCATGACCAAGAACCTCCTGTCCACCATTGCCGGCACTCCAAAATCCCACTGTATAATATATCTATATCCAATGTTCGTACGTGTAAATGTATGTATAAATGACAAAGAATTATTAACTATGAAAATTAAAGCATACAGTTTCCTTCATTATTATTTTTTTTATATTTCTGATATCTAGAGAGAGAAAGTAAGTTTTGCTATACTCCGGCCGAACAAGAAAGCAGTATATATAGAGATATATGTTCTCCAATTTTGTATAGTGACGGCGTTGAAATAGGTGAAAAGTCAATAATAGTCATAGGTGATTTACATAGAGTTGGGTTCAGCGAGGGGTAATTTGGGGAGGAATATAATACTCCGTATATTTGTAATTTGAGTTGACGTGAATTGATTTTGGTCGTGGAGTGTGTGCGTAATTTACACGCTTGAATTTCATGTTACCGTTTAAATATGAGTGAAGTAAGGGAGACGTAATAGTTTTAAATGAATTCCAAATTTTTTGTACATAATCTTCCATTAGTGACGTTGGCGAACATTTAGAAAAAAAAAAAAAATTAATAAAAATTGATAAAATATATTATTGAAAAGTTCATAAAAATATGGATCTTATAAAATGTATGATTAAAAATAATTATTAAATTTGAATTAAATTTTTATCTATTTTTTTATTTAAATCTAACTAGCGCTAAATTTCTTGTCACGCTTTATGTGTGCTTGTTAGACATATTTATTCCATTATGGTCAGTTTGATTGCAAGGATAGAAAATGGATGGAAAGAAAATATTTTATAGGGAATTGATTTTCCTAGAAAATGTTTTATTGAGAATTGTAATTAATTGTATTTTATTAGTATAATTTTTCATGGAAAACATTGAAAGTTTGGTGTCCATTTGGCTTCTTTTTTATGGAATTTGTTCATTAAAGTGATAATTTTTTATACCATTGGGTCTAAAATTTGTTCCAATTGTAAAAAAAAAAAAAAAAAAAGGTGAAAGATGTTTTCTTACCAAATAGGTGGGAAAACAAAATCAAGTTTTTGTGCATCAAATGATTGTACTTAAAAAAAGGTGGAAAACATTTTGACAGGAAAATTTGTGCTATCAAACATCCTTAATTGACTAAAGTTAGAAAATATTTTCCTTTTCCATCCATTTTCTAAGCTATCAAACGGACCATTTCAAAAGTATTTTTTTTAACGTTGTTAAAAGTTACGAAAATATTTATCTCAAAAAATCATAATCAAACCAGAGCTAAATATATAGAACAAAAATCAAATAAAAGAAAAAAAAAGTACTATAGATGTTTTTTTTTTAACAGTAGTTAACTGAGCCCAAGAACGGATCCAAAATCGGATTACAAGTCGAGCTAATAGGTAAAAAAAATTAAAATTACACGAATATTTTTTTTACATAAAAAAGAAAAATTACACTAGAAAATTGAAATGGAGTGAGGACTGAACCGAGCTACGCCCAATCCCCTACATCTGTCGATGCCCAAGCCGCAATTTGACCTTGTTATTGTGACGTGTTACGTTAATACATAGGTTTGTTACCTAGTTGGCAGGACGATTTGCTTCATTTAATGGACGACTTTGTAGAGATTTAAATTTGTTAAAGTAAAATAAGTTTACTATTTATATTCATTTTACTTTTTTTTTTTTTTTTTAACAACTTCTTAATGCCTAAGTTTACATTAAAGGGTTTGAACTTCTTTTCACTGCAAAAGCATAACTCTCGTGGCGCATGTCTTCTTATTCCCTTTTCCATTAGCAACAATAATTTAAATCAGTCCGATATTGGCATAAAGAATCGAAGAAAAAGAAGTTAAATTTATGTTTGATATTATGGGTGTGTTTGAGCCACATATTTTGAAAGAATGTATTTTGGAACAGTAGATTGATGAAAAATGTGTGATCGAAAATGAGAATTAAAATTTTAATGTGTACCAAAATAGGGGCTATATACAGATAATTCTACATACGTGCGCAAATTTTGAAAAATAATCAATACAAAATCAATCTCTCGCAACCTTTTCACATATTTTCGTCAAGAATTTATGTTTGTACTCTTTAAAAATTCATTAATTTCACTATAAAATATATAAATCAGAACAAAAAAAAAAAAAATTATATTACAAATGATTGGATTATGGCAATGTGAGGATGATGACTAAATAGAAGGGTACAAGAAAAATGGGTTTGGGACAATTCTTCCACTTTAAAAATGAGAAGAAAAGTTGGAAGTACTTTTGAGATTTATGCTTCCTTTTATTCAATAATATGGCTTGGATAGTTCTCTCTTTATCATCCTTTGAATAAAATAATCATTACAAATTTAATTTGAAATTTGAAATTGGATTCTTAAAATTCAATTGTCAATCTAAATCACTTTTTTAAAATTAGTTAGTTACTTTTTAAGTGTATCCACCACCTTTCTCGTTTGATTGTTCTTGAAGATAGCATCGACCAACAAGGCAAATATAATATAATCAAATATTCATATGAACCATTTCAAATTTATTAGAGTAATGTTATTTATAAGCCCTACTTGGATAAGTTCATTTGCTAAATTTTTGAAAAGTCAAAAGTTGTTTTTAAATATATTTGAATGAAAGTACTTTGACTGCGTGACTTTACAAGAAGCAAAAGTAAAAATAAACGTTCTATCAAACAGACCCTCAATTCATTTAGTAGAAAACTTAATTTATTATCATTATTATACGTAATATACCTAGTATTCCGACTTATTTATTGAATTATTGTTGGAGGGAAACAATTAGGGATAGATAATGGATGTTCATTATCCATCAAGGTTATCTAATTTAAAAGAGAAATAAGCTTTCAAGTAATCTATGTGGACATCATCTTTATAAGTTTTTTCTAAACATAGACATAGATATGGACATAAATTAAGTAGGCATTAATGTAGAATACTTTCCAATGCGACCTTTGTTAAAAACAAAGGTACTTTTAACACATGGAGGTATAGTTGGGGGTGTTGGGGGGGGGGGGGTGGGGTTCTTATCCCATAATTTTAGGCACAAAGATGAAAGAAACCTTGTCCACCTGTAAATTGATTTGACTTGGCTCCAACTCACATTTCAACCAATGCTTATTTTCTACCTACTTATCTTTTTTGCTGGATTTGGGCTTATTTTGGGCAAAGAACAGTTTCTTCTCTGGCAGGGGAGAAATGAATTTAAAAATCAAATAAGTAAACCATGTAGTTGGCAGGGGAGAAATAATGAATATACCTCTTATTTAAATAAGTTAAAGAATTAATTATAGTCATAGTTTCAATTTTTTTAAAGGTGCAAATAAATTATTAAAAATTAGAATTTAGTTTTTTTTTTTTTAAAAACGTACAAACTAGTCTCAAATAAATTATTTAAAGAATTGAAATTACAAAAATTATTTTCTTTAATTTTTTTATTATTTAAATATGATTGTATATTCATAATTTTACAGCTCTTTATTAGGAAATTATATAAAAATGGATAGAAATGATTGTTTACACAATTAAATGGGTAATTAAGAGTGAAAATGTCAAAATATATATGAATTTTTTCGCTATAATAGTGAAATGTATGAACATTATGTGCTAATTACCCTTTTAATAATTTATTTGTGACTCATTTGAGTTTTTTTTTAAAGTTTGGAATTATGGTTGCAATTAATTTTTTTTATTTAAAGAGAATGATATATTCATCATTTCATAATTTTTAATTGAGAAAATGGATGAAAATGAACTCTTGCACATTTAAATGTGGAAATAATGATGAAAATGCTAGAAAAATATAAAAGATAATGATGTTTTCCACAATAATAGTGAAATGTGGGAACGTTATGTACTAATTATCATTTTTACATATATTGTACTATTTATTTCGTTCTAATATTGTCAGATTAAGCATATCTAAGATCGGTTTAATATAGATTTTTTGAAACAAAATTTTGTGAAAAGTGGTATATGTGAAGAATGTGCTGTTAAAAATAGAAAAAATTATTAATCCACGAGTGAAATTGTTTTATTAAAAGGATGTATAATTGAAAGTGAGTTTTTTTAAAAAATAATTATTAAAAATCTTTACCAAAAATGAGTATAATGTGTAATGAAAGATTTAAGGCATTATATATAGTGATGGCAATGGGGTAGGGGTGCCCCGCCAATCCCCACCCCCGCCCTCGAAAAGACGGGGCGGGGCCTTGCCCCGTTTCATTCCCCATTTAGTTTTTTTTTTTTTGTAATCAAAAATTTCTAATTAAATATAAATTCAAAATTTTATAATTCAAAGCAAACAATACTTAAAATAACTACATCAATATTCAAACCAAACAATAAAAACAAACAATGTTCAATTTTTTTTTTTTTTAATATTTAACTAGGCGGGGCGGGTTCGGGGCGAGACACCTTCGCCCCGCCCTGCTAACCCGTCGAGGCGGGGCGGCGCATATTTTTTTGCCATCTCTAATTATATATAAGTGTCGCCAACCAATTTTGAATTTTTTAAACCTCCATTTTCAGTGACACGATCAATTCTCCCAAAAACTAATTAAAGAGACGCAATCAAACATGTATCATCCAAGATAGAACCGATCATCCATACCAAAACACTATTTGTTTAGATCTTACTTTGAGAATCCCTTACAAGATAAGCACATCTTGAAGTTTTAGTAATGATGAATGCTACTTAACCCTGTTACCGAACCAACCTAAGTAACATTAAATGTCATTAACAGAGTATAATTTTACATTTAATTAAATATATAATATAATACCACATAAACTGATTTTCTAGCACCATTTGTATTAGATATCATTATTCTTTAGTAATGCTCAACAAACTATGTCAAATATTTTTACTAATTGACCATTTACTCTACTTTTGCTCTAAAGATTTGAATTTGTTAGGTATTTAATGTAATTGACAAATTTGTGAACAAAAAGAACTAAAGTTAATATGTTGTAAAAAGTCAAAGAGTAGTGTGCAATTAGTGAAAGTTGTGATATTTTAGGTCTAGGGTTCGAGAATGGAAAAGAAGGAAAAACGGTGCGAAATTTCACTAGATTCTTGCCAAGGCTTGGCTCGAGCGTTAGAAACATAAACTTCATCGCCCGTCGTCGCCTCACCTTCGCTCAAGTGACTAGAGGTGGGCAAAACCCAAACCAAACCGGGCAAACCGATCGGTTTGGGTCGGTTTTTTGAATTTTTGGGGCGAGTTTCGGGTTTCGATTTGTTTAATCGGGTTGGGTCGAGTCGCGGGTTAGGAACCTAAACCCGACCCAACCCAAAAAAAAAAAAGTGAACTTTGAACGCACTTTCATTTTCAACTTTCAATTATTAGTTTTGATTATTTTGTTTTTGTTTATCCTTAAAGGGATCCAAGAAATTAACAAAACTAAGTCTCCTCTCTATTCTAATTAACAAAACTTGAAGTCTTTTGACCTTCTAATTAACAAAACTAAGTCTCTGCTCTCTTCAATGTAGATTTGTTCTATGAATGTTTTGTTTATTTCTTATTTTGGCTCAACTCCATTAATTCTTGTTATTGAGAGCAACATAACTATATTTATCTCTTTGATTGATTCCTTAAAAGTAATTAATCTGTTGATAGTTTGACAAAAATATGTACATATATTTATGGAATTTCATGCTGAATTCTACTAGTGTTATAATTTCTATTTTTTTTTTAAAATCGTGACTTGAAATAATGATATATTTTCCTTCATATGAAATTACATTTCAATAGTCTCTTGTGGACATGTTAAGTATGATTTTACATGTATGAAGTACTTTGTTATTTTTTATTAAGATGTGATTTTTGTTGATGAATATTTGATGGATTGTACTATTTTATTTTTCAAGTTTATTGACATTGGATGACTAATGGGTATTATTAATGTTATTTTACATAAAAAAATTGGACGATTTTAATTTTTGTGCAATAAATTTTTCTCAAACCGACCAATCCAACCCAACCCGACCGACACATAATTGGGTTGGGTTGGGTTTCAACATTTACGTGGGTTGGGTTGGGTGGATTTTTAACAAACCGACAATGTTGGTTTGGGTTAGGTTGGATTTTTAACAAACCGACAATGTTGGATTGGGTTTGGGTTGGGGCAAAAACCAACCCACGCCCACCCCTACAAGCGACAATGCTATCCGAGAATTTTGTAATTCGTTTTTCAAAGGCTTTTTATCTGATCCATTCATTCTCTACCCTACATATAAATATTCAAACGCCATAATACAATTTTTCTAAGGTTAATCATTGATCAAACATATTATTTTCATATTCTCTTCATCCTTGCTAAGCTTTCAACCTTCATTATTCATAGTGATTTGTTCTCGGCTGTGAGAAAAACATCATATTCAAAATTCAAATACCAAACTGTTGATTCCTTCATATATGTCAGAGTTTCTGAAGATCAAGGGAAGATGACTGGAGTTACAGTTGTTGAAGAACGCGGTGTTCTTCGTGAATCCACAGGAGATAGATGATTTTACAAAGTTTGGAGTTGCTGCAGGAGAACGCAATCCATGAGAGCTTTGAAAAATTATAGCTGGGAGTTGGTGCAGGAGCACAGAATCCAAGAGAATTGTTGGAATTGTAGTTGGAGGTCAAAAAGTACGTGTTGTCATCTAGTCTGCTAGATTGTAAGTTATAAATCACTTATAGTGAATTGTTGAGTGGCAAAATGCCCGAAGTTTTCACCTAATTGGGGTTCTCCATGATAAATTCTTGCGTTAACTTATTGCTTACATAACTGCGGTACTTCAATATATGAATAATTGAATTGCATGATTAACCATTTAAAAAAATAATTAATAGTGACTTGTTGCTATTTAATTGTTAAATATTTTAATTCCGCATTATCACCTATTCACCTCCCTCTATGTGTTATTACGGTCGAACTACGTATTTTCAGAATTCCCATGTAAAAAATCAGTCTTTTTTTACAGCATGTAACAAATAAGAAATCAGATTAATTATAAATGAATAATGTTATTCAAATTGTACAATAAACCTGATTAATATGTCCAAAAGCATGCATTGAAAGGGAAAAGAAAAATTGAAAATTACAATTACAACTCAACTAGATCAGATCAGGCAATTACACATATTTTGGGAAATTATTGTTCTGGTTCGGTTCACTTCACATCTGACCATGCACGTTGAACAATATTTTGAAGACAACTCTAACTTTTCCGAAGAGGAAACAAGCTGGCAACAGCTCAACATAGATTTCCTAACAATTTTTGCTTACAAATTGATAAAAGTTGTTGACCTCAAAAAACGGATCTGCCGCCGAGCCAACAGGTGATATCCTCGAGTCTATCCTTTCCTGCATGAACCACACAACGTCAGTCACACGTGGCCGTTCCCATAGGAGGTAGGGATGGCCACGGGCACTCCGACGGTCAAGTCAGCGTAGGATCGGCCGGAAATTATTTTATCGATCTCCAAGTTTTCACTCGGAGGCCGTTTTCGGGATTTTTGGAAACAAGTGTCCATATAGAGAGATCAAAAGAGATCGTACCAGTCCCCTTTTTTGGCGTAAGGGTCTAGTATTTATACCGGGTGTGAGAGGAGGAGGGCCGTTGGATGGGGAGGTACGTGTAGCTAGATTATTAGGGCCCGTCCCATCGTAGGTGTCAACTTGCCTTTCCATAGGTTGGCTGGCATTAAGTGCTTCTGGCTGATTTGACCGTTTGGGTCCTGTCACATATCCCATCAATCATGGACTTGACTGCAAAGATCTGTACGGGAGATCTTTGCAGGGGCGCGGCGGGGCGAGGCGGAAAGGGGACCAGGTGCAAACAGCTCGTCCTCTGCGCAATCGCCTCGGATGGCGTGTGGCACGTGGAGTCCGAGCTGTTAATCGGTTCTCACCAGTAACAATAGTCCCCCAAGTCCTTGTACACGTATTTATACGTTATGAGGACTTTCAATGCTGTGGACGGGGCGTGTGGGAAGGAGTGCGGGGTTCTTGGTTGGACCGGGTTTGAAATGGCTCATCATCCCCCGTGGGGACTGTTGCGGAACGGAGCAATCGTGCCGAGGCCATAGGAGTTGGCAACTCTTGGGGGAGCTGTGGCAACTCTGCCATTCGCCCTGGCCGAGGAGACCAAGGTGGCAAACTCTAGGGGCCGCCGCGGAACGAAGCAATTCGTGCCGAGGAGACCAATGTGGCAAACTCTAGGGGACCGTTGCGGAACGAAGCAATCGTGCCGAGGCCATAGGAGTTGGCAACTCTTGGGGGAGCTGTGGCAACTCTGCCATTCGCCCTGGCCGAGGAGACCAAGGTGGCAAACTCTAGGGGGCCGTTGCGGAACGAAACAATCGTACCGAGGCCATAGGAGTTGGCACCTCTTGGGGGAGCTGTGGCAACTCTGCCATTCGTCCTGGCCGAGGAGACCAAGGTGGCAAATTCTAGGGGGCCGTTGCGGAACGAAGCAATCGTGCCGAGGCCATGGGAGTTGGCAACTCTTGGGGGAGCTGTGGCAACTCTGCCATTCGCCCTGGCCGAGGAGACCAGGTGGCAAATTCTAGGGGGCTGTTGCGGAACGAAGCAATCGTGCCGAGGCCATGGGAGTTGGCAACTCTTGGGGGAGCTGTGGCAACTCTGCCATTCGCCCTGGCTGAGGAGACCAAGGTGGCAAACTCTAGGGGGCCGTTGCGGAACGAAGCAATCGTGCCGAGGCCATAGGTGGTAAGGTAGTCGATGGCTTCCGAAGAGACAGTCTTGGTTATTGTGCCAATGATTTGAAAGCTTTTTGCCTTTCCAATGCATGCAAGGGGGGCGAGTCTGCTGCTTCCGAGACACGCTTGTTTCGTCATAAATGGCAATGATGGCGACGGCTCCACGAATTTCGGGGTGACGCACTCTGGCTGTGTGTGGGGCTCACCGCTCCATCGTAGCCGTTGATTTTAGTGACTTTTCACTTCGACGGTGATCCTTTCACCTCAGTATCGAACGACCTAGATGCTGTTTGGGTGATCTAACGGCTAGGGCCAGTCCTATGGTGCCTATAAAAGGCCCATCCGTTTCATTTTCAAGCTTTTACTCTTGCGAAAACTTCTTAAGGCATATTGAATCTCTGCATTCCGGCGAATTCCATCACCAATTTCCGGCGACGTCTCTGTGAACACCGGCGTCAAACCAGCTCCCGGCGGTGTGTTAGGTAACTTTGCACATTTTTAGTTTCTTCACCTCCTTTTTTTTTCTCCGATTTTTCAACGTCGTTTGCGATGGCGAGCGAACAATCGATAGTGAGGGGGAGTGGGGATGAACGAGGCGAGGAGAGTACCCTTAGGGAGCCCATAGTGGTGTCTCCGGACGAACTTAGCAAGGCCATTATGGCCGGAGAGAATATCTGGAGGCGTCCTCCTTCCCCTGTAGATACGTTTGTCCAGTGGGGGGCTTCAAACTATCCTTCTACGATCACATCGGAACAGTTAGAGAGGTGCAGGACGGTGTGTAGGATCCCCTACACTATCGAAATGATCCTCCCCGAACCGCATGAGAGAGCTTGCTACCCTAGGCCCGGGTGTGTGGCAGTGAGCGATCATTTGCTTTGGGCCGGACTGAGACTTCCTTTCCACCCCTTCTTTAGGTTAATACTTAGGTCATACGGGGTGGCTCCGACCCAGTTCAATCCGAACTCATGGTCCCAAATGGTGGGGACTTGGATGCTATGGCGTCGGGCCAGCATCGGGTCGGATATGCCCTTCAGTGTGTTCCACTCCCTATTCTTTCCGAAAAACGTAGTCAGGGGGGAAGAGAGTCGAGGCTGGTACTACCTCTCTCCTTGGGGGTCCCATTCTCCGTTCCTGCACGGGGTGCCTACCTCTATCAAAGGTTGGAAGAGCTCGTGGTTCTGGGTCTCTGGTAGGTGGGACACCATAGAGAACGACCCCATGGCGCCTCTGACAATCCCCACCACCTACTCTACTTACAGTAAGTCATTTAACCGAACTGATTTACTTGAACAGTTTTGCTCATGTTTTAATACTTCTGCTCCGTGCAGGCTCCCTTCCGAAGTGCGAGATATCCGAGGAGGAGTGGGACATCATCGGCCAGATCTACCAAACTCCCCCGTCAGAAAGGAGTTATAAGGAGCTCATCGACAAGAACCACCACCTCGTCCTACACGGCCTTATGACGAACCGAGGTAAAACACTGAGTCTCAGTTCTTTTGATCGCGCTTCTGAGTCGAGGAGACTTAATGTTCCCTTTCTTTTTTGTGCAGAGGATTTTGTGAACAAAAGGCCTCCGAAGCCTGACCTCGCTTCTATTCGCCGCAGCGTGGCTGAGGCCAAAACTTTGCGGACGAGCTCAGCTGCTTACAAGAAGCAGTCAGAGCGTCTTCTCTCTTTTAGTCGGGTTGGGCAGCAGGCCACTGAGGAGAACGTGGCGGAAGAAGGTGCCTCCCTCGTTCAGAGGAGAAAAAGGCGAACTGGCCCATCCGGGACTTCCTTCTCTATACAAGCCGGTGCAGAAGTCACCGAGGACGTCCCGCCAGCTCCGCCAACCTCCCAGGCCATTGTGCCCATAACCGCCTATTTCACCGGCGAGCAGCCCCGGAAAAGGTTGAAGAAGTCTGCTGGAGCCCCGGCCAAGGAAAAGCGAGCCGACTTCCTTGGGAGTAAGGAAGAGGACCTTCCCGAAGCAGTTCTGGAAATGCTGCCTCCTGAGACCGCCTCCGCTGCTCGAGTCCACAGCAAGTACTGGACCGAGGACTGGGCAAATCATGCCGCCTCGTGTGAGGTCGAGGACCTACTGGCTGCCAACAATGCCTGCGTTGCTAGGGCGCTGAGTATGGGAGCTTCGGCAGAAGATTTGGTCCGAGGCCTTCGAAAGAAAAATAATGAGTTGGAGGATCAGCTGAAGGCCTTGGGGTCCTGGGAGGCTGAAGTGGCTAAGGCCAAGAAAGAGACGGAGGAGGCGGATGAGAGGTGGGTGACGGCCACTTCGAAGTTGGACACTGCGGAGGTTCGCGTCAATCAGCTGAAGAACGAGCTTCATGAGTCTGCCTCCCAAGTGGCAGCTCTGACGAAAAGGATTGACGATGCCAATGAGCATCAGCGAATAGCCTCCGAGGCTCTGGAAGTGGCTAACCGGGAGAGGGGCGAGCTGAAACAGCTTACCAAGGCCCAAGCCAAAGAGATTGGCTCCCTGAACGCGGAGGTTGGGGCAATTGGTGAGGCGGAGGTTCTGAAATACAAAGAGAACTTCCACACTACCCCGGAGTATGATGACTTCGCCAATTATTGGGCGTCCTGGGCTGCCAAGGAAGTGATGTCGCGTCTACGTGAAAAACATCCTGAGCTGGACATCAACTTCTTAGAGGAAGAGTTCGGGGGGCCTACTGGGGGTCGCCCTGGTCCCGATGAAGAGGAGGGAGGAGAAGTTGGGGAAGAAGAGGCAGAGGCGGATGCCGTAGTCCACGTATATTAGCTGTCTGTCCCGTACTTTTTACTTCCGTTTGTAAAGGCTTCGGCAATTTTGTAATTTAGTGATTGTTCTGTTACTTCTGCTCGTTTTGCCATTTTTGCTTGGTTTTTTCAGAAGTAAATCGCCTCGTAAACGTTCAACCATTTAATAACAATGGGACAAGTAAATCGCCTCGTAAACGTTCAACCATTTAATAAAAATGGGACAAGTAAACTCGCCTCGTAAACGTTCAACCATTGAATAAAAATGGGACAAGTAGCTCGCCTCGTGAATGTTCAACCATTTAGTAACAATGAGGCTTTTGTTTCTTCAAAGGTGGCACCCGCACCGCCTTTGACTAAGCAGACCCTCCTTGGGGTGTGACCCCTTGGGGGGGCTTGCACCTCGTCAAGGATTTGTGTTTAAGTTATGCGTCCCTGCTTTGGCAAAGGTGGCACCCGCACCGCCTCTGACTAAGCAGATCCTCCTTGGGGTGTGACCCCTTGGGGGGGGCTTGCACCTCGTCAAGGGTTTGTTTTTAAGTTACGCGTTCCTGCTTTGGCAAAGGTGGCACCCGCACCGCCTCTGACTAAGCAGATCCTCCTTGGGGTGTAACCCCTTGGGGGGGGCTTGCACCTCGTCAAGGATTTGTGTTTAAGTTACGCTGGCGAGAACAGTGACAAGAACAAGACATTTTCTTCATTTGACAACAATATTTACACGGTCAATAAGCTTCTTACTGGTAATACATTCTTAGATGTTCAATGTTCCAAGGATGAGGCGTAGCCTTTCCTTCCAGGTCTTCCATCGCATAAGTTCCGGGCCTAACTTCTTGGGTTATTCTGTATGGGCCCTCCCAATTTGGTCCCAGCGTGCCCGTGCCGGGCTCCTTAGTAGAGGGAAAAACTTTGCGGAGTACCAGGTCGCCAATGCGAAACATCCGCTTCTTTACCTTGGCGTTGTAGAAACGTGCCATTTTGCGCTGGTAGGAAGCTAGTTTGATTTGTGAGCCGTCTCTCTTCTCTTCTAGAAAATCCAATTCCGATCGCCTCAGTTCATCATTTGTTACCTCGTTGAAGTGGATGCGGCGGGGAGAAGGGGCGCCGACTTCCACAGGACTCATAGCCTCGGCCCCGTAGGTCATGGAGAATGGTGTTTCTCCGGTGGCCGTTTTACAAGTGGTTCTAATAGCCCAGAGGACCTGGGGGAGTTCGTCTACCCAGGCCCTCTTGGATGCATCCAACTTTCTTTTCAGGGCTAGCTTTATGGTTTTATTGACCGCCTCCACCTGGCCATTCGCCTAAGGATGATGAGGTGAAGAGAAATGTTTTCTGATTCCGAGCTCTTCACATAGGTTTCGGATTTTCCGATTGTCGAACTGCTTGCCATTATCTGAGACCAGGGAGAGGGGTATGCCGAACTGACATATGATGTTCTTCCACAGGAACTTCGATGTATTAGCTTCGGTGATTTTGGACAGGGGCTCTGCCTCCACCCACTTGGTGAAATAGTCGATTCCCACTATGGCGAAGCTAGCGTTTGCTCTTCCCTTGGGAAGAGGTCCAATAAAATCCACCCCCCATTTCGCAAAAGGCCAGGGGCTCGAAACAACAGTGAGCTCTTGCGAGGGTTGCCTCTGTGTATGGGAGAAGCGTTGGCATTTGTCACACTTACGCACGAATTCGATGGCGTCCCTTTTCAAAGTAGGCCAATAACACCCCTGCCGGAGTATTTTGTGTGCTAGCGCTGGACCGCCGGAGTGATTTCCGCAGATGCCTTCGTGTACTTCCCTTAATATGTAGTTCGCCTCTGTTCCTCCCGTGCACCTGAGGAGGGGCGAAGAGTAGCCACGCTTATACAGAACCTCATCGTGAATGATGAAATGGGTAGCTCTCCGCCGAAGCCTTTTGGCCTCGTTCTCATCATCAGGTACGGTCCCTTCTTTTAAATGGTCCAGGATAGGCAACATCCAGGCTGGCGTGCTTTCTACCCACATCAGCTCTTCGCCTCTTTTGATAGACGGTTCAGGTAGGTGTTCAATCGGTACTAGCGTTAACAGTTCGGAATCCTTGCTGCTAGCCAATTTTGATAGGGCATCTGCGTGGATGTTCTCCCGACGAGGCACTTGGATCAATTCGAATTTTTCGAAGTCGGGCAAGAGTCCCATTACCAGTCTTAGGTAGGCTTCCATGTGTTTGTCCCTGGCCGCGAAGCTCCCGTTTACCTGGTTTACCACTAGCTGCGAGTCGCTGCTGACCGCGATTCTCTTTACACGCAGCTCTTTTGCCAACCGGAGTCCAGCCAGGAGGGCCTCGTATTCTGCTACATTGTTAGAGGCTCTGAACCCGAGCCTAACGGCGCAGTTCAGTTTATGCCCCTCCGGGCTTTCCAGCACCACTCCTGCCCCGGAGCCGGCTTCTCCTGAGGAGCCGTCGACAAAGAGGTTCCAGGTGGGCGGCTCTGTCGGTTCCATGTTCACTTCGACTTCTGGAGCCTTTGAAAATTCAGCGACGAAATCGGCTAGGGCTTGGCCTTTGACAGCTGCCCGGGGGTGTAGGTTATGTCAAACTCGCTGAGTTCTACAGCCCATTTGAGCAACCTTCCCAAGGCGTCCGGTTTCTGCAAGACCTGCCCGAGCGGAAAGTTCGTCAGCACGCGGATGTCGTGGGCCTGGAAGTAGGGTCTTAGCTTACGGGAAGCGATGATTAAAGCCAGAGCTAACTTCTCCATGTCCGGATAACGCTCTTCGGCGGGCAGCAGGGCTTTGCTTACATAGTAGACTGGCAACTGATGTGCCTCCTCCTCTTCCTGGAACCTATTGCTAGGTATCCCACACCGTCCTCTATTCCTAGAGGTTGAGGGTCGTCTGGTGCCCCGGGCTGAGTTGCCCTCGTGGAATCCATCATTTTCGTAGGCTAGGGTAGGCACTGCGTTTAACGTAGCGGTAGCCAATGCTTGTCCCGAGGTGGGGGCCACTGCATGTCCTGCCTGGGTCCACCGTTGGCTTACCATTTGGGACGTGGGCCCTCTGCCTATTTGTCTCCTATGTGGAGGGATCCCTTGGGCTGCCCTGTTTCGATGGTCAATCATTTCCTCGTTGACAATTTCGACTTTCATCATTTCCACCAGCTCGTCATATGTTGAAGGATTCTTACTTCGAACATCCCTCTAGAACAGTGTGTTCATATTCAATCCCCCTTTCAGAGCGGACAGAGCTTCTTTGTCAGAGACCTGTTCGCAGTAAGTTATCTCGTCAGTGAAGCGAGCTAGGTAGCTTTTCAGAGTTTCTCCTGCGGCTTGCTTCATGTCCTGCAAGCGCTGTATTGGCGCCTCCCCCTCCTTCCTAGACAGGTACTGGTTCAGAAATGCCTTTTTCAGGTCCGGCCAACTCTTGATGCTAAGAGGTGCTAGCCTACTGTACCACACTTTGGCAGCGCCGGCGAGGGTCAGGTGGAATGCCCCGCATTTCAGTGCTGGTGAGGCGCCCCTTAGGCTCATTTGCGTTTTGTATTTGTTGAGATGTTTCTCCGGATCGCCCTTTCCCTCGTACTTCGGAACCTTTGGGGGAACGAAGTTATGTGGCATCGGGAAGGAGCGGAGTTCCCTTGAAAAGGGCAGATTATCATCGTCGTCATCAAGCTCGTATGATCTGCACGGTTCGTGGGGGCCCTCTTCCTCCTCAGCAGCCTGGGGCGGACGTTGAGCCGCTGCTCCTCTGTTTCCCCAGTCTATAGCACTTCGCCTCTCCCGCCTGTTTCTAGGCGGAGGGACCTGAGCCTCCTGACTTTGGACATGCGGCTGTTGCCGAACCTCTTGGGAGATCGGCTGACCCCCGTTTCTAGGCGCTCGTCCGAGTCGGTCGAAGACGCTAGCGGATCTTTGGGGCTGCTCCTCGTAATCCGGGGGGAAATTGTTTTCTCCAGCCGATGTGTTCCTGATTGGGGCAGCTGTGTAGTTTGACGTGTCCATTTCTACCTCTCGTTCGGTAGGGACGCCGTTCTGAGGCCCCGATTGGGCCCTTCTGCTTGATCCTTCCTCAGACCGCCTATGTGCAAAATGGTGTCGGCTCGGTTGAGCCGAATAATTGTCTCGATTTTGAGCCTGCGCGAGGAGTTCTTGCATGGCGGCGTTCTGAGCCGCAATGTTCCGCATGTTTGTGGCCATAGCGGCTACCTCGGCCGCGAGTTGGGCGATTCTGTTCCTTCTGCGATACCTGTGGTGGGGTCGCTGATGAGTGACATTTCGAGAGATCTCTTCTTCAGAGGCTTCTCTTGTTCTCCTTGGGTTTACTTCCTCCTCACTGGAAATCATGGTTCGGAGCGGTAAGACTTTTTCTCTTCTTGGCAAGTTGGAGCCCTACCGATCCGCCGCCCTCCTTTTTCAAGGATTTCTTGCCGGGCGTTCGAACAGGCTTTTTAGTGGGAAATTTTTCGTGGTTTACGTCGCCCAAGGTTTCCCACAGACGGCGCCAATCTGTTGACCTCAAAAAACGGATCTGCCGCCGAGCCAACAGGTGATATCCTCGAGTCTATCCTTTCCTGCATGAACCACACAACGTCGTCACACGTGGCCGTTCCCATAGGAGGTAGGGATGGCCACGGGCACTCCGACGGTCAAGTCAGCGTAGGATCGGCCGGAAATTATTTTATCGATCTCCAAGTTTTCACTCGGAGGCCGTTTTCGGGATTTTTGGAAACAAGTGTCCATATAGAGAGATCAAAAGAGATCGTACCAGTCCCCTTTTTTGGCGTAAGGGTCTAGTATTTATACCGGGTGTGAGAGGAGGAGGGCCGTTGGATGGGGAGGCACGTGTAGCTAGATTATTAGGGCCCGTCCCATCGTAGGTGTCAACTTGCCTTTCCATAGGTTGGCTGACATTAAGTGCTTCTGGCTGATTTGACCGTTTGGGTCCTGCCACATATCCCATCAATCATGGACTTGACTGCAAAGATCTGTACGGGAGATCTTTGCAGGGGCGCGGCGGGGCGAGGCGGAAAGGGGACCAAGTGCAAACAGCTCGTCCTCTGCGCAATCGCCTCGGATGGCGTGTGGCACGTGGAGTCCGAGCTGTTAATCGGTTCTCACCAGTAACAAAAGTAAACATGGTTCAGAGGGAGAGAAGAAGTAGAATTTCAGATGGAACATTGTTTCTTTAAGCAAGACACTTCGTATCACCGCTCAGTTGATCACAGAAGTCTTCATGGCAAAGTGGGTAAGTGACCGTTTATGGTAGGTCTGGCGTAACTTCTTATATTTATGCACAAAAGCTGTAAGATCAATCTCCCTATCCAGAAGTTGCCTATGGAGGGACTCAGATTCGTCCTCAGTTTTATTCATTGCCTCTGAAATAATAAGATATAAGTTATTTTTCTTTAATTTTCTAATGAAGTCTATTCTTTAGCAGAATGATCCAATGTAATTGAAATCATAAAAATCACTACTTTAATTTTCTAATAAACTCCATTCTTTAGCAGACATGATCAGCGTGATTCAAAACATAAAAACCACTAAAAGATCATAATTTTCAATATGATTGTAAGAATTAGAGAGGAAAAAAAAAAGCTAATGCGTGAAGTCTTGCTTAAAGTAAATGCATTCAAATTCGGATTACTAAAGTCATGTCTACACTCATCAGTCAGTCAATCACCCGCCTATACCCACATCTGTCACCACCAAAACGGTTTCCCCAGTACACGTGCGGTGGACCATGTTAGAAACCAACAAAATGGTTACATTTTCCTTGTGTGTATTCACCAGGAAATTTTGGGTATAACATAGCTGGCTCATGCTTATTTGGATAATTTATCACAGAAAGAAAACATTAAAGCTAAGTTTTGGAAGGTGTACCCCAATGCCAAGATCATGCAGGAATGAAGAAAAAAGTGTGGAAGACTTCTATAGTGGTAAAACACTAATATTAATATAGCTGTATAGGGGGATGAACTTTGATGAGGTGATCTTAACAAGTTACATCAAGTAAATTTTGGGAAATGGTCTTGAGTGGATATGTCATATGTGCATAAGATGCAGTGTATGCTGGCTGTAGGAAAATGGTGAAGCATGCTGAGATGAATAAAAGATTATCAGAGTTAGTGGAACAGGCTTGATCTTATTGGAAAAGTTAAGACAGTTGGCTAATGTGAACATCTTGCATGGGTTCTATAGAGATAGAGGTCGCTTACAGCTGTATAATTACAACTTCCCCCCTTGCAAATGCAAAAATGCTCATAGGCTATCTACATCGACCTTTTATGCTCTTGAAGAGAAGAATTGATATTATTGGAATTTTTTTTTTATGAAACGCAACCTTACTAACATCTAATTAATGGACCATGTTACCATTTCCCAACTTTTATTGTGAAAAGTTCAAATTTAGACCAATATGTAACTAGCACATGATAGATTCAAAGGTAAATAAAGTGCCTAGTTGTGTACCTTGAAGTTTATGGAGAAGGGAAGCAAGAGAATAATTCTTTAGTCTCTTCTTTTTTTCCTCTCTAATTCATGCAGCTTTTCTTGAGCAGTAGTCAGCTCAGATGTTCGGATAATTCTGCACTGTAGTTAGAAAAAGAATAGATAAAATAGTTCCACAATCAGCATGAGCTCAAACTTCAAGGGAACTTCACAGAATCAAAGGTAAGATCATGACCTGATTCCTTAACTCCACCATTTGTGGTTCTTTTTCTATATTCTCTCCTACAAAACGAGATCATTATATTACTGATATATATGCTTAATATAGAAGCTGAATAACATTCTCAATACAAAATTGACAATGAAGTAAATTCAGAACTTACTAGCAAGATGCAGTGATTCGTTGTGAAGTTCATCTCGAACCTGATTATGTAATAATTTACAGAATGGAGAAAGTGTCGAAGTGTAATTGCAACAACTATCTTTAGAGAATACAGTGTGTTAAGAAAAACAACGAGACATGGCACTTGTGTCTCTGTTCATGAAAAAATAACAAACACAGACCAGGTAAATCATATTCCTAATGAGGTGGAATGTGGAAAGCTGGAAATGAGGAATTTAGAGGAAAAAAAACACAGGTCATGAGGAAAGGAACGCTCTACCTTTTCCAATCAAGTATATATTGAAAATGCATCACATGAAGTAAGAGAAATTCCCCAGTTCTATGCATCAAACTCAAACAACAAAGTCCAACTTTGATCAAAATACAGGGTCACTATCTGATTACCAACTTATATCAGTTTCATCTACATTTTCAACTCTACAGGTCCACTAGACCACAACCCTAATTACAAATTTACTTGATCTGGAGACGCAATAATCATAATGAACCAATAGTATAGTATACACGCCCAACATATTATGCACATGATAAATATAAAATAGAAATTATTATTCACCTTCAACTATCCATTTCACTGACTTCTACATAGTCTACCTATTTATAAACTCAGTAAAATCTTTTAAGTATTAATTGTTGACAATAATGGCCTAGAGCAAGCAAGAAGAATGAAACAAAAGATCCAACAATCGCAACTTACTCTGTCTTGAGTTTTGACGGGTTCAAGTGAAAGTAAGAGGTTCTGATAAACATCCTTGTCAGACAAAAGCTTCTGAAGCTCATCAATGCTAAACATGTTAAACAACAGTCCGCGAAAGATTTAACACAAGATCAAAAAAGAGTGGCACGATATATTAATTAATAAATTTCAATATTATGGATATATGGTTTCATTGTCCATCTCCTAAAAGTTTACAAGGCAAGACTTTACCTTTTATCTTTCAATGTAGCGATGATGATGCCAGCAGCCTCTGCAGGTGAAACATTTAATAAGGAATTTGCTCGATCGGCAGGTCTTGGCATGTTGAAGTTGCTGAAAGAGCCAGCACTAAGTGTTGTGGTGGGGAGTGAAGAACTCGTACTGACAACAGATGGTGAATACCATGAATCACTGGGCACTTCCTGTGGGTGAGGCTGAGCTTGCTGCTCCTGAGAACCCCTGTGGTAAATGCAGTTAAAAGCATAAAAGCATACACATGACCTCAAACTTCTATATACTAGACACGGAAACAACGTTAACTGCAAATTTTCTTCTACGTTTGGCTGCAAGCATATGCAGTTTCAAACTGAACAAGAAGAAAAGATGTGAACAAAAAGATAAAACTGAAGAACAAATGAAAAAGATGTTAAGTTTGGTGCTTAACATTTGGGCCCAATGACGCAGCCCAATCCTATTACTATTATTCTGGCTCTATGATGAGAACTTATTGCTGAGAAGTCTGGCCCATTTTCAGTGTGCAACCCAACAGCCCAATACACTTAATCTCAATGGCTAAGATCAAAACACGTGGATGTGATTTGACCGTTGGATGGCCGACTGCTTGTATTATAGGCCTGACTCTCCCATTCTCTCATTCATTCGAGACTCTTCTAGGGTTTTCTTATCTTTGCCTCTGTGCTCTCTCTAAAAGAAAACTCTTGGTTTTTGCATGTAATCTTTTGAGTGTAGATGTTCTCGGTAATCTATAGTTTAGATTGAGGCTTGGGTTGTGATTTCTATTCTTGTGTGAACTGTAACTCTTGGTTACTCTGTGTAATCGCATTTTAGGGTTTCTTTGAGAGACTATTTTTGGGTCTGAGGGCAAATCCTTTGTGGATTTATTGTACTGTAACTCAATCTTGATAATATTGTTGGTTTCTAGTGGATTGGAGCGACAATCACTTCGGTGTATGCTCAACGTGGTGATTAGCCCTAATTGGGTGAACATTCGGGCATTAAGGCAAAAAATCCTTGGCGTTCTTTCTATTTTTTGCATTATTATTGTGTTTTACGGCCTGTATAATACCAACAGTGGTATCAGAGTATTTTGATCTCCAAAAATTCTTCGATCTGACAATTTTCTGGGTGTTCTTGGTGAACCTGGCTTAAGATATAAAGAGGTCTTTACTGGAAACTGTCTGATTCTCATTCTTGGCAGAGTTGGTAAAATAGTTCTGGTTTCACTATTTTACATTTTGGGTCAAAGGCATTAGGTAACGAGTTTCTATCCCTACTTTCTATTAGTTTCTTTTGAATTGTAAATTTCTCTCGATCTCTTGTTAAAACCCTCTAGGAACTTCCTTTGTCTC
Source organism: Fraxinus excelsior (assembly GCA_019097785.1). Taxonomy (NCBI): domain Eukaryota; kingdom Viridiplantae; phylum Streptophyta; class Magnoliopsida; order Lamiales; family Oleaceae; genus Fraxinus; species Fraxinus excelsior. Next base: position 41,744,586 of record CM032626.1, on the reverse strand, counting down.
AGGTTTCATCTGAGACCCTAGAATCTGAGGGGACTTGGATTAACGGTTCTTCAAGATTACTTGAAGTTATTACTATTCCATTGCCATCCTTACTGCTGATTGAACAAGATGTCGTGTTTCTTGTTATTTGCCAATCTGACTTGTTAAACTGTGCACATTTGACCGATATAACAATTCTTGCATCATCTATCTCTAACAGTATTTGTTCATTAGTTTAATGTGCTCTGTCTGTGATTACTACTCACTTGATACTGCATCTGTTTTCACTTTGTCACAATTTCATTATGTGTCATTGTCATAAATGAGTAGTACTAAGGTTGATGTTGAGGTTTGGAATGGGAAATGAGATTTTACTTTATGGAGCAGAAAAATGAAAGCCCTATTAATTCATTTTAAATGTGCTAAGGCTCTTGATGAATCTTGGGGGCAGAAGTTGCTGAACATAAAAGAACTGAACAAATAGAAACTGCATGGAGCACTGTCTTTCTGCTTTTATCTGATAGTGTTATTAGAGAATCAGGAGATACTGAAACTGCAGCTGAAATATGGGCAAAACTTGAATCTCTTTATAAGACTAAATCTCTTCCCAATAAATGTTACTTGTGAAAACAATTTTTTCATTTCAAGTTTGATTCTAATTGTGACCTTGAAAATAATCCTGACAGATTCAATAAACTTTCACTTGATCTCACCAATAGTGGTGAAAAACTTTCTGATGATCAACAATATGTAGCCTTGTTATCTTCTTTACCTGAAAGTATAAAGATTTGAAAAATGCTCTTGAATATGGAAAAACCATTGTCAGTGTTGATATTATTGTTTCATCTTTACGAAATAAGGAACTTGAATTTAAAAGTGATTTAAAAACCTCCTCAAGTGGAGTTGGCTACAATGTTAAAGGAATCAATTTTTCAAAGAAAAACAATAATAATTTTTCAAATAAGGGGTTTGGAAAACATAAAGATTTCTCTGGAAACTTTAACAGTGGCAAATCTAAATTCAATAAGAACAACAATAAGGCAAGAGGAAAGAAATGTTACTTTTGTGGAAAAATTGGGCATTTTATAAAAGATTGTCACAAAAGAATTGATGAACTGAAAAATGCCCACAATGTTAATGGTGGTGCTACAATAGCTTATGAAGAAACTGCAGCCACCAATGGGTAGGTCTATGTGACATGTCAGTCATCAACTAAAACAGATTGGATTCTTGATTCTAGGTGCAATTTTCACATGACACCTTATAAAGAATACTTTACTGATTTGGTTGAGGTTAGTGGAGGACAAGTGATATTGGGAAATGATTTTTCTTGCAAAAAAAGGCGTTGGTATAACTGTTTTGAAATTAGAAAATGGGAATGTACTGATTTTGAATAAGACAAGATACATTCATGACCTAAAGAGAAATCTTATCTCTTTAGGAACTCTTGATGATGAAGGCTTTAATACTATCATAAATAAAGGTATTTTAACACTTCAAAAGGATTTTGCAAAAGTCATTCAAGTTGAAAAATGAAATGGGATTTATACCATGCAAGCTTCACATTTTCAAAATAAACCTATTGCTACTACAGTCTCTCATTCTAACCAATCTGAACATTGGTGTAAAAGACTTGGATACATTAGTGATAAGAATTTGCACATTCTTAAGAAATAGGGTCTTTTGGGGAATGGAAGAATAGAAAAGATATTTTTTTTGTGAACATTGCATATTTGGGAAATAAAAGAAATTACCTTTTGTTTCAAGCAGTCACAAGTCTATATTTATTCTTGATTACTTACATGCTGATTTGTGGTACATATTTTGGTTTTAAATACTTCTTACTGATTATTGATGATTTTTCAAAGAAAAGTTGGGTTATGCTTTTTAAAATTAAATCTGATACCTTCAAAAATTTTGTAGAATGAAAAACTCTTATTGAAAATCAAACAAATAAATGTGTTAAAGCTCTTAGAACTGATAATGGCCTTGAATTTTGCAATGAAGAGTTTGATAATTTCTGCAAAATAAATGGGATCCTTAGATATATGATTGTTACCTATACCCCTCAACAGAATGACTTTGCTGAAAGGATGAATAGGACTCTGCTAGAAAAGGTCAGATGCATGCTGATAAGTTCAGGACTACCAAAGTTATTTTGAGGGAAGCAGTTAAAACTGCTTCATATCTGATAAATAAATGTCCTACTAAATCCTTAAAATTTGATACACTTGACCATGTTTGGAATGGCAACACTGTGGACTATTCAAAATTGAAAGTTTTTGCATGTGTCGTCTATATAAATCAGAATGAGGGTAAGTAAGAGCCCAAGTCTGTAAAGAGTATTTTCTTAGGATATGGTGAAGGTGTTAAAGGCTTTAGGGTGGGGTTGAGTTCCCTAGGTGGTTACAGAGTCATCATTGGGAGAAATGTTGTCTTCAATGAGTTAAATATGCCCTGTTTTAAAGGAAAAGTACCTGCTGCATCTGAAATTGATCAAAATAAAACTATTTTAGAAACAGAACTTTCTCAAACAGATTTACATTCTGGAAATGAGGATCAATTTGAGGTGGAGCCTGATCAGGATCTAACTGATGAAAATGACCAACATTGAGGTTGAATCTGATGACTTAAACCCAAACCAACCTACAGTCCCTTTAGACGATTATAATCTTGCTAGAGATAGAGTCAGAAGAGAAGTTAGACTTCCATCCAGATATAGTGACCCTGAATTTGTTACTGCCTTGAATGTTCAGAATTTTCTTGATAACGAGCCTAGTACTTATGAAAAGGCCATTGGAAGCAAACATGTCAGTTTATGGCTTGATGATATGAAGGATGAAATGTCTTCCCTAATTAAAAACAAGACTTGGTCCTTAGTGGAAAAACCTAAATGAGGGAAGGTTATTGACTGTAAATGGATCTTTAAGGTAAAAGAAGGAAGTTCTAAGGGTGAGAATGTAAGATTTAATGCCAGATTAGTTGTTAAAGGCTTTAACCAAAGAAAGGGAATTGAATACAATGAAATCTTTTCTCCTGTAGTCAAATATACCTCTATAAGAGTTTTACTTTCTATTGTTTCTCAATTTGGTTTTGAACTGGAACAATTGGATGTAAAAACTGCTTTTCTATATGGAAATCTTGATGAAAAAATCTACATGTCTCAATCAAAGGGTTTTGAACAGAAAGGTAAAGAAAACCTTATATGTCTTCTGCAAAAGTTACTATATGGCTTGAAACAAGCCCTAAGACAATGGTACATCAGGTTTGATATTTTTATAAAGGGACTTGATTTTAATAGAAGTGAATATGATCTATGTTTCTATTATAAGGACAGTGGTGGCCCTGATTCTTATTATCTTTTGCTATATGTTGATGATATGTTATGATTTAATTGAGATTAACATGATAAAGCAAAAACTGAAACGGAAATTTGAAATGAAAGATTTAGGGAAAGCTAAAAAGATTCTTGGAATTGAAATTAGGAGAAATAGGAGTAATCATAATTTGTTTCTCACACAGCAGTCTTATATTTCAAAAATCTTATGTAAATTCTCTATGGATAATGCAAAGGAAGTTACTTTACCTTTAGGCAGTCACTTTAAATTTTCAACAGAATAATGTCCTAAAATTGAGTTAAGAAAAATCTAGGATGATGAAAGTTTCTTATGCCAATGTTGTAGAATCTATTATGTATATTATGATTTGCACTAGACCTGATCTTGCCTTTGCTATTAGTCTCTTGAGTAGATACATGAGCAATCCAGGTGAATATCATTGGGAAGTTATGAAATGGTTGTTCAGTTACTTAAAAGGAACATCTAATCTAGGTCTTATGTTTAGTAAGAATAAAACTGGAATTAAACTCAAAGGTTTTATGGATTTTGACTTTGCTGGTAACAGTGATGATAGAAAATCTACATATGCATATATTTTTACTCTAAATGGTACTTGCATTAGTTGGAAATCTCAACTACAAAAGATTTTAGCTTTATCCTCTACAGAGGCTGAATATATTGCAGCTACTGATGCTGTGAAAGAAGGTATATGGTTGAAAAATTTACTTAATGAAATTAGATTTTCTGAAAATAATGCTTTCACATTTCCTGATAGTCAGTTTGCAATATACTTAAGTAGAAATCCCGTGTTTCATGATAGGACTAAACATATTGATGTTAAGTTTCATTTTATAAGAGATGTTTTAGAAAATGAAATCATGAAAATTGATAAAATTTCCACTAAGTATAATCCCGCAGACATAGGTACTAAAATCCTTCCTTTATAAAAATTTAGGGATTGTTTGAATCTCCTAAATATTGTTACTGACTAGTTTATTTTGCAGGTACTAGAGCAAATGAAACCGAGGTAGGAGTTAACCTCCAATCTATTATGAAACCCAAATTGTCAAGCAAGGTGGAGATTGTTAATTTTGATGCTTAGCATTTGGGCCCAATGATGCAGCCCAAACCTATTATTATTATTCTAGCCCTATGATGGGAACTTATTGCTGAGAAGTCTGGCCCATTTTCAGTGTGCAACCCGACATCCCAATATACTTAATCTCAATGGCTGAGATCAAAACACGTGGATGTGCTGTGACCGTTAGATGGCATGACTGATTGTATTATTGGCTTGACTCTCTCATTCATTCGAGACTCTTCTAAGGTTTTCTTATTTTCGCCTCTTTGTGTTCTCTCTAAAAGAAAACTTTTGGTTTTCACCTGTAATCTTTTGAGTCTAGATGTTCTTGGTGATCTCTAGTTTAGATTGAGGCTTGGGTTGTGATTTCTGTTCTTGTGTGAATTGTAACTTTTGGTTACTCTGTGTAATCGTATTTTAGGGTTTCTTTGGGTCTGACGACAAATCCTTTGTGGATTTATTGTACTGTAATTCGATCTTGATAATATTGTTGGTTTCTAGTGGATTGGAGTGATAATCACTTTGGTGTATGCTCAACGTGGTTATTAGCCCTAATTGGGTGAACATCCGGGTCTTAGGGCGAAAAATCTTTGGTGTTCTTTCTATTTTCTGCATTATTATTATGTTTTGGGCCTTGTATAATACCAACAAAAGACTTTTAAACAACTGGTTTCTAGTCTGCAGTTCCATCACCCTAAGGCACTCATTTGATTATATGTTCATGACTTCAATGTTCAACATGATTGACTAGATCAAAATTTGAGTAACTCAATGCCAATAAGACCAAGATCAAGTGGGCAGAGTAATGGTAAAAGCAAATGATGTGACATCAGCCCTTATCAACATTCATTTCCATCTTTGTAACACGATCAACAATGCAACATTCCGCTCGATTACTATTGCTTAGAGCATAACATTCCACCCTTACCCCTTCTCTCTTCACTTTCTCCTCCTTGATTAATCAGGGAAGCCTACACATATATTAGTTCTCGTTCTTTGATTTCCTAAAAATTATTAAAACTTGAAGCTGGCCCAGAGTAAAAACAATATTGTCTTCCATAATTAGAAAACAAAGTTCAATTAACAAGCAAGTAAATTCTATTATGAGCACTAGAATTTTGACAAAATTTAGCAAATAAAACCAAGAATACACTCGTTTCCCAAAAACACACTTCCCTTAACTGAAGTGTTCTTACCTGGATTGAGACGCGCGGCTCATTTTTGGTCGTTGGATGCTGGGCTCTCTATATACCTAGGCTGAAGGCTTTTGGATTGGGATTCGATTCATTCCCTTCGAGAGACTTCTAGGGTTTCTATAAGTTGAGAGAAAAAGAGAGAAAGGGCTAGGGTTTGAAGATTATTGTTTTGTACTACTTTAAATCTCCAATTTAAAGTGTTGTGAGAGATAGATTAACCTTCGATTGTAATATTATGTGTGAATATTGGGAGGATCTAAGTGATTTCTCTGTTGTGTTACTTAGTGTTTGTTCGAAGGGTTGCTTGGTGATTTCTTGGTGAATCTGGGTAAATCTATTGCTATACTTTGAGAGATAAGTCTCATATCTCTTCTCTCTAACATTTGTAATATTCGTTGCCATTTTGTGGTTGTTATAGTGCATTTGAGTATAATTCTTTTATGGATGCTCAACGGTGGATGTAGGTGTCAGAAGTGGTCACCGAACCTCCGGGACTAAGGCCGAAATAATTCTTGTGTTCATTATTTAATTTTGCAGTTTTTACTTTACTGTTTTGGATAAAGTTTGTCTCGATTTTCATATTGTGTGTGGTCTGGGCCTTACAAAGTGTTAATAAAAGAAACAATGAACTTTTGGTAGATCTTATTCTCGAAAAAGCAAACAATTTATAAAATTGCTGCCCCAACATTACGCTCCGCGTAAAATTTTCAATTATTCAGAAATCTAGCACACGAGCTCCTCGTAATGTGAATTAGTACCAGAATTTGAACATATCGTCTGAAATCTGAATCTTGGACGGATTATTGATTAAGGAAAAGAATCGAAACCAAAGAGAGATACACTAATTTTCTCTTTAAAATTTTGGGATTAATTGACTTGAATTTATAATTCACAACTTGAATGTTGAAACTGAAGCGCGTTTGAGGTTTTACAATTTTCCTCTCCTTTTTTAACAAGCTATGGCGAATAGATTATTTTTTCAAGAATAGTCCAATTTAGAGCGAGAAATAAAATAAAATAAAATAAAAAATAAAATATTAACAAATAGTTAGAGATGGTGAGTTTAAGTGGAATCGATATATTTTGCACGCGAGTCGAATATTCTAGTTATAAGGGTGGTTATATTGCCACCACAATTTTTATTTGATACACCACATTTTAATTGCAATTAAGTTCCTCCAATATTTGTTCATTGTAATAAATATTTCCTTAACTTCTTTCCTTTGAATTCTTATCTTTAACCTTTCATTAATTAGAATGTTTCGTATTTGATGATGATTTATACCAAAATATTTTGTTTCAAGTTTTAAAATGAGGAAAAAAAATATTTTTTCGCACTTTTTATTTATTTGTTTTTGGAAAATATGATGAAAAAATAACTTATTTTACATCATTTTAACAGACTTTTGGACAAAATATTATTATCAAATATAAGACGTGTTAACTAATAAAAAGTTTAAGGATTTGAAAGACATGAAAAATTGTTAGGGATATAACTACTATAATGAACAAAGATTAAGAATCTTAAATATAATTAAAATGTGGTGCAAGAAATAAAAATTGTAGTGTGAATATAATTAACCTAGTTAAAAAAGAAAAATAGGAATTGAAATTGAAATTGAAATTGAGAATCAATGGGTCCTAATGTCTCTTGGATCTTGATCTAAAATAGATACATTTCTCTGCAACCGAATTTGTATTTTTTTATAATTTTTTATTTATTTTTATAATTTAATCACATTGACCCGATGAATCAGCCCAACTACAACTAATAACAAGTTTGCAAGGCCCAAAAAAGTGTTGAAATATGGGCAAATTAGGCCCACTACTCTATTAAATTAACTAAATTGAATAATACACTTTAAAATTAAATAAATTACTTACCACGTAATTAATACGTCCTAAAATTCAAACCTCTCCCAAATTAGAGATCCCCAATTCCCGTTCCAGAAGACGATCAAAAGAGAAACCTCTTTTCCGATCTTCGCAGTTTGCTCTCTATCGTCTCCGCCCTAGGGTTTCGACCATTCCAAGTATAAACGAAGCTCGGAAAACTAAGTAATTGCAACAATAATGGTTCTCAACTAAATCTCTCTCCTCCTTCTCCATATATATACATGCATCTGTATGTAAACATGTATATGTCAATTACATACATCTGTATATAATTTACTATCCCTAGATGTTTTGGTTATAATCAATATGGCGTGGAGACACTTGCTATTTTAATTTTTAGCATATTCTACAAATTAATTGCTCGTGGAATTTAATTGGAGCGGTGTAGAATTTTTAAATTGGACATGTAATGGATTCAAGAATAACAACTTAGCTGAACATTTTGTATTTTTATCACATTTTTGGTATTTTTTGTGTGATTGCAGATGGCCTTCAGCCATGGATGAAATGGGCTCGTTTCATTTCTTCTGTAAGTTATGGACAAAAATGCCATAGTGATGAATGAATTTCTTGACAAAAGATGGAATGGTGATTTGCAAAAGAATGACTTAGTGAAGATAGTTGTTGCGACAAAAAAGAATTTCAAATCGGAAAAGGTTAATGAATCAGATGCTATTAAGTTCATTATAAAAATGGCAATATGGAGAGACATCCAAATAGTGCTGAGAATGCCAAGAAAATTGAAAAGTTGAAATATGAACTCTCTGTTGCTGTTGATGGGAGAAAATACAAGGAAAGAGTTGGTGGAGTTGTCATTTCTTTATTTGTGAATGGTGCTATCACTAGGGATCATCTAGTTTTTGAAGTGGGTGATGTGAATTCCGTTTTAGTGCTGAGAAACGTGCCATGATCCTAGCTCCTACTTTATGATGTTGATGATACGAGAGTTTAACACGGAAAGTGCATGTTACTATGCAATTTTGTCTTCCTCTTATATGTATAAATTAATATACTTTACATTAGGTTTAAATTGTATTTGTTAGTATTGTTTATATCATCGACTAGTTAAAAAGTCATATCATATGGTAACATCTCAATAATAGGCGACGGATTTTGTTTACTAGTATTTGACACTTTTTTTTGAATTTTTCTTTGTGCTTCTTGTTGTTCAAAGGTTGTTATGGTTAGGGTGTTTGAAGGTGGTGAGATTTACAATTAAGATTGTAGAAATAGTGGAAACAATAGCCTGTGGATTGGGGATGCTACTCTTGAGTTGATGCATTCAAGGTGTTTGTAAAAATGAGAATGTGAAAAACGATATTTTGTCACTTTTTTTCTAAAAAAGTCGTACATTTTGAGCGTTTCACTTTTTGTTTTTTAATTTGTGTCACTTTTTTTTAAAATTTTCGTCACTTTTTGAGTTCACTTTTTTTGAATGTCACTTTTTGAGTGTCACTTTTTGAGTGTCACTTTTTTTTATTGTCCGTCACTTTTTTAATCTGTATAACTTTTAATTTGTCCCACTTTTTTGAATTCGTCACTTTTATTAAAATTTGTCAATTTTTTGAATTTTGTCACTTTTTTTAGTGTTTATCACTTTTTTGAGTCATCTTCTTGATTTCTATCACTTTTTTTAGCGTGTCACTTTTTTGAGTTTGTATCACTTTTTGAGAGATAGTGTCACTTTTTTTTAGTTTTGTCACATTTTTTGAGTTTGTGTAACTTTTTTTAAAAAAAGTGACATTGTGTCACTTTTTCATTTTACACAGTATTTTTTACTTCCTAAAAATCTTTCATATGATTTTTCAAAACATCCTTAATTTTAAGAGTATTTTTGTAAGTAACCCTTGAAATATTTGCAAAGAACTATAGAAAGTATTGGAATATTTATTTGATGAAAGATTTCGTTTCTTCTATTTTCTGCTAAATATTGAAATATAATTTGTATTGTCAGGCGGTAGTTTCTAAAAATGAAAATAAAAAATGTTATGATTTAGAAGTGGAACCAAACCAGACTAGATCAATTTATGAAGTACCCAAAGTATGGTTAGTTCCGATTATTGCAATCCACCCTATGTCCATGCCTGCAAATAACTTTCTTTCTTTCATTAATTAATATATTATAACTCTTAAGATATTAAAGTCCAATGAACCATGTTATATGTGCATTATGTGTTACATCAAGGTTACACTCTTTCATATGACTAAACTTCACCATTTATTTTAACCACAAACATCAATCATTATCTAGAATTTTGCCACATCAAGAGAGTGTCAAATACATAGTCAACCAACAATGTATATATAGTTTTATTCAATCTAAGAAATTTTACTTTTTTTAACCACACATTTTTCAAAAAATATTATTTCTCTCATCATAAATTGAAATAATGGAGCTCAAATAGGGGCATAATATAGTACGTGACGAAAACCATGATACGAGAGTTACCAAGGACAATGATGTGTTAATCGTGGAGGAATGACCAATTACTAGATCACGAGCAAAGAAAGTCAAAGAGGCCCTGTGATTACTTGTTCAAGATGTGGTAGATGAAACATCGATCATAACAAGCAAAATGACAAGTTTCATATTGGGCTCGGAAGAGGGAACAAGGTGGATCAATTTGGTTCAAGCAATGGATGAGGAAATTGAACGGGAAAGCTATGCGACCACATAGTGTAAATAGGCATGCGGCCGCATACCTCAATACCGAACCAAAATTGAAGGTTGTTAATTGGCCTATGTAACCACATGCACAAAGCCTACGCGGCTGGATAGTACATTTCTGGACGGGTTTATGAATTCCATATAAATAAGATTATTCCTTTCATTGTAAAAACATACAATTTGAGAGATATTATTGTGGCATATTGCTTTTAACTCGTTCTTCATTGAATTAATTTCGAACCTATCAAGAATTAAATTCTTGTGGCGATCAACATTTTAAGTGAGGTTCATAAATTTTGTGGCCACGAGGTTAAAATATTGTTGGTGATTGTCTTGGTTCTTTGGTTTAATAATTTAACTTTTTAAATGTTGATTATTGACTTTCTTAGGTTTGGTCTATTCTGTCGTGGGTTCGTATCATAGATTTGTTCCAAAAATCAAGGTTATACCATTTAATTCCTTATTTGTTTTTGTTCGATTCTTCATCTCCGTTATTTGTGTCATTCATCTTTTGAGTCGTTCAATCCAATTAAAGTATCAAAGAGAATTCAAAATTTTGTTTTTATGCTAAATTAGTGCCCAGATAAATTAATTTTAAATTTTTAGCTTTTTATTAAATTATCTTGCATTTAGTAAAAAATAAATAATCAAAAATTACCAAAAAAAAAGACCAGTTCGAATTCAAGAAACATTTTCTTGAATTTATTCTTGGCGTCTCCATTCAAATTTCAAATTCCTGCTTTCTTGAATCATTTTAGATCACTTTCAATTCTCAACTATTTGTTTGAACACTACAAGGGTTGATTTTTTCTTGATTGAGATCGAATTAATTTTTTGAAATACTTGCAAGTAAGCATTGAGTGGAAAAACGTAGAGTGGTGAGACTAATATAGGGAAAAAGACAAATTGAATGATACATGAGTGTACACATGCGAGGCATACATTATTCTACATTTAAGATGTTTGACAGAAACGATATTGCTTCAAGCGAAAAGAATATTCAAGTCATCATGACGGAAGAGATGATATGACGATTTGAAAGGTTGTTTGGCGATATGGGAGATAGAATATATATGCGAAAGGAGTGAATAGAGAGACAAGACACATTGCTTACTAATTTGCGTAAGGAATAATCTAGAGAAGTTCCTAATATAAGGAGGCAAGGTAGGCGGGATCCTATAGCGGATATTGGTGGTGAAAATGAAGAGGGCAGTAGTATTGATGATGATACATTAGTAGAGGTTGAAATAGGAATGATGAGGAATAAATGAGATAGGGATAATAGGATGGCTAGAAATTATGTTGGAGATAGAGTTGATAGAAATATGGGCAATATTAAAATAATAATTCCTTTATTTAAAGGAAGAAATTATCTGGAGGCATATTTGGAGTGAGAGAAAAAGATAGAGCTTATATTTGATTGGCATAACTACTCGGAGGAGAAAAAGGTAAAGCTTTCTATTCGTTGAGTTTATTGATTATGCTATCATTTGGTGTGATCAAATAGCAACATTTAGGAGGAGAAATCTATTAAAATATGGGAGGAATTGAAGGCTATCATGAGGAAGAGATTCGTTCTTAATCATTACTATAGGCAAATTTATCAAAAATTACAAAGTTTTTACCAAGGATCTAGAAGTGTGGAGGATTATCATAAGGAGGTGAAGATTGATATGATTAGAGTGAATGTTGAGGAGGATTGGGGAGGCCACCATTGCCCGATTTTTAAATGATTTGAATAAGGAGATAGCAAATGTTGTAGAACTACAACATTATGTAGAGTTGGAGGACTTGCTACATATAGCTATGAAGGTAGAAAGATAGTTGAAGAGGAAGGGAACAACAAGATACCCATCGGGTTCTTTAGGTTCTAACTTTTCTTAGAAATCGAAGTGGGATAACAATAAAATTGATGGGGTTATTTCAAAAAGTAGAATTGAGCTATCGAAAGGAAGAGAGAAAGTTGCTGGCAAAAGTACACCCAAGGCGGATTCCCAACCCTATATGAATTGGGATATCAAATGCTTTATGTGTTTAGGATCGGGACATATTGCTTATCAATATTCAAACAAAAGGGCGATAATCTTGCGATACAATTGAGAAGTGATGAGTAATAGTAAAGGAGATTATGATGACATGCCAGAATTAGACTAGTGATGGAATATGCGATGGGGATAGTTGTCAGTGCTCAAATAAAAGTGGATGACTTGGAGCAACAAGGGGAAAACATATTTCATATGAGATACCACGTCGCAATAAGTTATGTAGTATGATTATTGATGAGAGTAGTTTTATCAATGTGGTTAGCACTGCACTTATTAAGAAATTGGGATTAACTATACCAAAACATTATAAGCCTTACAATTGCAATTGTTGAATAAATGTGAAGATATTAATGAGAATATGCGAGTGCCGGTGAGTTTCTCAATTGGGAGGTATCATGATAAAGTGATGTGTGATGTAGTTCTTATGCATGCCAAGCATATTTTGTTGGGAAGGTCATTGCAATATGATAGGAAGGTAATGCATGATGGGTACAAAAATAGATACAACTTTACTAAAGATTGGAAGTCTTTTACTCTTGGGCCATTAGCACCCGCACAAGTTTGTAAAGATCAACTCAAATTGAAAAGTGAGGAAGAATAACGATTGAGAGAAAATGAAAGTGAGATTGATCTTTTACAATAAGAAAACAAGAGAGAAAAAAGTGAGGTAGCTAATTGTAAGGAAAAAAGAGTAGAGTCACAAGAGAGTAAAGAAAAAAGTCTTATGAGAGAAGAGAAAAGTCAAAAGTGAATTTCTTTGCAAAAGGGAGTGAGTTGAAGTGGATAGTAGTTGAGAACCAACATATGATCTTATTATTTTATAGGAAATCACTCCTCAACTTTGAGGAATCTAAAACATCTCTCCCTAATTTGACTATTTTTTTGTTATAGGAATTCGAACACTTTTTTACGGACGCGATACTTAGTAGGTTACCATCGCATTGAGCATCAAATAGACTTTGTACCTGGAGTTGTCATTCCAAACATGCCGATTTATCGGAGTAATCTTAGGAGACCAAGGAACTTCAAAGGCAAGTGGAAGAATTGATAATCAAAGGGTATGTGAGGGAAAACATAAGTCCATGTGTCGTGTCAGTGCTACTTGTTCAAAAGCGAGATGGGACTTGGAGGATGCACATAGATTGTCGGACATTCAATAACATAATAGTAAAATATCGTCACCCTATACCTAAGTTAGATGATATGTTAGATGAATTACATGGATTATAAATGTTTAGTAAAATTGATTTTAAAAATGGATATCCTCGAATTAGAATGAGAGAGGGGGATGAGTGGAAAAACTTTTTTGAAGACTAAGTATGGTTTATGTGAGTGGTTAGTTGTGTCATTTAGACTTACTAATGCGTCCAACACGTTTATGAGATTAATGAACCATGTTTTGCGTGTATATATAGGTGAATTCGTAATAGTTTACTTAGCCCATGTTTGAGCCGTATTCTTTCTCCTTTTTCCCATTCCTTTTTCTACAGTACTCATTTTCAACCACAAATTCTCCAAATAAAATAATATTGCACACAAATCTCAAACTTTTCATCACTTTTCCACCACACATTCTCCTATCAATCACTATTCAAAAACTAATTTTTCCTTAAAAAATGGTGGCCAAACACTCATTTAGATGATATCTTGGTATATAGTAAGAATTTAAATGAGCATATGAGACATTTTATCCAGACATTGCATAAGAACATGCTTTTAATACTATTAAGAATATGTTGTGTATTGCATCAATTTTGTCTCTACCTAACTTTAACAATACTTTTAAGATTGAATGTGACGCCTCAGGAATATGTCTTGGAGCTATCTTGATGCAGGCACGAATGCCAATAACTTACTTCAGTAAAAAGTTAAGTGGAGCAACTCTCAACTATCCTACATATAACAATGAGTTGTATGCACTTGTTCGAGTTTTGGAGACATGAAAGCACTAACTATGCCAAATGAGTTCGTGATTCACACCGATCATGAGTTCTTGAAGCATTTAAAGGGTCAAAGTAAATTAAACAAGAGACATGTAAAGTGGATGGAGTTTATTGAGACATTTTCATATGGTATTTAGTACAAACAATGTAAGAAAAGTGTGATAGTAGTTGCATTGTCAAGGAAGTATGTACTTCTAACTTCTTTAGGTGCCAGTTGTTAGGATTTGAATACGTTAAGGATATGTATAATGATGATCCGGACTTTTCTAATATATATGATTTATGTGACAAAGGTACAATAGATAAATTCTTTATGCATGATGTATATTTATTTCGTGATAATACTGTGTGTACATATGTGTTCAATGAGAGAATTGTTTGTACGCGAAGCACATAGTGGAGGTTTAATGAGTCACTTTGGAATTACGAAGACTTTGGTATGTTAAATGAACACTTCTATTAGTCTACGATGAAGGTTAATGTTGATTGGGTTTATCGTAGATGTATTACTTGTAAAAAAGCTAAGTCTAAAGTTTTACCTCAAGAATTATATACATCATTACCCATTCCCAGTGAGCCTTGAGTTGATGTATCTATGGACTTTTTTGTGGGGTTTACCTAGAACTAAGAAATAAAGATATTCCATATTTATGGTGGCAGATATATTTGGTAAGATGACTCATTTGATTATATGTCATAAAATTGATGATGTCATTACTATTGCGGATTTATTTTTTAAGGAAATAGTGCGCTTACATGGGGTACCTAGGAGTATTGTATCAAATAGGGATGTTAAGTTCCTTAATAATTTTTGGAAGGTTTTGTAGGATAAGTTAGGAACTAAGCTATTATTCTCTACAAATTGTCATCCAAAAACGGATAGGCAAATTGAGGTTGTTAAGAAGACTTTGATACAACTATTGCGCACTACAGTCAATAAGAACTTGAAGAGTTGGGAGGATTACTTGCCATTCATAGAATTTGCATATAATAAGGTCACACATTCTACTACTTCTTAAACTCCATTTGAAATTGTTTATGGTTTTAATCTACTAACGTATTTGAATTTAATTCATTTACCTGTAGATGAGAGATGTAGTTTAAATGGAAAGAAAAAGGCGTCAAGTTGGTAAGATCCCTCTATGAGAAGGTACTGTACCAGATTGAGAAGAAAATGAGCATTATGCTTCTCAAGAAAATAAGAGACGAAAGCACGTTACATTTGAACCAGGAGATTGGATTTGGATGAACAAGGGCGGAGGCATCTCTTTCATTTTTTTTTTAAAGTAATAGCCTATTGGACTTTCATCTTATCCGGCTCAAAGGAAGAAAAATGAAACAGAATTTGACCCAACCCAAAACTAACTATACATGTATGTGTTGAAATTGAAACCACGAAATTCCCAAATCCACTTTCTCTCAGCTTCTCACTCTCCAACTCCCTACTCAACACTTTCGAGCCTGGTCCCTGAATATGGAGTCTATATCCTTGAATTGAAGGTCCCTATATATTTTTATGCAAAATAAATCTGCTCTGCCTCTTTTTGAGCACTTATTTTATAAATATTTGACCATATTTTCAATTGTGTGGGTAATATGTTTGACTTAAAAGACTTTGAGCAAAGTTGTTAATATGTGTGTGTGATTTGAATGGTAATGGTATGGAGGTTGATTTAGTGATTTGGGTACATAGAATTGACCTAATTAGAATAGATTTTTCTTGATTTGACATGAATGTTGATTGATTAAGTGCAAAAATCATCAACAATTGGTTCTGTAGAATAGTTTTTTTCTAAGCTCACTGTCATTTATTGTTATGAAGAAATTCTTTGAAATGACATACATTATAGAAAAAGTTGATGGAGAGATATTGAATAAAGTAGATTTTGATGTTACACAATTCCCCAGTGATCTGGACTAAGGATACCAATTTTGGATTAGCTAATATCCGAGATCAAGTTCGAAGAATATATATGGTAAATGGTCATTGGCAGCCTAAAGATCATGATAGCACAATTGCTATCGCAATATTCTCTACAATGAGTATTATAAATGATAGATTGTGCAACTAGATGTGTGATTAGTAGATAAATGATAGCACAATTGTTTATATAGAAAAGATATATTTTTGAAAACTGATAATGAAGTCATTGTACAACGACATCAAAGTATGAAAACTTGTAAGGAGCAAGTGTAATTTATAAATTATTTCATTTTTAGTATTGTCTAATATTGTTTTTATTATCATTAAATCCATTACAAGAAACTCAGAGTTCAGAGTTGATTAAATTATGCCTGCACTGAATAATATTCATGGCTTCACCCCTGTGGATGCATATGAGAAATGAACGCTTTCTGGCTCAAAGAAAGTCAAAGTTGCAATCGAGATGAGATTGATCGTTCCAAGTGTTTGAAAAGATCAATAACAATGCCTATAAGATGGATTTTCTAGGTGAGTATAACATTTCTTCTACTTTCAATGTTTGTAATCTTTTCTTATTTGATGCAGGTGGAGACTCGAGTATGAATCCTTTTGAAGAGGGGGGAATGATGAGAACCATGGTGCGGGAGGTAGTAAGGATAATGGCCCATTGATTGTGGAGGAATGACCAACGGCTAGGTCATGAGCAAAGAAGGTCAAATAAGCCAAGAAGGTCAAATAAGCCATTTGATTACTTGTTCAAGCTACAATGGATGAAACATCGATCACAAAAAATAAAATGACAAGTTTCATTGGGATTGGAAGAGGGAACGAGATGGATCAATTTGGCTCAAGCAACAGACGAGCGAGCTGAATGGGAAAACTATGCGACCACATAGTGTGTCATATGCCTTCATACCGAACCAAAACTGAAGGCTATTGGCCTATGTGACCACATGCAGGATGCTTATGTGGTCGCATAGTATATTTCTAGATGCGTTTGTTTCAAATTTCGTCTAGAATTCTATTTTAGTTAAAACTTTTTTATGGTATCTTTTTTGACATCTTTTAGGAGCAATTCCGTTTTTAACTAGGTTATATGAATTTCATATAAATATGATTATTCATTTCATTGTAAAACATACAATTTGAGAGATGTTATTGCGAAACATATTGCTTTCAACTATTTTTTCATTGAATTAATTTTGAGCTCATCAAAAATTAAATTCTCGTGGAAACAATTTAACTGAGTTTCATAAATTTTGTGATCACGGGATCAAGATACTGTTGGCTCATGTCTTGATTTTTTATTTCAATAATTTATTGAGTCGAACTTTTCAAACATTGATTCATGACTTTCTTGAATTTGATCTAATGTATTGTGAATTTTGTAACTTCAATTGTTACGTGGATTCGCATTAGAATGCCTAAATGTGTATAACAAGGGGGATCAAGGCTGGCAGCATAAATAAAATATTTCTTTATCCAATGATTTAATTCTAATATTATTTTATGATCTACAATGATTAAAAAGTAGGATTGCAAATCTGTCAAATGGTCACCGTGTGCTGCCACGTATCACGCTATCTTCACACGAGATTGATTCACTTTACAGTAATTGGTGAACTGTATTCTATTATCAATGGAAACCCATTATTTGGTAATTGGTGGATGTTTGCTTAAACATAAATGGTTTACTTATGAGTAAATAGTCTTAATTAATTTTATTTTTAGTTTTTAATTTTGTAAAAAACAACCTGTCATTGTAGCTCACATTTAATTTAATTTTATTTTTATAGGGAGGTATCAGGCAAATGTTTTTGACAAAGAGACTAATGCTACAAGAAATATAGTTTCCATACTAAAATTTCACATATTTTTCACAATAGACAGCACGATTTAAAAAAAAAAAAAAAAAAAAGGAATCGAAAAATGGGTAAATTTACAAATATCCTACTTTTGTACAAAAAAAACTTAAAAATTAATATTTTATTTTTCATTAAAAACC
Organism: Fraxinus excelsior; assembly: GCA_019097785.1. Taxonomy (NCBI): domain Eukaryota; kingdom Viridiplantae; phylum Streptophyta; class Magnoliopsida; order Lamiales; family Oleaceae; genus Fraxinus; species Fraxinus excelsior. The sequence goes on along the minus strand of CM032626.1, from coordinate 41,726,511 downwards.
AATACTTTTATGAATTACACTTAAGGTAACATATGTGTTACTCTTATATTTATTGATTAATGTAAAAATATATCATTTTTTTATATTAAAAATGGCATTTTAGGGTAACATATATGTTACTTTTTTTATTAAGAACTCAACGTTTTACATGATCACACGTTTATTTTTACTATATATTACTTTTATTTAAAAATCAAAGTCTTACAAGAGTAACATTTTGTGTTACTATAGTTTGTTTTTATTAAAAAAATCAACGTCTCACGAGAGTAACCACATTTTACAGGGATAATAGATTGAATTAGCTTGATTAGGCGATTAAGTGGAAAAAGGGTGAAAACAAGCAATATAAACATATCTAGTAAATTAACGTACATCCGAAATATTTTTTTGTTGGTTAAACTAAGAAAAAGTGACAAAGATCTAACTCTCGTTTGATCGATCAAAGAAGAAAAGGCGAGCAGTGTGTTTGGCTTAGCTTTTAGGGTAGTTGTTTTTTGAATGATTTGGACACACAATCAGCTTTATCCAAATAGATAAAACTTTAAAGGATTATGTCATTTGTACATCAATTGTGTACACTTATGTTGACACTTGATATATTGTCAAGAAATAAGTGGATTAAAAACAATTTAAATGAATGAAAAAACACTTTTTTAAACTGTCAAATAAGACAATGACATGTGCATGATGTATACATATGTGTAAATCATGATGTACACCAAGTATTATTGTTTTAGGTTTACATCTAATATTATTTTATTGAATAATGTATGGTTCATAAGAAAAGATAGAAAAAATGAAATTTAATTTAATGTGGGCCAAATAGTGGCTATATGTTGTTTATTATGACAATTAGATTAATAAGATTCTTGGAATCTCATAATACTAGCAAATAGCCACTACGGTGGTACGGCTGGTGTATGGTTGAAATACTTCTATTGTGTTCGTGTTTGTTGTTCTCCGTTCCTTAGTTTAGCTAGATTGTTTGTAATATTTCATTCCTTAAATGATTGGACACACGTCTGTAGAAGTTGAAGATTGAGATTAGAGAGACGTTGAACATATGCTAGAATTAAGGGATATGACTATAAATAGTAGCTTTCCGCGTCCTTCTCAACAATCGACCACGTTTCATTATCCAATTTAGTTTTGAGTGAGATGAGTGAATTGAGAGCTAGGCTTTTTTGGGCTGAAATTGTGGACGAACATTTGGGGCTTAAAGAAGTTTATGAGGTAACATATGTTGCGTTTGACATATGACAATTTTTGGTGAGTCAGATGGTTTGGAGCAGTTGCGATTTTTTTAATGATCGTAAATTGCCACGTAGAATTAATTGCGACGCGTCAGAAATGAGAGGAATGTTATGATGAATGTTGGATGGAATGCAACATCTTAAAGTTGAGTGATTTAAAGTTTGATCAGTAAACCATGGCCTTAGTATAAGTTGAATGAGTAATGACACATTTTACTTCCATGGTTTGGTTGAATTGTAATTTTTGTAATGGACGCAACTTGTCACGTGGAATTTTTGTGCTACACATCAGCAACGAGGAAAACCAAATCTGACACATAATGAATAGAGTGCAATGTCTCAAAAGTGAGTGATCATTAAAAAGAAGTTTGAAATTTAGTCAGCAAATCAGGACACAATATAAATTGTGTGAGTAATGAATCATTTCACTCCAAACATGGGCATAATTTTTATTTGTAGATAGATTCATGATTCTGGCTAGCATGTAGTCCATATAGGGTGATCGATCATGTGATGTATCGGTGTAGAGTTCGATCGAATGGTATTCAATGACTTGATGGGTGAGTGAGTGTGTGGGGGTGGGGGGGGGGGGGGGTCATTCAATTAAAACCAACTTTGTTTTGTTACCCTTCTTTTCCCTTGTCTCACGGAAAGATTATGCCTTTATTTGAAGAATCCACGCAATCCCAGCCCTCATTTTAGGTTTTCTTTGTCTTCCTTGTTTAACATGTAATACTTTTTGTCTTTATTACATCATCGATATGTTCAAAGGAATTATTGTTACTTATCGAGTTCTTTAATAACTATGTGTAGTTTAAAATTCTTTCTAACTTGTTTGAGTGCTTATAGTGTACCATAAAATACCTAAAAATAAATAAAAGATTAGAATTATATTTAAAATCAAAACAATGCAAATTTAAACTTAAGAGATATCGAGGCACTATTAATAGGGTTAGGAAGCGATACGAGGCAATATGATACTCGCATTAGAGACGTTGATGAACCGAAAAATGTTATCTAAATCTTATTTTATACATTCAGCATTGTGACATTAATCCCTATGGTCCACACTTGCAACCGTTCGTATTTGATAATTGTACAACCTACTTTGGCACCGGACTTCACCCTTGTTTGATTTTGATAAAAATCAAATTTTTAATAGATTTTGATAAAAGATTTGGTTGAAAAATTATAAACTCAACTCACTTAGTTATTTATTTTATCATTTATAACTATCTCATCGTTCGTCGTATAATCATTGTGTGGAAAAATCTAAATTAGTTTCATATTCGGACAAAATTTATCTTGATTATTCCAATATTAACTAAACAACTAATAAAAAGGTTAGATTAAAAAAAAAATATTGGTTCCGAGGTGACATGCTGCCTAAAATTATGTCGTATGAATGTAAACGTCGCACCATTTTGAGGGTAATTTAGGGTTCGTTTCCAGGACTTTTACTTTTTGTAAAAAAACTTTCGGAGCAAAATTATCTTAATTTTGTTTGGAATTTTTTTTATAAAAAAGAGCTTCATATTTCGAAAGTGTTTTTAGATAAAATTATATTGAACCAACTTCCTTTATAAACTCTTCTTAATTTAAAAAAATAAAAAATAAATAAAAACTAGTCAAAAGACGGTTCAAAAGTAGTTTTAATTAAAATCTTAAAAATTGCTTTTAAGTTTTAACCTTTGAAAAGTCACGTCAAACAAACGAGCTCTTACTTTATGCAAATTCATTACCACAATATCTTACGTCATCAACAACAAAAAACACCATATTGCGGGTCCCATGTTAATAACCACTTATTAATGACTGCCACGAGAGGAAAAGGAATAAAACGGCACCGTTTCATTGACTATGAATCTTTAACGTGTCTAAGCGGCCGACCCTTATGCCTACGTAGCGTAAGCGCCAAACTCTTCCACCGGTTTCTTTCTCTAGATCGACGGCTGATACACATCTTGAGCCACCCACTTTGATCTCTACCGTTTGTTTTGTTAATTTTTTTGTTTAATTAATCCCTCTATAGTCTATACCAGTGTTGCTTTGTAGTTGAATTCTAAGTTGCTGGTTGTTTAGGTTAGGCCTCCCTCCCCTCTCTCTCTACAAATTCCCATCGGAAAATTCTCCATTTGTACAAATACCAATTCGATAATGGTAATGTTTTGCAGAAATGTATTTCTCTCTCTAGATTTTATATGACTGACTCAATTCAATGGGTTTCAGCAGGACATGATGGTGGTTCCGTCGTGGCTAGAGCGGCTGTTAAACACCGCCTTTTTCAGAGTCTGCCGGAGTCACGGCGACGCCGCCAGGAGTGAATGTAATATGTATTGTTTAGATTGCAATATTGACGCATTTTGTTTATATTGCCGTTCATCAAAACACGAAGATCATCAAGTCATTCAGGTAAGTGGGTTTTTTTTGGTTGAAAACATCATTAATTATTACATGGAATTAATTTAAGTTTGTTTGTGAATATGTAGATAAGGCGATCTTCATACCATGATGTGGTTCGGGTATCGGAAATTCAGAAGGTTTTGGACATAAGTGGAGTTCAAACGTATGTAATAAACGGGGCAAGGGTTTTGTTTCTGAATGAGAGACCTCAGCCAAAAGGTGGAAAAACAGTTTCTCACATCTGTGAAATTTGTGGGAGAAACCTCGTCGATGCATTTCGTTTCTGTTCATTGGGATGCAAGGTTAGTACCCACTAACGCTCACTGATAAAACTATTTTGTTAGAAGAATTTGACGGAAAATTTAACATAATTGCATGTGACAGTAAATAATCGAATGAAAAAGTTGTCTGTGTTTTAAACTGCCCAATAATATAATGACACGTGATATTATGTCAAATTTGATGATTGTTCATTCCTTGTAACCCTCGTCTCATCACCATCGCCGTTTATACGAATTGAATTGATTTTATTTTAAAAAATATATATAGGTTGTATCGATAAAGAAGAATAGTGAGCATGGAAATGAAGGGATATCAAGAAGAGTGATGGACGAGGAAGAATTGGAACAAGACACGTACCGGCCCACACCTACTAGACCGTCTTCTAGTGCTAGAAGAAGAAAGGGTATTCCTCATAGGGCACCATTTAGGTCCTAATTAATTAATTAAATTGCTTATAATTTCGGTTTTAAGGTATACCCACGAGCAAAATGAATGAGAATAATTTGAAATTGTTATTGGGGATTGCCATGCCTGCCAAGGATAGGTGTAAATATAATTAAGAAAGTCTTTGTGGAGTCCATTTTATAATTCTAATGGGTGGGTCCACCTACCCACACGGGTTAATTAGTTTAATTTGAATTATTTCGTTTTTCTTCGATTAAAACCAAGTGATATTTGCTTGTGTGTAACGAGAGTGGAGCCCAAGAAGTTGGTAAATTGCTATTAAAGTGATATATATAGATTAAGATCGTTTACTAAATGCAGAATTTATACGCCAAAAAATGGTCAAGGAGCATCCAAAGTTTCAATTTTCCTTAAATTTTGTGTAAATAATGCTAACTTTAATGCAAAATATCCGACAAGATTATAAAGGAAGAAAAGGTAAAACTTTGTCGTATTGTTCAAAACATGTTTTATAGATACGCATATGTATATGTTTGTATGAACATGTGTTAAATTTGTTATACTTTTATCGTTTAATAACACAAAATCATTTTAAAAAGTCGAAGTTGTATTTGAGATTGGTCAAAAAGTTATGATTTGTTACTTTGTTTGGTATTAGCAAAGACATTGACTCCTCAAATTGACAATTATCCCTAGGTTAGTAGTTATCCTTAATAAATTTTGATGAAAAAGTTGTAGTTCCCATAACAATTAATTTTAACTTAAATTTTAATTAACTTTTTAAATTGAACCAAACAAGTACTCTATTTAATATTCGCACCAAATAAAATTATGTATTTGCTTTTGAATTATATGCAAATTAGGAATAAAGTATTCATCCTGCTACACTGAACAAGATATGTATGAGAATGTTCAAAGAGGCAACAATCAAGTAGGACAATATATATGGTTGGCACAAAAAATCCAATTACTAAAATTTCTAATTTATTACAAGTAGGTTGTATTTTATAGGGAAAATTGTAGTAACGGTACCAAAATTTTCACTTTTATGCAGATTTGATCTAAACCTTTAATTTGTGGCATCCACGGTATTAAAATTTTCAAAAACTCTCACTTGAAACCCAAACGAATGCTTTCTGTTAGTTTAACCGTTAATTGATCGGAAAAATGAATTTGACCATAATTTTGACTAATTTTAAAAGGTTAAAATGGTAATTTTACATTTTTCAACAAAAATCACAAATATAATATTATTAATAATTAAATTAAAAAAATCAAAACATAAATAAAAAAGGTTTCCTCCTTCGTTTCTTCCCCCACCCCAACCCCCCATCCTCGTCCCCATCCCCACCCCACTCCCACCCTCCAAAACCAAAACCAAATCCAAAAGCTATCGCCACCGCCTTCTTCCACTGCTATCGTCTTCACCATCGACACTACAACCTTAAAAGAAGGAAATTTAAACTACCTTACGGTGAATGCCCAAATTGTGAGGCCAAGGTAGTGTTCGGAGGCACTGTATTTACTTGTTCTCATTCTTCAGCTCATTTTCAAAATCACAAGCGCGAGCTCGATTTATCGGGTGGTTTTACAAGAACCAGAGTGAATGCTTCAAAATCATCATAATCCTTGAACATATCCTCAAAACCAGGCACCACTACCTCAAAAGGTTTTTGGATTTAGGTTTTGAGCATTGTTAATTTAAGTTTTGATTGGATTATTGGTTAATTTGAGGTGTCAATTGCGGATTGGGGAGGGACGATATGAATTTCCAAGCTTCTCCCACAAATCCTTCACGCACTCGCCTTACTTGAATTCGATCGGCCCTTCTCTTCTTTTTTAGTATGTGGTGGTGTAAGTGGGTTCTTGCTGTAGCCGTGGAGATGGTGATGGTGTTTCAATCTCTTCTGTCGAGGAATCGTCATAATGGGTAGGATCTAATATGTTAGTAGGTCAATCTCTTGCTATATTTCAATGGTGGGAGTTTGTTGTGCAGTGGTTGTTGAGCCTTTTTTACCCGCGACGACGGTAGCGTCGACGTTTGGTGGGTGATATGCACCAACCAGTACTACTGCTATTGGTCGTTTTAGGGTAAGGGGTTGGGGAAGAAAGGAATGGTTGTGGGCGATTTTTGTTTTGATTTTTTTAAATTTTAATAATTAATATATTATAATGTGATTTTTGAAAAATGTAAAGTTACCATTTTAACTTTTTAAAATTAATCAAAATTATGGTCATAGTTAATTTTCCAATCAACTAATAGTCAAACTGTTAGGAACTTAAGGATGTGATTTGACGTGATATGAAGTATAGATCGCAGAAATAATAACAAGATTAAAAGAAAGCAAATAGATGAAATTGGCATATGAAAGAATAATTTATTAACGACAACCAATAGAGAGAAAATACAATTCTGCAATATTTTGCTACCTGAACTAAATGAAGATTCTACTATTTATAGGAGATATGTCCAAAACCTAAAATAAGCCTAAAATATAGAAACTATGTCAAAAATAGTGTAAAACCAAAAAACAAGGAAATAAATCTGCGGCCCATCGCTCGAGCGACAGGCGGACGACGGACTCCCTATTCCAATTTTGCTCCTCTTGCTCGAACAAGAGTCGAGCGTCCGTCCAGCACCGTCAATTGACATTTTTCCTTCTTGGACCTTATTTTATTTTAACATTTTCAAGCCCAATACTCCAAAACGCGAACCTTAGACCCAATTTGGACAGAATTTGGGTCATAAAACCCAACAATCTCCAACTTAACACAAATTTCGGTGCAACGAACGAAGCTCTAAAATTTCTCTGCCTAGAAAAATAAGTCCGACTGCAGTGAAATACACTGAACTCTTCAACCTGAATCAAACCTCTCCAATACTCGAAAATATTCTTTCCCTTCCACCATATCCAAATAAGGATACAAATGAACCCAATCCCCGGGATCCCAAAATTCACAATGAATTCAAAATTTACCAAACAGGGTCGAAGCACATCTTGTAATAGAATCACCACTAAATGTTTTAACTGAAGGCCCCTGACTAGACTCGTCACCTTCAACAACTCCAAAAGCATGCACATTCAATGAAACCGCAGATTGTGGTGGCAGAGCGAAATTACACATATCTCCCAAACTTAACAGAGTAGTATTCTCCAAAATAGACCTAGAACAAACTCCCAACGATACTGTACCAAACTGTATTTCCAACACGGTACCAAACCTGTGCTGATGTTTCTTCACTGATTATGCCCAACCCTGTAAGATGTATAACTAGAACTTTCTCTGCCCCTTTAATACAATAGACACCCTTCCGAATATTCTGGACTCCACATGCACCAGAGAACGTGTACCCTCTTAAATCCAGGGTATTCAGCGAGAAGATCTTCTTCTTCAAGTCTGGAACATGTCGAACCTGACCAAATGTTCTGATTGTTCCATCTACCAACTTCAATCGGACTTTCCTAATACCAGCTACCCGACAAGATTCATTGTATCCAAAATCCACTCCTCATCTAGCTTGGATTCCACATTAGAAATCGTCAAAAGTCTCCCTTACTTACAAAGTTCTCTGCAATGTCTGCTTCATTCGAAGTCTCTGATTGCCTCCCACGATTTGTAGTTGAATTACCATTACCATGCAGCTTCTCGCAATCCCTCTTGATGTGTCATTTCTTCTAGCAGTAAAAACAGACCCTATTGCTGAAATCCACCATCGACTTGCCCTTTTGTTGATCACCATAAACCATAAAAGCTTCATCATCTCTGGAACCAGCTCCAACCAGATGCTTCATCTTCTCCTTTGAGAACAAGGTATCATACACGTCTTCAATGGTGAGTGTGTTACGACTGTATAGAATCATGTCCCTAAATGACCAAAACGAACCAGGCAGCGAGCACAACAGAATTAAGGCCAAGTCCTCTTCATCATATTTTACCTTTAACGTCTCCAGATCAGCGACAATTTCCTTAAACACGACCAAATGATCTTCCAGTGATCGGCCTTCCAGAATATGGCCCCAAATTCAAATACAATTTGTTGGTCAGACTTTTGGTCATGCACAATTGCTACAGTTTAAACCACAATGCAACTGATGTCTTCTCCTTCAAGATGTCCTAAAGGATGTTGTTAGATAGATGAAGGATGAATATGCGAAAGTGTCTTGCAATCCTTCCGTTGTTTCTCCTTTGTTGTCCAAGTTGTGGGCATTTTATCAAATCTCAACAAAGTATCATCCAAATCCATCTGCGCTCATACAGCTCACATCTTCACTTACCATAACGAAAATATTGTACCGCGATCCAACAGCGGAATATCATACCTCATGGTAGCCATTGATAACAAAAACCTCAAACAATCAAATCATTGCTCTGCGGATCTGCTGAACTTTGTTTCATGGGTAACCTTTTCTTACCACAGAAATGAAATATCGTGCGGTAGTAGTCTGCTCTGCTAGACTACCTTCCGCCTACTCTTGATCGTTTTGGGACGAAAGTAAATTTGATCATAATTTAAAGAAAGCTTGCAACATGAAATTGAAACGCATTGAAATAAACTTGATCATTGATTGCTAGAAAGCTGAACATTAGAATAGACGAAAGCAGGAAATTACAATAGCTAGTGCAGAGGGCGAACACTAGTAAGTTTGAAAATGTTTGAAAGACCAATACCTCCTATAATAGACTTTGGAACAAAAACCCAAATGACTGGAGTAGACGTCTTTTGGCCGAAGAATCATACTAAAATTTTCTAATTTCTATCTATTTAAATAAATTATTTACAATGATAGGATCACGGGGCTTAAGCAAAGCTGCAGCCCGTGACATTCTCCCCCATTTGTTTTGGCGATGTCCTCAGAGCCATTGGTCTTCTTCTCGCTGTTACATCCGCTCCATTTGACCAAGCACTCGAGTAGTTTGGTAGCTAAGAATCTTTTATGCAACCTTCATTTCTACTCTTTTCACGTCAAACATTGGTTGCTTCGGATCTGCAAGCTTTTTGTACTGTTTCTGATTGGTATTTGCAGTATGGAGGAGTAACGGTTGTTGACCAGTAGTAATTTCAAAAGGACTCTTATTGGGAGAAGAGCTCTTTTGAGCATTGAGACGCATCCAAGCCACATCCGTAAGTTTCACCCGAATTTCATGCGAAGCAGAGGTAAAGTGCTGAAAATAGTCTCCCAGCATAGAATTGAACTGCTCTGTCTGTCCGTCTGATCTTCGATAAATACTAGAATTCGTGCTCAAAGTTGAACCAAGAAGTTTGAACAACTCGGTCCAAAGTATGCCAATAAATCGAGGATCTCGATCATTGACGATAGGCGGTCCCCATTATTTAACAATATACTTGAAGAAGAGTTGAGCTGTTCTTCGGCTGATACATACTTGGGCGCTGTGCTGAAAGTTAAATCTTTAGATAAACGGTCCATCCCGATGATGATAATGCCAAAGTCTCCAACTCTTGACAATCCACTAATGTAGTTCGTCGATTCACTCTCGACTGATTCATTCAGGATGGAAAGGGGCTCCAATGAGCCTGCATGTTTCTGATGATCTGCCACATCTTGCTGATGAACACGGCAAGTCTTCTCATAACCTGCAATGCCGTCCCGCCTTTGAGGCCAGTAGTTTGTATGTTGTGGTAGTGCGGAAGTGCGCTCCACGAAAGTCCCACTTCCCAACACTTTTCTCTCTTGTTTCCGAAGCTCTTCAAGTTCCGGCTAAGCCATACAGTATGGTGCCTTGGTGGGAGGTTTGACACCCAAAACAAGTCCAATCCCGCGATCAATTGCCCTCATTGTTGGCAATTTACTTGGTAACACATCCGACATGATTTCGAATTCCTTAAACCCAATGATAGGTTTTGGAGTAGAGCTGGTTGTCTCTTCGATTTCTTCTACTCAAAGAGAGTACAAAAATGAGGGTTCATTCCTCTTGAAACCCCGAGACGCCTTTCTCACCAGTTTTCCCAACCTGTGTGGAAATAATGAATAGTTTGCTACCCATCATTATTAATGAGTTAGAATGCGGCAACACTGCTGTCTTTGTATCCCGAACATATTCCACTCCGGGAATGAGCTTGAAATCATCCATCTGAACTACCGACAAATTTGTCCTTCTTTCGAAGGGACCTACTTTGATTGGCACAGATTTTACTATTCCCGCTATTGGTTGAGCAGCGGAGTTGATTGCTTTGACCACCCCTTACCTCTTTCCAGAGCAAGTCCGAGCCGCTCTACTTCGGAACTTGCGAGGTAGTTGTACGTGACACCAGTGTCCACCATAGCCCTGATTGGCTTTCCATTTATCCTCACATCAATGTACATTAGGCCTTTAGCCTTGCAAGTGCGAGCCTTCGATTCTTCGATCTTTGACTCTTTCGAGGGAACTCTATCCCTTTTAGTAGCTCGGTACGATAATGTATTACACCAATGCGAGAATACACCAACTACATCATCACCCCCTTCGGAGTCGGTGTCATCACGATAGCTAGCTTGTGGGGTATTTTGCTTTGAACTCGAGCCCCTAATTGCTAGTTGACAGTATGCATTCACCATCCGTTTCTGAGGACACTCAGCAACTCGATGAGGTCCTTCACATAGAAAGCACTTCAATTTAGGAGCGACATCAGATATGCCCTCCTTTGCTTTTCCATGATTCCAGTCATTATTGGTACCGCCGTTATAGTTTCCTTGATGGCTGTTTTGATAGTTTCCCTACGAGTTACTCTGGCTGTTGCCTTGATAGAGTCCTCCCCTATTTTGAGAGTAACGCTCTCCCCCATTTGAGCTCGAGCTGGGTCTGAAAGGTTTCCTTCCACCTTCAACCGATTGACTATTTCCCGAAGATCGATCCTCACTCGATTTCGGTTGATAGTCGCTCACACATTCAGCAGCTCTCATAGCTGTGCTCAAATCAGTGACCTTCTGTCTCTGAAGTTCCGTGCGTGTCCACGGTTTCAACCCTTCCATGAAGGTAAATAGCTTATCCATTTTCGACATATCTCGAATGTTTAGCATATGTCCTGAAAGGCCTTCACATACTCCCTGATGGAGCTTGTGTGTTTCAGTTCTCGTAAGGCCCGACGTGCCTCGTATTCCACATTCTCTGGGAAAAACTAAGATCTGATAGCTTCATTGAGAAGATCCTAAGAATCAATTCGGACCATGTTGACCTGAATATCGGCATACTTCGTCCGCCACCATAGCTTTGCATCTCCACCTAGATACATGGTAGCTGTTGTTACCTTTCTCGCTTCATCCTTGATCGAAGCTACAAGAAAGTATTGTTCTATATCGAACAAGAAGTTCTCAACTTCTTTAGTATCGCGTGTCCCTCCGTAGGTACACTGTTTTGGAATTCTGAGTCTATGCACCGACTCATGTGCGATGACTTGTCTGTTGCCAACCGCGCGTTGAAGAACTAGTAACTGAGTTCTCAATGCTCCCATCTCATCCTGCAGATCAGGTATGATACCAACAGCTTCAGTCATAGCTGCGCAAGCCTTTTGGCTTTCATCCAGTTGGATGCGTAATTCCTGAATTTCCGTCTTTGCCACCTCGACCTTTTCTCCGTGACAAAACACAACCTAGTGTTTGTCACCTCAAGTGCCTCCAAACGCTGTTTGGTGTTCCTCTTTTGAACATCTACCACCTCCGTAGTGTTCGAGGAATTTAGATCAATTTCCATATCTTTCTTATTGAGATCTTGAGCCGCAGCTCTGATAACAACTTTCACGGGTAACCTTTTCTTAGCACAGAAAGGAGACACCGTGCGGCAGTAGTCTGCTCCGCTAGACTACCTTCCGCCTACTCTCGGTCGTTTCGGGACGAAAGTAAATTTGATCATAATTTAAAGAAAACTTGCAATATGAAATTGAAACGTATTGAAATAAACTTGATCGTTGATTGCTAAAAAGATGAACATTACAATAGACGAAAGCATGAAATTACAATGGCTAGTGCAGTGGAGGAACACTAGTAAGCTTGAAAATGTTTGAAAGACCAACACCCCCTATAATAGACTTCGGAATAAAAACCCAAATGACGGGAGTAGATGTCTTTAGGCCGAAGAATCATACTAAAATTTTCTAATTTCTATCTATTTAAATAAATTATTTACAATGATAGAATCATGGGGTTTAAGTAAAGCTGCAGTCCGTGACACCTTGGTTCTGATACCAGTGTTAGGAATTTAAGGAGGTGATATGACACGATATGAAATATAGATCGCACAAACAACAACATAATTAAAAGAAAGCAAACAAGAAGATAAAATTTGCAGAGGAAAAAATATTTTATTAATGACAACCAATAGAGAGAAAATATAATTCTACAATATTTTGCTACCTGAACTGGATGAAGAGTCTATTATTTATAAGAGACATGTCCAAAACCTAGAATAAACCTAAAATATAGAAACTGGGTAAAAAATCACGTAAAACTAAAAAAATAAAAAAATAAATCTACGGCTTGTTGCTCGAAGCTCGAGCATTAAGCGGGTGATAGCTCAGCGACAGGCGGACGACAGACTCTCTATTCCAATTTTGCTCCTCTCGCTCGAGCAAGAGTCGAGCGTTCATCCAGCATTGCCAATCGGCATTTTTCTTTCTTGGACCTTATTTTGACATTTTCAAACTCATTATTCCAAAATGTGAAACACTGGACCCAATTTGGATCGAATTTGGGTCACAAAACCCAACACAAACTAAAAGCGTCCATTTGGACTCCAGGTGAGAGTTTTTGAAATGTTTGGTATCGTATGTGTTTCAAATTAAATGTTTGGGTCAAGTCTGCATAAAAATGAAATGTTTGGTGCCACGACTGCAATTTTCCCTATTTATAATTCGTTTTACAGATATGTAATCTTACTTTAAATCTCTTATAGTCAAATAAAATATTTTCACAAGATTATTTAAACATATTCAAAAATAACTTTTTATATCAGAAACAATTTTTAACTTTGAAAAGTCGTGTCCAATGAACACTTAGTGTGTTACATTGATTTTAAGCCTCTCTAAAACCAAATGCCAAATACTAAGTACATAGTTTACCCTAAAAGCTAGGACTAGCATACACTTTGGATGTTACATAAATTGGGCTAAAATTCACACTATGTTTGTTTGTGATTGTTATTTTACGAACTTGTTCTCCTGCCCATAGTAGGAAGGAGATCCATCTTCCTACGGTAGGCGTGGCATCAATTTACACTACATTTGTTTGTGATTGTCATTGTACAGACCTGTTCTCCTACACATAGTGGGTAGGAGAACATCTTCCCATCGCTGACGTGGTGACATGGTGATGCCACGTTGGCAATGCATTTATATGTTTTGACGGTATATATTTGCTTTTCTCTCTTACACCCCGTTCCTCCACCTTTGCACACAACGTCAGTGGTGCATTTTTTTTTTTTTTTGACGGTATATATTTGCTTTTCTCTCTTACACCACATTCCTCCACCTTTGCCCTTTTTACATGCCCACACCCTACACCCATTCCCTTAATCACATAAAAATAAGTTTTTTGATTTTTATATCAATTTTAGATATCATTACGGGATGCTAAATGAAGTCGAAATATCATCACATTTTAAATATTATTTCAAAGTATTTACAACCTAATTTCCCGCATCCTTAATAAAGTGCGAAACGGCCAACCTTAACAAAGTTGCAATGTGCCAAAATATGTCGTTTTAAACTAGTATTTTGAGAATTTCGATAATATGCTAACTTTAAAAAGTCGTTAACGATCCAAAAGGTAATGTTAATGTGGCCGATTTCTGTCTTTTACAATCAGTTTCACTAACACTAGCCAAATCCTCAAATAGCTTGTCACCTTGAAACTCGTTCTGGGAACTATATCGTAGACATATTGAATAGTACAAACGAACATCGAAAATAATTAAAGCACCATTTTAAAAAGAGACGTCTAACTCGTCTTTTCTTTGATTTTTTTTAATTATTTCATTAACGTTTATTATTTTTGGACAGTAATTTTTTTATTATAATTTATATTATTTTATTAGAATATTTTTACATGGTATGATGTCAAAAAGTTCCTGAACAAGAAAAAATAATTCGAACTTGAACCTTATTCAATGTTAATTTATTATATTTTGTGTAATGATTTGAAATTTTTTACCTTCATACCCATGTAAAAGTATTTTAATAAAATAATATAAATTATAATAAAAGAATTTCACCCAAAAATAATAAGCGTTAATGAAATAATTGAAAATTTTAAAGAAAAGACGAGTTATGCGTCTCTTTTTAAGATGCTCGTTTAATTATTTTCAATATCCGTTTTGACTATTCGATATGTCTACGATATAGTTATCAGAACGAGCGTTAAGGTGACATAGAATATTTGTGGATTTAGCTAGCGTACAATCGTCAACGAATTTTTAAAATTAGCATGTTATCGAAATTCTCGAAATACTAGTTTAAAACGACCTACTTTGAAGCATCGTAACTTTTGCTAAGGTTGGCATTTTTCGTGCCGTTAAGGATGCGAGAAACTAGGCCGTAAGCACTCTAAAATATTATTAAAACTGTAATATTTCAATTATGTTTATCATCCTGTAATAATATCGAAAATTAACACGAAATCAGAAAAATTATTTATAGGTGGTAAAGAGGGAGGGTGGAGGGGATGGGTGGGTTAAAAGAGAAAAGGTAGTGAGCCGGGGTGTAGGGAGGAAAACAAATATATACGGTCAAAAGAAATATTCATAGAGTACTTCAACATGTATAGAATTTTTTTTTGTAAAACATACAGATTACACACATCAAGGTGATGTTCTTTTTTTGTAATATTTAAATCACATGAAACCTAGTCCCATGTGAGAGTCGATAATTTTTACAGAGGGATTTCCTCTGTACAAGGAGGAAAATTCAAAGAAATAGCAAATGCACAGTTGACGTCACATCATTCCGTGAGCGGTGGGTAGTTGGTTCTCCTGGCATGTTTTTCTCTTGTGCTGTTACAAGAATGAAGGAACTAATTATCATCTGAAATAAAGAGAGAATATGACTTATGACCAAACACTTGATATTGAAAATAAATAAATGATTCAAATATGATGACAATTACATGACGGACTACAAATTAAGGGATTGTTGAAAAAAAAAAATTATAAAAGTTTTAGCAGAATTCAATAAAAGTTGATGAAATGTGTAATTAAAGAATGATCAAATTTGTAGGTTTCGTGAAATATGTAATTAAAATTAATTTTTGACTTTAATTTCAACTTTTTAAAGAGCCCCAAACAAACACCGAGTAACACATAACAAAATCTCCAACAACCGCGCTACACATACATAATCACTTACCAATTTTTTATCGAATTGACAAGTGGCGGCCACCTATTAGGGGGCGTCTGGGCCCACATGCGCCCCCCAATAGGGGACCGCCACTTGTCAATTAGGTAAAAAATTCGGTAAGTAATTATGTACGAATAGAATTATTCAATCTCCAAACCTATCAATATTTGAATGTCTTGTATGGTCATGTTAATTGTATAGCATTAAATAGTATCAAAGAAAAAAAATTAAGATCTTATTTATTATATTATTCAATTATTCAATAATTGATTTTTAGTATATTTTAATAAAAATTGTTAAATGAAATTGAAAACTTAGTAAAAGTTATGGATATTATGAAATGTGTAGTTGAAAATAAATTTGAGCAAAAATGAATTTAAGAAAATGGGGCCAAACAAGGGCCAAGTCTCTGTTTGGATTCCATTTTTCATCAAACTCATTGTCAACCATATATTTTATAAAATCTACATTTTTATCAACTTTTCAACTATACATTTACTTTTATAAAAGTTTACTAAATATCTAAGGTTAGTTTTATTTGTTTTCAGTTTTTTTATTTTGCAAGTTATTTTAAAATTAAATTTGAACTAAACGAAACATGCATGCGCTAAGTTATCATTTCATAGTTGATCTGGAACGTAATTCATTGGCTCGCTGCAAGCTCAGTCACAAGTCACAACTCACGGTCCATTAGTCAATAAAGAGGGTGTGAAGTATTTAATAATTCTCTCGATGACAAAAAAAAAAAAAAATTATATATACGTAAATACTGAATGTGACCCATGATTGCAGTACCGTTTTCTAACCTTTTCAATTTTTGCATACTTTATCTTAACTCTCATTTTGTGTGAGCGTATGTCACTAATATTTCATAATGATGCACCTGGGGTTTATTTTGACGGAAATCGTCCAAAACATCGTCAGTTGACTTGAACAATTAAAAAAAAATGATGTATTTTGACATTTTTGAGTGGTAATGTTGTCAATCATATATTAATCATTAAAATAATTAAACTCAAAAAGAAGAAAAAAACCTAACCCATCCCCTCACCCACCCTCTGCAATGTTGTAGCTACTCTCATGGTGTCACTCAATCCTCTGCTCTTAAACCCCAATTTTACTCATTTTCCTTCTTCATTTATCTCTCATTTCATCATTAGTATCCAAATGAAAGAGGACCGTTATTACCCCCAAATTTCCTCAACAAATATCAACAAAAATAAGAACAAATCAAAAAATATTCAAGAAAAAAACCTAAAAATGATTGATACTAGAGTAGTTGATTTCTTCCGTAGAGATTTAACCACAATATATGTGATATTCATATTCTACTACCCTTTCTCCTTCGATTTTGGTATAGTTGGGTTGGGTGGTGTGGTGCGGAGAAGATGAACCGTTCATATTCCTTTTAATATTTGTATTCTTTGTTTCAATTATTGTGAGGGAAATGTACAGTATGTTGAATAATGAATTATGGAAAATATTGTATAGTCGAAATTGCCCATTCTTAAAATGGTCAACATACTCATTTTTCAATTTTTTAGGTCAACTAATGGTGGAGTTGGGGTTGGGGTTGGGGTTGGGTTTGGTGGGTGGTGTAGTGTGTAGGGGTGGGCAAAACCCGATCGAACCTTCCAAAATCGTCCAAATCGAACCAATCCGACCGATTTAGGTCTTTTTTTTGTTGTTTTTACACGAATTGGATGGGTTGGCTACGTATGCAGGTCGGGTCGGGTCGGGTTAACTCATGAAAATCGAATAAACCAGCTCAACCCAATCCGCCTACTTTAAAAAATAAATAAATAAATAATAGAAATAAAATGCCTAAAAAGTAAAAAGAACCTAAAAATTATGAGTGAATAATGTAACTGTAATTATCTTGGTGCATTTTAGAGGAGGAGTTTACTGTTCTTCCCACAATAAATGTAGTATAAGTTTTTCATGTTATGTTAAATACACTTTGTTCTTTATAAACTCGGTTAATGAAGATTGAATAAAATAATATATAATTTTATTATTTACTTACTATTTAATCTTGTATATCCGAATTTAGTATAATAGGAAATTAGATGACTTTAATTTTTGTTGACAGGTCGTCCAAAGCGACCAACCAAACCCAACCCGACCGATACTTGATTTGATTTGAATGAGTTGGATTAAATTTTGATCAGACCGGTTATATTGGATTGTGTTTGAGTTGAAGCGAAAAACAACTCAACCCAACCCATGCTCACACTAGTAGTGTGGAGAAGATGAACATTTCATATTCCTTTTATTTTTTATTCTTTGTTTTAATTATTTTGAGGGAAATGTATAGTACTTTAAACAATGAATAAGGGAAAAATATTGTATAGACAAAATTTCCCCTCTATAAAATGGTCAAAATACTCATTTGTTAATTTTTCAGGTCAATTGATGGTGTTTTGAATTATTTCCGTCCAGATGGACCCCAACTATATATTTATAAAATGGTAGGGACATTCATTGGCACAAAATAAAAACTAGTGTAAAGTTCACAAAAATTGAAATGGTTAGCGACTATAGTTGCACTTTTCCTTATATTTATACCACTCATAATCCAATCCCTAAAGTCCTAGAAAGATTCCAATGTAAAATCAATCCCTCAGAATCTGTGTAGAATCACGTCGTCCAAATGTTCCAGCTTCCATCTCCATCCCCACCTTCCATTCCTAAAAACAATATCCCAAAAGTATTAATTCCTAGACACTAAGGCGGCCCTTAGGGTGCTCGAATTGAGCGACCGCACATGACCTTAGTAGTGTAGGGGCACCAAATTTTTTTATGTGTATATATATGTATAATTATATATTTAAAATATTTATTAATTTTGAAATTTAAAATTTTTATTATTATGTTATATTAAAGGGGCACAATTAAAAGATGAACAAATGATGATTTTTATTTAATACTATTGTATTTCTTATTCCTAATTACAAATTATATCTAGACATTTTTATTAAAGCAAGAGAAATGATTCAAATGGTTTAGGCTCCTTCATTGTTAATTTCAGTGTGTTGTGCTTAACTATTTTCATTTGTGGATTATTTCTTTATTAATTGTATGCATTTGATTTGGTATGATATGCAATTGCTTAAGATACTAAAACTAAGAATAATATAATTGATTAGTTATAATTTTCTTAAATAGTATTCTACTTTAAATAATGTTAAGGAAAAGGAAAATGTATAATTCGAAAGAAGAGATATTTTGATGAAAATGTCACTGTAAACAACGCACAATCACTTGAAAATTCTTTCATAACTAATTATTTCATTTATATAGTAGATCAAGCAATTGGATCACTTGACCGAATGTTCGATCAATTCAATTCAAATGAAAAAAAATTTGGATTTCTATTTTCTTTTGACAACACATTGGATGATGTTGATTTGAAAGAATATTGCAATCATCTTGACATTTTTCTAAGACATGTAGATTTTTGTGATCTTGATGGCAAATATTTGCTTCAAGAGTTATATTAATTTATTTGAAATACTAAAAGAAACAAGGACAACTTTTGATATATTGATTTATTCGAAAAGATTGGATTGCTTTTCGAATACATTTATTGTTTATAGAGTATTACTAAAAAATAATTTTATTGTTGCATATGCCGAAAGAGATTTTTCAAAATTGAAATTATTAAAATCTTATTTACAATCAACCATGTTATAAGAGCGATTGAATTGCCTAGTTTTGATATCTATTGAACAAGATTTGTTAGAAGTTTAATTAGTTAGTTTGCTTCTAGATATACGAAAAGAAATATGTTTACATGATTTGTTGTATTTCAAAGTTTACACGTGGTATTTGATGTTTCTTATTTCAAGGTTTTCTCATATGGAATTACACGAAAAGTTTAGGGGTTTCGATGGTTCTTTATTGATAACATGAATTTTGATTAAATTTGGAAGGTATTTTTGAACTTTATTTGTACTTTTCTTATTCATGACATTTAAAAAAATAAAAAATATTTAAATATCATAATTTTGCGATAATATAATATTATTGAAATATATATTTTTTAATTCAATGAAAGGAGCACCATTTTAAAATATCGCACAGCGCATCCAAAATTTCAGTGCCGCCCTGCCTAGACAAATTTCCATCCAACATCAAACTTGCTACAATTCCATTAAAAGGAGATGTCAAATTGTTAAACCTATGTCATAATCAAGTCAACTCCAATTCGATGATCTTGATTCAGATCCTACCCTCATCAACGACGGTCTCCGCCCGACGAATTCTGATCAACGGTCTTTTTCCGGGCTGGAAATGGCCAGTTTGTGGGCGACACTTGTGGGAGGTGTGCCATCATATTATCTTGCTGGTAGTAGTTGACCTTGGTATGTCATGCTGGCAAGGAATTGCCACTGTTGTTGCTACCAACATAATCATATTAGTCCCATTAGTCCTCACTGGACAACCCGGACACGGTACAGGATATCGTTCCCTGTCTTGGCTAGGTCGTCGTTCAGCATTTGAGGTGCCCATACTCCGACTCTCCTTAATGCATTGGTTGATTGTGGCAGGTATGGAATTGAAACATGGATTGGTGGTGAAGCAATTTTCCTTCTTTTACAAAAAACCAATAAAGAATCTATAGTTTCTCAATCTATTTCTTGGCTTGGAACTTCCGCTCTTGAATTTGCATTTTTTATTACTTTTGGCTAGCCCAATTCGGAATTGTATGGAAAGTGAAAGTTTTAAATTAGTCGATTATTTTGACTCAACGTGTGAAATTAAAAATCAACAAGTCATTTTTTAATTGTTTCTAAATGAGTAGATCAAATAAGTTAATTTATCTTATGTTGAATTATTACACATTGAAATATGAAAGCAGTAAAGAACACCAAACGAAGAAAATCTTTCGCAAATGATCAAAAACTCCGAGCATTTTGCTAGTCAATAATCCACTATAAACAAAGCGATTTACAGTATGATCTAGACCTGACTAACCCTTAGTCCCCTCTGACCTTATTTTTATGTAGTCACTATCGATCTTACTAGACTGAATGATTCTCACACCAGATCCCAACTCCTGGTATGTTACCTTGGCCTTCATGGACTGCATCCTCCTCACACCAGTTCTAGAGTCATGGTATATTACATTTAGCCCTTCTAAATTGCGTGTTTCTGCACCAGCTCTCAATCCCTAGTTGCGTTTATCTCTGGTGGATTAGGTGGTTTGATAATCCAAAGATCTTGTGTGTTTTGATCTTGTAGGTTGATGAAAGAGATATTGGAATATAATTTTTGCTTTCAAAGAACAAACTTTTGACTTACAATAGGCTCTACAAATTGAATCAGTAGATGGATTGAATAATGGACAAATAATATTGTGGTTGAATCAGGAAATAAATGAAACGGTATTTGGATCTTTAAAGAATGATCCTATAATCAAAATATTGTTCAACCACACTTTTGAATGTCTCATAGGACGTATATTTATAATGGATAGTGTTTGGGATTAAAAGGAACTCAAAATCAACTTGAAAAATCAAAATGTACTATTCCTTAGATAATCATGTCGCTTGAGCGTCAATCGTCAGTATTTTGATTATAATTTTCTCTCTTGCTATTGGATTGAGCTGATTTAAAGTGTGTTGGAAAGATAGTTAAAGAGCTACGATTCTTTTGGAATAGCCTCATCCTAATTCAAATGTTTTCTATGTGAAAAATCCGTTGCAACTTGTGGATGAGAATTTGGAGCATGATTTGTGCAACACTTTTAAACTTTTTTGACTTCTAATTTCATTCAAATGATCATATGTTATTTTCTTGGATATCTTGGACTCCTTCAAGACCTATACTATCAATCCGAACTCCTTTGTTATAATTAGGATTCAATAATTTTTATTTTGGCTTTGATTACAACTTGATAAACTCCTAATATAATTCAACGATGACTTGATTTTGATGAAGGAAATTGCCATTACAAATTTGAAAATTGCCAATTATATAATTTGGACTTAACAGAAAGGAATTGATGGGATCCGTGAACTAGAAAAATACTTTGTCCCAATTTTTAGAGTGATGCTAGGTGTACAAAAAATGGTTCATAGATTTTAAACAGATTTCTACTTAGCAATTTTTCATTCGTTCTTAACCCAAAAAGAAAAAAAGAAGGCACCATACAGTTGCTACCAACACAGCGCTTAGGTGCTTGTGAACCAATTCCCCTACAAGGGGAATTGTTCCAATTCTTATTCTTCTCACAGCTTGTTTTCCTTTTTGGATTTAGTCACCTGCTATCTCTATCTTCAAGACTCTTTATCTTCAAAATTTTGGTCACTTTTTTTTCCTTAATTGACAGCAATTATAAAGTTTTTGGGCTACTCTTGCGCTTAACATACCAGAGTCAAAGGGATCAAATCATAGGCAATTCCGGGCTCCCAATCTTTATTGGAGCATTCACTTTTGTTGGCCTAGCAGTGACCTAGTCGAAAAAAGTTACATTCGGGAATTTGATTTCCAACCCGATTCAACTCTGGGGGCAAATTGGTGGGGTTTTCACTGAAATTCTTGCTATTTTGGGCATTAGTCTTGCTGGAGTTACAACTAATATTGCTGCAAATGTTGTGGCTCCAGCTAATGCACTAGTCAATCTTAACCCTTCAAATTTCACCTTCCGAAAAGGTGCACTCCTAACAGCGTTGCTCGGGATTGCTTTTCAGCCATGGAGACTTCTTCAGTCGAGCGAAAGTTTTGTTTACACGTGGCTAGTTGGATATTCTGCATTGTTGCGACGATTACTATCTAATTCAACGCACGAATTTAAGTATCAAGGACTCGTATTCGTCGAGTCCTGAAGGGGCTTACTATTATTCTGGTGGGTTCAATTTAGCTGCAATTGGAGTATCGATCATAGGGATTTTGCCAGTAATTCCAGGCTTCCTGCAAAAAGTTGGAATTTTGAGTAAAATCCCAAATGCATGTACCATTATATACAATAATGCTTGGTTCTTAGGCAAGCTACCATTCGGACCAACAGTCCAATATCAAAAATTAAACTGATGAGAACAGATACTACGCTTGATCATAGGCAAAAAAGGCCGAGAAATTTGACTTCTGTCTATAAAATTTGTTAACTTCACAACCGATGTGGGATGAACAATGTAGTTTTGCACCCCTTTCTTAGCTCGTTGGTAATAAGGCAATCGAGGATTTACTCTTTGTAGACGAGATGTAAGGCACGATGATATTAAATTCTTCATCAGTCAAATTAACAACATTTGCAAAGTCATGAAATAGCTCGACTTTGATCCAATCGCACCAGTCATGAAAGCTCGTTCTATACCTCAGTATCGACCACATAATACTATCTTTCCACAATTCACATACTTGCAATATATCATAGAATAATTAAGAGATAACATTACAATAGATACAAATATTTTTGCTCCATTTCCAATAGTAACTTGGTCGATTTTCTGTCTGTCAATATTGCTCGCTACAATCACGAACCACCACGGCGCAACACTCATACACGATGCAATATCAGGACCTAAATTTCGTGCAACGTGTTATCAATATACCCTTCTGTGTTGCATGAGAATGAGCCGAGTGCAATAGGATCATACATAATGAAAGGTTTTGTGTTAGAGATAATTGAAACCATAAAGATGTCGACTCGGTCAACTAGTGCAGTTTGGACATACCTTGTATTTTGAAGCCTAAACCCCTAATGTAGTTCTTTTTCAAAATCAAATTCCAAGAACATTTAGGCTCCGCAAGGTACTATAATTGTATTATTTTCATGAGCCGAGCTGGGGTACCAGGCTTTGGCTTACAGGCTGGTACCCGGCTCTCTCACATGGGGGGTGGGTGGGTACATTTTTGGGGGGTTTTTTTATTGAGGTGGGTCCGCGCCGGACCCACCTCATTGTGAGGGGGGAGCTGTGCCAGGCCTTTTACAGGCCTGGCACAACAGAGTTTTTCTATTTTCATTTAGAAACTGACACAAAAGATTGTGGGATGTTTGATGTAGATATTTTGAGAATAGTTTGTCAGACGTGATTTTTTTAGAATATGCAAGGACAAGTTACGGTTCAAATGAAAAATTATTTTAGTAGAATAATGTGTGATTTGAAATGAATTTTAGGGAAAAAAAGAGTTTTAGGCACTCGATTCGAAGGGCTCCCTTTTCCTTTCAAGAATTCATGCTACAAAACATAGAATTCTGGGCGTTTTAGCTTAGCCTGGTCCTTCTAGACAAGGGTTATTGAAATTGGCTCATTACTAGGCTCGCCTACACAATATCAATATCACTACTTTATAAAAGAGGCACTTCTATGTTTACTATTCATAAGCCGAATGGCCGTGTTGGACGCATCGAGCCGAGTGGGCCGTTGTAGCCGAGCCGTTTAATAGTACATAAAGGGGAAGGGAACAGAAAGCTAAAGGGAAGGAATGGGAAAGCTGAAACGTTATGACGTATGGGACAACACGACTTCCCTTCTCACATGCAAACATAAAGTACAAAAAAGTCAAATGACAGTGAATTAACATCATTTTTTGGACAAAGAGGGAAAAAAAATAAAGAAAAAAAATATAATAGCAAAGGAAAAGTACAAATTAGCTTATAAATTAGGTATATTTTTGGTCTAAGGTTCGTTCTGAACAGACCTCCGTGTGTCAAATTAAGAAGCAGGAAAAGTTATGAAAAATGTGAAAAATATTAATTTTTTTTAACACATTTGATTAAAAGTGAGCTTGAAAGAGAAACGATTCTCAAAAAAAATAAAAATAAAATCATAGCTTAATAAGATGTATGGACTTTTGTTGTCTTGGTCAATTTAAGCACTATCCAATTATGAGATGGGATGTAATTTTTTTTGTCACATTCCTTAGAGAAACATGTGACATGTAAAAACGAACTATGAATACATACAAAAAAATTGTCATTTATTCACTTAGGGCATGAATACAAGAATATTGAAAAGAATCTTCTCAAATCGAGACTTCCCAATTGATGTAGTCGCCGTGAATCACACGGTATTACAATTAATCAAAGACATGAAAAGACATTCCCAATTGTCTCGATCAATTTCCATTTTTCAAAAAAGAAAAATAAATTGTAAAATGACAAGATTCTTCATCGATCAATTTCCAATTTTTTTTTTTTTTACTATTTATATTACGCAATTGAATTTCCTTTTTCTATATGAGTTATCAGATAAACATTAGTAGAAACAAAATATAATTCAGATTACATTAAAAAAAAAAAAAAAAAATAGATGGAAGCTGACATGGACCTTAACCCATGCAACGAATGTAGAACAAAGGACAAAAATAAAACACCTATGCCCCAGCTTGGCACCACCCTAGCCACACATCATCGATACATCAAACCCTTTTTTTTTTTTTTTTTTTTTTAATAATGAATTTTGACTTTTTCTGGAATTACAAATTAATAATTCACAGGTCGTCGCTGCCTCCAAGAAATATTAATTTTAATTTATAGTGATCTAAGGCTCAAAAGGGCATATATAAAAAATAGGTATCTCGTGCCTGAAAATGAATATTGGCTAATTTAAAAATGATTTATTAATTTCGTGTTTGGTTATTAGTTGGAATTCATTAATTAATTCAATATACAATTAAAATCTATGGGGGTCTAGCCCGTAGACTTTTGGATACCCCCCCCCCCCACAAAAATAAATAAATAAATAAAAAGGATTTTAAAGTTATATAGGTCAACAGCTATATCAGCAAATTGAGGAAAATGATCTTGAAATGGAAAGCATATGCTAGTCTACATCAGTTTAAACCCATGGTTTACAATTTTTGACAAAATGAATCCTTGAATTTAATAAATAAATTCGTAGATAAGATTTAATTTTTCGTGAAAAGCTCGATACATCTATGTACTTTTTTTTTTATAAATAGTGCATATCAACTCCGATTAGAAAAAAAAAAAAAATTATCCAATTTTTTTAGGATAATTCTATTTGTACCGAATTGGGGTTAACGAAAATGTTCCACACTCTCACATGTAAGCGGGGCCCGCGTGAATAAAAAAATGAGCATGAAATGCTAAGACCGTGTGGCAAAATTTTCGAGAAAGCAAAAGGAGTTTTTGAGAGATCAATTTTATGAAAATATTTTTAGTGGGAACTGGTTCAACGTTGCTTCTTCTAAAAGCATTTTCAGAGTAGGAAACTCTTTTGAAAATTAATTTTCAAACAAAAATTAAGTTTTCTTTTGCAAGAATCTCATCTACATAAAATAAAAAGTAAAAAGTAAAAATGATGCCAAACAGACACTAACAACGTTTGAGGTCTTCTTCGTACGACCAAGTCCTTACACGTGGAACTCCAATTAATTCATCAGCGTCTGATAAAAAAGAAATTAATGAATTTATTAGTCAACTAATGCGTGTGTAAAAGTAATGAATTTATTAGTTATGCCTGTAGCAAAGTTGACGATAATAGAGAATGAATCAAACATCTACAGCAGCAACACTGTTAATTACGACATTGCCATCGCCGAACCTTGGACGAAGACTCGACTTTAAGAAGAGGTCATTTCCTCGAATCACCCACGTAACTTCATATAATTTTCGAATAAAAAATTATAATTATAATTAAAAAAATTCACTTAGAAGTAAAAGAATTGTATCCGAATAAAAAATTATGTATGAGAAAAAATTAATTTACAAGTTATAAAGTACATATTTAAGTAGTAAACTCACTTATACATCAAATTGCTTATGAGTAAAAATTATTTTTTAAGTTATAAAAACTTAAACAAGTAGTAAATTCAGTTGTCTATAGCTACTTATAATTAAAAATTCAATTATAAGTAAAAAAAATTACTTTGTGGCTGAAAAGTTACCTATAAGATTTTTTAAAAAAAAAATTACCCTTTTTTGTAAAATTAAGGCGTATAACTACTCATAACTAAAAAAAATCAATTGTAAGTAAAAAAAAAAAAAATACTTTATATCTAAAAATTTACTTATAGTTAAAAAATCACTTATAAGATAAAAAATCACTTCTTAAGGGTCCGTTTAATTGCAAATGTGGAATTTGGGTGGAAAGAAAATGAATTACGGGGAATTGAATTGCCTAGAATTTGTTTTATTGAGAATTATAATTAATTATATTTGATTGGTATAATTTTTCACCTGGAAAATATTGAACGTTTGATGTGCGTTTGACTTCGTTTTTTATGAAAATTATCCATTAAAATAATAATTTTTTTCCCATTGGGTCTAGAATTTGTTCCACTTGCAAAAAAAATTTAAAAAATTATCATATCGAATACCATTCGTTTGGCTTTATTTTGCATGAAAATTGTCAATAGAATTGATAAAAAAATTTCCAATTACCAAAAAAAAAAAAAAAAAAAACCTAGAAAATCAATTACCACAAAAATCAAAGGAAACCCAATTCCATGAAAATTGAGAAAACTGGCACGTAAGGGGAGAAGCAAGAAAAGGAATTCCATGGAAATTTTTGGTCATCAAACACAATTTTCCATGAAAAACAACATGTATCAAACATGGCCTTATATGTAAAAAAAAAATGCCTATAAACACTTATAACTCAACAATTAATTATAAGTAAAAAATCATTTGCAAGCCAAAATTCACTTTTATGTAAAATAATTGCTTCTAAGTGCAAATTACTATTAATAACTAAAAAAAATTAATATATAAGTATAAAAAATCATTTGTACTTTAAAAAATTCACTTATATATGAAGAAATTTCTTATGAGTACAAAATTTGTGTATAACTATAAAATATACATACAAGTAAAAAAATAATATAAAATAAACATTACTTGTAAGTAAAGAATTCACTTATAAGTAAAAAATGTAATTATAAGTTAAAATTTCACTTTTAAATTAAAAATCCACTTACATGTAAAAAAAATTACTTATAAGTAAATATTGAGTAAGAAAAAATTACTATAAGTTAAAAAAAATCAGCTATTATCCTAATCCTATCCCCTTGGGGGATAAGAATGCTCTCCTCTTCAATCAAACCCATTGCAGCTTCACAAGCCTGAGGGAGAATACATAATTCAACTTTTGGTCGAGAATTGAATTTCATCAATATTTCTTATTTATAGTCTATTTGGTAACAATTAAAATTGAAACTATGACCGTTGTTGGGTCTCACCCGTCTAATAAAAGTCAACGATAACCACTAATTTTTCAATTTTAATCCGATTTTTAATCTCTATCAAACAGGCTCTTAATTTAGACCATTAACATTTGTCTCTAGGAAACTGTTCACATGAGTTTCAGGCTCTAAAGACTTGTGGTAATACTTTACACAAGACGGTCAACTGATCTGAAGATTTGAATACAGGAAATATATATACCAAAAAAAATAAAAAATGTCGGCCACCGAGATGTGGCGGGGTGGGTGGGGGGGGAGGTGTAGGTCCTAGGAAAGAGGACTGTATAACTGTGAAGTTGAATTTGTTAGTAATCGTATATGGAGGCCGTCTACTGTCCCTACAAAAACCAATTGGTCTTAAAGAATTTGTCAATGCATGGAAACCAGTACTTGTAATCCACATATTCCTAACCAGTTTCAGAAAACTAGATACTGTTGTAATCTCTTTATTCCCTCTATAAATACATCTCCATTCATTTTCTTAATTCCCATAATCTCATTTCCCTCTTCATTTACGCTATTTTCTCGTTAAGAGTTAGACAGGTGAGTCGGTAATACTAAAATCTTGTTCATTATAGAGTCGAGTCTTATCTATTATTAGTGCTGAATGTAATATTTTTTGTATGTGTTACAGGAAATATTTGTACTGTCATGTCTCCAGCAATGGTAATGCCAAAGGAAAGTCGAAAAGATGATTTAGACTCCCTGGAAACCCAATACAAGAAAGGAGTGAAACATCTGTTCGACAATGGAATTGAGCATGTTCCTAGGAAGTACATATTGCCAGCTTCGGAACGTCCCAATGTTGTTGTACATGAAAAATCAACTGGCGCCGCAGACAACGCCAATCTTAAGCTGCCAATCATTGATTTTGCCGAATTGCAGGGTCCTAATCGGTCTCAAGTCCTTAATTATCTTGCCTCTGCCTGCGAAAACTATGGATTTTTCCAGGTGGGTCATTGAACTAGAATTTAAGACCTTTGAAATGACTTGTTTGGCATAAAGTACTAAGAGAAATAGTACGATAAATAAGATTTTAATTTACTTCTTTGAATACTTTCTGATACCGTTCAACTCCTAGTCACACGTCATAGAAAGACGAGTAATATACCATAATCCATCAATGCCAAAAAGGAACTTCTTTTCATATTTATGCAATGAGTTTAGGAATTGACATAAAGTTTGTTAATATTGGATGCAGCTGGTGAATCATGGTATTCCGTACGAGATTATAAGCAATATGGTAGATGTGAGTAAAAGGTTCTTTGAGATGCCATATTCAGAAAGAGAGAAATATATGTCAGCAGATATAAACTCACCTGTTCGGTATGGGACAAGCTATAATCAGAGAACTGATGGTGTCTTTTGTTGGAGGGATTTTCTCAAATTGGTTTGTCAGCCTCTACCAGATGTCCTTCCCCATTGTCCTTCTTCTCCAAATGATTTTAGGTAAGAGTTGCAATATTATTTACCAGAAAATCGATAAGATGTTGAAGACGACACTATTACATGTTTGGCAAAGCTTGTAATAATTGCTTATAAGCTTATCAAACTCTTTTTTTCTTTTTCTTTTTCTTTTTTTAATCCAGGAACCATAATTTTTACTTATTTTTACACACTTATTATCCATACATCTTGTAAAACTTACAACTTATAATTTAACAAAAGCTTTAGCAAACATTATATGCTGACAGACAGAACACGAAATAGATACATGCATACCAATGATTTTAAGAGGCCATTCTCTTATTTGTATGTTTTTTTATGTAGTAAAAACTTATAAAATGAAGTTTGGTCCCATATCAATGCTGAATCACTTAAGTTTTTGTGTATCCTATATTGTTTTTTTCATTTTATTTTAGGTTTATTATTGGTTTTCCAAGTTAGATTAAGGGTTTAATATTGAAAAAATGAGAGTAATTAAGTTTAAATTGATGGTAATTAATTTTCAAAATTATTGTACTTTTTCATGACATGTACATCTGTTCTAAACAAGTTTTGATTGGTTAATTTTTCTATATTTAAACAGGACATTGGCTTTTAGTTATGCTAAAGAAGTCAAATTCTTGTTCCTAATGCTAGTGGATGCCATCCTAGAAAGCCTTGGAATAATGAACAAAAAGAATACGACACGAGAAAATGAGGACGACGATGATGATGACAAAGACGAAGAAAAAGAAAAAGAGACATTAAAAGAATTTGAAGATGGAAGCCAGCTAATGATACTGAATTGTTACCCTCCTTGTCCACAACCTGATTTGACACTGGGAATGCCACCTCATTCTGACTATGGATTCCTCACTCTTCTCCTCCAAGATGAAGTCAAGGGATTGCAAATACAGCACCAAGAAAATTGGGTTACTGTTGAACCCATTCCTGGATCCTTTGTTGTCAATGTTGGAGATCATCTTGAGGTACATATACATGAGTTCATATATATCTGTATTCGACACGTATATTCAACGACTCAGAAAGTTAATTAACTAACGTCCCTATTTAAATTTTTAGTATAATGCGAATTAAGTTATCTAATACATACTTTTGAATCGAAAAATATTGCACGAGGAACCCGTAACACCAAAACACAGAGGATCCCAATAAATCAAGACAAATGATGCACAGTACATTTTGACATTGTATAGTTTTTAACATTTTCTAAAAAGTCGTTATGCGACTCTTAACATTATCTTTTTGTATGTTTTGACCAGATATTCAGCAATGGGAGGTATAAGAGCGTATTGCATAGAGTACTGGTGAATTCGATGAATTATAGGATTTCGGTGGCTTCTCTACACAGTCTTCCTTTCGAAAGCACAGTGCAACCATGTCCCAAACTCATTAGTGAAACAAATCCGAGGCGTTACATGGACACAAATTTTGCGAGTTTTCTAGAGTACTTAAAATCTCGCGATTCGACGAAAAAGAATTTCCTCGAGTCCAGGAAATTGACATCATAAAAAAATCTAAAAAAAAATGGCGTAGACTTTTTGTATTTTGACTTTTTTTAGTATCAATTATAGAAAAATTTATTGTATGGATGCATGTATGGAGTGAAGCAATTGACAACATATATTATTTGGAAATTATATATAGGATAACGAAAGCTACATAAATGAAATTATTATTTTTCTATTGATTATCCTACTACTACTTTCTTCCTTGAATGATTTATATATAGTATTAATTTCAAAATTCATTGGAGGGATTATTTTAAAATTTTCTATTTTCGTTTGTCAATTCTTTAGTATCCATAATTGTTGAGTGAAATTGTCCTTTTATAAATTTCCTAATGTGTAACTTCTAGTTGACGTTTGAGTTGTGACCTTCGTTTACCATTTTTGTGGCTTTCATTTACACGAGTGACGCGGCCACATATTTGAGCGAAGTGTGGTATATATTTTTATACTTCGAAAATTCGTTTACGTTATTGGTGATGCAGTATCGTTGTTATGGCTCTCGTACTCCGTTGGTGTGGCCTTCGCCTACAGTTGTTGTGATCGATCAATATAATTCACTATTTTTTTATTTTTATTTTTTGTGACTAACCACTAAAGAGTTATCATGTGAAACTCGTCCTAGGTAGGAAGAAACTAAATTTGCAAATATTTGGGAAAATTATTCTTGATTTACATAAAGATTGATATATAGGGGTGTCCACACCCTTATAGATGTGACAAATGAGCCGAACCGGCTCACCGGCTCGCCACGAGCCGGTGGGAAGGCTCGTGATGAAGGCAAAATAATAATTTCATGAAATTTCGGGTTATCCGTTTTTGGCGAATTGATAGTCCAATTCGATTGGAAAGGGGCCGATGATCACCACTTAGGGCCTTTGGCCGTGATGCACGTCAAATTTTGGACAAATTCCATAGTTTAAGCCATCAATTAAGCGTTTTTTGCCATGTATGGTAATATTTGATTTAGCGATATCTCATTCAATAAGACTCGAATTGCGATTCCGTTTGTTGGGGGACGGCCCTAGTGATTAGGAGAATCAAGATCTATCATAATCTCAATTTTTTCCATTTATGAAAAAAATAATATTTTTCCATTATTATGTAATATTTCTGAATTTTCTTATGTTTTCCGCTATTTAAATGTTGTAAGCCATTTGAGACAGATGGAGTTTTGAATAAAATAAAATTTTATTGAATTTCTCTTGTTTGAAATTCTTTTTGTGAGATTTTTGTCTTTCCTATAAATTTTCCCTACATCAGTTGGTATCAGAGTCGAAACCGTTCCTTCACCATGCTGTCAAGGAGACGTCAAGAAACTCGTGAAGCCCTATTAGATGAGGTACGTAGACATGATAAAATCGCACGGCTACGTCAACAAGTGGAGTGGTTGACACAGCAAGTCGCTGCACTTGTGTCGTAGTAACATACGCCTGGAGGTCGTGGGCAAGTTCCGATTGAGGAAGTCCAACACCATGATCGTAATATTCAGGATGTTACGATTGAAGACATTGAAGAAGTAACAAATGATGAAGAGTTTGATTATGAAGTTCCGTCTGTATTTGACAATGAAGACACTGAAGAAGCAACAGAGCGGGAAGAGTTCGATTATGACGGTCCACCTGTATTTGACAGTGAAAGTGTAGAAGAAGCAATAGAGGATTGAGAGTTTGATTATGACGGTTCGCCTGTATTTGACAGTGAAGGTGTAGAAGAAGCAGTAGAGGAGGAGGAGTTTGTGGTTGGTGATGTAGGTCAAGCGTTAGTGGTGAGGCGGAGTTTTCTGACTCCCCTGGAAAATAACACTGACTGGTTCCGTAATGATATCTTCCAGTCGACGTGTATTGTTAGGGGAAAGAAAAATGTGTTGCTTCCAGATAAAGGCTCAGTAAAAACAGTTGGGTATGTTGCCAATTTATTGACCATAGTGAAGTTCGAGACAAATATGGAAGGATATGAAGTAGTGTACGTGTTTGTGAAAAAGTTAGCTTACAGTGAGCAGGGGGTCACCCGCAGGGTTCAGCCATTGCTAGAAGAGTTTTATGATGACTTCTCAGAAGAGCCTCCAGATGGATTGCCGCCAGAGCTTCCATCTCATGGTGATAATTCTGATACTGATGAGGTTTCTTCTCCGTCAAATTCGAGGGCGAATTTTTCTCAACCCTAGGAGAATGATGAAGGCAAAATAATAATTTCATGGAACTTCGGGTTGTCCGTTTTTGGCGAATTGATAGTCCAATTCGATTGGAAAGGGGCTGATGATCACAACTCAGGGCTTTTGGCCCTGATGCACGTCAAATTTTGGGCAAATTCCATCGTTTAAACCATCAATTAAGCGTTTTTGCCATTTTTGGTAATATTTGATTTAGCAATATCTCATTCAATTAGACTCGGATTGCGATTCCATTTGTTGGGGGACGGCCCTGGTGATTAGGAGAATCAAGATCTATCATAATCTCAATTTTTTCCATTTATGGAAAAAAATAATATTTTTCCATTATTATGTAATATTTCCGAATTTTCTTAGGTTTTCCGCTATTTAAATGTTGTAAGCCATTTGAGGCAGAAGGAGTTTTGAATGAAATAAAATTTTATTAAATTTCTCTTGTTTGAAATTCTTTTTGTGAGATTTTTGTCTTTCCTATAAGCTTCCCCTGCATCAGCTCGTTAGGCGAGCCGAGCTGGCGAGCCACGAGCCTGCTCGTTGGCTCGCCGGATTTTTTTTTTATTTTTTTTATTATTAATCCTCTAGGCTTATCTTACCTTAAAAAAAAATTTGTCGAGCCAACATGCCGAGCTCGGGCACCCGTTTGGCTCAGCCCATTGATATCTCTACACCTTCAAATGGGGTGAGACGACTATAGTAGTATTACATTAGCAACGAATTGTGGTAAATGTAGCAAGGGGACGAAGACTTGTTATGGGAAGGATAGGAAAATTTAGAATTTCTATGTAATAGTACTTTGCTCTTATTTGATAGAGATTAAAATCAATTTTTCAACAAATTTTGATAAAAGTTGATGGAATCAGTGATTGAAATTTGTGAATCCTATGAGATGCATAATATCAAGAGCCTATTTGAGCAAAAAAAAAAAAAACATTTTTGGAATAGTGATTTGATGGTAGTTAAAAAATAAGGAAAATTCTTGAGTTTGTGTATATTTTTATTTTTATTGAAAAATATATGATTGAAAATAAGAGATAGAAAATTGCATTTGAAAATAATGAGTACCAAATAAGGGCTAAATATATGATAAAATTAGTTTTTTAGTCAATTTTTATAAATATTAGGGAAATTTATGGCCAAATAATTGTGAATTTCATCAAATATATGGTTAAAATTAATTACTGATCCTGGTTTAAAATTTTTATCACCTTTTAACCTACCCCCGAAATGGGACATTATGTTGTTCAAAAAGTTATTCTATAACGACGCGGTCTAGTAATTATGCTTTTTCGTAAAACCAAGTTGTTGCCAGCTGGGTTGTAGCAGTGGGACCGTGGCCTGTGGGTAATCTCCATTGTTTATAATCATGCACGTGCATAGATCCTTTTTGTTTATTACGAATAATTTCAATTGGGCCCTTGTTTCATCACCATTTTTAAAATACATTTTCTCTCTCTTTTCTTTTTAGCTATACATTGTTCAATAAAATAATATTACATGTAAATTTTCTTTTAAAATTCCTCATTTTTCAATCACACATTTTTCATCAATCTATTATTTCAAAATATATTCTAAAGAAAAAATTAGACTCTAACATGCTCTGGGTTCGAGGATTTCGACCCCAAAGGTTAAAAAGCAAGGTCGTTTGAGTGGATAGGGGAAATATAAGAAAAATAAAAGATCACATAAATATTTTGTTAGCATCCGATCTCTGAGATCATTAAGCACAATTTGTCATTTGTATTGAGATTATGCTAATATGAGTTCGGATTTGTGAGATCGGCTCGAATTATGTTAGTTACTAAGGTTTAAGGGAACATAATGATTAAAGATTCCTTACACATTATACAAACATTCAATCAGCAAATGACATATGAAAGGCCTTACATCAGCGCCCACCAAATCTACCAATCACATGTTTTATCTTCATTCCCTAAGTAACTCATTAATTGTTGGGGACCACACGTAAGGTTAACGCATGATGACCCGATAGACTGAGCTCATTAAGCAATTCAAACGTGCCAGTAATGTACTTTCTTAGCTCAGTACTATAGTTGATAAGACAGGAAAATAAATGAAGTATGTAAATATTTCCCTATAAAAGGAAGGAGGGGAACATTAAGTGAGAGGGAAAAGAAAAAAAAAAATCAACACTTCATATTTTAAATATATCCTATAAGAGAGAGAATGAAATATTTGCAATTAACTTTGGTAATTTGCAGATTACTATTAATAAAATTCTTATTTACATCTCAAGTTGGCTTGAATTTTGCTCATACAATTTTCGACATCAACATATTTAAATATGTATAAAAATAGTTACTTAGTGCTTGTTTGGTACATATTAAAATCAGATTTTAATATAAGTCAAAGTCAAACAATCAATCAATATTAACCACATCTTTCAAGGTCTCGTAGCTTTTCAACCACATATTTCAAAAACTTTTATATCACAATCTATAAAAAAATCTAATTTTAATCCCCACCAAACACCCTCTTAATTTTGTAAATAAATTTTGACTTTTCAAAAGTTTTATAAACAGCCCCTAAATCTGTGATATTCAATTTGGGTTAATTTCACAAATGGTCACTGAAGTCAGCTACCCAAATTGGGCAGATTTTCGGACTTTTTTGCTCAGTTTGGGTAGCTGATTTCGTGGGTTTATTCCGGTCGAATCACTTGGAGTTTTGGGGAGATTTTTGGTGATGATTGAAGAGGACATGTGGGCTTTCCAACGGTATCCGAAATCGACAGTTTTAGTGGTCGAAAGTTGCCGAAATATTGCCTCAAACTTGTCCAAAAAATCTGAAAATCTTGGCAGATTTTCACAATTTTCGGTTGCCGACTTCGTGGATTTATTCCGACCGAATCACTTGGAGTTTTGGGAGATTTTTTGTGGTAATTGAATAGGACATCGTGGGCTTTCCAACGGTATCGAAATCGACGATTTTGGTGGTCGGAAGTTGCCGAAAAATTGCCTCAAACTTGGCAAAAAAATCTGAAAATTCAGTGACCGTTTTGAAAAAAATTTCAAATTTCAGTGACCGTTTTGAAATTTTCAGGTAACTTCAGCGACCATTTGTGAAATTAACCCTATTCAATTTTGATTGGGGTAATTGATTGATAAGTGACGTAAATATTTAAAGTGAGAAGTATTTTTGCATCTCTCTATGGATGCAATGCACATATATATTGAGGTAGAAGTTAAATATATACTCCTTTTAATATCGTCCGGACTGTTGACATTTTAATACAAGACAATTAATTAATAATGACTTTGTTTACATCTCTAAGCTCATTTATTTTTATCTTCAAGACAAATTCTTCACCAATTGAGAACTCCCTAGTCCTTTTCACAATCTTTTAAAGATATTTTGTTATATATATTTTTAAGGGATAATTGCAGCAATGATCCCAAACCTTTGAGCTTTTTGCAAGCTTTGTCATAACCTTCACTTTATGTCATCCACAATCCCAAACATTTCATAAATTCGTACTTGAGGTCCAAATTGATAACAAATATCCATTTGACCATTAGTTGACCAAGAAATTTGACTTTGACCAAATTCAGACCAATTTGGCTAGCGTTAGCCACCATGAATTCACAGAAAAGAATGGAAAAAAATTAGTAATAGAACAGGTGAAATTACCTCAACTTTTGCCATTGTTGTGTAAAAATCGAAAGCTTTTGACAATGCAAAAAACATATTGCAATTTACGCTTACTCACATTGAATTACTGACAACAATCGGGTCTACTGAAGTCCCCTCCATGGGGTCAGGTAAATTAGGGTGGGTGGTTGGGTTGGTAGGGGGAATTTTGGTGGCAATGTAGTTTTTTGGTTTTGATTAGGAATTGGGATGGGGAAAATTAAGGCTGGGCAAAATGTCCGAACCGAACGGGTTTTCTTAAATTAAAAACCCGAACGGGTATCCGAATCGAGAACCGATGGGTTCGGTTCGGTTCTCGGTTCTAGACCAAGAACCGAATAAGAACCGATTTTTTTTTATTTTTTATTTTTTATTTTTTATTTTTTATTTTTTATTTTTTTATTTTTTTTTTACAATTGAGCATTTGGGTTTCAAGTATATTGAATATAACCCAAACCGATCAACATAAAAAAATTGAAAAAAAAAACCACTAAATATAAAAGGGACAGAGCCCTAGAATTTTCGGTTTTCTCTTCTTCAAAACCGACCAACATAAAAAAAAATTGCAAAAAGAAAAACCACTAAATATAAAAGGGAAAGAGCCCTAGAATTTTCGGTTTTCTCTTCTTCTTCTCTCTCCAGTCCATTCCTGCCGCACAACATGTTTCTCGTCCAGTCATGAGTCATTTTCACTCAACTTGAAGAAGTCATCATCCTTCTAGTTCCCACACTAAGCTGGAGTACTCTCGTAATTATTCTTTTCATATTTAAAAGACGTGAGATTTTACCCTCTTAACGCTAACAGTGCTTTCGTTCTTTTATCGTGTTTACAATGAAAATTTTTTTAAGCCTTCCAAGAGTTTTGTACAGAGATTTTCAGCTCTAGTTACTGGATTCTTTTTCTTTACATGGTACTCAATAAATTGTTAACATTTTAATGGTACATGGCAAGTCAAGCAATCGATGATTACATTACATAGTTGGTAAGTATTTTTAATACTTTAAAATATTACGTTCATTTGTAAAAGCTAAGATTGAACCTGGTCAATATTCACACGCAGATTCACTCGGTGAAAGTACTGAGTACGTTGGAATTGCCTCACTTCTCACAATGTTTTCAGAAAATATGAATGATTTTGGTACCGCTTCTCAAAATGGAGAACATAGTTATATGCTTTTATATGTTACCTTTTGGTAGGTAAGCAGTGGAGCAGTAACTGTTTGAGGGAAGCAACAAAAAAAATTGTGATATATATTGTCTAGTACTAAAGTGTTAGCATTTTGTGAAAACTTTCTAATATATTATGGATTAATTATTCAAGACGCACTGACAAAGTTTTTCTAAATATATTTATATAGTGTTATTATAAATGTTAAAAAAATTAATTATAGTAGGAACCGAACAGAACCGAATGGAACCGAACCGAACCGAACCCGAACCCGAACGGTTCCAGAATTATATCTGGAACCGACGGTTCCATTTACTAAATACCCGAAAATTTCTGAAACCGAAAAAATCGAATCGAATCGAACCGACCCGCGCCCACCCTTAGGGAAAATAGTGAGTTTATACGTGTTTTCAATTTTTTATTATTTTTTTCTAAATTACTTTTTTAACTTATTTTATGTATAAAATACAAAGTTACCATTTTACTCTTTAAAAAATTGTGTAAATTTGGTGAAAGTCAAATTTCTCGGTGAGCTAACGATTTACATTCATTTGAACTTCAAGTGTGAATTTATGAAAGATTTGTGATTGTGAGTGACACAAAATGAAGGTTAGTATAAAGTTTGTAAAAACTCAAAGGTTTGAGACTGTTACTGCAATTATCATTTTTTTTAAAACCATAGGTATAAATATAATATTAGATTGATGGATTAAAAGTCAACTTACTAAATTGTTTTTCTATTAATTTCGTTTGATACTTCAAAATGAGAAAAGTATTGAAGTGTTTGGACAAAGTCTTCACAAATTATAAAATGTCTTCTTATTTGAATTAATCCAATAGACATTGACTTAGTGAAATCAATCTCAATCCATTAAATTAAGCTAAATTTGGTCAAAAATAGCTCCTCGTTTTTTCTCTACCATCAATTTCTTGACGTATATATCCTATTTTTTTTTTTTTTTTTTTTTTTCAATTTTGACATTCATCCCTTTCGTTTGGAAAATGAAACAACGTTGAGAAATTTGGGAGTTGACAAGAAAGACAAAAAAATAACAGTGCCTTCCGTGTTAGCTACTCCCCAAAAATGCCTCGCCTATCCCGATGCAATTTGAAATAAAGGAAAAGTGATCTTTCACTTCGTAACAAAAATTCTGAAAAGAGCTTCCCTAATTACGGACATGAATGGGCTTAGGGTGGATAATAAGAATGGACGCACAAAGATTGATTTGTCATCGATTCAATTAATAAGAAAACGAAAATGAATATAAATGAAAATAGTAAAGAGTTTTTCAAAAAATTTAGTACTTACAAGTATACTTCAAACAAAACTGAACAAAGACGACTTTATTTTTTAATGCAAGACTGCAAGTTTGTACAAACCTTTTTAAACAAAATTCTCTTAACGTTATAGTTAAAGTCAGTGAGTGACACGTAAAGTCTAACCAAGGAAGAACGCGCATTTTGACGGTTCATAGTCTTCCGTGCATGCATGATATGGACGCAGGCACGCAGCCTTTGGTGATTATCATGCCATAATTCTATTAAGAAGAAATTTCATAAAATGACAACTTTCATATACTCATTTGCAAAAATATCCCAAATTTATTCTATAATTTAGACCAAAATATCATTGTTAACAATTTCAAATTCCACGATAAAGACAATCTTTTTTCATCTAATTAAAAAATATTTTGACAAATAAAAGTTTGACGCATAATCTATAACCCTATACTAGTTTTTTGAAAAAGTACCAATGTCAATTCATGCATTAAATGCTAATTTTTATCTATTGTGAATAAATATCCCGTGAAATGGAAATCCGACCGGCCCGACCCGTCAAGAATCGGGTTTGTGACTTAATTTAGACAAATCGACCCGACCCCTATACTTGAAAACGAAATTGAAACCCAAGAAAACTCGCCCCATTCCCTGAGCTCTCCAACCCTAAATTTTATCTCCACCGTCTTCGATCGTTGCGTCTTGTGAGAAATGAGAGAAAAATGTGAAGAAATTCAGACAACCCCAAATTATGTGCGTCTTCTGCCTTCCAATCTCTCACACTCTTGTCTTTCAAAGTCACACGGGACTTTTCAAACTTTCTATCTTCAGCGCGACGAATGTATTTTCTTTGTTTGATTCGCACCCACCCAAATTTGGATGTGGGAAGAATGCTTCAATTCATCTATTTTACAGGCCATGGTACATGGAAAGAAAAGGTGTTCACCTTTGCTGGGAATTTGTGATATCTGCTACAGTATTTATAATTCTAGAGAAGACTTTTGTCCTTGTCATCGGATATTTGGGAAAGGGTATTTCCACTTTTACATCAAGTGATGTACATAATGGGTTACACCCCTCTCACATGAGGAGTGGGACCCATTGTATAAAATAATTTTTTATTCGAGCGGGTCCAATCCTCATGTGAGGGGGGTGTACACCCCAATGTAAAATGTGATGTACCACAAGCATTGCTCTTTGGGAAATCTGATAGCTCTGGAAATTTCTTGGAGCAAGTTAATTGTGAAGAGAAACTGAAAAGTCAAACCTACATAATCATTTCAAACACATCTCCTTTACCAAGGATCAAATTGAGCAAACGTTTTGCAACGTTATTTGTACCATATTTAGGAAAAAAATTGGGTAATGGTATAGTTTTTAGTATGAATGTTGAAGTGAACTGGGAAAAACAGTATTTTGTTTCAATAATTCATGTTGTTCAGGTGTTATTTCGTGTATAATTTACGAATTTTCGTTCCTGACAGTTGAAATTTCAGTTGTCGAGAGTAACATGTATTTATTGTCGAGAATAACATTTCAAATGTCGAGAAATGTTGGAAATGTATAGAGCTGATAGAAACGGTATGAAATCTCGTTATAGATGTATGCGCTGTCAAGTATTGTGATAAACATGATACAAATGTCGATAACAACTTTTGAAATGACGATGACAACCATAAATGTCAAGGACTAAGTCGAACCAATTACACGTAGAGGTTCCTCAATAAGATTTTATTCAAATGTGTGTTATAAGTCCATCATCATTAACAAAAAGTTCTCAAAATAGGGGTTGTGTGTAGTCTTGTAATGTAATTCATCATCATTAATACAAGGTCTATGATGTCAAACAAATGCCAATCAATTGTAATGACATAGATAGTGATTGGAGTGTAGTCTTGTAATGTAATTACACCATGTTTTACTCCTCTATATAAGCATGTAAAACTCTTCAAAAACAATTCTCAAACACAATTCCTCACAAAAAATTTCTGCCACAATTAATCTTCTTCATCCAACTATGTATTCTTCAAGCTAAGAAGCTCCTCATGTTGATGTTGATATGAAGCTCAAGATGAAGCTTTTCAAATAATTTATTGACAAACTCTTCATATTTAATGTCTCTTCGAATAACAATAGGTATTGTTCAGTTCTCAAACCACTTCCACTTGTCCTCTATGTTGACGAATTTACCACCATGCGAGACAACGAATCTTATAACATCTCCCATATCTGCATGTCACCAGTGCAAATAAGATTAACTAATACGAATATCTAAAACAAACACGCTACCCATAAGAAATATGATCAATGGTAAAAAAAAATGTTATGTAGCTTCACTAAGTTTGTAACATAAATCTCGATATTTGAAATGTCAAGAATTATATGTCGGCCAAACAATTCACCATTTGCATTTATCATTTTCTTCATCCTCAACAACCATTTTTTGCAAGGAATTTATTCCACCATTAATGGCATTGTCAATACATGACAACCATTGCAAATCCATCCATCAAATTTATTTAAGTGGGTTACCATACTAAAAAAAAACACAAAACAATAAATATGAATTTAATTAAAAAATGCTTCAATAATTTTACAACAAATATCTAATAATTGTTTAACAAATCTAATAATCAATTTACATCATATATATCATAACAACTATTAAATACAATTTATCAATAAAAAAAAGATTTCGAAGAAAATTTACCTTCTATAGAAATTTGTGGATGCGATTAAATTTCTCGATACAAAATGATATGATTTTCTTTGAAGTAGAAGTATGCGAATTTTTTTTATTTTTTTTTTATGTAATGGTTTTTCTATTTCATCATCTTCATTTCTATCAAAAAAAAAAAAAAAATTTGGTTATTACCTAATAGATAATGAAATGACATGTACCCATTATGTATTATCTTGTATTATTGTAGTAGCTCCTCAAGGACATTACTTCTTTTCTAGAAAAGTGTGAAATTGAAAAGAATTGAACACGTATGCATATCGTACTGCCAAGTTTAGCGATATATACCTAGTAGGAGCAATTGCAAAGCACCTTATCCTTTTTCTATCAATGTTTCCCAACTTTTCCCTATTCTTCATTGCCAACAATGTTAACAATGTTACTATTCTTGTACCAAGTGAATGCCCGACAAATGTCAA
Source organism: Fraxinus excelsior (assembly GCA_019097785.1). Taxonomy (NCBI): domain Eukaryota; kingdom Viridiplantae; phylum Streptophyta; class Magnoliopsida; order Lamiales; family Oleaceae; genus Fraxinus; species Fraxinus excelsior. The sequence continues at coordinate 41,684,311 of CM032626.1, read as the reverse complement.
TGTATAATTCGGGTTTCTTTCAAGAAGCTCCCTAATAATCTTGCATTCTTCTTCAAAAACATATTGAGCTACCTTCAGCAATCCATTGTGAACATAACCACCATCATATTTTGTCTCCCCCAGTTTGTTATCAAGAGTAAAAAATCACTTTCTCCTAATTGCTACAACTATATCTCTATTCTCATGATCAAGATAGATTATGTGAGGAGATACTCTCCCTTGAGTATCTTCATGATCTTTTTTCAATAATATCCAATCCGATTCGAACCCTCCCAGGGGAGCCCACAAAGGGTAATCATCTTCATAAACTGATAGAATATAGATACAAAGCCGGGGTACAGGTATGAATTCACTAGCAGTTTCAAGGCCCCAATTCTCACTTTCACGACCAGCAGCGTACAGAAATCTCTTCCACTATAGAAGGTGAAAAACGAAGTGGTAACACTATAGATCGTCTATTATTCTTAAACACATAACACGTTGACAAGAAATCCTAAAATGTCCAAAACTTTCACCATTTGCGGCCAACCAATTGTAAGAAATCCCACCAATCAATTAGTTGTTTATGGAGCCAAAATCTGAAACCAAAAAATTCACACCCTAGCTGAAATCGCAAACGGTTTTTCACAAATTTCAAAATTCACCAAAAAAATCCCGAATGGAAATAAAAATAAAATATTTCGATCCCAGAAAAAAATAATATGAGTACCTGTTGTTGAATCCTAGCCAAATCAACGGGTGACATGCGACTCATCTGCTCCTGAGCTATTCTCATTAACTCCAGATCCATCATTTCTGGTCGGATCCTTCTTGGGTTAGGTACGCGTCTTTCATCTCCGGCTCCTCCATGACGTGGTCCTGTACGGAGGGCGCATTTTGATAATTGTGATTGTTTAAAAACGGCTTGAATGTGGAGGGAGGGTGGGAATCGCTGCCGCAGAGGGAAGACATGTTGTTCTTAGAAGCTCGGTTGACATCGAGCATGGTTCAAGTAGCTCCGGCGAGATTTTGAAAGTCGATGCCAACTCCAGCGAGATCAGAGCCTGGGACAACGACAGGCGAGCGAATCACAAAAGGGGCGATGACGAGAGAATTAGAGTTTGAATTAATTTGGATTTCTTGGATTTAAGCCCATATATATAACTTAATTTCTATTCTTTTTTGGTAAAAACATTGTGAAACCATACATTAACAACATTTAAAAAAAAACGTTGCGAAAAATTAGTCTACAAAAGTAATTTACAACACTTCAAAAATGTTGCAATAAGTTTACCTTTTTGCAACGTTGATTAAATGTTGCGAAAAGAGACTTTTCGCAACATTTAATAAACGCTGCAAAAAGTTCCATATTGAAACTTTTTGCAACGTTTATTAAGGCTCCGTTGATACGCATAATTTTTCATGAAAAATGGAAAATATTTTTCATTTTTCAACTTTTGTAGTGTTTGATAGGCAAAATTCTAAAAAAGATTTTCACTTTTATGGACAATTTTCATGCAAAATAAAGCCAAACGAATGATATTCGGTATGATTATTTTTTTTCAATTTTTTTATTTTTGGCAATTGGAACAAATTCTAGACCCAATGGTAGAAAATATTATCACTTTAATGGACAATTTTCATAAAAAACGAACTCCAAATTTTCAACATTTTCCATAGAAAATTATACCAATCAAACACAATTAATTACAATTCCTAGTAAAACAATTTATAGGAAAATCTTTTCCTTGTAAAACATTTTCTTTCCACCTATTTTCCACCTTGCAATCAAACGGACCCTGCAAAAAGGTAAACTTTTCGTAACATTCAATAAACATTGCAAAAAGTGACATTAGCAACATTCATTTTAGAAATGTTACCAAAACTCAATTTCAGTAACTAATTGCAACATTCACTTACTAAAATGTTGCCAAAAGACCATTTTGACAACATTTATCAACAAATATTGCATTTTAAGAGTTACAAATGATCATTTTTTGTGTAGTGGAACCATCATCTAAAAAACTGACATGTAATCGTCACATATTATTTATTGGTCACAGTCTCAAATAATTGGTCACAAATTAACCAATTTATTGAATCACAACTCATATTTTTAGGTCACAACCAACAAACCACATCAGCTACAAAACCACCACTGTCGCCGCAAAATCTACCACTGCACCATCACATCATCCGAATGGCCCACACCTCAACAATCCAGCCCATTGCTCCCGCAGGTACCTCCATACCCATTCCTCACCAACAGTAATCAACAATCGCCACCAACAACAATACTCTTTCCCCACCTCGAACACTATCACGCACGACATGACATAAAACTACCTTATTCATCGTGCATATGCAACATCCTAATCAACCAATCGAACCAGACACTACCGCTCATGGTCACACCAACGAAAGTGCACGTAGTGGAGCTCAGTTGCGTTGCATCATGCACAAAGGTTGCACGACACTTAACGTCAGTGAGCGCTATTAGAGAGAAAATGAGATAAAGAGAAGGGAGAAAGATTACCAACAACACTTATAAATATAGATAGAGAAGTAGATAGAAAGAGAATAAGGGAAAATTTAAGGTTTGGAGGAGTGACATGGGCTGCGGCAGAGATGGAGGAAAGTGGAGAGTGGAGAAGATAGAAGAGAGAGTGACGGTGGAGAGAGAGAGAGAGAGAGAGAGAGAGAAGTAAGAGGAAAATTGGAATGAAATTGATTAGGGTTTGGGATGAAAATTGTACAATTAATATATAATATTTAAAATAAAATATCCGATTTTTGAAAAGTGAAACTTTTAATCTGATTTTTAAAATTGAATCTGTAAAATTCTGATTTTGTATAATTTCCACAATAGGGAACAATATATATCTAAGGTTTTTACTTTACACCATTTCAAAAGTACAAAAACAAGTTCCAAATTTCAAAAATCAGGTTTTTTTAATTTTTAATTATGAAATAATAAATCATTAAATCAATTTATTATTAAATATTTAAATCTAATATAATATAATTACCCCACCCCCCATCGCACCCCACCCCATCCCTACCGCTTCGGGAACTATTCCGGTGATCTTTCCGGTCACAACTCTTCTTCGGCGACTGTTCCGATTCCGACAACATTCTGATTCCGATGACCGTTCTGTCGCCGTTTAATTCCGACGACAGCTCCGATTTCGACGAGTATTCCAACTCCGACGAAATATATTAAGGTCACAGATCCATAAAATTTGATCACAATTCAAAAAATTTAAAGTCACAATTCAAAAATTTCACAGGTTACACTTTGTTCATCAGTCACAACTTAAAAACTTAAAAGTCACAATCTGTTAATCGGTCACAGATCACAAAATTTATAAATCACATTACTTATTTTATGGTCACAAACATCACATTAATTGAATATAAATTATATTTAGGTCACAATTTATCAAATTATTGGTCACAAATTAATAATTTTTAGGTCACATAGCTTGTATTGATCACAAATTATCTAATTCATTAGTCACAAGTCAATCAAATTATTGGTCACAAACAACCAATCATTTGTGACCACCCATTCGTCACTGCCTCCATCAACGGCATCATCACCAAACGCAGCCCAATAGCAGCATCAACATCTCAAACCCAACACCACATCATCCCAACACCACCAGCACCACCCCAAAACCGTTTACGACCATCACCTCCAAGACCAGCAACGCCAACACCGTCAACACGACCACAGCACACAACCATCGCACCGCCTTATGCACGACACCCAATAGCACTATCACCATCGTCATTAGCGTCCACACCCAATCAACGACCTGTAGCGAACGGTGGTGTCAGACACACCCGCAACCGCATCCTACAACTCCACTAAAAACAGATCACACCTCCACCACCGCTGCACCCACGAAATTACACCGTTCGGCAGAAACCACACACAGATCTGCAACCATCGGCAAAAATCAGCCATACAACCATCACAAAAATCCATAAAATCAAACTCGAAAACAAAAGGAAAGGAAAATAACATATCTGCTCTGCTTCGAGCGTCGCTTCAAGAGGACAGATAATCGCATTGCTTCGAGCGCCGGAGAGATGACATAAATGTACCTCTTCGAGCGTCGCTTCGAGTTTTGACATGTAAGATATACAGTGACGGTGGAGGCGGCAGACGGTGGTGGTTACTGTGTTGCCGTGTGTGAAGAGAGGGGAGAAGGCGTTGCCAACCATCATCGCCGGCGATGGAGGAGAGAAAACGGCGACGGGGAGGAGAGTAGATTGAGAACAGGATGGGTTATGAATTTAGGTTTGATTTTGTAATTAAATAATTAATTGGGATGAAATTTAATAATTAATTAATTACTATTTAATTTGATATGAAAAACCTGATTTTTGAAAATTTAAACTAGTAATATGATTTGTGAAAATGGATATCTAAACCTAGGACTATGTGTAATTTCCTCTTTTAACAATTGTACTACATGGACATCACAACTTATATATTTGTTTACCAAGGGCTAATGTGACAAAATTTGCCCAAGTCAAATCTCACCAACAAAATAAAAGTAAAAAAATATTCCTCAACTTTCTTTTTGCATTAATAGGAAAACACATCTACATAAGCACAATAATTTAAGTAGTGAAGAAATTTTGACATTTTTAATTTAACTTAGTGCAATCTAATAAATCTGTAAAAGAATATGTCAATAGCAATCTTAAACAAGCATTTTCTCGATTTTAAAACCTCTAGATAGCACTCTGCATGACGCAATATTTGCATATTTATCTTTAAAATTAAAGAAACATATATTTACACATTCATGCATAGATTGCCACATATAGAAAGCAAGGTTCTAAAATGCGTAACAATACATTTTGATCAAGCATCAAGCATATGCATAATTATGCGTTCTAGTTTTTTAGTATGATTTTAAATATTCTAAACTAATAATCAATAAAATAATGCACTCTTTGAACTTTATACGTATTCTTCAAATTATTTTTTTTATAAAAAAAAAATATATTATTCAAAATTATAAATACTACAATTACTTGAACTTTGTACATATTTTTTCAAATCTACAACAAAGACATATAATATAAAATCATAAATATTACAATTACTTGTTAATCAATTTTTACGATTAGATTAGACACGAACATAGACTTAAAAAACTCTAAATCTTGTCTAGTTTTTTTTATCGAATTCCAATTCAATCTTCTCTTCTTCATCCAGTTTATCTTTTGTGTCATCCAATGCAAAATTGTCTTCATCGGGCTCTTTTATTTCAGCTCGAAAATTTATATTAACTCTTGTATATAGTAAGATATCATTTTTAATCTCCTTCTCATCAGCACAATCATCAACTATTTAAGATTATATATTATTAACATCAATTGTTGGTAAAACTCGAGGAAGATCGAAGAAGAAGAAAACTCGAACTCGACGTAGATAATTTGCAACTCTACGAAAAATTTTATTTTGATTTTTTATATTTTTCTAAACGTTAAAAATCTTACAGATTTGCTTATATAATTCATGGATTTAGGTGATTTGGGCTAATTTGATATAACTTTGTTAGGCTAATTTTTAACACAAATGCATACACAATTTGGCATTCAAACGTACATATACAGTCAATGAAATGGGTTGATCGTATTATCACGCACATATTCTATATGAAGGGCGTTTCGAAAACGTATCGAGCATATGCATGTATTTTAGAACACCAATAAAAAGAAAAAATTGGCAATACTACTCTTTAATGCATTTACTTATTTAACATTACTCATTAATTTCAAAGAATATAAAATAAATAATTTACTATATTAGGGATAATTTTAAAAAGAATGCTACTTGATCTCATTTAGAGATGGCAGCGTGGCGGGGCTCGGACTTGCCCCGTTTATCTTTTTTTAATTTTTTTTTTTCCGTTAACTATTTTTTTTTTTGTAATTTGTAATTAATTTTTTTTATTCTTCACGTGTCGGATTCGGGGCAAGGCACCTCGTCCCGTGACCCGAGACAGGGCAGTGATCCCCGCTCCTCCAACCCGTTGGGGAGGAAGTTTTCTCCCCATTTGGGGCGGGGCCCATCGAGACGGGGGGTGGGGTGAGTTTTTTTGTCATCACTAATCTCATTTGATGGTAAGCAACATTATAATTATTGAACATTTTAAATATGATTTATATCTATTCAAATGTTCAATCATTTCATGACACTTACAATTAGATTGGGTTTAGCACAAGTGAAACTAATATCATTACTCTAATTTTAAAAAACTTAATAAGTTAGGACGGTTCTCTTTACCGTTTTCAAGTCGTTTTTTATTTTCGATTTTTCAAAATAGTGAAAATACGTTTTTGAAACAAGTTAAAATTTTACGAAGAAAACTAAAAATGACAAATTTGTCGTTTTGAGTGTTTTTAGTTATAATTAAACCAAAATTTTAAAATTGCGTTTTGAGTGTTTTCAAAGCAATTTTTCAAAATGTCAAAAAAAAAGAAAAAAATATATTTTCAACAATCTCAAAATGGACACTCAAAACACAAAACCCAAAATGAATTCAAAACTCAAAATACAAAACTGAAATACAAAGAGAACAACCCCTTTGATTTTGTGATCTAATTGAGATTTGACTGAAAGTTCAGGGACCGCAGATAAAATTTATCCATACTAATGTACAACTAGCTAAACAAGAATCACAATCCTTGCGCAAAGGCGCCCAACTGTATGGATATGGTGGTTCGAACCAGGAAAACAAGAACCCTCTAAAACCTCTCAATTCCACCACCATGCCATCCTCACTCTCTCTATCCTCTTTCTCTCTCCTCACACAACCTCGCCACCGTTATCATCACAACCACCAACAATCCGCCGCTATCCACCGCAAAACCTCATTTCATGCCGCTTCACTCTCCATCAAGAACTCCACAAACAATAAACCACCACCGCCTACCAAGACCACCTCATGGGTTAGCCCGGACTGGCTAACCTCATTAACAAAGTCTTTAACTACATTTGGCCCTAAAGATGATTCAAACATACCAATTGCCAGTGCGAAGCTGGAGGATGTTTCAGACCTTTTAGGTGGGGCACTCTTCCTCCCACTGTTCAAGTGGATGAATGAGTATGGGCCTATATATCGACTGGCTGCTGGGCCCCGGAATTTTGTGATTGTCAGTGACCCTGCCATTGCCAAGCATGTATTGAGAAACTATGGGACTAAATATGCTAAAGGGCTTGTGGCTGAGGTCTCCGAGTTCTTATTTGGCTCTGGTTTTGCCATTGCTGAAGGATCCCTATGGACGGTAACTGGAAAAATATCCCAACTATTTTTTGGTTTCTTGATGAAATTTTGTGGCTTTTATTGATAATTTGGATAGTTGTATCGTCCTTAATTCATGCATAAATGGATGGTAAGTCTGTACAAAAACCTCACATCTTTAGTTTTTCTTTTTTAAAATAGAATTAGTTATTTTATTTATTTGTTCGGATAATTGGACAACTGGGACTCGATATGGGGCAATTTGTATTTTCATTTATATTTGATGGTAAATTTGAACTGTTTTTGAATATTTTATAGATTAGCATAATAAGGGGTAACTTATTCTGGATTATCCTACTATGTATTGAAGTTTCTTATCAAGGAAGTTCCATAGTTTTAATGAGGTCGAGCAAGTTCCCTTTGGCAGCTTTTATACTCAGGGAAATTTGCTCACAGCTGTTTTATCTGATAATGTGCGTTTTAGCTTGGTCAAAATCTCTCTTCATTTTGGTGAAGATTTATATCATAATGCATTTTGCTATTAGTATTCAATACAAACCATAGATACTAGGCATATAAAATAGTATAGTGGTATTCTAGCCAAAAATTGGCATTATGAATTTGATTTGTTGTTTATGACGCATGTTTCGATACTTCAAATAATATTACAGTTCATGACAAAACCTTGTTGCTTAATTTTTATGTCACCATAGGTAAGGCGCAGGGCCGTGGTTCCATCACTTCACAAGAAGTACTTGTCAATAATAGTCGAGCGGGTCTTTTGCAGATGCGCTCAGAGGTTAGTGGAGAAGCTCAAGTCGGATGTACTTAATGGCTCTTCTGTGAACATGGAGGAAAAGTTTTCTCAACTTACGCTTGATGTCATTGGTCTAGCTATATTCAACTACAACTTTGATTCTCTTACCACCAATAATCCAGTTATTGATGCAGTTTACACTGCCTTAAAAGAAGCAGAGTTGCGCTCAACTGATTTATTGCCATATTGGAAGGCACGTTTTTGTTTGACACCATTAGGTTTCTTTTCATCTCATAATATTTGATAATAAGATTCGTCCTCATCCACTATTCCTTTTACAGATTGAAGCTTTATGTAAAGTAGTACCCAGACAGATTAAAGCTGAAAAGGCCGTTTTCTTGATCAGACAAACTGTTGAAGAACTCATATCAAAGTGCAGAGAGATTGTGGAAAATGAGGGTGAAAGGATCAACGAGGAGGAGTATGTGAATGACACAGACCCGAGCATTCTACGGTTCTTGCTTGCTAGCAGAGAGGAGGTTCGTATGTATATTAAACTTGCTTTATTTTGCAATATGTTGTATCTTTGCCCCTCTATAAAGATAATTGTATAATCAATTCTTCTAGGAACTAATTTCCACTCTTAAGATAACTGATCGTTGATTAGTTGTTTTCTCTGGAAAACATACTTTACCATTCTATTGGTGTATCTCCTTGCATTTTAAACAGGATTAGTATGTTTATTTTAGGTCTCAAGTGCACAGCTAAGAGATGATCTTTTGTCAATGTTAGTCGCTGGTCATGAAACCACTGGTTCTGTGTTGACTTGGACGTCATATCTGCTAAGTAAGGTATCATTCTTTTTCTATACTTTTTTTCTTTCAATAAATTTGTTGTATTTTTGCTGGTCTGAATGTTGTCCCAAAAGGATTAAACTGGATTTTTAAGAAAATTGGATTGTGAGAGAGCAAATTGTGTTTCCAATTCCGTGGACACCTTTGCCTTTAAACACCGTAACATTATTAAAACTAAACAGCTCAATCCAGATCTAAAATAATAATAATAATAATAATATTAATAATAAATTGGTGCCATTATTTGCGTGCTCGAATAAGTTAGTATCTTGAACTGACTTAAGATAATGAGAATCCAATGGAAAGATGCATAAAGTGGATGTCTGTATACAAATTCCAGAAACAAGAAATGGTTTGTGAAGTCTATCTGCCATACTATTCTTGAACATTGAATTCTTCATATATTAAATTGTGAACTAACAATAATTCTCTGAATTCTAATATCGTATCTGCAAGAAATGGCATATAAAACTTCTTGAATGCATTGTGTGCTACTTTGTTCAAGTAATCCCTCAAATGCTTTATTTCTCGTCACTGTTGAGCCAAATGGGACATCTCGTAAAAATGTTTGTAGTCAGGCGAAGAACTGCATGTAAGAACATCTCTTGTTTTTCTCACTGGCATCATCATTATTACTTGCCTTGATCTCAGCTATGCATAAGCTATGTAAAATCTGTCTCTTTATTGTATTTATAATGTTTACTTTTCTATTGAAAATGCATTATCTTTTAGTTTTTATATTGATAGAAATTCGCCGTGTATCCTGCTATAACATTTAGCATCAAAGAAAAAAGAAAACCTTTAACTGAATAAATGTACAACACTTTGATTGCCACATAAATTTTGTACTTTATCATGATTTACCTGTCTCTCTTCCCTGCATAATTTACATTTTTTTAATTCAGGATCCGTCTGCTTTGAGAAAAGTGCAAGAAGAAGTTGATAGAGTTTTACAGGGACGGCTACCTACATATGAGGACATAAAGAATCTCAAGTTCTTAACACATTGCATAATTGAATCAATGCGTCTATATCCACATCCGCCTGTAATCTGCAAATTTTCCTTCTCTGTTTGAGTGAATGTTGTACATTCTTTTTCCTGATGATTGTTTTCCTGGAATAGGTCCTGTTAAGAAGAGCTCAAGTGACTGACATGTTGCCTGGGAACTACAGGGTCAATGCTGGTCAAGATATCATGATTTCAGTATACAATATTCATCACTCTGCACAGGTATCACCTTGATCTACTATATTGGCACCCGCCTGACAACAACGATGCATCTATATGCCTTTAATAAAATGAAGTCCAAGGGCATATTGACTTAAAGGGCATGTTTGGTAGAGATTAAAATCCAATTAAAATTGAAAATATAGCCGTTATTGGGTCCCACTCATCTAATAAAAGTCAACAATAAATGCTAGTTTTTCAATTTTAATCCGATTCTAATCTCTACCAAACACACTAAAAATCAAGTATATTTATGAGAACAAGTTTTAAAATAAATATTTTTTTATTGGTCAAAGTTAGAAATAAGTTGCTTATTTGAAAGTAACTCTTGTCTTACTATCAAATAAGTGACTTCCTTGCAACAGAAAAAAAGTTACTTATTTAAACACGTTTGAAAAAAAAGTTATCAAGTTAAGTTTAAGTAACTTTAAAGGTTAGCCAAACAGTTGTAAGTAGAAGTCTAGAAAACACCGCTGATTGATTTTGTTAACTCATTTATTGCTTGCGTCTGAGGTTGGATTTTATAGACATGCAAACTTTATCTAAAAACTCAGCTTGTGCTCTTTTAGTTCTTCTGATCTTATTTCTTTTTGTCAGGAACCATCTGACAATGTATTCTGTTCACAAATTATATTTAAGGCTGCATATGATCTCTTCATTAAAACTTTAGCTTCTTACCCTTAAACTCAAATTGTATTTTAGGATGGGACTTTTAGAGTAAATTTAGAATAATGCTGCTTTGGATTTCAATGTAGACAACAATCAAGATTGTCAGCTTTAGATACTGCTATTCCTGTTATATTTTTGTTGCTTTACTGGGATAGAACGCAACTTTTGGATCTTCCATAAAGTTAATTAACTGAAGTTGTCATCTACTTATTAGATAGTGTCACCTCTTTGAAAACATTTCATCATCGATTATTTGATTATATTGTGCTCGCTGTGCTTTATAAAGGTTTGGGATAGAGCAGAGGAATTTATGCCAGAAAGATTTGACTTAGAAGGGCCAGTTCCTAATGAAACAAATACCGACTATAGGTATATATTCAATCATTCATAGGTCCTTTTCCAAATGCTGAGGAATATAATTCAACAAGTGTAATGTTGCAGATTTATTCCATTCAGTGGAGGACCACGTAAATGTGTTGGTGATCAGTTTGCATTGCTAGAAGCAATTGTTTCCCTTGCAGTTTTTGTGCAGAACCTGCATTTTGAGTTGATCCCAGATCAAAATATTGGCATGACCACTGGAGCCACTATTCATACAACAAATGTAATTTTCTTAACTCCTGATACTTTTCTCATTTATCTATCACTATTTACATGCTCTCCCTCTAACCAACCATTAGCTAGACATTTATCTATCACTATTTACATGCTCTCCCTCTAACCAACCATTAGCTAGACATTGATGGGGAGGGGAACAGGCTATTCATTTCTAATACTTCTCTGTATATCATGTATCTTTTCCATCTGTTTCATTGAATAAATTACTTCCCATAATTCTGCCGATGTATATTTTCAAATTTCAGTTATTTATTTAAGATCAAGAATGGTTTTTTTCGTAAGCTATTGATTATGTGTGCCGCCTAGTAATGGCGTTAGTATGGAAATCTACAACTTTAATCTGTTATTCAGACCACAGTGCTATTCCAGTGGAAGCTTGACAAAAATGGGACTGTCTCAAATCTAAATAAATCTCATTCATTTCAGGATCAAATCTTCCCCCCATTGTTTTTGCCATAACACAATGATTTTTAGACTTGCTAGTACATTTATGCACCATTCGCTGTATAAAGAAGACTATTGTTTTATGGCAGGGCTTATACATGAAAGTGACCGAAAGGCAAACTACATCCACCTTAGCTGGAGCGAACTCTTGAGTTTTGTACTTCATTCATAAGCTTTTCTAACCCAAAAAGTTGTTGAGGATGCACGGTTCTAAAACCCCTCGTGTGTAAATCTTTTTTGCCTTCTTGTTATTCTGTTTTATCAGGTCACTGATGGCTTTTTGAGGGCGACTGCAAGTTATGTTTAAAAGGATAGAATTTTGTAAACATGAATAAAATATTGGTTTCTATAGTAAGTTTAAGCTTCCTCAATAATCTACATCTGTATTTAGTGTAAAACTATTTATTCATCTCTTTGTTTCTATTATTTGATTTTTTATTCTACTATTTGGAAGAAACTGTGATTTTATATTTCTTTTTTAAGGTATACGGTTTAATTGTAATTGACGACTTTTGGGTACAACATAATATTGTAGTGTTCTCATAACATTGGTCGCGGCCAAGCTGTTGCAGCAATCTCAACGCCTTGTTAATTCTCTTCTTTTCATTTTTTCTAACACATATTATGCATTTTAAACTTCTTTAGTCAGAGCAAAACACGGGTAATTCAACTAGAAACTTTGACTTCTGTTTTTGTTGATGATTAAAAATGGCGTGGCATGGTTTGATCAACTTAAGTGTAATTATAGAATAACTGTTGGATTATTGTACTAAACAAGCTACAATGTTGACCTAGATATGTTTATGACTGTCTTGATTGAAGAGATTCCATTGGCTGTTGATGTTGACAGTTCAAGTCGTTATTTTATGATTATCTGTTATCTAGACAATCATTACTTTCTTCTGATTGGTGGAGTTGGAGGTGTTCACGTCAAAGATAACACTTGTCCACTCATGATTGGTCGTATGGAAGGTGGTTTTGTGAGTAGTGGAACAACTTTCCGGAGTCAGAATGATGTTTCCAAATGATGGTGGTGTGTGACCGAGCTGAATGGAATTGTCCGACATCAAATTGCTCTATTACAATGCTACTCTTAATCTTTTGAAATGAGATTGAGGTGCAATTCGAGTTCAGTCACCAACAATTTTTTTTTATTTGTGAGTTTCGTAAAATGTAGGGTCAAAATTGAAGTTTGACTAGTTGATAAAATTTTATTGAAGTTTTATCAAACAAACCCTTGCGAGCCATGAATTTTAATGAATATTAGATTTTCTTGTTGAGTCTAATAGCAAACTTAACCTTAATTCTAATAATCGGGTCGACTATATGAATTTTTTTTGTCATTTCATGTGGCTCATTGGTATATCTATTCAAAGATCCAAATCAGCCGCCTTAGCAACTGCAATAAGAATAACTACATTGGTATCTCTTCTAACTTGTTTTATTTAGATTGCTTATGAATGAGAGCATCTTTATCCCAACAATTTATGTCATCATTTACTTAATTCATCAACCTTTGGATATGTATTCTCTTTGTTTATCTTAACCGGTCTATTATTCCTTGGCATCGCGGGTTTGACTATGCTGAAAGTTCTATAGCATAAGATCTTGTAGCTGCAGAAGACACTGTCGAGGAACTACGTGCATAATCTAAAATGTGGGAGAGAAATGCCCGGAAGCTAATGCTTGATTTGGATCTGTCGATAAAGGAATTCGCTAATCAGTCAAAAAAGGCTGGCAGAATTAGAAACTACGCTCTCGGCATCATATGCAGAATGTGATGGCCTGAGGAGAGACAGAGAAGAATTGAAACTATTGTTCGAGGAATCTACAATGAAACAGGCTACACTAGAACACAAGGAGATTCGACCACTAAACCTGAAAGCCTTGTTCAGACTCATAAGGAACTGGAGAATGAGATAAAATCAGCAAGAATCAAATGCTAATTTAGCCCAACAACAGAAAAGAAGTCAAGAATCAAGTATCGAGCTTGTTTCTCTTCTTCAGGAACTTGAGGAAACCGTAGAACAACAGAAGTTGAAATAGAGAACCTTTCATCTCTAAAATTTGACTTTAAGGAGACAGTTTCATTGCAAAAAATTCCCAGGATAATAAGAATTTGCTGCTCCAGTTGCAACAACTTCAGGCATCAGAGAAGACATTGCAAGTCAATGTACAATTGCTCGAGAAAATAATGAGAGACAAAATTGATGAGATCGAGAATCTGTGGCATGCTGAAAACGAATTCAAATATCATTTATCTGTTAAGGAAGAAGAAATTGTCTGATTAGTAGAAAATTATAGAATTTTATTCCAAGAGGACACTGGGAGGACATGGTGTTAGATTTATAACTAGTTGAAATACAGTAAAGTTCAGAAATAAAACTTATCGACTAATCGAGTCTCGTGATAGCATGAAGTCCTAAAGTGAAATTGCTCGTCGATAACTACTGTGACCTCTGTGGACAATAACCTCTAGGATACAACGATTAAATAAATCAATTGTGTAGCAATCACAAATAATTTTCAGAACTCTCAAGTGTACTTCAGAAAATATGTAAAATTGAGAATAATATTTTTTACTGAATATGAAGATATAATCTTGTTTTTGTTGTTTTCTAATACCCAAATGTGTGTTTATATAAGTAGAAATTGATGTAACTTCTTCCACCATGATCAGGTATTATTAGTTGCAGATTTTATGGCCAGTGGTAATGAGTTGTTAATACTGGACAGTTAAAACATTCATATTCTACTGGTTAGTTGACCCATTAAATAATTTTGAAAATGATTAAAAAAAATTATTATTGGAATCAAGAAAGTCCAAGGCCCCAAGGCCAATCAAAGACTTTTTAATATAATGCGTGAGGTGTGATTCGAACCCCTACCTCCCACACAAATTCCACACTTTTTACCAATTGAACACTTCATCTGAATTCATTATTTTTTTCACATATTATATTTATTGTATAAATATCTAACACATGGATCGCAACAATGAAAATTATAAGAATCTAACTGGAGAAATTGAAGCCTTGAAAGAATAAGTTCAGAAGCTGAGAAGGATTGTGCAGAACTCAGAGACAAAAATCTCGACCTCGTATTGAAGCTCAAGGACTCAAGATAACTCTTTTCTTATATTTCTCATGTCTATCAAATTATCAATTGTTTATTTCTAAACAGCTTTGTAGTACAGTAAACTTAGAATTTATTAAGTTATTCTTTGTAAAACAGCTTTGTGTGATGATTTTTCTTTTGAGCTTTCAGTCTGATTTCCAGTTTAACTTCCCTTTCTTCTGCTAGAATGGCCTCCTTTTCAATCCCTATCACATCCAGTTTCTATTAATTCTTGATGCATTTTGCCTTAGTACAATAAGTTTGAAATTGTCAAATGAATCTATTCTTGCCACTCCGCTCTGTCCGTACTTGAGAAAATTAAACTCAAATCAGATCTTTAAGTTATTCTTTGTACATTACTGTTGTGTTAACCTCATTTAATCCGGTCATATAAGCCAGTAGATAATATGGTCACAACTCACAATTCTTAACTCGTTCCGGCTAATGTCCAACGTCCACAGGACAGAACAACCATACAGTTTCCTCCAAGCAATCAACCGTCTCTGGCGATGTAGTGATTTCATAGAATTCTGAGGTTTTCTGTTGAAGTGTACCAATATAGCTCGAATTTAACAGTCACCAGTACTTAATCAAAAGGGAAAACAGCGCCAAATGTCTCCAATCTTTGCATATACGAACAATTGGATCCCACAACTTTTCATTTATTTTAACGTCAAAGAAAGGGTTAAAAAATTGCGTTGTTTTGCACATGGCACACTTTTGGAGGGGCAAATGAGGGATTCGAAAAAGAAACGAAACAAGAAATGAAGAAAAGCGATCATCGTCTCTTCTCTACTACTTCTCGCTTAGTGATGCGAAACAGTTAGAAGAGAAGATCACAAACCAGTTGGAAAAGAGGCTAAATAAGAAGGGTCTACGAAAACGTGTGTAACTTTCAATTTAGGTGTCAAATTTACTAGAGCGAGTACAATCCAAAAGCATTTTTCAATTCTCTACAGTTGTGCCAGGTGTTATGAACAAGATTCTCTTATTATTATTATTCATGTTTCCTTCTTGCGTCACTTGCCCCGCGATCTGGTGCAGAATATCCAATATGCTCACAGTAATCCTACATATAAAGTTCATGTTTTGTACTAGAAAACAATTTCATACACGTCAAAGCATATTGCATGCGCTAAGCTGCATAAACCAAAACAAAAATAAATAAATAATGCTAAATATATATCAAATATAATATTTAAAATAAATAATTAAATAGAAATAAATGTCCGAGTGATAAAAAGTGTGAAATTTATGTGAAAAGCTATTCGAATCATACTCCGCACAAATAATTAAAAATATATGACTCTTCTTAACAAAGTTAAACATTAATTTAAAACTACTTGGAAAATACATATTACGGAAGGTGGCACTCTCTTTTTGCCCAAATGCAGAAATCTTTTGATGCAAAGGCATTACGCAAGCAACAGAAAGTATGAAAAATTGATTCTGGTTGTGTCAGCCATAAATATAAAAATCTCACAAGTAAAAAAAAAAAAAAAAAAAATTAAAAAAAGAATACTAAAGAATACCCACTAATTCAAATTGAATCTGACTTTTGTGGAAAAAAAATGTTTTCTCTTAGATGACACAACAGAGTATTCATCTTTAGGACACGACCTATTCAGCTATTCTACGGTTGTTGTGTAGCCCCTGTTTGGTTCGGATTATAATTTTGATAAAAAATTAAGTTAAAGTCAATGATTAATTTTAATTACATATTATATAAAATCTACAATTTTTAAAATTTTGTTTACCTAATCTTTTACCTACACTCACAATAGGGTGTGGGGCGTACACGTGAGATGGTGTAACATTTTCGGTAAGGAAATTTCGATACAAATAATTTTATTCAATTTGAAAATAAAAAATAAAATAAAATAAATAAATGATGGTGTGATGTGGAGTATTGAAAATGCCAATGGCATATCCCTTGGAAGATGCTAACAGCCACCCTCCATTTCACTCTTTCTACTTCCTTTTTGCTTCCCTTTAACCAAAAGTGACCACACATTCCTATTTAAGTCACCTCATTCTTTCATTGCTCTCATGACTACCAGCACACTTATAATATATATCCAGTCCTATCTTCTTGATCAAACCCTCTTAGCATTGCCACCCCTTTTAAGTGAAGTTTTCGGGTTTTGCTCGGCTGCCGCCACCATGTTGCCAATGGCTCCTGGCGGCATGTGGCGGCGTGTGGTGGCAACTGGCGATGGCACCACCTATCAGAAGTCTTTCCAGGTGCACGAATGATCAAGTATAATCCTATATATGCATATGGTAAGGAATGATCATTTTTAAGGGTGGTGGCATGTTTTTATTACAAGGGCAACTTCTATCCTTTGGCATTTTCATCAGTTCCTTTGAGTTCTCTCTCCTTGATGTGGGGTGGCTCAAGAATAGAATTAATGTACTTCTTGATTGTTAATAATATGTAAAGAGAGCCTATCTTGGGCACAATTTTCTTGTACTTGTCTGTGCTTTTCTTGGAATAAATCTGCCCCTGGGCTTTCCTACAATATCAGTTTTAATCTCATTTTTCTTAAGATCACAATGGTGGAGTCGAGTCTACGAGCATATCTTGAAAATAATGAACCTTAGTTGCGTTGTATCTACTCGTCCCCTGTTGAACTATGATGTAAATGAAAGAATCCCTACTCGTTGTACAAGAATGTTGTCGGAATAGGAACATTTAGGGTTATTTTATGCTTCGCTTGTATGCTAAATTGAATTCGAAAGTGATGAATTTGTTGCTCTTTCTTTTTCAAATGTAATAATTAGTACAAGAAAATTGTTTCCACGCGTTAAAATACGCTTGGTTGGTTCTGGTTGACAAGGATTTACTATATTTAAAGATTTGACATCACTCAAATAGAAATTATGTGCCATAAAATAAGGGTGTCGGCTCGTTCAATCGAACTGTTGAGTTGGATTGCCCACACGACCTGATCCCTTAGTGGGGCTCGCTAGTCAACGAGTGACTTATATGAGAGATTTACAAATGTTGCTCCACCTAACATCCCTCCAAATGAATAGCATTATAAATCGAAATTTGAGCAAAGAGTGCGACAAATATTTGTGTTCAGACTTGCAGTTTTCTTTGGGCGATTATGGTTTCAAGAAAGTGGTATACTTCAATTTTCCACTATTAACAAAATACTAAAATTCATTCATAATAGTTCAACTAACCCGTAATAAATCATGCCCAGTTGAATCAAATATAATTAGGATCTTGAGACTGCTAAAATATTAGTGTACAGTTCCTCAAAGTTTAGCACTTGTGTGCTATATTAGGTTGGAAATGGTATTTTGTTCGACTTTGAATAGTTGATTGCACAGTTAACTCTAACCAGCTTATGTTAAACATAACTTATTCAACGACAGAGCCAAACACCTTTCATTGTGGGGTCAAAAATAAAATTTTGAATAATTTTTTCGAACGTCATTTTTCTCTTAAGACACTTGTTTCATCAATTTATTGATCTTCATTTATGATAATTCGTTTAAATTATTTTTCATAATTATTTGACATGAAATTTAACAAATAAGTGAATGCTAATCTATTCCAAATACTAATTTCAACCATAAAAGCAAAATCAATTTCGATAGGCAAATGGTAAAGTCCCAATATTGCATTTAGATCACAATAGAAAACAACAAATTCCATAAAAAAATAAAATTCCCACAATGAATTCCAATATTCAAAAAATTTAAAACTGTCGAGTTAGGACTACTCATTGCTTACCTTGGGAGTGAGATTGAAGTCAAAACTCGAAATTGGCACAAATGTCTTGAAAAACACAATTACTGAAATTACATATTGTCGGGGCGTGTTCGGTAAGGATTAAAATCGGATTAAAATTGAAAAATCTGCCGTTATTGTTGACTTTTATTAGACGAGTGGTACCCAATAACGGTCATATTTTTAATTTTAATTGAATTTTAAGCTATAGCGAACATGCCCTGACATTTTGATATGTCATGATGATAGATAAACATATTCAAAATATACATCTAAATAGAAAATTAATAGAAGAGATAATAATACCGTAAAATTTTAAATTAAGAACTTAATTTAAAGCAGAAAGCATGAACCCATTTTTCTAACAAATAAGTCCGCATAAATGCTCAATAATGCACGAATACAAGCAAATACCTCAATGAAATTGAGAAAAATAAAAATGACATAACTAGGCCCCGTTCAGTAGAACAATAACGGCTAATTTTTCAATTTTAATTCGATTTTAATTTCTACCGAACGACCCTTAGGTCTTGAAGGAAAGAATGAGATTCGAGGCTCGAGAAAAGTTGGAAGGCGAAATTTTGAAGTAAAATTCGTGGAAACCAGGAAAATGTGAGAAGGAAAAAATTTGAAAAGAAAAGTCAAAAAGTCTTGGTGGGGTCAGCTGACCCCACATGCACCCATATGCATCCGCCCCTGAACTTATGAATGGTTGTTGAGCCTTCTTTAATTGTCCTCACGGCTCATGTATGGTTCAGGGGCCCGCTTTAATTGCCCTCACGACTAGAAACGTACGTATAATAGCTGGACCAAGCTTATGAACGAAAACTCTTAGCATGTTCCTATGCCACCCCGAATACCCGATTAAATAGGTGAATTGGGGCATTTTACCATCTTAATTTTATTCAACTTATTAATCTATAATTCTTTATTTTTTATGTGATTCGTTGATAAGTATATTTGTGTATTTATTGAACTCTTCAATTCCATTGAAAAAAATGTTGAAATGACTAATCATCATAGATTCTTAACCTATGGTTCTCGAAATTGAAGCCTCGAATATTTCAAATGAAATGAACAATGGTTATGGAAAGTATGATGAAGACTTTGGAGAGGATAAATGTCGATTCAAATGTGGAATATAATTGTCAACCTCGAGATGTTGTTTCACGTGCAAATAGTCAATTTTCAATTGTGGATACAAATAAATCCTTAAACACATTGAAACGATCGTCAATAATGGTATCAGCTCAATAGTGATTCATACAAGTTAAATTTCCGAATCGAGCATAATTGTGTATTAAATTATTAATCATCTTCCAATTGATTGGTTCTAGATTATCGACAAAAAAAATGAAAAATTTAAGCTCTTAGAAGAAATTTAATAATTTACTGTGGATAAACTCAATTAACAAATATTAAAAAAGAAAAAGAAATAAAAAAATGCCTAAAAAGTAAAAAGAACTTAAAAAGTACATTGGTGCATTTTAGAGGAAAGACTTATTGTCATTCCCACAATAAATGTAGTATAAGTTTTTCATGTTATGTTAAATACATTTTGTTCATTGTAAGGTCGGCTAATGATGATTGAATATAATAATAGATAATTTTATTTATGTACTTACTACTTAATTTTGTATATCCGAATTTAGTATATTAGAAAATTGGATGATTTTACTTTTTGTTAAAAAGTCGTCCCAAATCGACTAACGCTGCCCAATCAGACCGATACTTGATTGGGTTGAGTTTCAATCTTTACACGGGTCGAGTTGAGTTAAATTTTGATCAAATCGATTATGTTGGGTTGGGTTGGGTTGGGTTTGAGTTGAAACAAAAACCAACTCAATTCAATCCATGCTCACCCCACTTCCGGCCCTTCAACTATGACTAGTATGATTTTGTCTATGGATGTCCCCCGGGACATAGCTTAGTGATGCAAATGACATGAGTGAGAGGTAGTCTCAGCTGAGTTGGCAGCCGCAGTGTGAAGATTAGATTCATACTTCTAACAAAGTTTGGAATTGGATTCTTAGTGGACACCAGTATGACAGCTTTTGTACCTTAGCCTGCTGAGGTACATCCCACGACTTACCTCCTCTACGATGCTCTAGGGGCGGGGCGGTGGGGCCTCAAGGTTGGGGTTCAACCTTTTTGTCGATGGACTTCCCCATCTAATCTATTATGTCACAAATGCGATTATAGAATAAAGGATGCGCTTTTAGTTGAAATTGGAGAGAAACGGAGTGTTCACTGCAGTAGAGACTCCAGAGTCCGGAACCAGGAGCCAAGCCGTTATACAGTAGGACTGCAGTAAGCGTTTCAACCCTAAAATAATATTTTCAGTGGAAGATTCTCTCTCTATCTTGTTTCCTTATCCCTCACTCTTGAGGGTTTCACTCTTTGTCTCTGTACCAAAAATAATATTAAACCCTCTTAATTCCATTTGGTTCACAGATCCATAATCCAAACTCGTTCTCTGCTTTCTTTTATTGCTTTGTTTTTGAAGATTGCAGCAGTGGATTTAGAGAACTAACTCGCAGCAGTGAATTAAGTCGAGGAACGACAATCAGTGATGAAGCCCGAAATAGGTTTTGAAGTAGAATTCTCGGCTCAAATTGATGGATCTGTACCTGAATCCGGATTCGAGGATGTTAGCGATCAGTCAGACGGGGCCCGGCCCGATTCGAACGGTTCGGATCAGTGCTATATGCGGAGGGTTCGGCCGAGCGAAGCGAACGGATATGCTGTTTATGCAAGGAATAAGAGGTTGAAGAGCAGCGGAAGCAAAAGCCAGAGGAGGATTGGGTATTTCGATAAAATCCAGGGACGTTTTGGAAATTCGTATGGAGATGTAGAAGCTGCGAGTTCAAATGGTGGAGTTGCAAGTCTTGGAAGTGATTTAGTGAATGCGGGTGGAGTTGACGGTTGTTTAGAGGCTTCTGGATTTAAAGGAGGCGATGTTGAGAACGAAATGTTGGAGATTGAAGTGAAAGAGGAACCTTTGGCAGAAGTAGCAAGGAGTGACTTACCTAGAAGATTTACACGGTCGGCCTTGAAATTGAATGCTGATAGTTCGGAAACTGAAAGTGAAAATTTGGGAGAATTACAGGATGCAGTGGTTTTGGACTCTGAGAGATTAGAGAATGGGGATTTGAGTGGGTTGGGCACTTCGGCTAAGAAGATGGAAATGAAGATGTCTAAGAAAATTGCAGTAAAAGGGAGGCCGACAACTGTCAGGGAGCTTTTTGAGACTGGGTTGCTGGAAGGGTATCCAGTTTTCTACAATGGTGGCAAGAGGGTATTCTTATTTATTAGTTTGTGCAAAATAAAAGGAGATATTATTTGAGTATGTTTGCAGCATTTTGGAAACCATTTTGTGATTTCATGATGCACTCAGGAATTAACATATAATTGTTGCAATTCATATGATAGCTTTAACTGAAAAAATGACTTAAACAAGTGTGCGTCTGCATGTGCCTGGACAGAGTGAGTACCATAAAGTGTCACCTCCCGCCACCCACAAAAAAAAGGAAAAACTTTCCATTCCAGTTGCTAGCACAAGAAGCAAAAAGAAAATTCCCACCCTGATGCTAGTCATGAAAGAAGCATTTGAACATTTGATTTGCTACTAAAACTGTTTGTCCACTCACTCTGGTTTAAGTTTTGGATTTATGATGACTCAAATTTTGACACTAGAACCTGCATAACAACTTAGTTCCGTAGCTGTGCAAATATGAACAGAGTTTAATGGTACTTTAAGAATAAAATCCAAGGACTTCATGTATGGAACTATATAACTGCTGATGATTATGTGCATATACAAATACAAGGTGCTATTTGTTTGATAAAACATGAAAAGTGGACATTATCTTGTACAAATTCAGAAATCAAGGGAACAGGCATTTGTTTGAAACTTCTGCATGCTTGTGTGCTATTTGTTTGATAAAACATGGAAGATGGACATTATCGTGTGCAAATTCAGAAATCAAGGGAAGAGGGATTTGCTTGAAACTTCTGCATACTTGTGTGAGATTGAGAGAGTCATGGAATGGGAGATTGGTTGTAAATTTGTAATTAATTTTCATTTGTATGTTTGTTTTTAACATGCTGCTGTTGATAAAAAAATTATGTTTAACACTGGGGAGGATTTCCCCCAGCTTATGTTTGATGAAACCATTCAATTATTTTGTTCAATTGAAAATTTTCATTTTAAACTTAAGTTTACACATTACCTTCATTTTAGGGATTCCCACTACGGGGAACTATAAAAGATGCTGGAATTCTATGTTCTTGCAGTTTGTGCAGGGGAGCTAAGGTGGGTTCTAATTCTTAATGAGTTGGTTTGGTCAACCCATCATGGTTTTAACACTTATTTATTGTGTTAATATCGAGCGCATGACTAAGTTTCTTGCATCTTGATATTTATAGGTAGTCCCGCCTTGTCAATTTGAGATCCATGCTTGTAAATCATATAGGCGAGCGTCACAGTATATTTGCTTAGAGAATGGTAAAAGTCTCCTTGATGTGGTGAAGGAATGTCGAAAATCTTCTGTAAAGACTCTAGAAGAAACAATTCAGAACTTTATAGGGCCTATGCCTGAGAAGGAATCTGTCACTTGTCAGAATTGTTCAGGTGAGCTTCCTTTTATTTACTTGATCTTCTTGAATGTTTTACTGCGATCACATTTAGAAGACAGCTTGGTGTCATCAATTTCTAGGGTTATTTCTTGCAACATCAGCTGGAAAGATGGAGCAACTCTGTGATTCATGTATGATTATCCTGAACTCAGAAGCTGATACAGAATGCGTGAAATCTAGGTACTCGTTCATTAATTATAATTGCTTGAACAGTGTCTCATGTTTCTGATTTGAACTCTTGTTGTTTGGCTCATGAACAGTTCAGCTTCTCCACATATTTGTGAATGGCTGAAATATTATTCACAGTTTTAGCTTTATTTTAAAAAAATGCATGTGCTATTAAATTTGGGGATTCTGACCTTGTTGAGTATTTTTTTCATGCTATTTGTGATTTGATGCATAAGCACACATTAATAAGCACCAGATTAATCACATGGTTCACATAGAATTGAGGTAAGATCTGGGACCAACTAATAACCTGTTTGGGCTCCAGTAAAAATGGGTTTTGGGGAAAATGTATTTTGGAATAGTGATTTTTTGGAGAATGTGTGGTTAAAAAATAAGGTGAAGTTTTGGGTTTACGTGTAATATTGCTTTATTGAAAAATATGTGGTTGAAAATAAGATAGAAAAATTCATTTCCAAAAAAATGGAGCCCAAACAGGGGCTAAAGCATCTCATGTGCTTGGGGAGAATTCCCATGCTAGAACTGTAGACTTTAGTACTTATCTTACAAAAGCTTCCATGTGATTATACGTCTGCCATGGGCAAATGTTTCCCCAGTGATTTTTATTTTGGATTCTAGACTCTGCTAGAGGACTATGTAGTCACGATATGTTCCCAGTTTATTGTTGAGATCTCTACACAGAGTTAATTTCAACTTAAGTTTATCTGTATGATAATAGTCTTTACTTCACATGCTAACTTATACCATTTGAGTTCTTATGAGGTGTTATGTTTATCAATTTAGAAGGTTATGAATTGTAATTACGTTACAGATTTATACTTCTTGATCAAATTAGAGTTTGTTTTGGGATCTTTCAGGCCTTTGGAGCCACTTCTGGGCTTAATATCACCTGAAAGTGGCGAAGTGCGTATCACTCCCAGGAAAAAAGGTCGTCGAGGAAGGAAAAAGAGAAAGTTTGTATCTTATCTTCTGTTACTCTTGCTGCTTGATCACATTTCCCTGCAACTGGAGTACCAAGGGAACTAAGATTATGATGCTGTTTCTCTTTCTCAGGCATTCAGAATTGACCTCTAATGTAAAGTCTCCAGGAAGATCTTCAGTGCGTCTTTCATCAAGAAATGCAAACCATTGGAATTTAAAAAAGAAGTTGGTTATTTTGCTTAATTTCTTTTACTCTTTTAGTGAGATTACTTGCACTAGAAAAATTGACCATTTTTGCCCGTAGTCTGTAGAATCTTTTCCCTCTTCTGATATGTTTCTGTTTGGCTTATTAAGGTTGTCACAATCAGCTTCTGCCCTAAATTCACCCGGAAGTGCTTCAGTGAGGAATTTGGAAACAACTGCTGATCTAAATTCAAATAGTAGTACTTCTTTGCATTGCTCACCAAAGAACAAGACCACAAGGAAGACGTTGAAGTTGGTGTATATATCCGTTCTTGATACATTTCTATTTGCACTTTGATTAAATTTTGTATATTCTCATTATTTGTTTGATTTCCTATTTTTAGGTCGTCAGATTCCGTCTCGCACTCCAACTCTCTGAAAAGTACATCCACATCTGTCTCTGCACAATCAAAGGCTTCATGGAAGATAACAAAAAAGTTGGTACAATTTACTCAGATGTTACCTTATACAATACTTCATGTTATTTTTATTTCCTTTTACTTCAACACGTTATTAAATATCATGGTTTCTGACATTCTTTTATACAGAGACCAGAGGATGCACAAGCTGGTTTTTGAAGATGGTGGATTGCCTGATGGTACTGAAGTAGCTTACTACTCTCATGGAAAGGTAGTTCAAATAATTCTGCACGCAGTACGTTCTTTTTACAGTTTCAGTAATGTAATTTTCTGCTGTCCATTGACAGAAATTACGTGATGGTTATAAAATGGGATCGGGAATAGTTTGCCATTGCTGCAACATCCTGGTATAATTCTTCATTCTTAGGTTCATATTCCCTAATGTTCAATGAGAAGTATTTACCATGTTCATCTGTTATGAGCAGGTCAGTCCATCTCAGTTTGAAGCTCATGCTGGTTGGGCCTCTCGTAGGAAGCCGTTAGTGTCTCTCAAACATCAGCAGTTTTTAACAGCCTTTTTGTGCTTACATTTAAAGACCTGATGTTGCATGTGTTTGATGCAGTTATATGTACATCTATACATCAAATGGGGTGTCTCTACATGAATTTGCCATTTCTCTATCGAAAGGTCGGAAATATTCGGCAAAAGATAATGATGACTTGTGCATCATATGCGCAGATGGTGGGAAACTTGTGCTTTGTGATGGATGTCCAAGAGCCTTTCACAAAGGTGAATTTTAAATTTATATGCAGATTGATGTCGATATGTTTTTTTTCTTGACCACCTTTCCAATTGAATCTTTTCATGTTGTTTCTTGAGATTCTTCCTTTTCCTTTTTATCTTTTTGATTCTTGTCAGCGGCTGCTTCTGTGTTTATACTGTTTTCATTAACTACTTAACCCATTCGTTCTTGACGGGTTTGATTTCTTTGTCAAACAGTGGTATACCAATTTGTTTCGTCATATATTGGCAATTTTGATCAATGTCATTCGATTGATGTGCCATATCCTCATGGTGAATTTTGAGTGGGCTATATCTTCCCCCTTTCTTCTCTGGGCACCCTGTTTTCTTTACTTAAATAATTGTTCCACTTCAACCTCTTTACATGAATTAAGTTTAATGGATGTAGGAATATTTGTGTTTACATTGTAATGGTGCTATGCTTACGTACTATTTTGACATACAAGCACGCTTTTGCTCTTATGTTGAGTGTGCATGTTTAGGAGATGGGGGTTTAAGCTGTGGAAGAATATATTGTGCGCAAGTAACAATTGAACTGTTGGCTTTGTTCTTTGTTTAAATGATGGCTGCTTCTCTAGTAGTAGGCAATACTTTTTATGGACTAATTAAATTACTATCTTGCATTATTAGTTTCTGGAAATTTCTTATATCTTGCATTATTAGTACTTGGAAATTTCTTCTAGCACTCTTTCCTAAGAAGCAGGGATTTGGAACGTAATTCGAATATGATATGATACGATACGATACAGATATGTCTATATAGCTTTTTAAAAAGAATTAGGATGCATATACGTTTATTAGAAGTTTTAATACCATTATTTATTTTCAATAATAAAATTATAGTTGTTAATTACTAACAAAATTTTATATATGCTAAGCCCTTGTTTCGTTCCAATTATTTCCAAAATACATTTTTCTGTCTCTTATTTGCAATCACACATTCTACAAACCCAAAACTTTTCCTTATTTTTTAACGACACATTCTCCATCAAATCACTATTTCAAAATGCATTCTTGTCAAAAAAAAAAGGGGCTCAAACAGTATAAAAGTTTTAGCCCTTGTTTGGTATGCACACATTCTTTCAAAATATATTATTTCAAAATTCATTTTCAACTACATTATTCAATAAAATAATATTTTACATCACATCAATGACTTTTCCTTACTTTTTAACCACATATTTCACATCATATCACTATTTAAAATACGTTTTTTCCTCAATAATATTTATCAAACACACCGTTAGTATCATTATATATTTCCAATAATGAAATTATAGTTGTCAGCTATTAACACAATTTAATATGTATTAAAAGATTTAATACTATTGCTATTTCCAAAAATAAAATTCTAATCGTCAATTAATTTAATACTCTAGTTGTCACTTATTTAATACTATGCCCCTATTTGGTGTACGTTAAAATTAGATCTTTAGTATATTTTGATAAAAGTTAATGGATTAAGTGGTTGAAATTTGAAAAGTTGTGGATCCAATTAAATGTATGGTTTGATGGTTTTTAATTTTGACGTGGGTTATATATATTTCCAATAACAGGTGTAAACTGTGTAGCTACATATATTATCTTAAGATATGTTACTTTCTTTGAAACTGTTAATTAATAAATATTATATATTTTCAATAAGTTATTGATGATGATGATAATAGTTAACTATTAAATAAAAATACTTTGTCATTTATTGTCAATAATAATGAGTTTTAAAAGAGTTTAAAACTAATAAAACTTTTATTTTTCATGTATCATAACGTGCCCGACCCTTGTCATTTGTCATCTCACCATGCAGAATGTGCATCCCTGCAAAGTATCCCTCGTGGCAGATGGTACTGCACGTACTGTCAAAATATGTTCCTGAGGGAGAGATTTGTTGAACACAATGCCAATGCTGTTGCAGCTGGAAGAGTATCAGGTATCAATCCGATAGAGCAGATAACTAACCGTTGCATCCGTATTGTTAAGAACCCTGAAGAAGCTGAAGTGATAGCGTGTGTAATTTGCAGGTATTATTTAAAAATTATAAAAAATTCATTGTTTCCATCTATCTGTGATGTTATTTTGATTAACATTCGATAGATATCACCCTAGTTAATATTGTCGTATGTTATTACTTGAACTTGTTTTCTATGCAGGGGCTACGACTTCAGTAAATCTGGGTTTGGTCCACGCACTGTTATACTATGTGATCAGGTACTCTTCCTTTTCTCGTCGTAACTTTTCTTTTTAACGAAGTGGCATAGATTTGGAGAACCACACTAAATATTTAACACCTTTTTCTAGTGTGAGAAAGAATATCACGTGGGCTGTCTGAAAAAATGCAAGATCGCTGATCTAAAGGTGTGCAAGCGTGCAATTAAAGTAACTTTTCGTTGTATGATATAGATGAGCTACTCATCATCTTTCTGGATCTGAAATTGATGCACCTTTGCGACAGGAACTCCCAAAAGGAAAATGGTTCTGTTCTGTGGATTGCAAGAGGATTTATTCTGCATTGCAGGATTTGTTGAATGCTGGGGAAGAGAAACTTCCTGACCCTTCCTTGGATGTTATAAAGAAGAAGCATGAGGGAAAATGTTCTGATGCTGGTGATGACTTCGATGTGAGATGGAGGCTTTTGAATGGGAAAATTGCTTCTCGTGAAACCAGAGTGTTGCTGTCACAGGCTGTAGCTATATTTCATGTAAGCATTGACATGCCAGATTTTGATGTTTATTCTCCCTTTGTTTTTTTGTTTTTGTTTTTTTTTGGCTGCAAAATATGATAATTGACTTGCTTTTGGGTTCAGTGGCTAATGGGCATCTTTGAGCTCTCAAGTTTGCAGGATGTTTGTTCTTTTTATGCATACATTTTTATGAGCTTGTCCAAGTATTTAGTTAAATTAAATCAAACTTGCACAAGTTATGAAATGGTGGCAGCACTAATATTGCACAGATTCAGGATATTGGTAAGTATGCATGCAAAATCATTTGTACAGATGTTGATGCACATGTATGAGACTTTCAGCTGTCAAATGGGGTTTTGAAAATGGTTCAAGTTTTTCCCAACTTCCCATGATTTCAAATTCATTTTCCTCTCATTGGAACCCTACTGCTTTTGCATCCATATATTTTGATGAAAACATTTTTTTTTTGCTGATTTAAGTTGATATTGTTAATTCTGACTTGACCTTATTTACATTGTTTGTAGTTCTAGCTTGGAATTCATCCTAATGACCCTTTTTCTTTTACTCTGGAATCTCTCAAGTGAAGTTGGCATTATTGAATTGTTTGACTTGTCTTTCAGGATTGTTTTGACCCAATTGTTGACTCAGAAACTGGACGTGACTTCATTCCATCTATGGTTTATGGGTAAGCATGAATTCTTCTGCACTTTGTCAAGCACGGTGTTTTTCTTGCCTATGTTGTTCCATCATGATTTCTTACTCTCTCTCAGAAGGAATATAAGGGGACAAGACTTTGGTGGAATGTATTGTGCAATATTGACAGTGAAGTAAGAATCATTTTTCCAATCCATGCTATATAATTTTTATGTTGCTGAGTATGTTCTCTGTTAACCAGTTTATTTTTCTGATATTGTAGCTCAACAGTTGTATCGGCAGGAATCCTTCGGATTTTCGGTCAGGAAATAGCTGAACTCCCTTTAGTTGCAACACGCCTTGGTAATCATGGGAAGGTAAGTTATTTTGTGGCTCATCAAGGATACTCGTTATGATGTAATTAAATTATACGATGGTCTTGACTTTTGAAATAGAAACTAAAACCAAGTAATCACTGCTTTATGAGAAGATCAAAGAATGCATGTTTTATTGATAATTTGCTGCAAATTCACAGTTCCTCATAAATGAAGAATGGAAGTCATTTTTTATGATATGGAATTCTTTATTCCCCTAAAAAAGGTGCAATATGATTTCCAAGGGGAGAGGTGTTATTCCTGATAAGGGTGCACTTTTTTTTTTCTTTGATGGCTCTAGTTATCTGTGAATTTGTGTTTATTTTCTTCTTTTTATTTTTATTTTTTTGACATCTTAAGAGATTTCTAGATTTCTCATAGCTATGTAATTTTTTATGTAACAGAATTTTGGCTCATGCAACTAATTTTAAAGATTTATGAGCGTATATCAAATATCAGTGCTTGCTGGCCACCCCCAGCAAAGCTCTCGTTCTTCCCTATCTTGAATATCGAGGGTTCTCTCAACATTTTTATTGGTCTCAAATTGAATTTATTTTGCCTCGTGAAGCTATCCACTGTCTTTTTCTCCATATTACAACTGAAGAATAAAGAAAGCCTGAAGACTTTTTATTATTAATTTCATAATAGAGTAGAAGGGCTGTAGAAAAAAATTTAACAAGCTCACGTCTTTCTATTATTTTTCTATGCCGTCAATTTACCTACCTGGCAAGTATGAGAGCAGACTAAATTCACGTTTTTCCTTTGTGTGCTCTTCCTACATGTGGAAGGCCTTATCTTGGAAATATGATGTTGATTCACATTAAAATGTACTGTCTGTTGAGCACGGGCTGCGACTAAGAGGAAGGTTGAAATTGGATAATACTGTGTTGAAAATTTTAGCAGATAAAGTGTAGAGAAGAAATAGTAAATATCTTGGAAAAAAACTTTTTTAGTATATGCAAGTCTCCCCAATTTTGCTAATATTGTGCACTATGTTTTGCTTCTCAATCACCTTCTCATGTGATGAAATTTCTGTGATAATTGTCAATTTCATTTTTAAAATTTGCTGCACCCATCTTCCGTCCGTTTTGCATCTTTCTTATCTATTTGTGCAGGGATACTTCCAAACCCTGTTCTCCTGCATCCAGAATTTGCTCTCTTTTTTGAACGTTAGAAGCTTTGTTCTTCCGGCTGCAGACGAGGCAAAGTCAATATGGACAGAGAAGTTCGGATTCAAAAATATACCACCAGAACAGGTGTGTGAATGTGGATATTAATCAGCAACCTGACCCGCCCCTTACCCCTTTCAGTTCCAAAAGAAGGGGAAACTAAAAGCACAACAATAATTAAAGCAGTTTTCACTTATTTACTCTGTTACTCATGATTTATCATTTTGTCTTGCAGCTTTTTAATTATAGAAGGATATGTTGGCAAATGATAAGCTTCAAGGGAACATCTATGTTAGAAAAATCAGTTCCAAAATGTCTTAGTATTAATCAAGATGAGGCAGATTCTGAAATGTCCCTGCGGTGATTAGCCAAATGAAGCCATTTTCTTTGCGGTTTTATAGGCTGATGTAAATGGGTTTTTTTATTTGTTTACATCTGTACAAGCTTTCAGGGCTGAATCGGAAGTTGTGGATTAGCGGTAGGTGGTAGCAGAAAAGGAATAGGGAACGAACACCTTGAGGTTTTTCATATTGCTGGAAAATGGTTGTGAATTGTAAAAAGTTCGGTAGCTTATTATTGGCATAATTTAGGGCAAGTTTTTTGATCTATTATTTTCCATTTTCGGTATTTATTTTTCTTGTAAATAATTATTTTGAAGAAACCCACTTCTGTTACTGAGGTACTTGTTTACTCTTTGTATTTTCTTTTGAACGTGAATGTGTATATGCTATATAAGATCGATACAGACTCCTGCATGACAACTGATGTTATTAGTAGCCGAGAAGCAGCTTTTTCTGTTATTTACTTTTTATGAGAAATTCTCTTGAATGTGTAAGATGGTAGAGATAATGATCGAGGATGTTCATGTGAAGTGTTGAGTTGGATGAATCTCCAGTAAGCTTATCGAATACTGTGTTGCAAAAAAATGATTTCTTGCTAATTGGTAACATTGATGGCTGATGAACATTTTGTAATAATTCATACTTTTGATGAGTTTTGGAAAAAAGTCATCACTAGTATTTAGTATTCAATATTGTACTTGTACCAAACACGTCCTAAATGTTTGTCTGAGTGAGCTTGTAAATGTACTAATAGATACTTTGTACATTAGAGGAAACAATTGAGAGAAGTAGAATTGCTTGCATCTGGTCTATGAAAAGAAATTGTATATGTTCGTAAAACTTAATCCTCAGTGTGGAAGGATTGCTCTACGATGTCCTGAATTAGAACTGATATATTGGAGTGTGCAGCTCCACCAGATTCCATTGCACTCCGTGAGATTTTCTTGAGATCTCTGGCCATGTTTCTTCTCTTTTCACCTTCTTCCGCTCCATCTATAAGCTGTTCTACAGCACTTTTAACTTGGTCTTTCTTCACGAGCACTCCAACTTTCTCCTCGTCTCCCCATCTAACTGGGAGCTCGACTCCTACCCGAACACCAATCCTCAGAACTTCGACAATAAATTTCTCATTGAAGAATTGTTCTGCAAACATAGGCCATGTTATCATTGGCACTCCAGAGCACACCCCTTCTATTGTTGAGTTCCAACCACAGTGTGTTATGAACCCTTTTATTGCAGGATGGGATAAGATAAGAATTTGAGGGGCCCAACCTTTGATCAAAAGTCCCCTCCCTTCAATCCTCTCCTCAAACTTCTCCTCCAATAACCATTTCTCCAACTCTGGAAATCTTTCTCCCGTTTTTATAACCCAAATAAATGGACGTTTTGATGCTTCCAAACCTAGTCCGAGTTCTATTAGTTGCGATGGAACTAGACGACACTGGCTGCCAAGGCACACGTAAAGAACGGACTCCGTTTTCTTGGAATCAAGCCATTCCAACAACTTTGTTTCATCGGTTGAAGCTTTATTCCCCCTCTCAAACTTGTCCAAGATATCCCTATTGCATAGAGAAACCGGACCGATACACCATACCTTTTTGTTGATAGCCTTACTGTATTCTTCCACACAGCCATGCTCCAATTCTTGGACAGTATTCACCACCACCCCATAAGCACTCGATTCAGCCTCTTGCATTTCGTCCCTAATATCATCCAAATCCGGCAAAGTGACAAATGCTCCCGGTAACTGAGCTTTTGCTATTTCAACCCGCATGGGAATTCCAGGAATCACAAAGGGTTCTAAATCAGATTTTACAGAAAGATGAGGTTTGTACAATTTCACATAATGGGAACTTAGGAGTGAAAAGCAGCACATCCCATGAAAAACGAGCCGGGGTACCTTAAACTTATTGGCCATTTGAGATGTCCAAGAAAGGCACTTATCTGAAATTATGCAACTTGGAGGAAGATCGTGTTGCTGTAAGTACTGTTCCAATGGATGTTGTAGCTTATTCAGTCCACGGAAGAAATTCCTTATGAGGTTCCTCGAGGGGACGCTGTCAAGATTCTCACACCCCAGTGGCAATCCTACTTCTTCACAGGGAAATGGAATTTCTATTAGATTAACATGCAACCCTGTAGCTTGAGCGCGGCGAATACTACTGGCAAACCTGTACGCGTTGTGTGGGGTGGTGACTAAGCTTGAGACCACTCCATGCTCAGCTAATAACCTGGCCATATCTATCATGGGGATCATGTGGCCTTGAGCCAATAATGGGACGAAAACAAAGTGAAGTCTCCGTGGATTAGCTGCCATGGTTTCGGATAATTTTCTGGGATAAATTTTCCGGACAGGGAGTAGAGAAAAACATATTCTTAACCGGGATCTAAGGACTTTGCATTTATCTGTCTCTCGAAGTCTTTTTAAAGTTAGTTTGATTGGTTCCAACTTTGGATTTTCGCAATAAACACAAAGTAGTGGAGCCACAATTGGTGCACTTTGCTGCCATTTGACAGCATGGTTTGAGTGAAGTTTGATCGAGTCAATTCAAACGTGCATACTGGGACGAATTCTGCACAAACTGCGACCAGTTGTCCGACTTTCACGATTTCATTGGATTGAGGCAAAACTTACTAAGGGTCTGTTCGGGCAGGATTAAAATTTGATTTTAGTATAAGTAAAAGTCAAACAATCAATATCAACCACATCTTTCATGGGTCTCACATCTTTTCAGCCACACATTTCAAAAACTTCTATCACAATCTACTAAAAATCTGATTTTAATCCACATCAAACACCGTTTAAAGACCGAATCAATTGTAATAAGTTTTTCTACCCACTTATGAATTATTTTAAGATATTTTTGTATCACGGCGTTGTTCTTTTTCGAAATGTTTGTTGTAACGTTCAGCTTCAATGGTGAGAAAAGTATATTCATCAATTAGACCTAAATTGAATACAAACAATTACTAGTGGCAGAATAAAGACAAAGTCAATCATGGTCCTCCTACTGAGTCTTTTATTTTGTATGGAGTAAAAAAAGTTTCTCGCCCAACAAAAACGGCAATTTGAAATGTGGAGCAAATCTTGTGGGGGATAATTATGTTGGTTGATGACTAATACGTAGTGGCATACCCCATCCACTCATTATTGTCGTGCGTGAACTTGACTCAGTCATGATGTAAGTCGAAATAGATTGATAGTGGGCATGTTTGTTAGGTTTAATTGATTTTGTAATTGGCAAATTATGTGAACAAAATGACTTAATTTGATAGGATGTAAAAATTTAAGGAGTAATGTGCAATTTGTTCAAAAGATAGTTAGTAGGTTTAGAGTTTCAAGTTTGGAACAAGGAAAAAAACGGCGCAAATTTTCGCTGGACTGTCGCCAAAGGTTGGCTCGGGTTACAAAAGTAGAAATATCGTCGCTAGACTCTCGCCCCTTCTTCGCTCGAGTGACAGACTATCACTCGACTGTCGATGTACCCTTGCTCGAGCGACAGTACTGTCCGAAAGATTTTTATTTCGTGATTTCAAGGCTTTTTACCTCGACCCATTCGTTTCTTGACCCACCTATAAATATCAGAACTCACTTGTACGTTTTTCTAGGGTTGAACAATTGAGAGAGCTTTATCTGAGAGAGTGATTCATATCATATCATTTAATTTTGATGATTTTTTTTTGAATATACTCATAGAATCAGAGGAAGATCAATTGTTGAGGGTGCTTTGGAATCACAAGATACCGATTGGGTGGA
Source organism: Fraxinus excelsior (assembly GCA_019097785.1). Classification (NCBI taxonomy): domain Eukaryota; kingdom Viridiplantae; phylum Streptophyta; class Magnoliopsida; order Lamiales; family Oleaceae; genus Fraxinus; species Fraxinus excelsior. Next base: position 41,649,529 of record CM032626.1, on the reverse strand, counting down.
TCATCTCGGATATAAAGTAGATTAGCCCTTTTTCTTTGCATGCACAAGATACTGATGGAGGGCAATTACAAAGCCTCGATTAAGCATCAACGCAGATTAAATCCTACTATGCAAGAGGTGGTAAGAAAAGAGGTCTTAAAACTTTTGGATACAGAGATTAGTTACCCTATATCAGACATGCATTGGGTCAGCCTAGTACAGGTCGTGCCGTAAAAAAGGGAGATCATAGTAGTTCCAAATGAAAATAACGAGTTCATTCCTACATGCACAGTCACACAAACTCAACAATGCCATAAGGAAGGATCACTTTCCACTTTCTTTCATTGATCAGATGTTGGAGAGACTAGCGGGACATGCTTACTACTACTTTCTAGATGGTTATTCGGGGTACAACTAGATCCCTATAGCGCCAGATGATCAGGAAAAGACTACCTTCACATACCCCTATGGCACTTTTGCTTATAGAATAATGATATTCAGGTTATGCAATGCACCAGCTACTTTTCAACGTTATATGATGTCTATCTTCTCGGACATGGTGAGAAACATCATTGAGGTATTCATAGATGATTTCTCCGTCTTTGAGAAGTCATTCAACGAATGTCTTGAACATTTAGGTAAAGTGTTGCAGCGGTGTGAGAACGCCAACCTTGTGCTAAACTAGGAGAAATGTCATTTCATGGTTCAGGAAAGGATCATGTTAGGGCATTTGATATCAGCTAGGGGTATTGAAGTAGATAGAGCTAAAATACAGGTTATTGAGAAACTACTATCACTGACAATGAAAGGAGTTAGAAGCTTTTAGGGTCATGCTCGGTTCTACCGTTGATTTATCAAGGACTTTTCCAAAATCTCGAAACATTTATGCAATTTATTGGAAAAATGGGCTCCATCTCACTTTTTTCGAGGATTGTTTTACATCGTTCAACACTCTAAAGGAAAAGTTGGTTTCTGCTCTAGATTGGTCATATTCGTTTGAGCTTATGTGTGATACCAGTGATCATGCAGTGGGGACAATGTTGAGCCAACGCAAAGAAAGAATCTCATGACATTCACTATGCCAGTAAGACTTTGGACGAGGCTCAGGTAAATTATGTCACTACAAAAAATCAGTTGTTGGCAGTGGTATTCACCTTTGACAAATTCAAGCCTATTTAATTGGGTCAAAGGTAATTATCTACACAGATAATGCTGCCTTGAAGCATCTTATGAGCAAGAAGGATTCAAAGCCGAGACTTATTAGATGGATACTCTTGTTACAAGAGTTCGACTTGGAGATCAGAGATACAAAAGGGAGTGAGAATGTTGTTGCGATCACCTATCTCGTCTTGAATCACAAGAGTCAGGCCCTATAGATGAGATCAATGAAGTTTTCCCAGATCGGATGCTATTTCATATCATTACTACGCCATGGTAAGTAGATTACATAAATTATTTGGCCAGCTCTATCATTCTACCGGAATACTCAAGTCTTCAAAAGAAGAAATTCTTCAGTGACTTGAAACACTATTTTTAGGATGATCCATTTCTTTATAGAAGGGTCAGGATTAGATTATACGTCGATGTGTACCGAAAGTAGAGCAGCATCAAGTCTTAGAATCTTGCCATTCGGCACCATATGGAGGTCATTTCGCAGCAATCAAGACAGCTGCAAAGGTACTAAATCAGGTTTTTATTGGTCTACGTTATTCAAAGATGCACATTATATGGTAAAAAATTGATATAAGTGCCAAACGACTGGAAACATCTCTAGAAGGAATGAGATGCCCTTTAATAACATTCTAGACGTTGAGATAGTCGGTGTCTGGGGTATTGACTTCATGGGGTCGTTCCCTTCTTCCTACGGTCAACAATATATATTGGTGGCAGTGCATTATGTATCCAAGTGGGTTGAGGTTGTGGCTTGGCCAACTAACGACGGTCACGTGGTAACTCAATTTTTGAAAAAGAACATTTTCACAAGGTACGGTACCACAATGGCTATTATTAGTGATGGTTGGAAGCATTTCTGCAATCGTTTATTGGCTAAGTATGGAGTGAAACATCGTGTCGCAACCCCGTATCATCCGCAAACTAGTGGCCAAGTGGATATCTCTAACAGGGAGCTGAAAAAGATTCTCGAGGCGACAATCAATGCATCACGTACAGATTGGGCTAGGAAATTAGATGATGCACATTGGGCATATAGAACATCATTTAAAACTCCAATTGGCATGTCTTCATATAGGCTGGTATTTGGAAAGGCTTGTCATCTACCGATTGAGCTCAAGCATAAGGCATATTGGGCAACATACTTGCTCAATTTTAATATGAATGTAGTACGGGAAAGAGGGTTCTTCAATTTTATGAGCTCGATGAATTTCGTTTGGAATCATATGAGAATGCAAAGATTTATAAGGAAACAAAAACCCAAAAAATGGCATAATAATCATATACAGTAAAAGGAGTTTGAGGTTGGTCAGCGAGTGTTGATGTTCAATGCACGCCTCAAGCTGTTTCCGGGAAAGCTAAAGTCTGGGTGGTCGGGCCCTTTTACGATAGTGGTTGTGTTTTTGCATGGTGCTGTGGAAGTGGTGTCTCAAGATCAACATATGATGTTCAAAGTGAATGGACAACAATTGAAGGCTTATTGGGGAGGTGACTACTCCAGTGAAAAAACAATCGAGCTATAGAATATAAACCAGCGCTTATTGGGAGGCAACATAATTCTCTTTCCTTTTATTTATTCAGTTTTGTTGCATATTATGATTTTTATTACTTAGGTAGATTAATGTATAATCAACATCATTCATCCATTACATTAGTCACAAGAGTTTTGCATGTGTTTACTTGAGTTTCGAACGGGAATTGCATGAGTTTGAGGGATGTTACCATTCTACTTAGGTAGAAAAAAATATATGCACGTGGTTAAATGAAAAATCAAATTTTTTTGAACATGTTTATGTATTTAAATATTATGAATTTTTCTATTTTTGGGAGTCATACAACTTATAATATTAGGTTTGGAAAAAAAAATTCGAATGGGGCACGCCTAGTGGACCAGGGCGCGCGCCCTCACATGCAGGCGAGACACGCGCCTCTGGGGAGAAGGCAAGACAATTAGGTGAGGCGCATGCCTCACACTCCACTAGGTGCATGCCTCAGTCACGTGAGGGATTTTAAAATCCCTCCACCCGATTTTTCCACCTCCATTTCCCTCTTCTTTTATTTTCTTTTTCCCTTTCCTCCCACACACCATTTCCTTATTCCACCTAACCTATGCAATTTACCCATTAATTTTGGTTGGTTCTTTACTTTAAGGTGTCTTCATCTATTAAAGTACCATCCCTTCACACTTCACAACATACATTTTCAAGATTTCAAAGGTAAAATGGATATTTCTCTATCTTGCTTCTATAGAAATTTATCTACAGTTCTTATGGTTTTTTGATGCGAGAACTTTCCAACCACAAGTGTACTGTGTCAAGTTTTAATATAGTGAGAGTAGAATATCGTTTTCAACAGGGATTGAAATCAAATCCTAATAATTCATGTAATTAAAATAACCTTAATTTTATCTAGAAAATAGAAATATTGGAGTGAGATAACTAACTGGACTAATTTAATTAATTAACAATTCAATTAAACAAGATTAACACTAATTGACTTAAACTCTAGAATCCAATTTCACATATCCATCAATCATGCTTCAATCATCTAACTATTTCTTAATATATTCTTATGGTTTATTAGTCAAGAACTCGAAATTATCTTATCTCTCGATAGCGAATTAAGAATTACTCTTAAAATCCTAATTTTGAGTCTCCATCTAAAATGAAGATTATAAAGTTCAATAAGATCTTTTGTTCTCTTAATAGCTACAAAGGATTTCATAGGTTTCTTGAACTCTATAATATCTTAGGTTGTGTTTATCAATAGTCCATATTTAGAATTCCTTATCTCGATAGTAAATCTCAAATTTCATATCATTCAAATGGTGATCAAGCATTCAAAAGCATTAAGAGTAGATAAACATAAATAAACAAATGGAATAACCTTTGAAATAGATAATTAAATGATCAAAGCATAATCTATAATGTTGGCTACATTGTATCTCTAGAAAAATAAATTACTACATGAAAATATAAAAGAAAACACAATTCATGTTCTTAAACATTGATAGAGAATATTGATAGAGAATAAGAAAAACTCGTTGATTTGTGGATTCCTTAATCTCCAAGAGTGTTCTCTCTGGTGTAGCTGCTAGATTGCTTCTCCCAAAAGTCCTTTAATTGAACCCTTCCGACCGTATTTGTAGTTCCTCATTTAAACTCGTCAGTTTTAGGGCTTATGTAGTGACTAGTGTCGTCACGGCGTATGGGCACCTCTTTCGGGCGCATGGGCGCTCCTAGTCTCGGTTGAGAAACACTTTCAGGCTTCCAGTTGGGCGCGAGGGCACCTCATAATGGCGCGGGGGGCGCCAATACCCCCTGTAATATACATCCTTGGTTTGACTGGTGACACTTGAATTGCTCCTAATTGATTCTATCTTCTCATTGTTGACTCTCCTATTATGAAACTACCTGAATGTATCGTAAAAAACACATAAGTGTAGTAGAAATTCTCAAATTCAAAAGTGAGAGATATCTAATAACTCCATTATAAAACAAATTTATCAAATACTCCCAAACTTAAGAATTTGTTTGTCCTCGAGCAAACATCAAACCAAAGAAAAATGAATAACAAACACACAAACAAAACTTAAAAAAATCAATCAAAACAAATTTTGTTAGATATCTTGCCTTCATAGCTTAGGATTGACAACATGCATTAATTTCATGAATCATTTCAAAATTATAATGCAAAAGCTAATTTCCCACCTATTCAATGCAAAAATGTGTGTGTGTGTGTGTGTCTGTGTGAAGAGTTAAGTGCAACGCTGTACAATAATAAATTGATCTAATTCCCGACCTTAAAAGTCAAAATTTTCCTTATTTCACTCGTAGGATTCATACATCCCCAAACTTGTTTTATTTTCACTCCCTATGGTGTGTTCTAAAGTTGATTTTCAATACTAATCTCTTACACTACTCAAGTTTGGTTAGATTTCACTAATAGTAGTTCAACATGTCAACAAATATGGATTCTCCTTATTTTGACTATTTCAACCTCCAAGATTCAACCAAGTTACTAATCCCTTATTAAAAGTCCAATCTTCTAAAATAAGTGTTCGTGACTTAATCAAGGCATGCCGTGCTTCTTCTGTTTTATGCACCTTATTATGTGCATATGCCTCTTCATTAAGTTTTCTAAATGACCCATGTAACAAGTTTTAGGCCGATGATTTTCAAATCAGATGACTTTAGGGCATCAGGTTTTAAACCCTTGCAGGCTGAATCACTCGAGTCATAAATGTTACGAATGGATGTTTCACAATGAGATTATCATAGTTGTCCTCATTGGGATCTTTTTAGGGTCACTTCACAAAAATGCAATTTTTTTTCCTTTTTATGCAATGATTAGTGCAATGCCCCTTATTAAACACTCATTCTCAAAAATTGACCTCTAATTTAAGGTTTATCATCCAATTTTCATCCTATTGATCTCAAACAACCCACACAACATTTTGCACACACGGAATCTATATCTATCTTTATGTCAACCTACAATAGTTCAACCAACCAAACATCCTAAATTTGGTTTAAGGATATAATAATGTTTAATGGCTATTTGGGTATATCATTTAAGTTCTCTATTACAACCTATAAACAATGGATCAACCTACTCATGTACAACATCACAATCAACTCACGTACATAAATATTTTCCGTCTCACATGAATAAGCAAAAATTTAACTCAAACACATAACTTATCCACAACTCATCAAACAAAACATGTTACCAAATATATACATCAATGTCGGCAAGACTATCCAACTCACACAAGCATGCGTTTTTTAACACAAATATGCACACACATCATAAAAAAAGACCTAAAACAAATAGACAATTTATAAGACATTCCCAAACTTAATCTAAATATTATCCCCAATGTGAAATTAAAGTTATAGAAGGAGAATTCCTTGATTTGTCTGAGTTGCCAATAACATTCTGGTATTAATGATGCTGAAGTTGGTGGATGTTTCGTTTATCTTTTTCCACCCAAACTTGAGATGTATCCCATTTCTCCATGTCCATGCTAGTTTGAATGTTTCACGACATCATGTTTCTGAAAAAAAAATCATATTTTAAATGTTAAAAACATGAAACAAGTGTTACTTGGCTCAAACATCTAATGACCAACTTAGTTATTTTGAGACCTGAGGGAAGACGGGATAAAGGTGATGATTCCTAAATAAATTGTAAAATAAACTAAACTATCCTATAACTAAAAATAAATAAATGAAAAAGTAAAAAGGAAGAAAGCTTGGGTTGCTTCCCAAGAAGCGCTTCTTTAACGTCATTAGCTTGACTCAACCGCAGTGCCTATATTGGATCTTCAGATGACGCCTCTCTCTTATTTCTAAACTTTACCCTTGGCCTTGTCTTCTTCTTCACTGTAGTATAGCCAATAAAATTGAACGGTTTTAACTATGGTATGATCATCAAAATCTCTTTTGGCTTGGAAATACTTGGAGGTTTTGAAGGTTTTTCCACATAACTTTCCTTCTTGTCAAGTGGATCTGCTTCATGCTCTAAGATATAACCACCATTTCATTGGTCCATTTTTAATATGCACATGTATCAAACTTTGAATAGTTGAGAGCCATATATTGTTCTAGAGGATCATAGAACATTTTTCTCTTGTATTTCTCATCCCTCACTACATTGATAGATTGGATCATATGGCATGTATTTACTTTTTCTGAGATTTTCCTCTCTTGATGAATGTTGAAGTTCACTTGCTTTTCATCAACCCACAGTGTCAACTTCCCTTCTTGTATATCAATTAATGCTCTTCCAGTAGCCAGAAAAGGTCGACCAAGAATTAGTGGTACTTTCTCATCCTCTTCCATATCCAAGACCACAAAGTCCACCGGAAAGATGAACTTATCTGCCTTTACCAATACATCTTCTATAATCCCCCCATGGATAGGTGATGGATCTGTCTGCCAGTTGCAATGATATGATTGTCGGCTTTACCTCTCCAAGTCCCAACTTCTTGAACACTGATAGGGGCATCAAGTTGATGCTAGCTCCAATGTCACACAGTGCTTTATCAAACGTGATACCACCGATATTGCACGAAATGCTGAAGCTGCCTAGGTCCTTCAACTTTTGTGGCAACTTCATTTGGATAATAACACTAAATTCCTTTGTTAACTTGATTGTCTCAAATTCTTCAGGTCTCCTCCTCTTAACCATGATGTCTTTCATGAATTTGACATAATTTGACATTTGCTCCAAGGCAGATGCAAAAGGAATATTAATGTGAATTTTCTTGAAAATTTCTAAGAATTTAGCAAATTGAGAATCAAGCTTTTTCTTTTGAAATCTTTGAGAAAAATAAAGAGAAGGTTTAAGAATTGGAGGATTATCTGGAAATAGATTGGATTTGGGCTCTTTAGCCTCCTTTGAGGCTTCTGGTTCAGTTGTGTTTTCTTTATTTTCTTTATCCTCTTGATCACTTGATGTTGTCATCCTTGGAGAAGTATCTTCTTTTGTACTTTTGTATTGTGGATCTTCAAGCTCCTTACCGCTCCTAAGAGTAATAGCCTTACAATGCTCCTTCGGGTTCACTTCTGTATCATTAGGGAATCTTCCTTTTTGATGAACATTAGAGGAGTATGCTATTTGTCCAATTTGGGCATGTCAATTGACTTGAGATGAGTCTCAATTCCTTGCAACTTTGTCTCATTCCTGTTGAACCTCTTCCTTGATTCCATCATGAATTGTCCTAGAATATCTTCTAATGGCATCTTTCTCTCTGGAGCCTTGTTTTCAAACCCCGCAGGGGGTTGTAAAGCGTTTTTTGTATTACCATAAGAAATATTCTCATGATTACGGAGCCCCGGATGATATTGGTTAGGCATGAAATTTCTCCAATTGTTGAAGTTGCGGTTGTTCACATATTGCACTCACTCCTCATTATCAACTATGGCTGGAAAAACCATATTTACTACAACTACATATTTTGTTCCTTGAGAAGCTTTTAGGTTGATTAAGGTGCTCAATTGATGACAAAGTGCATCAACCTTTGCTGACATGTTTGTAAAGGCATCAATTTCATACATTCCACCTGGCTTCTTGGTCATTGCACGCTCATTTGGCCATTGATAACTGTTGTTGGTCATTTCCTCTAAAAGTTCATATGCATCATCAACCGATTTGCTCATTAAAGAACCACCGACTGTGCTGTCAATAATAACTCTTGTTTGACCATTCAATCCGTTATAAAACCGATCAAGGAACATCCAATCATCAAGCCCATGTTGTGGGCACTTTCTTTGCATCTCCTTAAATCTTTCCCACGCCTCATATGAGGGTTCACAGTCCATCTAACAAAATGATCCAATCTTACCTCTTAATTGAGATAATTTTGATGGAGGGAAAAATTTTGCAAGGAATTTTGCAGTTAGTTCTTCCCAAGTGTTAATGTTTCCCAATGATAAAGATAACAGCCAGCTTCTCGCCTTGTCTCTAAGGAAAAACGGAAACAATTTCAGTTTGATGCTATTATCACTAACTCCATTCACATTTATAATATCAGCCACTTGCAAGAACATAGAAAGATGAATGTTCGGGTCTTCATTAGGCAATTTTCCCAAACTGATCTGTTGCACCATACTGATGAGTGATGCTTTCAGTTCAAAATTGTTGGCATTGATTGCTTGGCGCCTTATCCCAGAATAATGCTCTTAGACTACCAGATTAAAGTAGTCTCAAATAGGTTTTCCCGTTGATCATCACCTTCTTATTGATTTTGGTTGTTTTGCTCAGCTATTGCATTCTCCTTAGCTTTCTTCTTTGCTCTTATTGTTCGAAGAGTTCTTTCAATTTCCAGATCAATATGAATTAAATTACAGCTTTTGGATTTTCGTATCAACTGCCAAAACACCTGAAAAAAAAGAATAATTCGAATTAAAACAAAATTAATCTAGATTAAAATTAATGCTACTTGGTAACAATATTAAAAAGAAAAGATAAATCAATCCCCGACAACGACGCCAAAAACTTAATGTGACAATTTTCCAACTGCAAGTGTACAGTGTCAAGTTTTAATATAGTGCCCACAGTATCGTTTTCCACAGGGACTGAAATCAAATTCTAATAATTCTTGTAATTAATTAACCTTAATTTTTTCCAGAAAATATGAATATTGGAGTGAGATAACTAACTGAACTAATTTAATTAATTAACAATGTAATTAAACAAGATGAACACTAATGGGCTTAAGCTCTAGAGATCCAAATTCACCTAACCATCGATCATGCTTCAATCATCTAACTATTTCTTAATCTATTGTTATGATTTATTAGTTAAGAATCCGAAATTATCTTAATTCTCTCTCTCGAATACTCTTAAAACCCTAATTTTAAGTCTCCATCTAAAATTAAGATTATAAAGTTCATTAAGATCTTTGGTTCTCTTAATAGCTACAAATGATTTCATAGGCCTCTCGAACTCTATAATATCCTAGGTTGTGTTTATCAATAGTCCCTATTTAAAATTCATTATCTCGATAGCAAATTCCATATCATTCAAATGGTGTTCAAGCATTCAAAAACATTAAGAGTAGATAAATACAAATAAACAAATGGAATAACCTTTGAAATAGATAATTAAATGATCAAAGCATAATCTATAATGTTGGCTACATTGTATCTCTAGAAAAATAAATTACTACATGAAAATATAAAAGAAAACACAATTCATGTTCTTAAACATTGATAGAGAATATTGATAGAGAATAAGAAAAACTCGTTGATTTGTGGATTCCTTAATCTCCAAGAGTGTTCTCTCTGGTGTAGCTGCTAGATTGCTTCTCCCAAAAGTCCTTTAATTGAACCCTTCCGACCGTATTTGTAGTTCCTCATTTAAACTCGTCAGTTTTAGGGCTTATGTAGTGACTAGTGTCGTCACGGCGTATGGGCACCTCTTTCGGGCGCATGGGCGCTCCTAGTCTCGGTTGAGAAACACTTTCAGGCTTCCAGTTGGGCGCGAGGGCACCTCATAATGGCGCGGGGGGCGCCAATACCCCCTGTAATATACATCCTTGGTTTGACTGGTGACACTTGAATTGCTCCTAATTGATTCTATCTTCTCATTGTTGACTCTCCTATTATGAAACTACCTGAATGTATCGTAAAAAACACATAAGTGTAGTAGAAATTCTCAAATTCAAAAGCGAGAGATATCTAATAACTCCATTATAAAACTAACTTATCATTTGTGCTATGCAATTTGTAGTCACGGGTGTTGGGTTTAGGTAGTACTATTTTTCCTTATACTTTGTGGTGTTTAGGCTTTTATTCTATTCATATATGGTTTCTTTATTGTTAATTCTCATATATGTCTACAAAGTGTTTGTTTAAATGCCCATGTGAAGAATTTGACTACAATTGTGCACCATACTCACCCACCACACTTTTGGTTCTTAGATGAGCCTTCTCACATGTTTGCACTTCTATATGTAACATTTTTTGTACACAATTGGGCAATGCATGCATCACGAATTTCAACCCTTGTATTACGTACATTCATCCCTTAGTTCCACTTGTCCAGTGCGTTCTACTATTCTTTTATTGGTCACTTTTTTTCACATTCGGACTGATGGTTCTTCTTGTGAGAGGATGATGTCTAAACGACAACGCGCGGCCTCTACATCTAAAGAAAAAGAACCGACTAGCACTTCTAGTACTACGGTACGTACGCGTGTCGACGATGACGGAATGAGGCATTTCTTTGGTGCTGATCACAAGAGGCTTTTTGAGCGGGTACTTCAGAAGAGGAAAATGTGGCTAGATATGCACGTTGTTCTAGACGATTTGAAGGGGTATGAGATCTCTACTCTTATCGGTAGAGCACGGTGGCTAGGGGTAATAAAGAAGCCCCATCAGGTGTATCCAACTTTAGTTCAGAAATTTTATGCAAACTTTAACAGACAGGTCGATAATCCAGAATCTGACCATGAGCACTACACTTGGATTCGGGATAAGTGTGTGATGTTTACCCCCGAGATAATTGATGAGTATTATGGTTTGACTTGGGACAATATCGTCCCAGCACCTCTAGAACAAGATATGATCCTGATAGTTCAGATCCTCTACAGCGAACATGGCGAAATAGGAGAAGAGTTTGAATACAATTGATTGACTCGCTCATTGAGAGTGCTGATGAAATTTATCTACCACAATATTGATCTCACCTCGCATATGTCTACTTTCAACTCTGCTAAAGTGAGACTTCTCTTCCACTTGGCATGGGGTTTCAAGATTGATTTGGAAACATTCATCTACAACCAAATTTTTGAGTTTGGTTCGGCACCGCAGGCACGTCAGAAGGTGATTTTTTCTAGCCTTATCGATGGGATGTATTTATCCTCGGGAGTACAACTCATTCCTGTAAAACAGTCGACTCCTTCAGTGTTGATATCAATCGTACATCCTCTGAAAACTCATGGCAACATATCATTGCAAATAGGCAGCGCCATTAGCAGCAATAGCAACTACATGGGGGCATACCGCCACCACAGCTTGACCCTATCGTCGAAACCCAACTCCTGCGACAGTTACTTGCATAATCAACTGAAAACATCCAAGACATGCTACGAATAGAGCAAATGCTTAGGTCCTTAGATTTGAGAGTTGGTCACGTGGAGACCCGTACCACTACTATATATAACCATATGATGTTGGTGCGGGATGATGCGTATAGTATAAGCAGGAGGGTTGATTTATTTTTCGAGAGAATGGATCGCTATGCCGACCAGATTGATGAGCTTAGTATCCAAGTTGATCGATCATATGATATGATGAGGGATATGCAGGGACGACTTGATGAGAGTTATGCTATGGTAAACGACATTCATAGTGAGATTGGCCAGCTATATGTTCTATTACGAGAAATTCTTACACGCATGCCTCCTCACCCTCATCCATCTTATCTGACTTCATTAGGTTTCGAAATTCTAATCTTTTTAGTCTTTATGTGTGTTTATGTAGGGTGAATAATCTTGTCAGCAATGATGTATATATTGGAGTTATGTGTTAGACTTAAAGAAGTTGAGATATTACACGTTGAGTTGATTGATACGTGTTGATGTGAAGCTTGATATTTATTGCCTATATTTATGTTTTGTAGTTTGAGTTATTGAATTGGTTCATACTCGGAGAGAATTTGAACATAGTGATTCAATCCTAAAACAAAAAACAAAAAAATCATGATCATACACTTTCCTACACCATTTATAGAATATTTTGGAGATGGTTAAATTAGTATAGGGAGACATTGAGATGAATGGGGGTTCCATGCGTAAAATTATTGTGTGGATTAACCATCAAGATGAGAATAGACAAAAATCCTAAGTCAAAGATTGATTTTTAAGGAGAATAGTTTAAGGGGCATAGCACTAATTTTGACAAATGAAAAGATAAAACGACTTAATGGAAAAATTTCTCTTTGAAGCCTTTTTTTACTCTGGTAATTAAGCATGTAAGAGTCTTTAAAACTTGGTACCCACTTGTAACTACCTGACCTTGTGCCACAATCGTTACCATATCATACGTACTGTTCGCTTTGGGAGAGTATAGACCCATCTTACCCTTCAAGGCTTTCTGACGCGGAAGATTGTTAACTTATTTCATTCTTTGAAGACGAAGCAAACAAATATCGAAGAACCCTTGTTCATTGAAATGTTAACTTGTACTGGTCAAACCTATATGAACTAGAGAGGACGAAGATTAGGAATCAACTAAACTTCAACTTAGGAGCACACCTCGTGAAAAGAGAGTGAAAACTATAAGTTTGGGAGTATGTATATCTCTCGACTGGAGTAAAGAAATATTAGACTGTTGGGGATTAGAAGCTAAATCAACCATGAGCTTGATTTATGGCATGAGTATATACACACACACGTCGAGTTTTGTATTAAACATGTGGAGATTGATTTGAACTATGTGATATTGAAGCTAATTTTTGTATTAACACAAATCCCAATCCTGACACATGGAAAGTTATCTAACCCATTTGTTGAGTAAAGCCACATTTTTGTTTGAGGACAAACAAATGTTCAAGTCTGGGGGATTTGATAAGTGTATTTCGTACACCTATTTAGACTGTCAAAATATGGACATTCATTGTTATTTGGATTGAATTGTGGCTAAATTTGTTGTTTATTTTATGTTTCAAGTTCACGTCAATGAATACAATGAAATTGGAGAAAATGAGCAAGAAAGAGAGTTAACCGATGCAAAAAGAGAAGATGAGAACTAAAATGCAAATAATTGAAAGTTAATATAGAGCGAGAAATGAAAGTCAAGAGTACAATAACTCAAATTGGACATGAAGAAAAGAGCAATGATTGGATAGAAGTGGAAATGGAGGAAAAAAAGAAGCTTGTGGAAAGTTTAGGGGCCAAAATGCAATTGGCCCCAAAGAAGATCCAAGGCGCGCGCCTCGACCAAGGTAGCATGTAGGCTAGGGCACGCCTCCAGACCAAGGCAACCTTGATTGAGGCTGCCCAAACTCCTAAGGGGCGCACCCTAGGTTACACTAGGCGCGCGCCTCAAGGCATACCGGAGAAAAAAATTCACCTTCCTTATTTTGTTTTGGAAATTTTTTAGGGCAATCTTGGAGGCATAATATGAGGAAGAATTTCTTGACTTTTGAGGTGGAAGTCGTATTTTGAGTAGACAAGAGAGAGAACTTACATCGAAGAAGAAGTAATTTATTGTTCGGGTATGATTTTGAAAGCTTAAAGTGAAGATTTCCAAATTTTTTTTCATATTTATATGATTCGGGTGATGGCTTCCTTTTATTTTCTGTGTAATTCTATTACTAATATGTTAGGCAAAGTTTAATTGTATTGGATGGATGATGAAACTCTTTGATTTTTAGTTTTTAATTCAAGACTTGTTATTTTTAGTTTAATTCTTGCTTGTGTGATAAGTGTATTTTATACACTTATTTAGGGTCCCAAAATATAGGTATTTGGTAGTTCTATTGACAAAATATATCATAGATTGTTGTATTTTGTGTTATATAAGTAAAACTTAATGGTTGAACAAGAAATCGAAAGAAAGAAGCGAAAATGGTGAAAAATGGAAAAATTCAAAGTCAGATGACCAAATTGCAAATACTCAATAGTTGATTCGGACCAAAAGATGATACTTGAAAGATTTTTATGAGACAATTGGATGGAATTAGAATTCAAAAGGGAATGGAATATGATAAACATCAATTTCCAATCGCACAAGTTATATTTCAGATTTCTAGTCGACAATTGAAATCGATTTTCGGCATAGTAGACGTCCGAATTGGAAACATCATATTTGAATAAACGTTATATCCATTTGAGTTATCTTTACAACGCACTTTGAATCTCATCAATCGGATATCAGAAGAAAAAGTTATGGCCAAAATGCTGACTGTTGTGCAGAGACCAAAAAATTCACGCGCGAAGACAACTTTCCTTATTCGATTAGAACTCTTTTGGAAACGAAATTGGACGTGATTCTCAACCAATTTCCGACTCCTACAAATAGAGAACAGTAGAACTCATCAAGAAACCATTGAAGAGATTCAAGATTTTAAAATTCATCTTAATCTTCTCAATTTATCAAAATCAGGTTATATCTTTTTACTTATATATGATTTCTTATAATTTCAATATGTTAGGCTAATATTATACATTGTTAGAATGAGATGAACCCTTGTTATGATATTCTCAGTTCTTAATAAATTATTTTGACTTTAATTTAATTTGATTTGTGGATATTTATTATCGTTTTTATTGTTCTTTTCAATTGTTTGATCGCCAATTGAATTGTTAGTGAATTTTATTGTTATCGAGAGAGATAATATGGTTTAAGCACATTATAATAAAAATTGTAAGGTTCGATAGAGGATATAGATATACCTCTATACTTTATATTATTTCAATAGATGTTCTAGTACTTGTTAATGCATTTATCATGTTTGCATCTTTTATCGAGAGATAGAAGGGTCATATGAGGGAAATATATTTGATCGCTATCGAGAGAGGCTTTCAATTAAATTAGGAACATTGACCAATATGAATGATTTCAAATTTGTCAATTTAATTGTTACACTAAAAATGAAATAATAAGGAGGATTCGACATCTTAGCTATACATTTCACGATTTGAAAAACACATTTACTTATTTTCTTTAGTTTGATTGATAATTTAGGTATTAGTATAGAACAAATCACAAAATCTATTTGCTATTCGATTAAAGTTGCAATTAATTTTAACTCGATCAAATATGTAGTCCTCGTGGGTTCGACGCTCTATTCATCATTTTATTACTTGTTCACGATCACGTTCACTTGCGGGAAATCAAATGATCATTGTGATTCCATAAACATGCTTATTCATATTTCTTTACTGCTTGCACACCATTAGGGCAATAAGTTGCTTATTCATAGTGTAGAAAAACTCATGATAGGTAAAACACTGTTTATAGAACACGTGAATAATAAATATTATGAATAATAATTATGAAGTGTACAATTGTGTGTGATAATTCTAAACTTCAATGCATGTTTGTCATATGAATTTGAACTAGGAATATGGTCGTGTCGTGATAAACATAGATTTATTATATCTTGGAAAAGAATTGTAAATAAAAGTGGAATTATCGATCGTCGTAACTACAAGGATTGAATTAACTACCACAAGTTTAGAATTAAAATTAAGAGTTGATTGGTAGAGTCAGAAATCCAATACTTTCACCATTTTTAATTTAAACAAATATTCATTGCTTGCATAGTTATAAAACATAGTTAGATATAAACCAAACATATTTTGTCACAATCATGAATTTATATATGTCAAATACACTATAATTAAGTTTTATTCCATATGGGACGATAACGCTGTCATCACGATTATTACTTGTACAACAAACTCGTACGCTTGCGAAAATTGTCCGAACAAGTTTTTGTCATATACACCACGTTATAGCGTTTAAACTTTTTTCAAAGGTATAATAGAGATATCGAACAGGATGAAGCTTAACAAGTTGAAGAATCGAATAGAATAATCCGAAAAGCCTACTTCCAATATCAAATAGAAAAATTCAGGGAGTGTCTTCTTCTTTTCTTCCATGCCCTTTATGTGTTAGATTACACTTTAAGGCATTGAAGAAAATGTCAACTTTAAGTTCGGGGGTAGAAAACACATGGAGTTTTTAGTTTTATTATTCTTATATGATTGTGTGTTTCTACTTCTTTATTATATATTAAAAAAATTAAAAATTAAGAAGTTTAAAAATTTTTTAAAAAAAAGATGTTCTTATTTATTGTGTGCTTGTGTGGATTGGATAGCCTTGCCGAAAAATATATTTGGAATTATGTATTCATTTATGAACTGTGGATATGTTAGATACGTATATTAATCGATTTTTATCCATGTAAAACTTGATACTATCTGCACATATGAATTTATCGATCAAATCTAGATTAGTTTGGGGTGATTTTACTTTTGTAGGGAGATATAGATATGAATGGGGATTCTACGTGTAAATTCTTGTGTGAATTGTCTAAGGCTAATATGACGAAAATTAGGTGAAAATTTTAAGTTAGAGGTCGAAATGAGTATTTCATGAAGGGTATTGCACTAATTATGGCAAAAAAAAAAAAAGGAAAGAGAAAAAAAAAGTTATCTCATTATGAAATGTCTCTTCGTAGTCATTTTTTACTCGAGTGATTAAGCTTGCAAGAGTATCTAAAACTCTAGTGCCCTAGGATCGTTTGACTTGAGAGTTATCGGCCTAAAACTCGCTACAAAGGTCATTTAGAAAGTTTAATGGAGAGAAATATGCACATAAGATAATAAAATAATAATTATTATATATTTAAGTATTACATGTTTTGATTAAGTTTCAAACACTTATTTGTGAAAGTTAGATTTTTGACATAGGATTGTTTTCTAATTGAGTCTTGGAGGTTGAAGTGATCAAAATTTGGAGAATTCTTATTTGTTGAAGTATCGACTTGCAGTTCATGAGATCCATCTAAATTGAAGAAGGTGAGGAGTTCGTATAAAAATTCAACATTAGATCACACACTGGAAACTAATAAAAAAATGAATCAATTTGGATGTGTGTGAACCTTACGAATGATGAAAGTAAAAATTTGACCATCGAGGGTCGGTAATTGAAACAACTCGTGAATTTATAATGTTTTACTTAATTCTTCACACGCACACACACACACACACACACATTAACTTTGCATTGGAAACGTAGATATTGATTTTGATAATGTGAACTTGAAGCTGTTTATAGATTTAATACAATGATTCCAATCCAGAAACAAAATGATAGGTTATCTAACCAAAACCTTTTTCACGTTTGTGTATTTATTAAGTTAGGTTATGATTTTATTTGAGAACAAACAAATGTTTAAGTTTTGGGTGTTTCATAAGTGTATTTATACACTTATTTGAGCTCTAAAATATGGATATCTCGTAGTTTTTTTAATGAAATTATAGCCTAATTTATTGTATATTTCGTTTAATAGATGGAACTCGATGGAAGTAAAATAAAATTGAAAGAAAAAAGCAAAAAATTCCAAAAAAAATGTCAAGATCCAAAGTTTGGGGACTAAAGTATAAATATTTAAAGTTGTGTCGAACTCCACGATGAAAATTCAAGAATGTCATGAGTCAATTGGATACAATTAGAAGTCAAAAAGAAGTGAAATATGATCAAAATATTTCACAAAATCAATTTTCAACCGCACAAGTATGTTCCAAATTTTTAGCCCGAGATTGAGACCCCTTTTTAGCATAGTAAATGTTCAAATTGGAAAAAATATATTTCTAATAAATTGTATCCCTTTGAGTTACTTTTACAACTCAATTTGAATTTCCTTAATCGGTTGTTGGGAGATAAAGTTATGTTAAAAATACTAAAGAAAGTGCAGTGTAGATTTTCACCCAAAAGGTAGAGCAGATACAGAGCCGCGACGCTGCTTGGGTGTATCTAGGGCGCATTTTTGCCTGTTTTGGAGCCATAAAAATCTTACATTGGACACAAGCATGTGGAAGAGTATAAATATAAGTTTTTGACACTTTTGAGTGAGCTCTACACAATTTGGGGGAGAAAAAACACATAATCATCAAGATCAAAGAGCAAAAGCTATAGTTTGAATATTTTGAGGCCAAAGAAGATTCTTGATGCAAGATCAAATTCTTTCCATGATCAAAATTTCAAAACCTAGTTATGAACTCTATACTTTTTGTTGTTCATTCATTATTATGAGTAGCTAAATTCATGGCTAGAGCGAACAATGTAATCTATGTGTGACCATTTATTCCATTTATTCAAGATTATAATTCTTTAAATGCATATGTGATGATTTTATTCATGAATTGAATGTTTTATTCAATGATTTTGTGAATCTATTATGATTGAAAGGTGAGTTTTAGATTTAGACCACATATTAAAATTCGATAATTAAGTACAACGTGTAGATATATCTATACAAATTATTGCAGTCACTAGATGAATTCTTAGAACCAATATTTTGTGTAACTAAGATTAACTCATATAAAGATACGGAATTGAATTAGTTAAATAGACTCAATGAAAAATCGAGAGAGGTAAATTGAATACTTTAGAATAATTCGACATAGTACCGCGATACCAATAAATCTTGATTTACGAATTAAAGAGAATCCATAGGTAAAATTGTAAGTCCTAACCGTCACATTCATACTTTTAAAACTCAAATCCGATACATTATGTACGTTGGATAATTTAGTTTAGTTAAAATAATTTAGACGCCTATTACAAACTGATAGGAATGTAAAATGCATATTTTTCCCTCCTTATTTTATGCGTTCGTATGTTTATTTTGTACCAAAATGTACTCATTACGCTTATATTTTGATTTAGATGGCAATTCTATGGATATAGCATAATTTGGAAGAACTAGGTAAAAATGGACCAAAGTGGAAGGAAATGAAAGTTCAAAAACTAACATGCAAATACACAAAAGTTGTGTCAAACCAAACAATGAAGATTTGAGAGTCAATTGGTTGAAAGAATATGTCAAAGGGACGAAATATCTTCAAAATATGATCACACATCAATTTCCAATTGAAAAATTATACACCGATTTTCAGCCTCATATTGAGACCCATTTTTGACATGGCAAACGATCGAATTGAATGATTACATCTGAATCAAAGTTGTAGCCCTTTCAGTCAACTTTCCAACGCATCTTGAATCACCTCAATCAGACACAAAAGAGGAAGATATGGTCAAAATACTGAAAACTATTCGATAGGAAAATTTTGTACTGTGCATACGCACAAGCCTGCAGGACGTGCGTACGCGAGATACAAAAACATAACTATTGAAGTTATTTTTATTGCATTGTGGGTACGCAAGAATTGAACTTTGCGTACGCATGGTTCATTTTCAGGACGCGAATTTTGGTTTCCGAATTTAAGTCAACTACCTATGGAAATAACTATAAATACATATTTTAAAAACCTAGAACACAACCAGAACATACAGAATACCTCCAAACTCCATTCTTCATTATTCTCCCTCTTAGATTCATGAATTGTAACTAAACTTTTATACTTGGTCGAAGGAAACGGAAGCATTGGAACCACATATTGTGAGATCTAAATAGTTTTTCTATGATTTGATTTATATTTTGAGTATTGAATGTTCTTCTGCATTTATTTCTATGATTTGTTGCGTTTAATTGCTAGAGGGCCCGTTGATTCATTGATCGTAACAATCTACCGCTAAGTTAAACATCAAATACGTAATTGTTTGATCCCTTTAACTCGTGAAGCACTAGAATTTGATGATTTTATGCGATAGAAGTTATTAAATCTTAAGAAGGATGTTTAAATAGATTGAATGCAACCGCTGGTGTTTATGTTATCTAATTCATCGATTTCTCTATTATGTAAAACTGTTATTAAATTGAATTTTGACTAGTCTGAGGTTATTTAATAATTAAGGTTAATTAGAACGCTGGTTTCTAACTAACTAAAAATAAGGTGAGATAAGAAAATAATTCCAACTGTAAATATTCAAAATAGGAATTGAATTATCATTGCATCTATGATCAATTGTGGATCTTCAACGGTGGCTGTGGACTTAGACCAATGTTAGTCTTTTGATTGTTTTCGTTAATTTAATTTTCATTGTTATTAATTGCGTTATTTACAATTGTTTGCATACAAAAAAAAAACTTCTCAATCATTGTACGGAACATAAAATATTGAATTACATACTTTTCGTGGGATTGACCTTTACTTCCAATACTACATTAGTTTTAAATGTTTAAGGACTATTTTTGAGTGCCTACAACAGTACACCAACTTTTGGCTCTGTTGTCGGGGAGTGGTGTTGATTTATTGTTTTGCTTTTTAGTTGTTTATTTTATTTTTGGAAAAAGAAAAAAAAATCATAATTTTCTAGGTTTTTAGGTATTTTATTGTCTTTAGAAATTTTAGCATAGAATTTTATTTGTCTTTCTTAATCTAGATTTTTTTTAATTTATTTTTAATTTGTTCTATTTGTTTATATCTGCAACTCGATCTTCTAATCAAAGTGCTTTGCAGTACGATCCAGAAACTGAGAGAACTTTGCGCAGATTAGGGAGTAACATCCAACAAAATCTTGAAGAAAGCAATCTCAACCCCAACAATCTATTTGCAAGTGATTTTGAGTTAGAAGGAGAAAAAACCATGGCCGAAAATAATACTTTGAAGGAGTTTGCAGCCCCTACATTGAATCAACAACCTTTATGCATAACTTTTCCTATTTTAGATATTATTACTACATTTGAGCTTAAATCTGGACTAATACACATGTTGCCTACTTTTGATGGTCTTGCAGGTGAAGATCCTCATAAACATCTGAAAGAGTTTCATGTGGTCTGCACGATATGAAACCCATTGGAATTACTGAAGAAGAGATTAAACTGAGAACCTTTCCATTTTCTCTAAAGGATTCGGCTAAAGATTGACTCTACTATCTACCATCGGGAAGCATTACCACATGGGATGGAATGAAGAGATTATTTCTAGAGAAATATTTTCCAACTTCAAGGGCAGCAAATATTAAGAAAGAAATTTGTGGTGTCAGACAAGATCACAGGAAATCTCTACATAAGTATTGTGAGCGGTTCAAGAAATTGTATGCAAGTTGTCATCATCATTAGATCGGTGAGAAACTTCTCATTCAACACTTCTATGAAGGTCTTCAACCCACAGAAAGGAGCATGATTGACGCTGCAAGTGGAGGAGCTTTGGTTGATAAAACTCCCGAATGAGCGAGGAATTTAATTGCAAACATGGCAGCCAACTCTCAACAATTTGGCGCTAGATTTGATCCCCATTCTAGATAAGTTAATGAGGTAAATGTCTCATCCATTGAACAATAAATACCGAGTCTAACCACTCTTGTTCGTCAAATGCTGTAGGTACTATGCAAACAGTGAAGGCATGTAGAGTTTGTTCATGGGTAGGCCATCCAACTGATATGTGTTTAACACTTCAAGAAGAATCTGTTGAACACGTAAATGCAGCCGGTAGTTTTTCTGGACAATTATAGTGGAATTATGATCCCTATTCAAATACGTACAACTAAGGATGAATGGATCATCCAAATCTTAGCTATGGGAATCGACAAGTGAATCAACTTATGAATCAAAATCGATAGAATTTCTAGCAATATAATCAGTCATACCCTCCTAGACAACAACATGGCCAAACTTATAACTCTGGTGTGTCTTTAGAAGATATTGTTAAATTCCTTGCCACTAACACTTTGCAATTTCAACAGGAGACCAAGGCTAGCATTCGATGTTTGGAAAATTAAATTGGTCAAGTAGCTAATGCGGTCAGTCGGCTAGAGGTACAAAGTTCGGGGAAACTACCCTATCAAACAATGGTGAATCCAAAAGAAAATGTGAGTGCAATCATCCAGAGAAGTGGTAAAGAGGTTGAGATTCCAGTAAAGGCATCCCATAGGCCGCTGGAGCAAGAAGATGAAGAAAAAGAGGTTGCAAACAAGACTGTCACGAATGATATTGAGATGACTGAGTGTAAGTTTTTACCCCTCTTTGATTATAAATCAATACCCCATTTTTTTCAAGCTTTAGTAAGATCTAAAAAATATGAACGAGATCATGATTAGCTGCATGAGATTTTTAGTAAATGTGAGGTAAATATTCCACTTTTAGATAGTTTTAAACAAGTGCTTCGTTATGCTAAATTTTTGAAACAATTGTGCACAAGTAAAAGGAAACAGAAATTGAATGGGATTGAAATGGTAAAAGTTGGAAAACAGGTATCTGCAATAATTCAAGAGAAATTTCCTGCAATGTGCACGGATCCAAGTATGTTCACTATCCCTTGCATGATAGGTGACACTAAGTTTGAGAAGACCATGATAGATTCAGGAGCATCTATTAATGTCATATCCTATTCTGTATACACTTCCTTGAAACTTGGACCTTTAAATAAAACTTGTGTGATAATTCAACTAGCTGATAAATCTAATGTCTATCCTAAGGAGGTAGTTGAGGATGTTCTTGTGAGAGTTAATGGGTTGATTTTTTCTGTTAATTTTTATGTGCTTGACATGGGTAATAGTAATCATACTACCCCTATCTTGTTAAGAAGACCATTCTTAAGGACATCCAAAACTAAAATGAATTTTAATAATGACACATTGACCATGAAATTTGATGATAAGATCATTAAACTTAATATCTATGATTTCGTGCAATATCCATATAATAATAATTATGTTCATTTTATTGATGTGATTGATCAATTAGTACATGATGTTTTTGAGTTTGATGTTAAAAATGAATGGAAAGCTGTCATTAGTGAACATCTTGGGAAGGAAAAAGAGGAGTTGGCCTTAAACACTAAATTGCAAAGAATTCTGGCAGCATTAAATGCTCTTCCAAAGTCAGGTAACAGTTCTTGTTTTATATTACAATTTTCTAATGAAATGCATCTACTTTTTGTTTCGCAGACTTCCATTCCAGATTTAAAGCCTCACACCAGTCACCACAAGTATGTATTCTATGGAGGTGGATGAACATTGCTAATTATCATTCCCATTGGACTTGGTACACTGCAAGGAAGATCGAAGTTAACCATGATAGACCCGGGCTAAATAAGGAAACATTGAGTCGAGTCAAAGATAATAAACAAAGGCGCTGCTTGGGAGGCAACCCAATGGGAGTTCGTTCCTTTATCTTTTTATTTTTCCCATTCCATTTTTTTTAATTTTAGTTGTATTTATCCTTTTCTTTGCATTGGACCTTACAATGGGGACAATGTAAGTTTTAAGTGTGGGGGAGGGGATTTAGACTTATGGTATTTCAATTTTGAGTGAGTTTAATTTCAATACTTTTTGCATGATTTTTCAAGAAAATGAGTTGAGAGTTAAATGATTGTTTTTGGTTGTGTATGCTATTTACTAAAATTAATTAGGCTTTTGAAGAACTCATAAAATGATTGAATGAATAATCCTCCAACCTAGAGTTTATTAGTTGAGTTATTTTCTTTGAGGATGGTAGTAACGAAATTCTATAGACAAAAGTCGGTGAGATTTTTTAGCCTTTAGACTGATACATCCATAATAGCCTCATTTTTCTTTTTCATGTGTGATATTCTTCTATGGCTTTATTTCTCTAGAACTTGCCTTAATTCTCTTCAAGATCACATTGACATATGTATGCACGAACATGATTAAGGTCATCTCTGTTACATAAATGAGTTTCATTAGCCAAATAGCCGACCATGTAATTGAATTTTCCATTTTTGAGCCCCTTTGAGCCTTATTGTATTTTCTCTATATAAACTCACATTACAAGCTTTAAACTGGAAAAATAATATATTTACCCAAGCCTTAGAGTTAGTGGAGTATTGTTGAATGTCATGATAAGTGTGGGTATGCAAGAAAATAAGTGTAGGGGTATCAAGATTTATGGTAGTGCCATTATTGGTGAATTGGAACAAATTTTCTATGTCAATTCAGAGAGTTCCAGTATTGGTGTATAATTTAGAGTTTATATAGTGCAAGAAAAACACAAGAAGAAGAAGGAAAAAATGAATGATTGAACAAAAAGAAAAGAGAAGAAAGAAAAAGAAAATAAGTGATAAATGAGAGTGATTTTAATGTAAAAAAAGATCTATATTCATAACTCTTCCTACATCTCAAGAAAAAGTTCGATTTGTGTGGGATAGATGCAAAAATGATGAAGCGATAATGTGGAGTGGTTGGTTTACATGTTTTATATATTTTTGAGCTAAATTTATTTATCTTTACTCCACTAGTTTCGATGGCTCTTGAGTCACATACCCAAATACTTCCCACATTCACCATAAGCCACATTACAACCATTGAAAAATTCTTATGATTCTTGTAAAACATGTGATCTAAGTGGTGACGAATGAGAAGATATGCAAGCATATGGTAGAACATTTCCCTTGGAATGAATTTTAGCGAAACACTTACCCTTTTAAACACATGAGAGTTGAGTGCTTATATCCGTGAGGGTTTACATGTTTAGTTTACTCCATTTTCATATGAAAATGCTTGCTAATTGATTATGAGTTGTGTGAAATTTATTCGTGATATTTTATGTATTTTGGAAAAGATTGATGGTTCTATGTTCTTGACATTATGACCTGGTGTTTTTAGGGAATTAAATTTAAGTTTTGCCTGAAGACGAACAAAAAGCTAAGTATGGGAGAATTTGATAGAAATGTAAAATGCATATTTTTCCCTCCTTATTTTATGTGCTCGTATGTTTATTTTGTGCCAAAATGTACTCATTAAGCTCATATTTTGATTTAGATGGCAATTCTATGGATATAGCGTAATTTGAAAGAAATAGGTAAAAATGGACAAAAGTGAAAGGAAATGAAAGTTCAAGGACTAGCGTGCAAATACACAAAAGTTGTGTCAAACCAAACGATGAATATTTGAGAGTCAATTGGTTGAAAGAAGATGTCAAATGGATGAAATATCATTAAAATATGATCACACATCAATTTTCAATCGAAAAGTTATACACTAATTTTCAGCCTCATATTGAGACCCATTTTTGACATGGCAAACGATCTAATTGGATGATTACATCTGAATCAAAGTTGTAGCCCTTTGAGTCAGCTTTTCAACGTATTTTGAATCATCTCAATCAGACACATGAGAGGAAGATATGGTCAAAACACTGAAAATTGTTCGACATGAAAATTTTGTATTGTGCGTACGCACATGCCTGCAGGACGTGCGTACGCGAAATGCAAAAACATAATTACTGAGGTTATTTTTAGTGCATTGTGCGTACGCAAGAATTGAACTATGCGTACGCATGGTTTATTTCCAGGACGCGAATTTTGGTTTCCGAATTTAAGTCAACTACCTATGGAAACAACTATAAATACATATTTTAAACACCTAGAACACAACCAGAACGTCCTGAACACCTCCAAACTCCATTCTTCATTATTTTCTCTCTTAGATTCATGAATTGTAACTGAACTTTTATACTTGGTCGAAAGAAACGGAAGCCTCGGAACCACATATTGTGAGATCTAAATAATTTTTTTTATTGTTTGATTTATATTTTGAGTATTGAATGTTCTTCTACATTTGTTTCTATGATTTGTTGCGTTTAATTGCTAGAGGGCCCGCTAATTCATTGATTGTAACAATCTACCGCTAAGTTAAACATCAAATTCGTAATTGTTTGATCCCTTTAACTCGTGAAGCACTAGAATTTGATGATTTTCTGCGATATAAGTTATTAAATCTTAAGAATGATGTTTAAATAGATTGAATGCAACCGCTGGTGTTTGCGTTATCTAGTTCATCGATTTTTCTATTGTGTAAATGTGTTATTAAATTGAATCTTGAGCATTGATCTGAGGTTATTTAATAATTAGGGTTAATTAGAACGTTGGTTTCTAACTAACTAAAAATAAGGAAAGATAGGAAAATAATTTTAACGGTGAATATTCAAAATATGAATTGAATTATCATTGCATCTATGATCAATTGTGGACTCCGATGGTGGATGTAGACTTAGACCAATGTTAGTCTTTTGATTGTTTTTGTTAATTTAATTTTCATTGTTATTAATTGAATTATTTACAATTGTTTACATACAAAAAATCTCTCAGTCATTGTATGGAGCATAAAATATTGAATTACACACTTTCGTGGGATCGACCTTTACTTCCACTACTACATTAGTTTTAGAGGTTTAAAGACTATTTTTAGGTGCCTACGACAGCACACCACAAACCTTATTATTTGTTTTCAATCAAATTAAAATTAGGAATAATTTAATCAATTGTTAAATACTAGTTCTCGTGAGAACAATAATCGGACTCATATGTCCATTACATTACTTGTTACGATCCGTATACTTGCTAGATATAAAAATCGACAACAAAATGCCTTCGACCATTTCTTGAAATCGCTTTTCTCATAACCATTTTTTTTAATAATTATGTCGTGTAATGATTCAAATGAAAGGAAAAATGGATTATTCCAATCCTAATACAATTTCTTTATTTTTGGAAAAGATAGCAAGTATAGATAATCGCGTTTGGCTTTCATTGAATCTTGCAACATTATGCAGAAGTGATCATCAATGGAGGCATTGCTCTCTCATTAGACTTTTCGAAAAATCCCTTGTTACGTAAAAGAAATTGGACCAATGCACCAAACATTTTTCCTTAACTTTCTCAGTCCTTCCATGTCAAATGGCTCTAATTCGTCAAAAGTATTCACCAAAGTCCCACAAGCCGAATTCTGAGCCTGGTCTCTAATGCCCTTAATGTCATCTCATGAAGTTTTTTTTCGTCACTTCAGGCAACTTAACTGTTACGCAAAAGTGAGAATAGGTAATATATAAAATGAGAACAAAAACACAAGATTTACGTCAAAATTCAATACGGGAAAAAATTAAGGACATAGGAGAAGAAATACACTATATCAAAAATGAGTACAAGAGATCAATTTTTTATTTATTTATTTTACGACTACTCCAAAAATATAATACAATGACACTCTAAAATGCACCATAATTTTGGTTTTACCATGTATATCGCACAGTGAGCTTTTTGGGCTAGACTAAATAAAATTCGGGTAACCTATTTGAAATTTTGAATGAGGCCCAATTTGTTGGGGCAGAATATTATATGCCCAAATTGACTGGAAAAGGCCTACCAATTTGGATCCAGCTAGGCTAATATTGGGCCAGTAGATTTTGGTTTAAGGGAAAAATTCAAATTCAGGTATTAACTTTGACACAATTCAATTCTTAGGTGTCAAGTTTCAAAATACAAAAGTCAGGTATTTATTTTATTAATTAAAAATATTTTTATTAATTAATTATTAAATAAATTTATTAAATATTTAATTATAATATAATATAATTAACTCACCCCACCTCCACCACCCCTACAGTTCCGGGGACTATTCCGGCGATCGTTCTGGTCACCACTCTTCTTCGGTGATCGTTTCGATGACTATTCCGACGACCGTTCCGACGACTACTCCAATTTCGGCAACTACTCCGATTCTGACAATTATTAGGGCGGTCACAGTTCAAAAAATTTGTAGGTCACAATTAATTCGTAGGTTACAGATTTCAAAATTAGTTGGTCACAGATCAAAATTTACAAATCACACAGTCACATATTTTCAAATTAATTGGTCACAGATTATATAATTTTTAGGTCACAAATAACAAAATAGTTGGTCACGAATTATATTTTCAGTCACAGATTATCGAATTTTAAGGTTACAGATTATATTTTTAGTCACAAAACCAAAATCACAAACACTCTTCATCCGGCCACCACCACCGCCACCACCACCACCACCGCCAACAATAACAACAGAACACCACGAACACAATATCGCCACTATTAGCACCACCATCAATCGAGATCTGAACCTACCAACCCACTACACACTCCACGACTAGTCAAAAACCACACACCCACGCCGCCAATACACAACATCACCATACTGCAGCATCCAACCACAGACTATCAACACCACCACCGCACCCCGACGCAACACCACATCTACAGTCAAACACCACTACAACCACTACAATCTGAACCCACTACACACCACATCTACAGTCAAACACCACTACAACCAACTTCAACACCACCACTGCACCCCGACGCAACACCATCACCATGACTCCACTCTGTCAGCTGCCATTCACTGCACACACACCCACCCGCCGCGCGCGCACACACCCACCCACCATTCACTGAACGAACCCAAAGCACACGCACACACACCCACCGTTCACTGAACGGCAGCGTCGCGCGAGAGATGAGAATGAGGGGTGAGAAGAGAGGAATGAGAATGGAGGGGTCGCAGAGAGATTAGGGGGATGGGGAGGGGTGAGAAGAGATTAGGGGGAAAGAATGAGAATGGAGGGTGAAAGTGAGGAATCGATAAAATTAGGGTTATTAATATTATTATATTAATTAAAATATAAAATTATTACATGATTTTTGAATAATGAAACTTGGTCCCTGATTTTTGAATTCTAATATTTAAACACCTGGAATTATGTAATTTCCACTTGGTTTAACGCGCAAAAAGCAGTCGTTGGTTTGGAATTAGATAGGCTCGTGAGTGAAGTGAAGTGAGGCAAAATGGGTTTAATGAAAAATGTGGAAATTACAACCTACCAGAATTTTAAACTTTCAATTTCAAAATTCATATTTATAAGTTTTTATTTAAAAAATCAGATGATAATTAAAAAATTTAAATATTAATAATTATTTTATAAAATTAAATATACATATTCATTATACCCAACCATACACATCAAAATCATAATTATTTCATCTTCTTCATTTTCTCTCTTCTTTCCTTATCCATATCCCTTTCTCTATACTCTATCTCCTCTTCTCACTGCCTCACTTTCGCCCATTTTCTCTCCTCTCTCTATCCCACTCTTTCTACTCTATCTCCCTTCTCACTACCTCACTGTTGCCCATTTTCTCTCTTCTCTCTCTATCCCACTCTTTACTCTACTTTCCCTTCTTTCTACCTCATTGTCGTCGCTAGATAAGAAGACGTTGGAGCAGTGCTGCTCGAGATCGTGCACCACTGTCGGCATCGATCTACCCGCCTTCGCCCTACCCCAGCAATCTATTGCGCAGCTGCTGTGACGGCTTCGTCCCTACAGCGATTTGTGAAGCACCGCATGGTGGTGGCGGTTCAATGGTGTTGGTGGCGCTGGTGTGTTATTGCGTTGTGGGGCTTTACTGGTGGCGGTAGCGGTGCGTCTAGGCTATGTTGATGGCAGTGTGGTGTGATGTGGTACTGGTGGTATAGATATTGGGTGCAACACGTTGTCGTCGATGGTGGTAGAGTGTAGATGGTGGTCACGGCGATGGGTGGCGTTGACGGTAATGTATTTGAGGAAGTGGTGGTCGTGTTGGCAGCGGTGATGTGGGCAATGTTAGTGAGGTTGTGGGATGGTGGATGTGGTTTTGTTGGTGGTGGTGGCGACGACGGCGATGGTTGTGGAATGGCATGACGATATGGTGGTCTTTTTCTACGATGTGTTGATTAGTTTGAGGTGGTTGTGTTGCTATCGGGGATGTGGTGGTTCTGGCGACGAAAGTGGCGGTGGTACTGCTGGAGAGAGTGGTGGTCACAAGTGTTGGTTGTGCTCACAATTTATTTGGTTAATTGTGACCATTAAATTGGTTAATATGTGATCAATGAAAAATACATGATCAATGAAAAAGATAAATTGTGTCCAAGAAATAATGTGTGACCTAATATTTTTTTAATTTGTGACTGATAATTTAACAATTTGTAATTGTCTATTAAGTTGTGACTTATAATATTTGTGATTTGTGACCGATAGATTTTTTATTTGTGACTGATAAACAAATTGTGACCTATAAAATTTCTAAATTGTAACTGTAAAATAATTTGTAATGTATAAAATTTCTATTTGTAACCGAAATTAATATGTGACTAATTAAATTGATAGATTTGTGTCCGATGAATAAATTGTGATGTATAAATTTTTGATTTGTGATCGATGAATAAATTGTAACCTATAATTTTTTTGAATTATGACCGTAAAATAATTTGTTACATATAAAAACTGTGATTTGTGATCAGTTAAAAATATGTGACCAATTATATGGAATTTGTGACCAAATTATATAGAAATGTGAGTTTAATATATTTAATTAATAAAACGTATTTTTAATAATTAATTTATAAATAAAATTTGAAAAAGCATGAGATTTGAAAATTTAAATCTTGATCTCTTAAATTTGAAATTAATGAAACTTAACCTCTTAGTTATGTAATCTTTCCATGGAAAATCCAATTCTAAATCCTCCAATTACCTATTTTGAGATTGGGGGATCGGAAAAAAAAATTGGCTTATTGACTATTTTAGGAATCTATATGTGACAATCGCTCGTTCTATAAATTTCTCCAATGAAAGAAATAGTTCATTAAGTGATTTCCAGTTATAGCAAGTCAACAACATTTTCAAGTAAACAAACAAGCTTGAAGTTACCAATCAATTATACACAAGCAAGATAACTTGTACAACAAAACATACAAGTTATATGGAGTTAAAAAATTGGACCCAGTGGTGCAAAGGACATGAGTGAGGTAGTCTCAGTTGAGCTGACAGCCGAAGTGTGAGGGTTCGATTTCTGCCTCAACAAGGTTTGTAATTGAACTCTTTGTGAGTACTAGTGTGGAAGCTCTTGTACCCTGACATGTTGATGCACATTCCGTGATTTACCTCATCCACAATACTCTAGGGACGGGATGGTGGGGAACCTTCAAGGTTGGCGTTCAACTTTTTTTTTTTTTTATGGAGTTAAAAAATTGTACAATTAAACCACAAGGAACTCCCATTAGAGGAAATATCCAATTGAGAGATAGAGACCTACGTTGACTATTTGAATCTAACAATAGATCTACATTGGGGCTATGCTAGAATCACTTGTGAGTTACTCATTCAAAGTAGAAACGACACTTTTATAATTGAAAAGATTGCATTAGGGATTTTTGTATATATAAGTAGGGAAACAATTCCCTGTGAACTATCTAGCTTTGAAATGTGATCAGAGTTATGCTACAAGTCAGGCGCCCCCCAATAGGGGCCCGCCATTTGTCCATTATGATATCTAGGGCTGTAAGCAAAAATCATCAAATCGGAAAATCGATCTGAAACCATATTTTAGAAACCGTCGATTTGGTGCCACGTGGACCCGTCAACGAAATGGTTTTGAATCAAACCAAACCGGTCAAAAACGATTTGGTTTAGGTTTGAAAATTTTAATTGCGGTTTAAAACCAAACTGGACCGGCGAAAAAATATATAAAAATAAAAAAATGAAATTTTTTTGAAAATTCATCCAATATGTAAAATTCAATAGTTTTTTCATTTGTGTGTATTTTTGTCAATTTATAATTTTCTATTACATATATATTATTATTACCAAATAATCCTAATTTATATCTAATAATCTCAAAACTAACATAATCTATCAAAAACTCTTTTCCTTCAGAACTCAAATTTCTACAGTTGCTTTTGAGTCTGCATTCTTAACTGGAGATCGGATACTTGATTCTTTTAGGAGTTTATTAGGTACAAAGATGGTTGAGATTTGTATATGCGGAAATAATTGGTTGCAAATTAAGAATAAACTTATAGTGCTGCACCTATATTTAGATGAAGTGAAAGCATTTGATGATTCATGAAAGTTGTGGAAGGTGATTTATATTTTCTATTACCATATTTTTAATGATTCTCTTATATATCAGTATCCAATATTATGATGATGTAACGAATGCATTTGTTTGACAATGGAGACTATGAATCATGTGTGACAACAATTGATGTTTGAGTATATGTGAGAAACTGAATTCGTAACAATATACAACGGTAAGTTTGTGTAATTGTTATGTTTAGATATTATAAACAATTGATTTATTACTATGGTTGGTTATTCTCTCTGTCTAATCAGTAGTTTTATTTTTCAGATATGATGATCACGAGGTCTTGTTGAATATCATTATGTGTTTTGGGCTTTATATGTAGTTTAATAAACTTGTATTGTAACGTTATCGTAATGTCTTAACCTAAAATGGCAAACAAAAAACTATATTTTAGTTTATTGTGATTTCACTTTGATTTAGTTGGTATTTAAATTTGTAGTAGATATATTTAGTTTGTTTTAGATTTATTGCTAGTAAGATATAAATATATATTGAATTCAATGAATTAATGTCATAAAAGTAGATGGACAAAAAAACATACGGCGAAACCGGACCAAACCGTTAGGTTTAGGTTTGAGTTTTTTTCAAACCGTTCAAAATGGTTTGGTTTATGTTTGAGTTTTTCTCAAACCGGTTTAAACGGGTTGGTTTGAAAATTTGTCAAAAACTGATAAAATCGGACCGCTTACACCCCTAATGATATCCATTAGGTAAAAAATTATGTACAAATAGAAGTTTCCATATGATCAATGTTGAATAATTAGAGACTAACTCATACAAAGGTCATTAGCCCCTATCAATTATCTAACTAGATGTATGATGGCATGAAACATGTTTCGAGCCAACAAAATTTAGTTTCCATTCTTAACCCTAACCCCTTCTTTCTACTTTATTTACTTTAGATTTAATAAAATATATGATCACGAGCATGAGTAGTTTAACTAAACTTGAAACTACTTGATATACGTCTTATGAGCTAACACTCCTACACTAATTTCCTCAATTAGAAATCCATTTAGAAGTTGAAACTGAGAATGCCGAAATGATGGGTGAGAACGTCTGATTTCATATAGAGTTAATTTTACCAATGGTCACTAGAATTGTAAGAAATTCCAAAATGGTCACTAAAATAACTCTTTTCAGTAAAATTTATAATAATTTCACAAATAGCTACTTGATTAAAAAATTAACATAAAATTCTATCTGTCTCTGTAAATTGCACAATGGAGTAACACGCATTATCTCGTACATCATGCAAGACGTTTTCGTATTTTAATAAAAAAAAAAAATTGTGTCCAAAACGAGATACTACATTCATCCCATAAATATAGATTTTCTTTTACTTTCACACCGATTGAGAAAATATAATTAAATATAGTTGAAAAATATACATTTTTCGTAATATATCCCTACATTAATAGTTTAAATATGAGTAATTTGGTTGACGTTAAAAAGTGTAAGAATCAAAAAAAATATCTATACTTTTAGCCCCTATTCGAGCCAATTTTTTTACCTTATTTTAATGAAAATCCCAACTATTACATGTAGTAGCAATCACAACTTTTGACTGCACCATCTCACAGTGGGGCCCATGTGTAGAGAAAAAAGGGTCAAAAAATTAATTCTCGTGTTTAAATAATGGGAAACAAACAGGGCGATAATAAGAAAAAATGACTTATAGTTTGATACATACGGAAAATAAAACCAAACATATTTTTATGAGAGGAGATGGTATTTTGTATTCATGACTAAGGCTCTGTTTGATGCTACAAATTTTTTCAATTTCTAATTTTTGTAGTGTTTGATAGACAAATTTTTTTCTAGAAAAATGTTTTCCAACTTTCCAAATTTTCCACCTTTTTTTTGGCAATTGAAAAAAATTCTAGATACAATGGTAAATTTTTTTTTTTTTCACTTTTATTGACAATTTTTATGCAAAACAAAGTCAAACGAATGATATTCGGTATGGTTATTTTTTTTAAATTTTTTTTGACAATTGACAGACCAAATGGTAGAAAACATTATTACTTTAATGAACAATTTTCATAAAAAAATGAAGTCAAACGGAAACCAAATTTTCAATATTTTTCATGAAAAATCATACCAATCAAACATAATTTCCAATAAAACAATTTTTAGGTAAATCAATTTCCTGTAAAACATTTTCTTTCCACATTTGCACTCAAAAGGACATTTTTTTTTCTTCCTTCTGTTTTTATCTTTTTAAATAAAAATACGAAATATGAATTTTATTGCAAAATTCCGTAGCCATTGCTTAAATTAATACATTCGTATATTTAGAAGTCAACTACTAGCCATAAAAGGACGAACCAACCCTCCTTCATCCACTATTCCCTCTAGCCAAATCTAGAGACAGAGAGAGAATGGAGAAATTTGCAGAGCTGAAAGAGGCAGTGGAGACGGTGGAGCTAGTTGATGCCCATGCGCACAACATAGTGGATTTAGATTCCACCTTTCCTTTCCTCAACTGCTTCACCGAGGCCACCGGAGACGCCTTATCCTATGCACCTCACACCATCAACTTCAAGGTAAATGCTCCCCTGCTATTCTGCGTCCCAGCAAGTCAACGTTTACAGATAACACTATATAATCGGTAAATAATATTCTAATGGTCCTCTTTGGGATGACAACTCAATCCTTTTCCAAAGTTTGATGATTATTAAGCTGGGGTGAAAATGCTCTGTTTCCCTTGTGTGTGCAATGTGCAGCTGACTGCGTTTTACTATAATTTATTTTAAGTTACGTGTCCAGAAAAAAAAGATTTAAAAAACAATATCTTCCCATTAGTGATTGGAGTTGGTTCATAATTATGTTAATATAAGCTTAAGCGAGAAGGATTGTGTATAATCTCATATGAACATGCAAGCATAAAAAATGCAATTCACAAGGTGTTTGAGAATTTAACACATGGTCTATGTTCACATCACTTGTTAAAAATTTGAAGTCGTATTTTGATTGGAAGAAAAAGGGAAGAATATTGCAAAACATTTCAATAGGGCTCTAAGAGCATATGCTAAGAATAATTTTGAATTCCATATGAAACAATTTGATGAAATCAATACAGGAATTCTATCACATCTGGTAAGTTGGAAAATAGTCAAAAGGAGGCTAAATTGTCATTGTTATTATTGAATATTCCAAAACAACTCTATGAACTTCAAAATGTAGTCAATCTTTGTTACCATTGTTATCATGGTATATATAGGCATAATGTGACTTTTTTGAAGGGTTAAGGTAGAACACATTCATCATATAGGGTATAAACTTTCTTTGATAATTTACTTCACTTTTTTG
Organism: Fraxinus excelsior; assembly: GCA_019097785.1. Classification (NCBI taxonomy): domain Eukaryota; kingdom Viridiplantae; phylum Streptophyta; class Magnoliopsida; order Lamiales; family Oleaceae; genus Fraxinus; species Fraxinus excelsior. The sequence continues at coordinate 41,614,239 of CM032626.1, read as the reverse complement.
AAGACGGTAAGTTTTGATACTGTAAAAAAAGACTAAGTTGTAAAACGAGAAAGTTCTTATTTTTGGTTAAATAAAGATTAATATTTTGAATCTTATTCATGTAAAAAGATATTGGTTATGACAAATGGTCAAAGGCTTACATGACAAAAACATATTTTTTACAATGACTTCAAATATAGTTGAATGACTGTCATTTATTCTAAGTTACATGTCCAGAAAAAGATTTTCGAAAAAAACAATTAATACAAAGTACTGTGAATTGAAAATCAGACAAATGTCAGGTTTTTTCCAAGAAATTGTGTCGGATACTTTATATGTATATGTTAGTGCTATAGAAACTCTCAAACATACATGTGCACCTGCAATGCGAATGCATAATGACTTATGAGCAGTATATCTCAGTTAGTAGGACCATTTTTTCTCCGATCAATTTCTATTCCAATTTTTGCATTTTGTAGGGATATGATTTCTGGATGGTTTTTCAATATAAAAGAAAATGGAAATTTACCTTCACTTGGTCACCTAAGTGTCTGTAGCAACTTCTATTTATTCTGGTTCATCTAATATAGAGGAACTCACAGAAGACAAATTTCATGTTTATGTTGTAGTGCGTGTAAAATATAACTTTTTCTGCAAGTTTCGTATTTTTTTTTTTCAAAGAAACTAAATTTATTAGAAACCCTCACTTATGGCAGAGGAAAACTGTGGATACAATTAATGAAAGCGAAAAGTAGGAATTCCGCTAGCATCTAAGACAATACAACCAATAGTAGCTTTAGGCAAATCCTCGATATAAGTAACAAATTGAGAACAACCATTCATCACCCGGCCTTGCTAAAGAATCAGCTACTGTGTTTGTCTCGCGATAAACATGACTGAGATTTAGATCCAAATACTCCGCCAACTCCATTATTTCCACCCAAATATTATAGAGTGACCAAGGAGGGGTTCCACGTCCATTGAACCAATGCTCTACTAACTGGGAGTCGGTTTCCACCCAAACTCTATTAACAAAAGTTGTACATGTGGAGCACATCACATTTGTATATTGTAAAACTTTAAGGTCAGCACATCTGGTCACTAGGAAGAATTGATGCATTCTTGTTTCAATGTTTCTGTCATCATCAAGATTCAAAATTAAGAAAAAAGAAATGTTTTTTCCAACAGTAATTTTTTATGACTTTAATCTAGAAATTTTTTGAGATTTACTTCTTACTGAATTTCTTAATACATATTTTAGAGAAGCTTGAAGGAAATTGCTGAACTGTATGGTTCTGAAATATCCTTGCCTGCTGTTCAAGAATATCGGACCAGATGTGGAGTGGAATCAATTACTGCAAAATGCCTCAAGGCTGCTAGAATCTCTGTTGTACTCATTGATGATGGACTTGAATTAGACAAGAAGCATGATATTGAGTGGCACAAGAATTTTGTACCTGTTGTTGGTCGAATATTAAGAATTGAGCGTCTAGCTGAGAAAATTCTTGATGAGGTGAGATGCTTCTATCTTCTGATTTGGCTTAATTCTCATTTCACAGTTCCTTGTATTGTAAAGGCCAAATCAGACCCCAATGAAAGTAGAAGATTAGGAAGTGCTGATACTGGAGTACTTATTGTGCGTGGTGGAATACATACGAAGTTTGGATTCATAATACGGATATTTGAACTCTGAAAGAATTAAAGTAAAATTGGGATGGCCTTTCTTCATCTAATGCTTCATTTATGTGTTTAGTATCCTTTTCTTCTGTCTTCGAGTTCCATTAATTGACTAATAGGGATTGGTTTATCAAGTAAAGGAAATATAAATTTCTGGTGTCACATACACGCAGACAAGAGTCCCCCCCCCCCCCCCCCCCCCCCCCCCCCTCCTTTTTTTTTTTTTTGAAACTTTGATCATTCTCTATTTAGATTTTTCCCAAATTCCTTTATTTTCTAAATGGCAGATCCATCAGTTTACCTCATTCAGTCACTCTTTCTTTTAAATTAAACCTTGTTTTAGCGGAGCCCAGGTGGAACAGCATGGACGTTGGACTCATTCACAGAAGTATTTGTGGGAAAATTGAAGTCATATCCTTTCAAATTTTCATTTTCTTGGCTGAAGTTTCAATTGATGCATAAAGAGCTTCCAAGTTCTAGTTGATTTCCTTACAAACTGTTACTCATGCTAATGAAGTTTTCGCCTTTAAAAGTATAGCTGCATACCGCAGTGGACTTGAAATTAATACAAATGTTTCAAGGACGGAAGCTGAAGGGGGCCTCAATGATGTTCTGCGTGGTATGTTCTGCATTAATGTATTTATTATATCCTTGAGTTAGCACGGATTATTCTGATTGTTATATCTTGCCAGCTGGATACCCTGTTCGTATCACAAATAAAAACTTCATTGATCATATCTTCATGCTTGCTTTGGAGGTTGCTCTGTGTTTTGACTTACCGATGCAGATACACACGGGGTAACTGGATTTTATATCTAATCATGTTATGCCCATTCTTTTCTCATCCTTGATTTTGTATTAACTTCTTGATCTTATTATAACAGTGGAGCTACGATTAGGGACAATCTATATTTATTTTCACATACTAACAGGAAACTAAATCTTTAATTACTCTTTATTAGTTTTGGGGACAAAGATCTGGATTTAAGGCTAGCCAATCCCCTTCACCTCCGCAGTCTCCTCGAGGACAGCAGATTTAGTAAATGCCGAATTGTGCTTTTACATGCATCATACCCTTTTTCTAGGGAAGCATCATATTTGGCCTCTGTGTACCCTCAGGTAAGGGGTCTTGGAGCTTCCATTGTAAGCTATTTAGAAAATTGTTTTGATGTTAGAGACAAAGGTTTGTCTTGTGGGTCTCATAATAGAAGTAACACCTGTATCGTATAGGTCTATCTGGACTTCGGATTGGCAGTTCCTAAACTCAGCTTCCATGGGATGTTATCTTCTGTCAAAGAACTCTTGGAGTTGGCTCCGATAAAAAAGGTGAAATTCATTCACTTTGGGGCACAGTTAAATATTATACCTTGGGGCCATAAAATGTGGCCTTTATATGCTTTGAAAGTTCCTGTAGTACAGGGACCAAAATTGCGTGTTTCATGCTCACATTCTTTTCCGTATCCAGACTAACTTCATTTTTGTTAAGCCAAGTTTTTCCTAACATGAAATCACATATATTGCTATTAGCAGGTGATGTTCAGTACCGATGGATGTGCTTTTCCTGAGAGCTTCTACCTAGGTTGGTTTTACCCATATAATGTTTTATTCACTCAAACTGTTAGCTTTCCATCCGACTTACAGTTCATATTTGATTTGTAAAAAACCTGAAAAGTGTTGGCTTGGATTTGCAAATATAAGTTGTTATAGTTCAGTTTGTAAGTGAAGTCCCTCTTGAAGAATACTGGACTGGGATGGTAGTTTGTGTTTCCACCGTAATATGTTTGATATTGTGGTATAAATTTTCTGCTTGATTGGTTAAAAAGGTGTAATAGTAGCTAAAAAATGAAAAAAAAAATGGTTCATAGGTATTGCCTGTTTTTCTTGTAGACCAAAAATGAAGTAGTCATGTATGTGCACTGCATTCAACTCGTAATAATTGTGTCTGGCTCGAGGGGACTGAAATTTAGGTTCTATAAGGAATGAGCTTAGAGTGGCTAATCCACCGAATGGAGTATTTTATGACACAAGTGGTCCCATTCTTGCCTTCCATGTACAATAATAAGAGTTCCTATCTCAAATTTTGTTATAAGAACCATTCAACAGCGACTGAAACACCAAAAGCAATGGGTGCTTGGCCTATTGTGAGTGGCAAAAACCAATATTTTGAAAACCAAACTGGACTAGAACCGGCAGACTTGCCAGTTACCACAGGCAACTGATCCAACAGATCCATTAGCCAGTTCAGAAAGAGTGATGTCATTGTGAAGCTACTATACATTTTGCTTTTAGTCATTTAACATGGTTTGTTTAGATCTGTCACTACCCTTTTATGAAAATTCTTCATGTCAAGCATTTGAAGAATGGATGAATGAATGAATTCATAATGAACTTGAGGGGCGTGTTGAGGCTATAATTCTCTTGTGCTAGCAGCTTGTTCAAGCCTTAAAGCCATCCATTTATGAAAATTTCACGTGTAGAGGACTTGAAAAAAATATGGATTCGGCTTGAGGATAGGGAACTGATTTCAGTCTCACATGTGAGATTGGATGTAGCCTTGCAACATACTCTTATTGAGTTTTTCATAATGTGTATTACTTCTCCAAAATCAAAGAGAAGATTAGAAAATTCACAGCTAAGCAATGTCCACCTATCTGTGCACAATATTGCTATCAGACACTGAATGGCATGTGATGGATTAATAGGTGCCTGCGCTTCCATGATTATTTCCAACCTTATTCAATATTTTTACGTATCTAGTTGCTTTGGCCAGGCTAAGCCTATGAAAGTCCTCTTTGGAACATTTAAGCATGAAAGAAATTATCATTTGCATTTGATAATGAAAAAACTCTGACACCATTTCTGAGGCATGTCTGTTGTGATGAAATAAATTACCTAAAATCATGCAAAAAATTGCAGTCTAAAATTAACTTGCAGTTGCAATAGATGTAGTTAATAAAGGATCATCACAAACGGAGATTTCATGTCATTATTAAGTTGTAATCTGATGTGATTTCTTTCACAGGAGCAAAGAAAGCTCGTGAGATTGTATTTGCTGTTCTACGTGATGCATGCATGGATGGAGATCTTTCAATTTCAGAATCCCTTCAAGCAGTTAAAGACATGTTTGCTGAAAATTCAAATCAATTATACAAGATTAAAGCTGCTGCAGCATCTTTTGATTTGAAAAATATCGGATCTTCCTCCCCGAAATTGGAGATAATTAACAGTGTTCAAGACGTTGCATTAGTTCGCATTCTTTGGGTAGATGCTTCTGGACAGAACAGATGTCGTGTAAGGCTTTTGTTCGTTCAGCTTTCTAACTTATATTGGACGCTTTATTTATTGTCATGAAGTTCTTTGATCATCTTTAGACACTCTGAATTCGAACGCTCCATCTGTTGACTGAAAACATTGAATTAAGGCATTTGTTATAGAAAATATAGTCTACACATCTCTTAATGAAGACCCTTGATAAGACCTTGATAGTTTACTTACACACATACCTTCATGATGCAGGAAACTTTCTTTCTTAATTCTTTTTGGGTACTTAACATACAGGATAAAATGAGTAGCCAAACAATGCCTTGATCTTCATAACATAATCTTAGTGCATTAATATGATGGTAAATATCAAACGTCGCATGTGACCTGCCTGATATTCAATTCTGCTGCATTTGTTCCTGTAATTCATAGCCTAATAGATCATGGCACCAAGGGACTACCCACCACATATACCCAGCAAGGAGGATTGAACTACTGGCATAGACCTTCTGCCAATAACTTCTCTGCAGCATCCTACAAGTATTGGGATGAGTTCTAATTCTATTTGTGAATAGAGGAAGAGACATAAAAACAAGCTGCAATGCTGCTTTTACCCTTATAGACTTATTTCAAAATTCAATTTCTGAAATCTAACACTCGTAAAATTTCTCCTCAAAAGACATGTTCGCAGAAGAAACTAGGAGAGTCTGGAGTAACCAATATACATTTGAAATAGGACTTGGACAATGCTGTTATATTCCTTAGTTTATACTCGTGAATCAATCAGACAACTTCAAAGCAGCCACAACCCCTCTCACAGGGAATAGCAAAAAGAAAGATTTTAGAAGTTATTTGATGGTGTGCTTCCTTATTTCACTAAATTTATTGAGTAATGTGCATCCTGACCTAGATCTTAGTTGAAACTTAAAGGATGAGTTCTTGATTTGACATTTCAACATTTGGCTATGGTTATTTAGCATTTTACTTTTGAATTGGTATAACTTTCCAAGAAAGGAGAACTGCAGGACCTCTTTTTATTAGGTTCTAGAAAGTTCTACAGAAATTCAGTCAGAGATACCTTACCTAATCAACCCTATGAAGAAAAGACAGCTTTAATTGTTGCCTGAATATTTTAAAAAGGTTTACCTTTTGTTGCTCCAACTGCCAGACCACAGACATACTCCATCCTTTTTTTGCATGATTGCATATTCTTCCGGTTTAGAAACATATACAAAAGAAAACACCTTGTAACCTTGTGTCAAATTTGATTTACATTTCACACAATTACTTTTGGTCTTTGATTTGTAGAGTCAATCAAATTATATGCTTTCATTATGCATTGCAACCATGTATGATTTTTTAAGAAAGCAAATTGTATCGATCAAAATGTAGTATGATTTTGTTGACACCTTATATCAGGTTGTTCCTAAAGAGCGCTTCCACAATCTTGTCACGAAGAATGGTGTTGGTCTAACTTGTGCTTCTATGGGAATGTCTTCTGCAATAGATGGTCCTGCTGATGGAACTAATCTGAGTGGAGTGGGTGAGATCAGACTCATTCCTGATATGACAACCAAATGCATAATTCCATGGTAGGAAATTACTTTCAAGATCATGGCACCAGCCATTTCTATGTGACATATTCTTATTTTTTTATATTCTTGACATTTTATTCTTTGCCTTTTCCTTCGATGGATAGTGAATGAAAGTGAATGAAACTGAAAGACATCTTAATCCACTCTTCAACGAGTATAGCCAAATCCTTCTCTCAAATATGGCTTTTATGTGATAAAGAGATGATTTGGACATTTATTTTGCTTGTAATAGGAAGCAGGCATGTTACATGCATTATCATTTTGTAAACATCCTTCCTTGGAGAAGCACGAGTATTGAGATCCTCCTTTTTAGTTGCAATATAGAAGATACTGGTAATGTGTACATTTGAAAAGCTTGAGCTCTGTCTTGCTGGCTTATAAACCTTATGAGATCTTGCCTCCGTTTTGCTTGTAATTATGTTAGACTTGGCTGTGTTATTTTTTATTTTGTTCTGTATTTCAGCATTTGCAATCATGAGTCTATATTTATGACACTATTTTCTACGTTTTACTAAGGGTTTGATCTAAATTCTCCTATCAGAGGTAAGAGCTGTCAATGATTTTCCGTATAATTCTTTATGGCATAGGGCAAAACAACAGGAAATGGTTCTAGCTGATATGCACCTTAAACCTGGAGAAGCATGGGAATATTGTCCAAGAGAGGCACTGAGAAGAGCTTCAAAAGTTTTGCTAGATGAATTTAACTTGGTATTATCTAGTTTATTTTGTCTTTAGGTTTGAAATATCTGCATTATCTTACAAAAATCTGCTATTTGCACAGGAAATGAATGCTGGCTTTGAGAATGAGTTTATTCTCTTAAAGAGTATTATAGTGTATGACAGTAAATCATTTCACCTCTTTATCCTTCTGAATTCCCCATGTGTATTATGACTCAATTGCTATTCTGAAGAACTCTGCAGGGAGGGGAAAGAACAATGGATACCGTTTGACTCAACACCTTACTGCTCCACAGCTGCATTTGATGCTGCTTTCCCCATACTTCATGAAGTTGTAGCTTCTCTTCAATCCTTGAATATTGTAGTGGAACAGGTCAGAAGAAATTCTTGCTATTATTTATATCAACTATCAGTTATTGGATTTATTTTCGGTCCTTAATGGTGAATTGAACTTTGGAGGAACGTAAACTTAGAAGACAGATTGCTGAATAAAAAACTGGCCTAATGTTTGTTGAGTTGAGTTTGGTGTTGTACGCAAAGAATCATGAGTTTGATCTCTGTACAGAGGTCAACTTTCAAATTTGTGGGGATATGTATTTTCCTTTCTGATGCGGTACAACGCCAACAAACACGAGAATTATAGAAGAAGAGAGAACGGATATATAATACCCCAAAATATTTTATAGTCGTTAGTTATAAAAATTAGGACCTTACTGGAAGAGGATGAAAGGTAGGGAATAAAATTGTATATCGACCAATAGTTCAGGGATTACAAGTACAATTTCCCGAACTATATATATATATAGAAAAATTGGATGGAATTAAGTAAACTTCCTTATATATGAAAGATAAGATAGGAAGATTCATTCCTAAATAAGTAAACTACCACATATGTGTGAATATATATAATTATGATTTATTAAGTTAGATTATAGTTTTATTATAATTACTAGTGTCTATGTATGTATAAATTAAATACAATTATGATTGATCAATTTAAATTATGTGATTACTATAATTACGTACATATATATTTGTGTGTGTGTGTGATTATGATTGACTGTGAAAATTAAGTAAATTTTCTTATATACAAAAGATGAGTTAGAAAGATTCCTTCTAAATACGAAAACTAACATGTGTAAATATATACATGTATAATTTTTATATAGTATAACTTGTTACTTTATTTAGTGCACAATTATAGTGACACGATTATAACACATTTTTTTTGCTACTCCTAAATGCACATATAAATACCACACCTAAATCACACCCACAAACACACAAATTATCACTTTGTTGAAAAAGTTAAATTATCCCCTATGTATTTACTATGATTCTATTCAAATTATCAAGGTAAGTGTAGTCATACGTTGTATGTTAAATTGTTTTTCATACTTTAAAATATGGAATTCGATTTATGAATATGATATGGTTCCTATATGTTTAAGTTTAATGGACCGGAGTTTAGTAGCGCTACACACGAGAATTGTAGCAGTTAAACAATCCATAGAAATAAAGAAAAAGAGGAGGCTAGGGTTTCGTTGATTCTGCATAATGCAATTGAATGCAAAAAGATAATTTAACCTAAATACAAAAAGACTATATATAAGCTAAACAAAAGAAACTGAATAGACTATTCTACCCTTAATAAACAATAAAACAAAATAAACATATATTTCTTAACATCTCCCCTCAAACTCACGTTGCGGCAATTACAAGTATCAAGAGTTTGCCAACTAGAAAGCAAAAACGGGAAATAGAATACGACTTGGTAAAGAAATCTGCAAGTTGCAAAGAAGAAGAAACATAGGGTAAAGTAATTGTGCCATGCTTGAGATGATGACGAGTAAGGTGACAATCGATCTCAATGTGCTTAGTTCGTTCATGAAAAATCGAGTTGTAAGCAATCTGAATAGACCTTTGGTTGTTGCAATATATTGGAGTGGGATGAGAAAGAAAAACTACAATATCTACAAGTAACCAACGTAACCAAGTTCTAATATCTGCAAGTTTTGTTTGATAGATCTCATTGGAATATCTGATCGTCAATATTTAGTGTAGTAGGTTTAGTTTCTTTTGATGATAGCAAGATCCTATCAAATGAAAGAACATTGATCGAGGGAACTCATGTTCTTTTTCCTTCTAAATTGTAATGCGACTTCAGAGTTTTCCCACTTTGCCTCCCCAAATAAGGAAATTTTGAAATTGGTAAAATAGTGAAACTTGTTTCAGAAAAGAGATTTTGATATAGCATGAATGATAGCTCGTAATTCATAAATCAATTGTAGCTTTACTTTTTGATTAGAACTGCTTAGTTATAGTAATACTTGAACCTAGTAGACAAACTCAATTCTATTACTGGCACTAGTTAGTTCATTTCACTTTAAGAAATACTTCTTGTATTGAGGTTATTTCTTTGGGAATTTATTAGGTACATGCAGAAGCTGGGAACGGTCAATTTGAAATTGCATTGGGATATACGATATGCGGCATTGCAGCTGACAACTTAATTTACACTCGTGAAACTATTCGAGCTGTGGCCAGAAAACATGGATTGTTGGCAACTTTTGTGCCGAAGTAGGTAACCAGATGTTAACAAAGTGTCCAAGAGTTACTATATAGGTCTACTGCTCTTTATCACTTTAGGAATCTGGCACGGGTTAACTGATATTCTTTTTGTATAGATTCAATAATTAATTAACATGCGAATTGATTATGGTCTATAAAGGTTTTTTCCACTCATGACTTCTGTTTTAGCTTCTTTCATTGTCCAACATTGTATTCTTCGCAGAATAAAGGAGTTTGCATTGTTTGCCATATGTGCTATAATGGTCTATGGAACACTTGTATCTCTGAATTTGATGCTGGGAGACTTCTTAAAGTCAGCTTAAGTTTGTTTGAAATGCAAATTATAACCCATGTTTGGTATACATTAAAATTTTCATTTTCATTCTTCTACTCATTTTTAACCGCACATTCTTCAATAAAATAATATTTTCCATTACATCAATAATTTTTCCTTCTTTTTCAACCACACATTCTCCATCAATCTACTATTCCAGAATACATTCTTCCAAAATAACGTGGCTCAAACACACCCATAATTTTGTCGTCATTTTGTTCTTACATATGGTGTCTTTTACATGGTTCTAGGAGATTTATCTTGGCTTCTTCACTCTCAAAGGGATCATTTTTCACAATCATTGTCAAAATTCAGCTATTAGTCTCTTGTCCTAATTGTTTCCAACATTTTTCATCTTTTGTCACTGATCAAATGAAAGGGAGAAAAAGAGAATACATCACCTCCTCCTCCTTACAAATTAGATGTATCATTATATCTTGGTTTGGCACAAAGCATCTCTTAATTTGTTTCTTGTTCGGTTGTTCCTTCATAATTTGAAGCTTGCTACTGTGTCTCGAATACTGGTTTCTGAGATTGGAAATTCCCAATGTTAAGTTTGTGAAAGTGAAATCATTTTGTTAAGATATCAACTGTATATCTTTAGCAAACAATATATTTCTTTCTGGTAAATATATAACTGATACTTTTTGTCTACCGAGTCCAATAGAATGACGTGTATTCAACCCGAGTTACTTTTTTGTTGAGATAAATGCATAATTTAGATGAAGAACCGTTTATGCATACTCCATCAAATTTTATATACAGTAAATATTTGAGAAATGGCTGTCAGTTTTTATCCACTTCAGCTAAGAACATTCAGCCTCGAGGACTGCACCTATTCTACCTTTTATTTTTTTGTCTTAAGGACCCGAAGAACTTAATATTTCTGCTTTGAAACACTTTCCACCGGTTAAACATAAATCATTCTTAGACAGAGCACTGCAATATTTATAGTTTATTAAATATAAAATCATTCTCAGCCACCTAACATTTTCTGGCATAATTTTGCTCCAAACTCCTTTCATAGTTTATTTTCTATGACAAGTATGGATAATGTCTATATAAAGGTATACTGGATATTGATCGATCTCAAATCTCCTTCTCATCTTTTCTCCATTGTCACCAGAAACAATCTTCACTGATGAATGCAAAATGACTATATAAGCTCAAATTGAGCATTGACCAAAAAGATTAAGAGGAGGGGGTAGCTTAACAATTTTGTCCGATGGGATGTAATTAATGCTATTCTTGGAAGTAATGTTTCCTTGACATGTCATGATATTATGTATAAGATGATTATTTTATGTGGATTAACCTTCTAAATGAGTTAAGCACTAAGTCCTTGATAGAGAAAGAAACTTGATTGCATTTAGCTGAGAGATGTTATTGGAGTTTCTTTATCAGTGCTTGGATGTAATTCTTGATTTCTCAGTTTTCTGCAGCACTGGTCGATGCTAATGGAAACTACACGTGGATGGTTCTCATTGTATGATTCGCGGTTTTTCTTTTCTTGCTAGGTATGCACTAGATGATATTGGCTCTGGATCACATGTGCACATCAGTTTGTCCGAGAATGGAAAAAATGTATTTATGGCACATGGTGAATCAATTCAACACGGAATGTCCCAGATTGGAGAGCAGTTCATGGCTGGAGTGTTGAATCATCTTCCTTCAATATTGACATTTACAGCACCTGTTCCAAATAGGTTAGCATTTTGCAATTTATATTTATGTTGATGTTGCCTCCTTTTATTGATGCTCTGACCTTACGTAATATTATCATCAGTATTCTCATACGATCAAACAAGTAGATTGACCAGTAATTTGGAAATGCCAACTCATCCTTACTCTCAGCCAATGTTACTGATGCAAAAGTATCCATTTTGATACACCTCTTCTAAATTCACTGTTTTTTCTTAAATAGCAAGTTCTTATTTACAGAATGCACAAGTTCTGCCCCAGTTCTTATCTTTGTTGAGGTTGTTAACTACTATATGTATATTGTTTACTGGGAATACTACTGTTATTATTTTCAAGAAAACTAGCTCTTTCAAATATTCATCTATTTCTTATTCGGCAATCGACAATGTTTACCACCTGATAACAACATTAAGCAACCTAATATGATTTCATGATTGTTAAGATGCTTATTCTACCATATAATGATAGTTTATTGATCTAACAACTCCATCTATTTATTTTGTAATTGATTTTAGTAAGTAAATAGAATTATAAGGTAGATATGCTGAATGAAAGAAAATGATCTTCTGAGAATGACAAACATTCGGGTATATGAAGATTGAGATCATTTTTTGCCTACCATTCAGTGCTCGTTATACTTTGTAGTAGATTTCCATTTTTAAAGAGACACAATTGTTTAGAAATTATTTCCTGTTGTCACTTGTTTGTTGTTGCATTGATCTTCTATAAAGCTCAAGTTATATAATCTACGATTTCTGGAAAAAGATATATTGTTGACACTTGCACATCTTATACCACATTGCATTGAGGGACAATAAGAGATAATATTAAAAAAAAAATTGAAACTCTCTACAATGCCAGTGTTAAAACAAGGTATTCTTACAATATGTAATTTGAGAGGATGTTGATATTAAAGATTTGCTTTAAATGCATTCATCTTACAAAGAAAAAGAGGAAGAAGACCTAATAATATCCAGTTGTGCTTATAAATTTTGTGTATTAATACAATATAATGAGCTGTAAACAATTATGTTTTGCTCTAGCTCCTTGTTAACTTTTAATATCCTCTAGTTATGACCGCCTACAACCTAATACATGGAGTGGAGCATACCTGTGCTGGGGAAAGGAAAATAGAGAAGCTCCTTTGAGAACTGCATGCCCACCAGGAGCCCCAGATGGTGCTGTAAGCAACTTCGAGATCAAGGCATTTGATGGGTGCACAAATCCCTACCTAGCCCTCGCCTCCATAATTGCTGCAGGGATAGATGGTCTTCGCAAACACTTGAGCCTGCCCAAACCAATTGGTAAGGTTACATGATATACAAGTAGTAACATCATATCCAAGACATCTATTCTGTATGCTGTTTTGTGTTTCGTTGTTTCTTATTGTAAGAATTTGTGACTCTAATCTTCAATCTTCGGGCTCAGTCTTCAACCAAAACGACACCAACCAAAGAGGCTTCAACCCACAACTCACACACTCCGGTTGCCACTAGTTTTCTCACCCACAAAGGGCACACATGGTGGTGGTGATTTGAAGCCACAAAGGCAAGGGAAAGGGGGCACCACAAAGGAGACAAGGAAGAGACCAATACACAAAGTATAGTACCGGATTTTGGAGCACCAAGCTGGCTGGAATTTTCTCTTCAAGAGGCTGCCTGTTTTCTCCACTTAGGAGCAGCCGTTTCCCCCCTTTTCCCTCTCAAATCTCACACACTAAGTTAACCAAGAGAATAGATACATATAGGATGGGTATTAGGTCACATAAAATTGGGCCACCAATAAAGTCCACAACTATCCAATAGGAATGGGCTAATGAAATCACCATCCAACCCAATAACTTGGACCATCCATGAGTGTTGGGCCACAAGCAACATTAACTCAATTAAGTTGCTTCTAGTGGCCCCGAGTTGTTTACGGGTCGAGTCATCGCTAAGGTGTCAATATAATTTATCCAACAACAGTTTTACATCATCGCTCGGATTTATTTGGTATCATTTGTAAGATTATTGTCTTCCAATCCAATCAATTTTCGGGCTCAAAAAAACAAACCGACACCACACAGCTTCAAACCTTTCCCAAACACTACCTCCACTTGGTTGCCACAAGTATCTCTTCCAACTAACCCACAAAGAATCAGTATTGGGTGGATGCAAAAGGGCCACTAAGGAATGAAGGAAAAACAAGAAGAAGCAATGGACACCAAGTCACAAGAACGGTTCCTTCTCTTTACTCTTCTCTCAATTTTGCACAACCCCGTATTCTACAAGAATATTGAATATATATACCAATGGATTAGGTCACACAATTGGGGCCAAAAAGGGTTGGGCCTAACCAATAAACCAATAGACCCAATACTAATCAAATCACCAATCCATCTCCAACTTGGGCCATCCAAAAGTGTCTGTCAAGTCTATGATGTCGATAAAATTCCGTCAATTGTTTTAAATCATCGTCAGGATTTATTTGATTTCAAAAAACCCAACACTTATCACAAGATAACTCCAAAGGCATGTCAATAAATTCTATTATCATCTACATGATGAAATGAACAACCTTAATGATTTCTTAGTCCAGGAAGGCTAACATGCTATCCTTTAATTTCTGTGATATCAGCTAAGCTCCCATCCTAGACAATTTCATGTTGGTACTAGGGTGACTCGATGCTTTCATGCCATTAAATGCTGATATATCCTTTTATATAAATAATATGATGACTCCCCTGAAAAAAAAAAGTTGTTTCTCTCGTTTGATCTGAATATCTGCTCTGATCACGAAGGTGTCTCCTGAAGCATGTGGTTATGCATTTCTACACCTAAAATATCCGATGTGATCCATGTTAATTTTGCCCTTTGAAATTATTTACACCACTTTAATCACCATTTGATGTCAATTTAACAAGTTGCTAATTTCTCTTTCTTTTGCTCTTGGAGTCATATGACTGAGGGTTAATACTGGTATTCAAAAAGAGTCCAAGTTGCAATTCATATACAGGCCACAGCTAGAGATATCTCGCGACTCAGCCAGAGTAACATCCACATTAATCTAAATGTCTGTTGTGTCAATGTAAATATGCAAATATTTATAATCTGTTAGATATTTATACCAGTTTTGAAACTGGCCTGAGCATAAATATATCATTAGGATGAAATACGTCATTTCCCTATGAATGCTTTTCCAAAACATTGCTGTGTAATGCTGCCAATATGACCAATGTTGCTGTGAGTTATGACTTGTACGAATGACACAAGAATTGAAGGTTTATGGGTATGAGGTTATCCTTTCTATATTTCTTAAATTAGATTTCTGCTTGTTTATACTTTCAGTGGATGTATCATTGACTTGAAAACGTGCATTTTCTTTTTCTTAATGAGTGCTTAAATGAATCGACGTGGGATATGATTTATAGCATGGCTTAAGAGGACACCAGGGTTCCATTATTAATTGACATGAGACTTCAATTATAAAAAAAAAAAAAAAAAAAAGCTTGAAATTATGATTACTGCTATCTCTGAGGGAAGTTCTCCTATTACTGACCCTTGAATACAGTCAAAAGAAGCTATTTATCTTGAAATTGATGACTTGATCTGTGTATTATCAGCTATTTCTTCTTGAAACAGATGACAATCCTGATAATGTCAAAGATAAAGTGAAAAGGTTACCCAAGTCTCTAGCTGAATCAGTAGAAGCTCTTGAAAAAGATGCGGTAATGAGAGATTTTATTGGCGAAAAGCTTTTGACTGCCATCAAAGGTGTCAGAAAGGTAGTTACTTGACTACCCTGGTTTCAGTTAAAATTCTTAAACTGCATATCAAATGTTTTTTGCCACGTTTGATCCATAATGTCTAGCTGTAGTTATACTGGACTATTAATGTAATGATCCGATCTCTATGTCCAAGCCATCGTATCATATGTATGTAATGTCCGCTTTGGGAGAGGATGTTCTCTTTTAACACTCACGACTTTCTATCACGTCACCAAGATTTTAAACTTTTGCAGACTTAGATTAAATTCTGGTACCAATTGAGCAACTCTCAAGTTGAATCATGTAGTATGGATTCAAAAGGTCTTTGGTCTTGCTCAAAGCGGATAGTACCTATAATATAACGACTTGAGCACAAAGGTTGGATCGTTAAAATTATCCTGAAATTCAAATATGATTAAGTAGAAGCAGTTTTAATTGGTTAATAAACTGCTATGTAATTCAAATATGAAGTTAAATTCTGAGAGTGCCTTCTTATTATGCAGGCTGAGATTAAGCACTACTCAGAAAATAAGGATGCTTGGAAGAAGCTTATTCACAGATATTGAGGCTTGATTATACTAATCTGCTCTGCGAAATTCGGACAACGCCCTGATTGAAACCTATGTTTGCTGATTCTTATACAGTTCATTAATAATGCCTGTGCTGTTAGTGACCCATGATGTCACAATATGTTGGCTTATCCTGGTTCAAAGGTGGGGCCATTAGTTGACTGCTGGTTCAATATGGGAGCTGCCAGAAATAAAGCTCTCAAATGACTAAAATACCCTTATATTAAAATAATATAGAAAGCAGTTGATTAAATTCATGTGGGGTCCATTGACCCAACGAAATTTACAAAGGTAATGCTATATGTACAAAGTCATGTACATAGGGGGTGCACATAGCCTTATGTACACATTGCATTATTCTTAGGAATTTCCTCTTTTCTTCAAAATTTAAATTTTTATTCCTTTCAGTTTTCCGTGAAAGCCCAAATTTGAAATCATTAGTTAATATTCATTCCTCCCTAATATCTAGGGTTTGTCGATTCCATCAAATATAATTAGTGTCAACTGTCACATCTCAACTTGTTGACGTCGATGACGACCACAAATATTAAGCTTCCGGACGAACTCTTGTTTATTCACAGTGAAAAATGTCTAGTTCCGTTATCGAACAAAGTTGAATCATGATTAGGATACAACATAGGAAACCAATGCAAGCCTTGTTGGTGAGACACTAAGTTTTTGCATAATCACTGGTGATGAGAGAACTATAGTTTAATCGAACATCAACCCTAACAATTGGCAATTTGAGTTAGGGCCTTTAGTGTATTATTTTTAGTTTTTATTTAGACACAATGCATTATTGTGTGCGCATGTATTTTTTTTTTCCAACGAAGTAACGCAAGTGTCACTAGATACTTTGTAATAAAAGTGACTATATGAGTGTAGCATGACATCATGGTTCACTACAAATTATTTTGATTTAGACGTGTAAAGTAAATAAGTCGTGTGCCGAATTATGGGTTGACATTAGATTTTTAAGTTGTGTAAATCCACACTAGTTACATAAGTTTTTAATGATTATACTAATGATCACTTGATCAAAAGATATTAACTTTAAATCTAGAGTTTCAACATATCAAACAGCGTTATTATTGTGTCATTTCAACAAAAATTGTTGTTAAATTCAGAAAAAAAAAAAAAAAAGAGTGGTTTTACTATATGTTTTAAGCCTAAAATTCTGATAAAAAAACTAAAGCGGATGACATTTCCTATTATTTAGCATTATCCCATCCACCTCATTACCATTTCCACTAAACTAGCATTGCGAATCCACCAATATTGACAAAGTCTAGATAACATTATTTACATGTACGTGCTTATTGATGGAATTGGTCAAGTATTAAATCGTGAAAAAGGTGACTTTTGTGTTAACTTGTACCAAATATTCAGACTTGATTCGATAGTCAAATTATGAAAATAAATATACTAATTTGTTCTATTCATCGAGTTTATCATCGGTGGTATATTTGAAATCTTCAAATTAATTTTAGGCGAATGAAAAATTACGATCTAAAGTTCAAAAAAATGGTGGAAATTGGCCGTAAATTTGTCCAACTTCGTCGCTCGTTTAACGCTCAAGCTCGAGCGAGGAAGATGTCACTCGAGCGACAGACTAGCGATAGCAAAAGCTACGACCCTTCGTAAATGTTGTTGAGTTGAGACGCGACACTTCACTCACAACTTTTCTTCCTCTATAAATTAAACCATTGGAACGTCTATTTGTTCATCCCAATGATATGAAATCATAGCATAACATTAAATTCATATTTTCCTAACCAAAAAAGCCGTTTTTCCATTTTTAAGAAGAGAACAAAAACAAATCTTCAACTCGTTCTTGTGTTTTGAAGTGCTACTAACCAAGAAGATCGTCGTTATATCTTGGGAGTCGATTGTCATTATCCGTGGGCACAGTTGCGGGGCAACTTCGACTTAAAGACAAATAGTTCAACTCTTACATCGACTTTGCATACATTTATTTTGTCGTCACTTTGCCATTCTTTTCATTTGATGTTTTTCAATCATATCCTTATCGTTACTCTGTCCAATTTTTCGTAAGGTTGGTAATTTTATTTTTTTGTTTAAAGTAATCACTCAAATCAATCATCTTAATCAACACTCATAACTTTAATTTAACATTAATTCCCTATGTTTTATGCAAGTCTTTTTCTATATCCCTCTCAAGTCCTATAAATAAATAAATATATTTTTAAAACATAAACATTTGAACTGTTAACCGTAACAATATTTTGGCAAGACCAATGATTAAACCAATTAACCTAATAATATTAATTTATTTATCAAATAGATGTGGTTGATATAATAAAAAATGACATAGACTAATAGTAGTTTAAAAACTACATAACTAATTTGTTTTAAAATATATTAAAAAAAAATTAAGTAGCCGTAGTACATAATTGTTTATTAATATATCTTATCATTTTATTAAATATTTGTTTTATCTGATAATGACCCTGTCTTTTATAAATTTTAATATCGTTAAAGATAATGATTGCCACCTTTTTTTTCTTCACAGTTCCAAGTAAAATAATAAAATAAGCTACCAGATTTATCTCTTTGAATTGTGACTTCGACGAGCCTTTCACCAACGAGATACAAGTATTTAAAGTTATGCACAAAATTTCTAAGCTGAGATTACCACACATCATTCAAAGAATCACTTTGTTCATGGGATTTTCCATTGAAAGCATGATGGTGCTCTTGATAAAGTCACAAAATAAATAAATAATGTGATAAAACAAATAGGACATCCATTGACTAACGTTTGTTTTGTGCATAAAAGATATTTTTATACATGTTTTAATATTTGTGTTGCAATGACTCGGGTATATAACCACCTCGTTAACTTATATGCACGGTTTGTTTTAAGATAGTGTATGCTCATCTTACCTCTAATGATTCTTTATCACGTCATTCAAAATTCGAACTCAAGACATCATCTTATAAGGTATCATGATCTTGAGTTCAATTCATGTGTGACACGATATAAAATCGTGAAAGATGGTATCGGTATTCAACTTAGTCCTTGTCTCACAATCATTAAACGGGAAAAAAAACTATGTTTTGAATAATAATTTTTATGAAAATGTGGGGTTAAAAATTAGGGAAACGTTTTGGATTTACGTTCAGAATATTTTATTATGTGAATGTGTCGTTGAAAATAAGTATGTAGAAAAAAAGAACTTGAAAATAATAATAATCAAACATGGGCTTATGTTTCTCATAAGACAAACGTTTTGAATTTGAATTCAAAGAGAGACACGATAAAAAATCATGAGATAAGATAGGCACCAACTCTTCCAACACGAACAATTATTACGAATTAATGGATTTACATGTGAATAGTGGGTAATCTAATGTTGCAATCCTCATTTAGATGAAAAGGTCCTACAGACAGCAATTACTAGAGCACGACACGGCTGCTGGTTCATCATTTTTCATTAGACCTTAGACCCTGGAGAATTAGTGATGTCTGAAAAGATGATAGCAATAGATTTTGAAGAACCCGGCCGACTTATTCTATTTCGATTTCTTAAAGTTAACTCCAACTCATCCATAACCTAATTTCGATCCCACCACCAACTTTTACAATTATTAAAATATAAAATTTTATTGGCCTTAATTTCTTTTTTATGGTTAAGAGCCAAAAAAAAATGTACCGAAGTTTGGCACTTAGACCTCCATAGAAAAATTCAAAAGAATGTCATATACTATACAAACTATAATTAGAAATTTGCTTCATGTACAGAAGCAAAACCAACCGAAATTCACCAGATCACTAACGCATGTGTCCCGCAGATTTTTTTTTTTTTTAAAAATGGGTATAAATCTTCAATAATCTTGTGAAAATCCACCTTGATTGATGAATTGGCTTCATTCTTTGCCTTCAAAATATGTTGAATCTATGATTTTTTAGGTCTAGAGAGGTCATCTACGTTTTGGTTGAGTTTTGATATTTAAAGGGTGTCAAAAAGATTGCATTGAATTATTATCAAAACAAAAATAAGGCAAATCTATTTTTCCTGTTTTTACACTTAGGCACATGCCCGAACCCTCTAGTCAGCCTGAGGAGGAGGCACACGCCTTCTTAGCGTGCCTTGGCCCGCGTCTAAGCTTGTCCCGAACAATTTTCAATATTTTTGTTATAACTTTCTTACCCGATATCCGATTGAGGTGATTCAAAATACGTTGAAAAGCTAACTCAGATGGCTATAATTCTTTTAGAAATATAATTTATCCAATTCGAACGTTTTCTATACCAAAAATGGGTTTCATCCCTTCGAGTATAATTTTTTCGACTGAAAATTGATGTTTGATATTACGTTGACTATATTTTATCACTTTTATTTCTTTCCTCATCCAGTTGATCCCTATCATTCTCGAATCTTCATTGTGAGGGCCAACACAACTTTTGAGTATTTGCACTTTAGTCTTTTAGCACTTTTTCATTCATTCTTTCAATTCTTTGTCGAAACACGAGTTTTTCCTAATAAAAGCAACAAATAAATTTTTGGCACTAATCCGTCCAAAAAGCAACAAAATATCATCATTTAGGATTGCACAAGAATATTTTAAAAAATGAAATATTTTTATAAAAAGTTTGGTGTATGTGCTTCTCGTCATACAAACAGTTATCCACTACCAAATAAAGGGTCACATTGTAAACTAAAAACTCAAATTATTAAAATAGACTCCACTAGTGTGAAAATAATAGAAAATATATTAGGGAAAAAATAATACAGCGGCGGTGGAGGGCGGTGAATGGGTGGTGGATTTTGAAAATGACAAGCTGCCGGTATAGATGCATTTTGTGGATTATTAGCTCGAAGACACCCACAATTTTTGTTCATTTTGAGCTTCTCTATTTATCACAGACCCAATTCACCATCTTTTTCATATTTTATTCTTCTATTTTTCTACTTTTATTTTGTCTGATATTAAACCCCTGTTTGATTTAGATAAAATATGATTTTTAGTAAATTTCGATAAAAATTTATGAAATGTACGCTGGAAAGTTTTGGATTTCATGACTTAAATTTTAATTCAAATTTCAAGCTAAACCAAAGGGGGCTACTTATCAATGTTGGGTCATTGTATATTATAAGTAAATTTTTAGAAGGTCAATGTTATGAAAATTGGATTGAATCAATTTATTTGAAAAAAAAAATACCGAAACTAAATTTATAAGTGCTAAACAGAGGATGGTGTTGTAGCATATTCATCGAATATTTTGTTACTTTTTGGACGGATTAGTCCCAATTATATGGAATATCTGATTAAAAATAAGTTTGAGAAAAAAGAGTTTTGAAATAATGATAGACAAATGCCAGACAATTTTGCCACCTTTCTTGATAACATTTTGTCGTCGGTCAGTTTAAAAAAGTCAACACTGCCATCCAATTATTTCTTGACACACGACATCATCATCCAAAATGTTAAAATCATCCGACGAAGTAGATTAATTCAATTAACCTGTATAAAGCAAGCATAAACTAAGTGCCAGCTCAGCTAATTAAATCCACAATGCATGGTGGGCCCAAATGGCCCATAGTCCAACTGTCCAAGTGTTCCCGAATTGCATAATAGGCTACTGTAGTGCGACACAGAGGATCCGATGTGACGTTTTAACCATTTTTCTAACACAAAATCAAGGTAATGGTCAATTGTACGATACAAAGCAAAGCAAGTTGTCGTGAATTAGGTTTGAGAATGCAACTAAAATTGACTTTTACTTAGGAATGGCCCCTACCTATTCAATAATTCAAAATCTCGCCCCTCTTTCCACATTTAAACATGTAATTTATGTTGTTTTTAGATTAATGATTTTATATTTTTTTAGGATTTATAGAATTCAGATTTCTATTTCTTGATTTATTATTTGACTATGTAATTTGGTGTTTATACTCTTCTAAATATTAGATACTATTTGGTAGGATATTTGCCGTGTATTAACAAATTATTGAAATATATATATGGTGACATTTTACTTTTTCTATTTCTGTTAAATATTAGGAACATAATTTGTATCGTAAGTTAAAAAAATTATGAAAGACATTATGGGTATATTCGTACTCGAATCAAAATTGACGATTCGAGTTTAGTTTCAATCCATCTACCCAACGTTCAAACCTAATATCAAAACCTAGATTAACCCTTTCGATTATAATTACATTTCATTTAGGGTGTGTTTGATGGATATTATTGAGAAAATAATGTATTTTTAATAGCTATATGATGATAAATATGCGGTTAAAAAGTAAAGAAAAGTTATTGATGTGATGAAAAATATTATTTTATTGAAGAATGTCTGATTAAAAATGAGCTTTGAAAGAATGTGTGTCAAACAAGGATTTAATGTTTATTGGATAACTTTATTTCAATTTTGCTTAATCGATTAAGTATTCTTTGATATAATTTCAATTAAGTAATTATATTTTTATTTAATTTCAATCCAATAATCACACTTTAATTTAACATCAGGGTGTGTTTGAGCCAATGTATTATAGAATAATAGATTGATGGAGAATGTGTGGTTGAAAAAGAAAGAAAAATTATTGATGTGATGAAAAATATTATTTTATTGAAAAATATATGATTGAAAATGAGTGCAAAAATAAAAATAAAAATTTCAGTGTGTACCAAACCTGAGCTAAGATAATTTCATTGTAAAAAAGAAAAAAAATGTGAGTCAATACAACGTAGTCCACAATTCTTGAGAGGGCCAAAATTGCACATCACCTGCTCCATTCTGAATAATATCAGGGCTCATTGCAGAAGATAAATATTAATTAACACCCACATGACCATATATAACGGCAGTTGGCTTGAATAATATGTTACTAATTGCATAAAAAACTAATATTTTGAAGGTGGAAAGGTTTCAGTTGAAGTCACATTTTAGTTCTTTGGGATTCGTTTCGCTTGGATTTCATTTCTCCTTTTAGTAGAATCAAATCCCATAACACAAAATTAACTGAAAAAGGAAAACCTCTCATTCCAACTCTGTTCTTCAGCTTTTGGTTTGACTCTTTGGATATTCAAGGTAACCTGTATATATATACACGTATGTGTTTTTTTGTTTTGGGAAGGAAACAATAGGAAGATGAATGTTGGGTTTTTTGCTTTTAGGTTGTGTAATTTTTGTCGGCTGTCTGTTTAATTTAGTTTGGGGTCCGTATCAATCTCTTGTATGGTCTTTTGTAGCTTGACATAAACGTACAGAAACAAGAGTTTTATCTTAATTATCACATTGTTTTCTTCACTTAGATTTTGCAGGAAAGGGAGAAAGGAAACCTGTCAAGCAGACGTTAACTTTGCAAGATCATTAAACTATAGTTGTTTGATTTCATTTCATTTCGTTCATTGCTATTTTGTTCTTTTTGTTGATTTTCGGTATTTCGTTTTTCTTTTTGAAACTTGGGACACTTTTTTCTTAAAATATATAACAGTTGTTGACGCTCGAAATCTTCTGCCTAATCTGTCCCCTACATCGGGAGAGGAATCTAGTCGTTTTCATCTGGATAGCTGCAAAATAGACATTGTTTAGTTTGCACGACAGCCGAAGAGAGGTGGAGCTGTCGATTCTTCAATGGTCATGCTAAAATGTTGTTAGTAATGAATATGACGAGGATTTTTAAATATACCCTTCTTGTCTTTTGGCAGTTGGTTACCAATGGAGGGAATGGCCTTTGGGGGTGTATAGATGGAAGAGGAGAACCATTGCCTTAATTGAAATTCAAAGGGAATCGTTGCCCTTTAATTGGGATTTATAAAATGCAGGTTCAGCCTTCCTTAAAAAACTCGTTCCTTCGAGACATGCTTTCATGGAAACTTGCTCCTTTTTTTAGTCGAGCTTTGCCCTGTCCATTGACAACTATTTCCCTTTCTTTCGCACATTCTGAGTTCAAGCTGAGTGTCTGTTTGAATGGATCAGATTTGCTGGATGAAGGATGTTGCTGTAAAGCTGCTTTTTATTTGGTCTAGTCTGGACCTGTTGGTCTTCTCTTGTCATTTGCTCACCTAGTCCCACATTGCTCCTATGCTGAGCCGAGGCTTTCAACATTATTTGCCATTTTTACCCTATAAGTCCTTCACCTTGCCATGTCAGGATCCACTTTTGCATGTCGTGCTCAAGTTTAATGTGCAGTTGCAGTAACATTTATTTATAATTAGCTAATATGTCTCTAGATAATATTAGACGCTTTTATTCTTTCAAATGTATGTTGAAATCAACTAATAGAGATCTTTTGGCCAACTAAAGCTCTTTTTTCTTTTACTGTACACATACATTGAGAACAGATAATTGTTCAAACACTAGTTGCTCTCAGTTATCGTCAAATGTGATATTAATGCCTTCTGATTATGACATTATAATTGGGATTTTGATAGCTTCTTTTATTATCCATGTTCTGGCATGCTAGTAGTCATTTTCATCCTCTCTATTTCTCCATTCCTTTTTGTTGTAAACAATTTGGATCAATTTTTTAGCGAATCATCATAAAATTTTATTTGACCTACAGGTAAGTGAACAATCCATCTCCTGGAGCACGTGGCTTTTGTTAAATCTTGTGTTTTGCTATCGAGCTTTTATGCCCAATAGACATAGCTGGTGATGTTTATGTCTACTTCCAAAGGATTGAAGACAGGAAATCTAGATTTTTCTACCTCATGAGGACATTCAGGTGATTTCCATTTGTTCTTGGAACTGAAAACTTTTTGACATTATGCATGTCTGGCCCTGTGTTCGTCGTTGATGGTGTTGAAAGGGTACCATCATTATCAGATAGAACAAGATCTCTTGATACCACATTATCTAATGACATAGGGTACTGCACTGAATTAAATGGGGAGATTAGTCGTCCTTCTTCTGAAACTACTGGCTTCAGATTGGGAGAGATCTTATTACCCAATGGGGAATCTTATTCTGGATCCCTTCTGGGCAATATACCTGAGGGTTCAGGGAGCTATGTATGGTCAATTGGTTGCAAGTATGAGGGCGAGTGGAGATACGGGATGAGGAATGGATATGGAAAACTTTTATGGCCATCTGGTGCTCTTTATGAAGGTGAATTTTCAAGTGATTATATGCATGGCACTGGAACATATAGTAGACCTGACAATATGAACTATAAGGGTCGGTGGAGGTTAAATGTCAAACATGGTTTGGGATATCAAATATTTCCTAATGGAGATGTATTTGAAGGTTCGTGGATTCAGGGATCCCCAGAAGGACCTGGTAAGTATACATGGGCTAATGGAAATTTGTATTTGGGTAATATGAAGGGGGGAAAGATGTCAGGCAAGGGAACTATTACTTGGACCAATGGAGACTCTTTTGAAGGAAGCTGGTTAAATGGCGTAATGCATGGATTTGGAATATACACGTGGAGCAATGGTGACTGCTATGTTGGAACTTGGACCCGAGGCCTAAAGGATGGAAAAGGAACATTCTATCCAAATGGAAGCAGGCTTCCGGCTGTCCAGCAATTATACCTCTATGCTTTGAGAAAACGAGGGTTGCTTCCAGATTTGAGAAAACAGAATCAAGTTTCCCATATTCATCATGCTTCATCGGTAGGTATGGAAGATGTCAAGGTTGGTGGAAACCGAGGTTCTCTTCGGAATCCATCTGATAAGATCTCTAAGGGAAACTTATTAAATATTGAGCAATCTCGCACAACAAACGTTTCTCTGGAAAGACGCTGGAGTCTAGAAGTATCCATTGAGAAAGTTATTGGACATGATTTTTCTAGCATATCCGAGTCTGTCTTAGAAGGTGGAGACAATGAGGATGACATAAATGCTCCAATCTTGGAAAGAGAATACATGCAAGGTGTCCTAATCAGTGAGCTTGTATTAAGCAATCGTTTTTCACCATCATCCAGAAGAGCAAAAAGGAGGCAAAAGAAACTTGCAAGGGAGATAAAAAGGCCAGGAGAACAAATTATTAAAGGCCATAGGAGTTATGATTTGATGCTAAGTCTACAGCTTGGGATCAGGTACGTGGACTTTCTTGACCAGTGCAGATTGCTTCATCATCTCCTTGGCGGTTCTTTCATTTCTTCTTTTTCATATATTCATTCTAATTAGATCCTGCATCTGTTCGAATATGTGGACATTTTCGTTATTTGTTATTTTCATTAAAATGTCATCGAAATTTTCTAGTGGGTTATTATTTTTAATTCATAACTGAAAACTTTGTAGATGTTCTACCAAAAAAAAAAAAAATTTGTCTTCATACATCTGTGAATTCTATTTAAATTGACTGCCTGGATATTTCTTAACAGTGTGTTGTCTGTGGGAATATATCCCTTTTACTTTCTTTATTTGGAGAGCCAATTCTTAAAATATCTGACAGCATTATTATGAAAGAAGAATCTCCGTTTGTCATCCAGGATTGAAATCAAATGATCTTTCACAAATGGAGTGGAGCATTTGTTAACAGATCCAAGTCATAACAGAAATAAGTGGACTGCTTCAAAAGGCTTATATGCTAGTTTGGTAGTTGAAATTTTACCAAAAACAAGCTCTACCACTCCCTGCATTTGTAATCTCTACTTGCATGTTGTGAGTTAAACTGAGAGCAAGATGTAACTGTGGCAAGACGAAGAATACCAAGTGGCTTGGGATCAATCTAAGGAGAAAATGGTTGTTAATAAAATTGAGATAATGTGACTTGTCCTCAACTTCTCAAAGTCCAGTTGTGGTGCCATATTCAATCATCTAACATGTTGGTCGAGAGTGTAGTGAGACCTTCCGGGCTCATAACGCTTTTTAGTCACGAGTATCAATAATTCCGTGATAATCAAGATCCTCATAAACTGAGCATTACTGTCATTAACAAATATACAATTTTCTTAGTGCATTGAAGAGTACCTTGTGAAAGTATATACTGAGCTGTGACATGGACAAAATTACTCAACAAATTCTGTTAAGAAATTCCATCTTTTAAGTTTGATGGGAATATAAATAAGATAAAAGTTCCTCTTACATTGGTGAATATGATTTTGTTTAATCACGTGCTTACAGATTCCTGCATATGCAGCCCAAAGTGTTCAGATATGATTGATTCTTTGTCTGTTATGTAATTTATTGGGATGATCCATATTTGCTAATTAAAGATGAACATCAGTTTGGATCATATTGACCTTTTCCTTCATCTTGTATAAAAATTCCAAGTACTCAGTTATTAAAATTTTGGCAGATATACTGTGGGGAAAATTACTCCCATACAAAGGCGAGAAGTAAGGGCTACTGATTTTGGTCCTCGTGCCAGCTTTTGGATGAATTTTCCTAAAGAAGGGTCACAACTGACTCCTCCACATCGGTCGGAGGATTTCAGGTGGAAAGATTATTGCCCAATGGTTTTCAGGTTTGTTTTGACTTTCTTTTTCGTCCAGTTGTAAATTCAAAATTTTATGCTTATGAAGTGTTCTATTTTTTTTATTTTATATCGTAAATGTGTTTTCTCTTTCCTTTTGATTGCATTTTTATCTACAAGCTGTCTGAAAACAATCTTGGAGTAGCTTCATTTGTAATATTGTCATTTTCTTCATACCTGCAAATTCTATCACATGGTATCTCATTGAGTACATTGTTTAGACATATGATTGTCTTAGATGTACCTTTCCCATTCTTATTTACAGTAACTGTCGTACTTGGTGAATTCTTCACAACCTAAAACAATATTGGAGTGGTTTCACTGTTTCATTGTTCTTTGCATGGGTAAAATGGAAAATAAGTACATTTTCTTTTTTTATCAATATTATGTCACTTCGATCACTTTTTGGCCTCTTTTTTCTCCTGTATTTTCACTTTCCCTTTTCGTTCCTGGCATCTTAAAAGTACGACTATTGACATAGAATAGTATTAATTTTTCATTTTAAATTTTGACATGCATTCTTTCTGAAGCTCAAAAGGGTGTTTTTTTTTTTTTTTTTTTGAATCTTTTCTTGCAGGAATCTGAGAGAGATGTTTAAGATTGATGCTGCTGACTACATGATGTCCATATGTGGAAATGATGCTCTCAGGGAACTTTCTTCTCCTGGGAAAAGTGGTAGCGTCTTTTTCCTGTCTCAAGATGATCGTTTCATGATCAAGACACTGCGAAAATCTGAAGTTAAGGTTTGATTTTTAGAACTAGACCTTTCCCGCTGGCCTGCTTTGGTTTCATTGCTTTATAGTTCGTCTGGAATTTTTTAAATGCTGACTTCTTTTTGTGGGTGATTGCATTTTTTGGGGGTGGGGGTTTATCCAGGGTATATATTTGATGCATGACAGATTTGTTAAAACAATATTCACTCAGTTGGATATGTCATTCACTTGATTTTTAATTCAGAAATGCTACGTTCCTAAGCCTCCTTTACCATGCACTTGATTTTTTTAGAACTTTGCTCGATATTCAACAGTAAACTCAATTAGAATAAACCGAGTTGGATGATTGCAAAACTTTGAACTCCTCTATGGGGCTTGACTCAAGCTCAAGCTACATGATTTTGTAAATGCCTTAGAATAGAACTAGGTTTGCACATGCATATATCATGAACATGAGAAACTACTTGAAACGTCATTAATTTTTTGAAATGCTGCGCCCTAGATGGACGTCTAAAAGGAGGATCAAAATAGAGTTAACAATGGAACTGTTAACAGATATATTTCCAAAAAGGACGAGTATAAACAGAATAACAACTTCTCTGGAGAATTAAAATGTGGAAAACTATTATTAAGACCTCCGATAGGTGGGTAAATAAAGAGCTCATCTGTGACCATCCAAGTAAAATGGTCTTATCTATTTATAATGGGGAAGAGAAGATCCATGTTAGTATTCTAATGTCCATCTCTTTCAGGAAGTTGCATGCAAGTATAATTATAATAATTTCCCTTATAAGCTTTCAATTGTTTCACTGTGTTACGTCGAGTTGCTTAACATTGAGTTCAGATAGCAGGTACTGCTCTCTCATTGATGTTTATAATTGTACTGGTGCCATTTTCAGTTGCACCTATTATACAATCTAGTTAAGTTATGTAGTCTTTATTTTTGTCATTTCCTATACTGATGTTTGTTAAATTGATAATGACCAGTGATCTAACATGTAGGTTCTGCTTCGGATGCTCCCAGACTATCATCGCCATGTGCGCACCTATGAGAACACACTCATAACTAAATTTTTTGGTCTTCACAGGATTAAACCTTCTAGTGGTCAAAAGGTAATACATGAAAAATACATCTTTGCATTTAGTATTTTTATGAACTTTACTTTGGCCTTCTCAAACAATAGGCTAACATTTATACACCTTTTCCTGCTTTGCAGTTTCGTTTTGTGGTAATGGGAAATGTGTTCTGCACGGAGTTAAGGATTCATCGAAGGTTCGATTTGAAAGGTTCTTCATTAGGACGTTCTGCAGCTAAGGTTGAAATCGATGAAAACACCATTCTTAAGGACCTGGATTTAAATTACTGCTTTTATTTGGAACCTTCTTGGCAAGATGCCCTCTTACAGTAAGTGGTAATTGTATTGAATTACCTTAAGTACATACTAACAATATGCAGTGGTCTGTCCACACTAACAATGCAGCGATTCACCAACTCATCATCTGTTAAAGTTTATCGACATCTTGGATTGTAATTTACCTCATGAAACATGTTATGGATTTGCAGTAATGACTGCAACAGGATTCAAAGTCTTAGATGCCAGAAAATCTACGTAGCTTCGATGAGAACTTAACATGCGGGTCTCAGTTGCATTCATGCAGTAACATAAGGAACTCAAATTCTACAATGAAGTGTAACCATATTATGTAATTTAATATCAATAAGTCTAACTAAAGTAACTAACTCAATTGCAATGGACAAGGGGATCATTTTCTTATCTGGGCATTCTTCTGAGCGCTTGTGATGTTAATTTCAAGAACACCTCGCATCAAGTTTTCATTTAGTATTTTTAATTGTGTACTTGTGATGTTCACTGGTTCTATTATATGCAGTCAGATTGAAATAGATAGCAAATTCTTGGAAGCACAGCACATTATGGATTACAGCCTCTTGCTAGGTGTTCATTACCGAGCACCCCAACACCTCCGCTCTCGTATGTCTTACAGTCAACAGATGTCAGCGGATGGACTAGGTATAGTGGCAGAAGGTAGGGTTCACATCCCTTATAATAGAGACAAACAGATAGTTGGATAAATGCGAGGAGGCCACGTGGTCATATTCTTCTCTGAAATCTCAAAAGCTCCTTGTTTTGAAAATAATAAAGCAGAAGTCCTAGGCCTCGTCCATTTAACCAATAACATTAATAATACAGACCCTACATTATTCATAGCCGAGTCTTGTATTTTCAAAATTGTGTTTATGATCGGCTTCTTACTTTCGATTGCTGATTGTACGACCTCAGAGTCTATTGAAGATGATATATCTCCACAAGGCCTTGTTTTGGTCCCTCGAGGTGATGATGATAATAGTGTTATTGCGGGACCCCATATTAGGGGTAGCCGTTTGCGAGCATCATCTGCAACTGGAGATGAGGAAGTGGATCTTCTCCTTCCTGGTACAGCAAGGTATTTCCATGAAACTTTACAATAAAAATTCTTAGTATTGCTGATTGACGTTCTTGCAAACACCAGTGCATTGTTGTCATTGATATGAAATCCCATCGACAAAACAACTGGTTTATCCTCAAATCATCTTTTCACATAAGCTAAATTAGGCAACAAAGTTTAAGAGTTCAGAAGTTCATAAACGGATTAAAGAGGCAAAAGGTTGAAGAGCTGCCAAGAAGACAAAAGAATCAGTCGAACAGCTGAAAGCATAAATGGGATTTTTATGCATTTAGATGATCTCAGTTAAACACTTGGTTTTGAAAGAAAAGCTATCATCGCCTCCAGGAGATTGGCAAATGAATTTAAGTAGATTTGAAATAGTTCTATCTAAACGCTGGTTTCTTACATTTTGGTTTCTTGGTTCTTAACAGACTCCAAATCCAGCTGGGAGTGAATATGCCAGCAAGAGCAGAGCATATACCCGGAAAAGACGACACGCATATATTTCACCAGGTGTACGACGTTGTCCTGTATTTGGGTATCATCGACATATTGCAAGAGTACAACATAAGTAAGAAGATTGAACATGCATATAAATCCATCCAATTTGATTCAGTGTCCATCTCCGTAGTAGACCCTACTTTTTATTCTCAGCGCTTCCTAGAATTCATTCGGAAGATTTTTCCACCAAATGCTGTGGCAGGTTAGAAGACTTGATTGACCGTCTCTCCTGGCTTCTACTGCCCCCATCGACCATGCCCTGAAGT